>JAOWBL010000006.1:8725695-8769676 GCA_028564865.1 Zenarchopterus dispar | reverse complement strand
TGCATATACATGTATATACATGTATACATATATATATATATATATTTATATACATACATATATAATAGACTGCTGTAAGATAAGTAAAAGTTACTGATGCTCAGTATTTATCAACTCCAATTCACATTTGTTTAATTTGCTCTGAAGTACAAGACAGAGTTAAATAAAAGTAACCTCAGCACTGCAAGGTACAGCAAAGAATTATGCAGGCATCTAGTGTTTGAAAGTTTAATTACAGAGCGACATGCACACAAATCCTGTGTTGAATAGGCAACTGTATCACATCTTACCATAGACAGGAGTAGGACCTGAGGATCCGTAGCTGCTTACAGACTAATTCAACCATGCAGAAAATCTCAAATATGAACTATCATTTGTTTTGATCCCCTAGAATGAAAACACAAGTGCAACTGGAAGTAAACTTATACCCCATGCAAACGTTACTCATAAGACTACAGCTTCATTGACTTAGCCTGGCTGGCTATCCTAATTCTTTTGCTCTTTATGTTCTCAGCTTTGGATAGGTACACAATCAGTCATAGAAAAGAAGCATGTGACGTAGGCAGAGCAACAACCAGACTAGCATCAAAAGATATCCAAAATGGTATGCAGTCAAGTAGGAAAGACTAGATATTGTGCTGTTTGTCTGGATTAACAACATATACATTAGTTGTTGGGGAACCAGGGACTATTGATTAGAAATCAGAAGATGAAAAGAAGAAAACATACTCTAACTAATGAGGGGAAAAAATGACAGAAATTGAAGAAGCAAGCATATAGGACCTATTTCTAAAAAATAAAGAAACATCATCAGGAGATATTTAACATGAGCTCTTTTTATATGAGGGGAAAGTGCAAACCATCCTATTGCCTTGGAACCCAATCAAATCATAAAAAAAAACATTTTCTTATCTGCCTTTTGAACAATATTATATAGTATTAAAGTTAAAGATAAACAGAAGGTGTGACGTCCATCAAAGCAAAGGTTAAGCCAAAAAAATTCAAATCCTAAAGTAAAGAAAAAAAATCAGTCTACACCTGGAAATAATACTTTTGCTCCTCAGAAGATTGATGCTAAATGATAAATTTCCAAACATCACTTACTGATTTTTTTTTTTTTGGAGAGTCACCCAGATGTTCCTGCAGGGAAACAAGAGGATCTCTGCAATCTTCAAGAAAATATTGGTTTGACAGTTGAACTGAATAAAAACTACTTGAAAAATGTATGAAAATGTATAGTCAAATGTGTTACCCACTGTGGTAAATGTCTCAGCCATTCACTTAGATAATTTTTCAGTGACAGTTTTAGGACACAGAATCTTACATATAGAAATAATGAAATCCCAAATATAAGAGGCTTGGGGAAATTATTATATACAGTCTCTCACAGAGTTTATGAATCAGTTATGATTTTTTTGCTCAGATAATTGAGTAGATGTAGGGACTAAGAAATGTCTTCTCACATACTGCTTTGCTTGTGGGGACAGAAATACTTATTCCACAGTATTTTCATCATATCTGGCTCAGTTTCAGAGCAAAATGGTGTTTAATTTGCAGAAACTGGTCAAAATGTCTCCAAAATTAAAAACAAATCTTGACCACAATAAGTGATGGAGGGAAAAAAATCCAGTATAAATGTTTAAATTACCATAAAATGCAAGCTCTGGTTAGAAAAATTGTGAGTGGTCTTTTCAGCTGTTTAGTCAACGGGAGATATCTGGCGAAAGGGAAAAGGCAAGATAACATAGGGGCTTATGAGACAGGTGTGAAAAATCAGGAGAATTGCAACCAGGTGAAATTAAACAGAATTAAAGACACAAAGAAACAGACTTTCAAATTAAAATAGGAAGTAAAGCAACAAGGAATTAAACAGGAGCCAAATGAGTACAAGAAAATACCAAAATCAGGACAACTTAGAAAACTCACAATAAACAAGAAAAGCAACCATTTATTACTGTATGTGTTGGACCAGGGCTAGGAATGGCCACAGAAAGTGGTGGAAGTTGCTGATGTCAAAATAATAAAACTGACTGTTGGCGGACTGTTGACCCCAAGTACTTAAACTTAAGGGAAGTGGTTAACTTATGGGAAGTGGTAGCGTTATGGGTTAGTGGTTACAGAGGTGGGTTTGGGTGTGGAGGACCCAGGTTCAGTCCCCTGGGTTAACAGAGGGCCATGGTGGGCCCCTGAACAAGGCCTTTAATCCCTAAACTGCTCCCTGGGTGCTGCAGCAGCCTGCTGCTCCTAGTCTAACTAGTGATGGGTTAAAAGCAGAGGACAAGTTTCAGTGTGTTTTGTAAGATATGTACTGACAATAAAAAGATTATCCTTAAAATCCTCCACTTTCTTTATCTCCTTCCCCTATAACCTCACTGTTCCACTTGAGTCCCTCCCATTCACACACAAGTACTCTGTCTTGCTGCGGTTAACCTTCACCCCTCTTTTTTTCCAGTGCATATCTCCACCTCTCCAGATTATCCTCCACCTGCTCTCACTACAGACCTCAATGTCATCTGCAAACATCATGGTCCATGGAGATTCCTGTCTAATCTCATCTGTCAGCCTGTCCATCGCCATAGCAAACAAGAAGGGGGGAAAAAAACAACAGTGAATGAAGAAGGAAATAGAAAAGACTTGGAAAATTAAGGGAACAGTGGTGCCCATCGAGTGACCTTTATGCTGGGAGAGTCAAACAACAAATCCCAGAGCAACATCAGAGATCTCTGTCTGGTCCCAAGAATAGGAAAAATACTGTGTAGAACCTTCAAGTAGCCAGACTTCTGGTAGAGCATCTGAGAAAAAGGGCTACCGCTCACAGACAAAATTAATCTATTTATGTTTTGATCTAGTTATGTTGTATGCTACATCGCGATTTAGTTGCAAATTCATGGTAATCGTTATTAATATTTATTATTTCAGCGACAGCAGCAAATGCACACTCCGAGGCAGCAGGTGGCGATAGTGCATGAGTTGTCAATAGTGCAGCAAAAATAACACCATTCGCTTCTTGTTGTCATTTTTTTCCCTCTGCTTTGCTGCTCAGAGCTGCTGAGCGCCATATTTTTCGCCCATACTATTTTTATATTATGAAGACATAAAAACCTAAACCATTTCGGTTGTTCACACCGAGCTCTCATCATGTCCGCACTAAGGTAAAAAAAAAGCCCTCTTGAAATACGGTTTGCTGACTTCAGTAGCAAACAATGGTAAGCTAGCTTAGCTCGTTGATAGCCTAGTGGGCTAACGGCTAAGCTAACTGAGAATATAACACACAAATGTTCAGTTCAAGTTTACTAAAGTAGCAACATAGGAAGGGATGGTGTTGCAGTATCTAAAAATATCTGATGTTATGTACATAAAGTTAGCTAATTAAAAAAAAATCGTAATTTGTTCGCGATTTTGGATGACGTGATCATAGACAGTTATTGTGATAGGTCTCTGTCTCGTCCATCACTGTTAAATTACTCAAATAGATCAATTATCACGAACTCTGCCTAAGGAAAAATAGAATAATAGTATAAAAAGGCATCTAAAACTTTGACATTTTCATTTTATTTTATCAAGTTTATTTCGTGTCATTTGACACGTGATCCCCTTTTTTTATTTGACTGGCGTCCTGTAGTATTTTACTTATTTAGTAGCTGTTGGACGTATTGAATAAAATACATTCAGGACTTTCTCACCATAAGTGAAGTCAGTATTTCAGTATTACAGAACATGTCAGATCTGTCTGTGTCTTCCTATAAGAAAATCATCTAAGTAGCTGATTTCTCACACAGAGACTAAATCAACTAATAATGTAGACTCAACATGGATGGATCTGAGGACCCTTTTAAAATTTTATGACAATTAGATGTAACCTTTCAAACACCAGAAACACTGTGCAAATACTATGCTTCTAAGAGTTTTGTGTATCACTAGAAATTACTACAGGTGAGATTACACTACAAGTGACTCACTAGAAATGATGCAAGGCATTGACCTTATTTTATTTTTTTTTTGGTCTAGTTATATCTACTGTGGTGACTTGGAGACAATA
Source organism: Zenarchopterus dispar (assembly GCA_028564865.1). Taxonomy (NCBI): domain Eukaryota; kingdom Metazoa; phylum Chordata; class Actinopteri; order Beloniformes; family Zenarchopteridae; genus Zenarchopterus; species Zenarchopterus dispar. Next base: position 8,765,637 of record JAOWBL010000006.1, on the reverse strand, counting down.
GTATGTATGAGTGTAAACCTTTTAGATATACTAAGTTTATAGATAATTTTTATCCAGGCACTAGAGAGATCGTTTGAGTTGTGGGTTCTGTCGTGAGATATCCCACATCAAAGAGACATCCAAATATTTAAACAGTGCAAAGTCATTTAATCTGCACCTCCCTGTTACTTGGTAACAAAGCATTACTGCACATAGACCAATACAAATGGAGTCTAATTGGTTTAAAAGGATTTGAGGTTATGTCTAACAGTCTCTTAGATTGTGAAATTGAAATGTCCTTGATTTCTGAAGTTAATTATTCAACTATTTGTGAAAGTGTATTAACTGTATTCTGAAACTGAGCCACTACCTCGCCCTTTTCTGACTGTTTACACCAACCATGTTCTTTTCTCTCCACTGTAGCACCTCTACCAGCAAGCTGAATGTATTAGTCAACAAGCTTCATGAATACTTGGCTCATTCCAACATTGAAGACAGCAATGGCACACAGTCGCCTGAGGACGTTGATTGTACATCTTTTTTTCTTTGACTCACATCACAAACATTGCAAATTTTTTTGATCTACATTTAACAGATCTTCTTTTCACAGGTCAGATAAACAAGAGCTGTTCTGTTGGAAACTCAACAAGTCATGCTCTGACAGAGGTAATTCAACATGTTTGATCCTGTCAAGTGGTGTGTTCACACCCTACTTTAAAATGTATTTGCAAATGCGTTTTGAGTGACCATCCATTCTGTATGCAAATAAACACACAGGTTATTTTAGTTAACACCAAATATATCATTATTTTTTAACAGCCAAAGAGAGCAGCTGCAAATTCTTAGGCAACATTCACATAAAAAAGTAAGAAATAACAGATTTTGTGCATGAAGAGACCAGAGTCTAAACTTTTAGATCAGTCCAATTTTGGAAATGTTAAAAGATTTCCAACAGCTCCACTCTAAGGGGTAATTAAAGAGTAGGTTATATATGTGTAAATGAATACCTAATGTATGTGAAGAAGCAATCAAACTTTTTTTTTACAGGACATAGTTGAAGCAGCCATATAAAACTTGCATTGTAAAAGTGGATGTTAATATGATTAAATGTGATAAATTTGCCTGCACATTCATGAGTCAACCAACAAGTTATTTTCTGTTTTCCATTTTGATTAAATTAATGACAAAATGTACAAAATCTTAGTACATACAAGTGTCATCACTTATAAGCATAGGACAGGAAACCCCTCCCTCAAAAACAAGTTATACCCACCAACATGACATAACCTTTTTAGCATTTGACTTATGTCTTAATCTGCAGGCTTCCTGTGACAGTTTTGATTTATGTGTGCTCTTTTAACTGACAGGTTGTTATATTGTTTACTATAGTAGCTCTTACATGAATGATTTAAAGTGGGTTGTAAATGCAATGATTAAAAAAAAACACACACAATGCAGTTTCCTCTTTCCTTTAAAAAAAAAAATGAGTGCAAGCTGTTTCTGCATCAGAATTAAAATCTAATTTCAGAAATGCTTTCCTGTACCACGTTGGCAGTTGTGTTGTTGAAACACCTTTAGTATCGAGTTGAAAGTACTCTTAAAATGAAATGTAATCTCTTATGTAAACTGAAAAAACCCCCAACATTTTATGAGAAATAAACCAACATTGTTTTATTTTGTAGACAGGCCTGGACACTAGATTCTCAAAGAGGTGAGTTCATTGTTCATTTATACCAAGCAAACAAACATAAAGCACCTTCTCAGTTTCAATGCACAAGAGTAAAATGTTGCTAAATGTTAGAACTCACCACATTAATCACTAATAATTTGTCATGAATACAGTTTGTAGCAATCCTACACTTTTTTCACTTTCAAAGTAGGGTTCTGCACTCTGATATGCAGTAAGCAACAAGTTTTTCAATTCCATGTATTTGTTTATTTAACAACAGAAAATGTACATTAATCAGGTTTTAACAAATGTAAATGCACAAGTTTGTTGAAAGGTTAATTCTCATTGGTCGTCTTTTCACCAGTTATTAAAAGGCAAAACAAACAAAAACAGCAGTAAAATTCAACACCTGAGACATAAAAACACATGATATGCAGTTCCATGACATTAAAAGTCAAAAACCCACTGTTTCGTGAAACAGTTGGATAATAATGCAAGCATGAATGTACTTGTTTAGACATCAACGAGCCACTTCTTGAATCTAAATTTAAATGAATAATATGATGGGTATTTTCTAAGTCGTTATGACATGGGTTTCTGTAAAAATGTATTTAAGTTTTTCTTTTCTTCACGGTACAGAAAACCTTCAATTGTCATCAAGCATTCCGGTCTAGACGAATCTGGGGACTCAAATGCAAGTGAGGACTTGGATTTTACAGTCAACGCAAATGGGCACTTTGATGTCACCAGGTTACCTAAAGGTAGGACCTTGAGTTATGTATTAAAGACACATTGATGTGCTGAAACTGAATGCATGAACTTTTATGTTTTCTGCACAAACATTGGTGTAAATAGTGTAATTTTATTGGTAACCACTGTACTGTAATACATAAGAATTTGTCAGTGGAACTTTTTGAGGGAAACTTTCTATAAAGTCTATTGTTAATTGTCTTAAAGAAAAAGTGTTTTTTTTTTTTTCAGATAGATACACATAAACCTACCTAAAGAGTAACACAACTCACTCATTGTAATTGTAGAATTATTTACTGTCTGTAGAATCTGTTAAATATTAGATCTTTCCCTTTTGTTGAGAATGTTTAAGATTGTCTTAAACAATTAAATTTTTTTTTTTTTTTTTTTTAAACACAGGCACAGTACTGGTCAGACCAGAACCAGTAGATAATGGAAGAGATGATTTCAGGGGTCCGGAGTTTCGGAGCCGGAAATCCAATGTGCTGCGCAAAGAGTTTCCAAAGAGACGTGGAGGTCAGTCGATGCCACAGCAAAACGTTTTTTTTTGGCTTCCTTATCACAAGATTACAATTATTCAGTTACTAATCCTTCCCATTAAAAGTTAGTGAAACAAAAATCTGAAATCTGGTTAGGATTTTACAAACTAAAATGAGGTCTAAATTCATTTAGCTTGTTATTTAGTGAGAGAGTTCAGTGATACATTTGTTGGGCTTTGCTTATACTAAGTTTGTTTGTCCTGAGAGATTGGCTCACTCCTCTCCATCTGATGAAGAACTGGAGGATCTGAGCAAATCTCTGACCAGGAAGATTATCTAAAGACCATGATTGTTGCAGTGTTGTTGCTAATGATAGAGTTGTTGTTTCCTAGGAGTTCAACATGTAGGAATTGTGTGTTGCACTGCTTGTGGCCGACAAGTTAACCACTTCCGGAGAGATTCCCTGTATCGACATCCGGTTCTGAAAGTACTTATTTGCAAGGTGAGTCAGAGTATGGACATTTACTAAATGAGTCCTCAGGTTCAAACAAGTTATTGTGATTCACTTGGTTGTTTTCTGTCACGTTCAAGATAATAAAGTCAGTAATTTCTCTGTAATGGAAGAAAACTAAATGCAAGCCATAAGTGATAACATTTTTATAGTTTTTAGTTATTTGTTAGTCTAGATTAAAGTCATCATCAGCAGCAGCTTTACCTCTTTTTTTCCAGTGGAGCACCCCATGGCTGCTATATATGTTTACGTTATTAATCTTACTAAGAAACATTCTGGCGTTAAAACAATCCCAGACATATTATTAGATAATAATGAGCACAAACTGTAACATTAACTTTAGGAGGCAAAAAGGTGTGAATTGAAGCAGTTTTGAGTTACAACAAAATATGCGTTTGCAGCAAAAGGACAGTTAATGTTTCCATTGAGTCTTGTATGGAGTTCTTATAAGTTGTAAATGGTAAAATACTGTGGATAGATGGAAAAGGAGAGTTTATGGCTCTGGCTCAATAGAACTGTATCACTACTTAGATATTTATAAGAAAACAGGCAAATGGTAGAAGCCAAGGCTCTGAAATCTCCTGCTTTTGCGTACATTGGGAGTACTTTGTGACATCTGCAATCATCTTGTATGGGTTTATGACAAGATGGCAGAAACTAAACAGATGTCTGTACTAACAACTCTTTTTTAAAGGTTTATGTATAAAAACAAAGTTAAAATGACCTCAATATGTCTGAAAGAACCCTATCTACACTATCACTGAAGTGTGATGGTTCAGTACTACATAGCCTTTTTTGGACTGTGTTAGTTAGGGGTTAGTTTTTAACTATCTATCCACAGTATTTTACCATTTACAACTTATAAGAACTCCATACAAGACTCAATGGAAACATGTTGAGAGCATGTTTTCAGGACATTAGGTTGTGTATAAATACGGTACGTTTCCCAAAAGGCTGGCAGAGGTTAGAAGTAGGCATTATGGCAGGGTGTATGATTTCCTAACTGGTATTCACAATGGCAATGGATGTAATCATCAGAACTTCCAGGTGGGTTGTAGATGGGGAGAGATGCTAGAATAGCATACTACTCTGATCAGTGGGGCTTACATAGATGATTTGACCCTCGTAAATACAACAGTTCCAAAGAGTCTTCTGGAAAGCCTCTTTATGTGGACCTCAGGTGGGGTAGTGTGAACATTAAGTCTAGTAAGTTTAGGAGCATCTCTGTATCTATGGGAAAATTAGGTGATATGACTTCCTTATTAATTAAAAACCTAACAATTAGGGAAAAAATCAGTCAAGTGGTTAAATAGGTGGTACAGTGGTTCTGAGTGAAGAAAAACAGGTAGAGCAATTTCGGAAGGATGTTGCTGATGGATTGTGTAGAATAGACAAGTCAGGTCTCCCAGGAAAACTGAAGTTGTGACGTTTGCAGTTTGGTTTATTTCCTTGGTTGAAATAAACCAAGATTAGTTAGCTCCTGTATAAGAGTGGTTAGGCATTCCTAGGTGTTTAAGTAGTGAAGCATCGTACAGAAAGGGAATTCTGCAGGTACCAATTTCTAGGTTAACAGAAGAGTTTAGGTGTTTCAAGGTGAAAACAGAGCTGTTATCTGGGAGTAAAGATGCAATAGTTAGGGAGGTGCTTTCAAAACAATCAAGGGGTGAAAATGAAACCTGAAAGTGGGATCCAGGAGGTAGAAGCTGCTCTTAGGCATTCAAAGATTGTAGGTTTGGGGCGAGAAGGCTTGGGGCTTGGTTCAGGCAAACTGCAGTGGAAAAAAGCAGGTTGATTGTGGAGCAGGTACATGGATAGGAGGAAATGCTAAGGGGTGCAAAGACAGTGGTTAAACTGGGAAAGTGTAGAAACAAGAAAACTTAGTTGGAGAGACTTGAGGAGTATGACGTAGAGTCACCTTAGATTCCTGTAAGGGGGTACATATGATGTGTAACCAAGCCCCCCAAAACCTAAAACTCTGGATAAATAGGGGACCCATCGTGTTCATTGTCTTCAGGTACTGCAACATCTGGTCAGGTTGCAAACTAAGCTTGTCTCAAGCCCGGTACACTTAGCGACACAATCAGGTACTGAAAAGCTAAGCTGCAGCTAGTGAAAACAGATGTTGGCAAAATCCAGAGAACAATCCCGTTAGTGCATGAGGGGGAGAAATTCAGACGTGACAGTCAGATAAGTGAAAGTTTGGATGTTTGGAGGCTGCTAGTGACTGGGAAATGCAAGTCCCCGAAGGCCTGGGTTTTAAAAAATTGATTCATCAATTAATATTGATTTTGATTTAAAAGATTCTGTATTGATTTTTAAATTCGTGGATGGATCTTTTAATATTGTACTTTAGTATCTTGCTTCCTCCCTGTCAAATGGATTTGCATCACTTGTGTGACCACACGACAAGATGTCCGAATGCTGTCCAAACAGACATAACAGACATGCCTTCCAAGCCTGGCTATTAAAAGCGACTTTTGGCTTGTTTTCTTTTTTGTCAAGTCGCTTTTAAATATCAGAGATTGCGGGTTCGGAGTAGTTGCTTATTTTGGGCTTGGACATATCTGCATAATGTCTAGAGCCTCTTACATCTCTACACCAGTCTGACGCCGTGGTCCAGCTAGTCGTTTGTGACTTGAATTACGTAACCATGATGTCGGTGTTTTAACAGCCATATCACTTGCCTTACAACATGACCACATCAACCTAGGAAATACCTCAACACCATTTTGCCTTATAATGGTCACTTAATTTTAAAGCCCTTTTTTTTCATACCTGGCGCAGCCATGTTGCTCAGGAAGTCAACAAGAACACGCCCACCATATGTCAATCAAAGTTAGCTTTGGCAACCAGCTTCGGATCCTCACCAAAATATCTGTAGATCTGCCAGTAACTGTTAAATGGTTAGTACAAATGGCTGGTTGTGTCACTAAGCGCGTTAACATGACAATTACAGATGAGGCAGTGATGGTGGCTAGCCGTTGGCTGAGTAGACTGTCAGTCACTCACATTGGAAATAAATTTAATGCTATATACAAATTATCTTAGCTTGGTACAAAAAAAAGTCAGGCCCTCAGAGTTGTCATGGGTGTGAACTCAAATAATTGAGACCAAAACTGGTTTTTGAAACAGGCTGTAAATATGTTTATTTCTGCTCTAAAGTCAGATATTTTAACATGGGAGTCAATGGAGAGTGACTCGCTTTTGGAGCCACCCTCTAGTGGCCAGTCAAGGAACTGCAACGAATCTGAGTTCTGCATGGGACTCAACCAGGAAGATGTTTGGCGCTTGGGTCGAACGGATGCCCGGTGCATCCAAATCACTTAACCATTTTACAATGTCATAGGAGTGTGAGGAAGCTTTGCTTAGTCTCTGTCTCAACCTGTGATTTTAACTTGGGTCGAGAGTGTAGACTTCAAACTATTAACTGTATTTAGTATTAGCCGGTTTGTAGGTAAATCCTCTGGGACATCAGAAATCACAGTTTAGCCTTCTGGAGGTGTCATGGGACCTACATATGTAGCTGCAGCACAGAAGTATAAACCAGGCTTAAGGAATACTATGGAAAAGGAAAGTAATGACATAATCAGACCTGAGAAAGTCGAGTCTATTTGATAATGTGACTACATATGTTGATAGCGATGTATTAGTAGGTTTGAACGAGTACCGTTTCCCTTCCAAATAGTTAAAATACCAGGTGCTAATTCAGATATGAAAATGACATTTAATTTTACCATATTAATGCAAAGCAGTTTAAATCTGAAAGGGATTTCCAAATGGAGGCCAGGAAGAGGAAGATATATGGTATCTCCATGTGAAATACAATGTTTTCCTCTGCATAAAAGTAATTTCCCTTTTTATTAGGGAAGTTGATCACATATCTCATGGCTCAGATCATATCACAGTTTTTGAGCCACACATCACTTGAGTTTGAAAAAGAAAAGGGGACACAAATATTAATATGCTTTTCATTTATAAATAAAATTATTTAAAGGAAGAAACATTCAGTGGATCAAATACTTAATTTTATAACGAGACAGTACTATTTTAAAAGACAGTAGGGGTAGATATCTTCATAGAGCTGAACGCTTTAAAAATTGTCCTAAATTATTTTTTCTTGAATTGAAATTTAAGTTTATTATGAATTTCTCCTGTCACAGTGGGGTGGTATTTTGTGTATTCTGTCGCCATACTCAACTCATTGCCACGCTCATATGGCTTCCATGTGTGGTATTGTCCTCCACAGTTGAAGCATAAATAATAAGGGGTGATGTGTGCTTTATCACCTCTGAGGTGATGTATTCTGCAATGTTGAACCAAGAATCCATGTCCACTGGTGCTTGAGATTCCACACCATAATGTCCACTCCAGTCTGATATGCACTTCGCCAGACATTAAACTATGCATTACTTTAATGCATAATGTTAAAAAATGCATTTCACAGGGAAGCCAAGTTTTTTTTTTTGTTTTGCTTTGTTGTTGTGTTGTTTTTTTTTGTTTTTTTTTTTAAAAGAAATGCAAGGATTAGATGTAGGCTAATACAAAATACAGCTGTTTTTAAGGTCAGTCATCAAAAGAGCCTTTAGACTTCTAATGTCAAATATTTGTTTAACAATTAATGTTAAATATCCAAGGAACTGGGAGTCTATATTAATCAGAAACTTTTTTTGTTTCCTAATTTACACCTTGTCCTAATATGTATAGCTTGCCCTTGTAACTGACAATTAGTTTGTTTTGTCAGGCTTGCTACAAATATTATTCAAGTGATGACATCAGCAAGGATGGAGATGGAATGGATGAGCAGTGCAGGTACGATTTGCTTTTTGCACTTCAGCAGAAAACCCTATCCAAGAAACCCTACAGTCCTTTGTCTTGTATTTACCACTTCTTGCTATTCCTTGTACAGGTGGTGTGCTGAAGGAGGAAACTTAATCTGTTGTGACTTCTGTAGTAACGCTTTCTGCAAGAAATGCATTCTAAGAAATTTAGGAAGGAAGGAACTGTCCGGGATCTTGGAGAGCAAATGGTACTGCTACGTATGCAGCCCAGAACCCCTTTTTGACTTGGTGGTTGCTTGCGACAATGTGCTCGGGAACATTGAGCGTCTTTGGCATCAGCAGCGAAAGAGGAATCGTGTAGAGCCTGAGAAATCTGAACTGTACCACATGTTGCCACACTCGCCACGGAACATTCCATTGGACAAATGGGATCACAGTGGTATGGATGGAAATGTGGTCTTCAACTACAACTGTCTGCAAGTTTCCAAGGACATTACAAAAAAGGTCAAACACTTAGTGGAATCAACAAATGCCTTAAACCAAACATTTGTCAGTTTCATTCACAGTGTAACAACAAACAAACGAGTGCCCGATGTTCGCAATGCATATCTGAACTCTTTTCTGTCTGTAGTTAAAAGCTTACGAAAGTCTCTCACAGCGCTTGAGGACAGCCTTAAGGAAGAATTCAGTGACTTGGATGTGCTGAGCATTTGGGAAAAGGTCCTTAGCAATGACTTTGATCCTCTTCTAACTGAAACAGACATTGAGCTCGATATCTCTGAAGAAAGAGGACTGAGTGACTTGCAGAAACAAGCAGCTGACCATTTTGAAGATAATGATTCTGATTCCAAGGAATTCACTCCTGGAATAGTTTCAGAAGACTGCTCTGGGAAGGAGATTGATGCAGATTCATGTGAAGACAGACTGAGAGCAAAACAGGCTGGCCTGAAACCTTCAGAGAGTCAGGTTGACATGAGTAAAAAACTAGTGGTACAACTTACACCCGTAGCCATGGAGCAGGAACCATCTCTTGATGCTGCAAAGATGGAGGAGGACCTTCAGAAGAAGGAGAAGAAGTCGAAGGGAAAGCATGTAGCAAAAGATGAAGAAACAAATGTGAGTAATGACAGTTCTTTCTTCCTAGAGGAGGAAAAAGGCAATAGACGTTCTCCTCGTGTGAAGACCACTCCTCTCCGCCGACCAAGCGAGGTCACAACCAAAAGGTCGCTCACAGGAGAGGAGAGTGATAGTGATTCTGATCCTGAGGAGACGCCCAACACTGTACTTGCGACAAAAGCAGAAGAACAAAGTGTGAGCATAGCTAGAGATGACACGGACTCAGATGAAGTCCCTGCTGCCCTGCTTGAGCGAGCAGCCATGACACAAAGCTCAGATGAAGCCCAGAGTGATGAGGATGGTGGCAAATCATCACCAAATAAGGTGGCTAAAAAATGTTTATTTTGGCTGACTAAGAACAGCCCAATGTCACCGGAGAAGATGCGCCGAAAACGCAAGATGTTGGACCGCTCATCTGAGTCGGAGTCCAGCAACAGAGCAGCCAAATCTCGACAGGAAAGTGGGACGGATTCCTCCAGTGAGGATCAAGACTCACAGAAGGAAATCCAACACCTAAATACGGTGAGGTCGATAGGAAAGCCTCACCTCGTCAAAAGAGAAAATAAAAGTGTGACTAGAAAACAGAGAAGAATACAAGCTGGGAAGTCTAAAAGAAAATCTCTCCGGGATGTAACCGATTCATCGTCGTCATCAAGTGACGACGAACAAGATGACGACTCCGGCAGTGATGGAGACGATCAGAAGATGAAGCCAATCACGGAAGATGTGGGTTCCCTTGGAGTAGCCGCATTCCACCAGTCATCAGGTGAGTCTTGCAGTTATCACACTACATATCTGGACCTTTATTTCATAATGACAGCAGTTATTGGCGTTGAATAGAAGGGAATCTCTTATAGGCTTTATTACTTCATTAAGGATTCGAAGGATTGGTTATTCTAAATCATGGAGTGCTCATTGGCAAGCTGTTTATCAAGATAAAATACAATTGTGATGTAAATATTCAATATGTGCCATACCTCATTCACCCTGTTAATTAGGGCTGCAACTGACTATTTTTATGTTTGTTAGTCTGTTAATTATTAAAATGATTAATCAGCTAATTGGATTATGAATTGCTCAATAACTTTAACTAATTTATTTGGCTGTTAGGTTTTAAAATTAGCCTAGTATTGTTTAAGACATGCCAACCAAGAAGAAAACATTGAAAATGATTTCTTCAGTCAAAAATAGATTATTTATTTAACTTGTGTAATGAATAAACTTTTCTGCTCATAAGACTGTAAAAATTGAACAAAGGGTAGACAAAGTGCTTTTATATTACACACATGAAGGGTCAAGTTAAAACCCCTTTATGACCATGCTGTCGTCACCAACAGGATTGAACCTTTTCATAATTATTTACACATTAACTGTTTAAGATATCAAGAAAATTCAAAAACTACCGAAAGTGAAAGAGGACATGAAGTTAGTTGGTGTGAGAGAAGAGGGTGGAGGGGATAGGGTTAGAAGGCAGATGACTCGCTGTGGCGACCTCTGAAGGGAACAAGCAAAAGAAAAGAAGTCCTGAAAGCAGAGAAATACAATTACGAGTCTTTACGGCGCCGGTGGGACCGCTGAAGTACAACCACAAACAATCACAGATAAGATTCACCAGCGTGTCACACACGTAATTACAATCTATGATCACACATTTGTTATGTTAGCTTCTCACTAATATGATTCCTAAATGGTTGGTCCAAATCAAAATCAAAAATGCACTCTGAAAATAGAAAACAAGTGTTTTCTGATGGTGTCATACACTAGACATTACAGTAAATGTACGCTGAAAAAACAAACCAAGCATGGTTTTGGTTGCGACTTTGTATCGCTGTATCGCTCGTGGCGGGGTTCTGCCCTGATGCACTCACACAGACACATGTGTGCAATCACAGGAGAGACAGTCTCCAAAAATGTCATCAACCACCTGAAACAGAGACAAAAATATCTACACTTAAAAAAAAAATCTACTTTTTTAAAACTTTAAGCTATTAAATTGACTGATGTCATTAAAAGAAACATTCATTTAAGAAGTGTTGGAAGTTCCAGCCCACATCATGAAACAGGTGATGATGTAACCGGCTAATACTCCACTATTAAATTTGTTGGCAACTAATTTTGTCATCCATTTTTGTTGACTGTTGATTATTTGTTGCAGCCCTACTGCTAATTGACTAAGAGTGTTCAACTTTTAGTTACATAGTTATTTGGAGTAAGACATGCCTCCATTAGTCATTGAGATCAGGTGCAGCTTGTAATCCATCTTACTCTTTATTCATTCTCTCATTAGCCATTTAGTCCGAGTGTCACCGAACATAATTTTTCTGCTTCAGGAAAACCAGTTGTTCAGTACAAAAAAGTATTGTTTTGTGTATTTTTTTTCCTTTTTTTTTTTTTTTAAATTTTTGTAGGAGATGAAGAGCAGTCTGGGCCCTCATGGGCAGCAGAAGATGACGATGATCCAGAAAATAGGTACGGTTCAAAAAGCCCGGACGTTCAGTTTGTAAAACACCTTAGATGTAGAAGGAAGGATGCAAATTTAAATTCTGATCTATGTGCAAAGTTTGGCAACCCCCATGTCATTCGAACTCAGCTGCAGTCTATTCAGACGAGACCCAAACGTAGCTGCCGAGCGCCTGTAATCAAATACACATCCTAGACGCACACTGTGACACATGGGGTCCACATTTTGCTTTAGTCAGAATGAAACTTGCTTGTAGCAGCTTTGTGATTTATAAGCAAAATATCAAGCTTGTCTTTGTGCTATTTAAGTATATAAACAGTAGATATAAAGTTGAATATATATATATAATGCCTTTAATTTCTGACTTTGTGTACTTGGACACTGAGTTGAACAAATCTTGCCTTAAAGTTTTTCCTGGTAATTCAGCACAAACTTGTTTCCACCAACAGTATTCTAAGAAATGAAGAAAACATACACCAATCAGCCAAAACACAATAATGACGATATTAAGAAAGTACTGGGACGTTAACAATAGATCCTTTAGGCCCTGTGCTTTGTAAGTTGGAGTCAATGTGGGTTGGACTTTCTTACCTCCAATGCTATTAGATTTGTAAGTGGGAAATTTAAAGGCCAGGCGAACACCTCAAACGGTTTTTTCAAGGCCCACTTGTGTCCTGCTGCCACTTTAGGGGAGTACAATTGCTCCGTGGTGATAAATGGCCTTCAAAATGTTTATCTCGGTCCATGTGAAAGGCAGGGTAGAGGTATTTCCTGCTTTGTAACAATATGAGCAGTGTTACCCACCACTGCCCGTGATCAGTGTATGGTTCTGTTTATTTTATTTTATTTTTTCATGTTTTATGTGTGTTTTCTCAGAATGCACATATAAATGTTGTCCATAACTGAGCTTAACTTATGTAAATGGTTACTGTTGTTTTCAAGTGAAATGTAAAGGTTGGAGCCTGCCTAAAACCTTGTCTTCACATATTTACAGTAAAAACAAAATGCAATTTAGACGGTGTTTGCTTTTTGTTTTTATAAATCCTGATGAATGAAGATCAATGTTTTGTATTTACAAAGAGAAAGCAAGAGTTGCAAAGTTGTAAATGTGTTAAAAACATTGATGCTTCACCTCATTAAACTCTTATTGTGTCACGTTTGTGGTTGTGATCGTTGAATTCTGCCCTAATGTTTGTTGAGATGGCAAGAATTTGTCTTTCCAATAAAATATCACATACAATGGCCATGGCTGTATAAATGCAGTTTAGATTTATTTTATTCATAAACAGGTCTGCATTTGAATCCAGTTCAACAATTCATCATGTCAGTGTCTGCTGTATTGCTGCTTGAAAAAGACTATAATGATGGTAAAGGAGCTCTGTAACAAAGATTTGTTACAGAGCTCCTTTCACAGACAAAAGAACAAAAATATTGGCATCTTTGTAATCTCGGAACGGTTTTCTGAAAACAGCTAGTCTCCCACAGCTTTCACCTAACATTAAAAACCAATCATTACTTTTTCTCACAGATGTTGACTTTTAGCATACACGCCAACTTTCAGCTATTAACACTTACCCACTGTGATGAATAATACATTTCATCACAACAAAACGCTGCTACAAACTTGTAACCAGCCTGTCTTGATTACAAACTAGTTGACTTGCAGGCTGGAAATTAATTCTAAAAAAAAATAAAAATGTTTTACTGCAACTATAAATAGCACTTTGAGATACTAGCACTGCCACAGTCTTTCTTGATAGATTATTTTGGAGATAAAACCACCCGGGGTCTATTTTTAGATGATTAGAAATGTAAACTTTCATCAGGGACCAAAACAACATCAATTCCATCAGTTTTGAATGAAATCAGAAAGTATTTTTGAAAATCAAAATATTAAAAGTGATGAAGCTTAATGGTGTATGTATTCAGAAATTCTTTATATCATTTCAAATTGGCTGTTTGTGTAAAAAGAAAAAGAAGAAACAAGTCCAGAATAATTCTCCTGTTTGGTTTTGTGCACATGTGGGCCGTTGTCCATCTCGTCTGCGGATTTAAATCTCGTAGAGCGTAACTTAAAGAACGGGGTGTTCATTTGTGATGTAGCATCCTTAATTTGAAAGTTTGCCGTGAGACTTTGTTTTTGCACGTTGGAATAATTTGCACACTTTTTCACATGCATTTATTCAGTTAGTCGACTTTTGGCTGAAGCAATGCATTTGTGATCAGATGGTCCGTTCAAGCTGTACCAGTGCCCTTCGTGTTTTGCCCCACTTTCTATGCGCAGAGTATACATTACTGCTGACCATTTAAAAAAAAAAAAAAAAGTTTTTCCCATATTTAAACTTGCGTACTGAAACGCTGCTTGACATTTGCATAACAGCCAATCCAGCGTCACGGTATAAAATTAATAAAGATAAAAACAAATTGTCATGGACAGTGCTTTTACAAATATTAATGGCAACATTGTATATCTGAGAATTGAGAGTGGGATGTGAAACAACTGTTAAAATTACAAACAACCAAATTTCCATAAATGACTTTAACCACATCCATGTTTGTTTCTCATGTTTTTTCCAGGTCGGATTTTCTCACAGCACAACAGTGAAAGCAGTGTTTTAGGAAACAATCGCTTTTATCCTCGGATACTCTAGGCTCCAATTGGTACCTACTCGTTTTTTTCCTCCCCTCCCCGTAGTCTGTTTTTAGCTGTAGTAATAGTTTATGTTAAGAAAATGGTCAGCAGAAATGTAATGTTTATATTGTATGTGCTTGTGGGCCAAAACCTGAAACGGACATTTTGTCTCTTTACCAAAATAGTAGCTTGTGAACATCCGTGGCAATAATGCCAACTTAATGTGTTAGTATGTAAACTTTTTCCAGTGTTTCTTCCGTTCGGTTTGCGCCGTTTTTCGTAGGTTGAAAAATATGAAAGAGTCCCGGCTCTTTTCTGTTTGTGCTGCTGTCATTACTGTACTGTAATTTATCTTTTTTTTAATAATAATTTCTGACTGAACTTTATATATAGCCTCTGTGAAAATGGCAGTAATGTTCTCTGACATCCATTGATAATCCGTTTTAAAATCATGATCGGATTTATTTGTCAGAAAGTGATTATGCAGGATGCGTAAGACGAATCCGAGCCAGATCCGTGTCGTGACGATAAGTTTAATGCTTGTCACAAGTGTTTACAATATCATTGGTAAACATGAACGGATTAAAAGACTGACTGACTGTATAATAGGTTTTGATTGTTCAAAACACCATATGGTATTGAAAGCAGAGCATTTTTGGACTTGTAAACCAGTAATATTTTTTGTGAAATTGTAGCCTCTTCACTTTTTTCCATTTTATTTCCACGTAGAACAATTTATTCTGGGTAAATATTTACATCCAGGCCCGTATTTGTTTAGTGGGTCGAGTAAATTTTGTTGACTTCTGCTTCTTTTAACTGTGAGGTGCCAAATTTCAAAGAATAAATTGGGCAAGCTTGACATTGATGTACTTTTCATTTCCATATGGGGAAAAAAATGTATCAGTGATGCAAGGAAAAAAAAATTAACTGAAAGTTATCACACTTTGTTTCTCAAGGACGAACAAACTACAAGTATGAGAGGAAGAGAGAAGAACGTGTCTTCTTTTTCTGTGAATAATACTTGTTTATTCTAATAAATTCTTACTTTTAAAAATGTGTCTGTCTCATTTTTATTTTGTCTTTTTTGTTTTGAACACTACTTTGTTTTAGTTTTGTGCTTTAGTGCTGTGACAGTTGGCTTCCGTGGGTTTGTATTGGCTTTAATTTTATTTTTTATTTTTCATTTAAATTGGCAGATCCAGGTCTTGAAATTTTACACAGTCTGAAGTGAATTTTTAAAAATAAAACCAGTTATTTTTAGTGCCAACAGCACAAAGACAACTAACACCTGGCCAGCACTTTAATTTTTTTTTTTTTTTTAAGTAAATGTCCAATTTGTGTTTAAATACTGATTTTTATTTTGTCTTAAAATACAATATTCAGCTGAAGATGTTCCTGATCAGAAAATGAACTTCAGGTGCCTTTCCTTTTTTTTTTTCCTACTTTTAAAAGAATCGCTAAGAAAATGCTGTTGGCTCAAATTAAAGCCAACTACTCCTCGGGTGATGATATTTCTTCGGACGACGAAACGCAGGAGGATGAATCTGAGTCAGAGGGTGACGAGGTCAAACGAGGCCGCGCGGATGATGGGACAGGTGATTATGGTAAGCCATTCTACTTCTGTAGAACGCCTTTAAAATCATCTCATTTTAGTGATGGTTAATAATGTAGTTGTGAATACATCAGCAGGGTTCTGTTGTCATCCTTGGGTTATGAAAAGAGAAATCGTGATGGTATAAATCTCTGCTGCAGGGAAGGACCTGGCTTCAGAAACATCCGACACCATGTCCGATGAGCAGCCCAAGTCCAGACACCATCTTCTTCGCCACAAGCTCACCTTAGATGAGGGAGCGTCAAGTGGCAAAACGGCGTCTGAGAGTGAAGCAGGAACACGGGAGGGTGAGAGGAGAACCAGGAGGAGACGCCAAATCTGTAAGCACAGCTGTGAAATAAGAAACTAACCTGTGCGAGCTGATCGGGGATACAACGCTGCTCTAATGTTTGCTTTTGTTTTCTGTGAAGCTGATGGTGAAAGTAGTGCTAACACTAGAGACTCAGATGAAGATGTGGGAATGAGTGAGGAGCTCAGCCAATCAGAGGATGAGGATGAAGAAGAGATCTTCAGGTACCTTCAGAATAGATGGGGATTTTGTTAATGTCAGTAAACCTTAGTTTTGCTAAATACACTTGTGAATTTTCTGCTATTACAGGCAAACTATAAAAGGGGTATGTTTTATTTGAAATTTGTAATATACAGGCGCTGGTCATATAATTAGAATATCATGTAAAAACTTGATTTATTTCAGTAATTCCGTTCAAAAAGTGAAACTTGTATACTACATTCATTCATTACACAGACTGATACATTTCAAGTGTTTATTTCTTTTAACTTTGATGATTATAACTGACAACTAATGAAAATCCCAAATTTAGTATTTCAGAAAATTAGAATATTAAGACCAATACAAAAAAAAAAAAAGATTTTTAGAAATTGAAAAGTATGAACATGAAAAGTACGAGCATGTACAGCACTCAGTACTTGGCTGTGGCTCCTTTCACCTGGATTTCTGGAGCAATGCGGCGTGGCATGGAGTCGATCAGTCTGTGGCACTGCTCAGGTGTTATGAGAGCCCAGGTTGCTCTGATGGCAGCCTTCAGCTCTTCTGCATTGTTAGGTCTGGTGTACCACATCTTCCTCTTCACAGTATCCTATAGATTTTCTCCGGGGTTAAGGTCAGGCGAGGTTGCTGGCCAATTAAGAACAGGGACACCATGGTCTGTAAACCAGGTACTGGTAGCTTTGGCACTGTGTACAGGAGCCACGTCCTGTTGGAAAATGAAATCTGCATCTCCATAAAGTTGGTCAGCAGCAGGAAACATGAAGTGCTCTAAAACTTCCTGGTAGAAAGCTGCGTTGGCCTTGGACCTCTGAAAGCACAGTGGACCAAAAGCAGCAGATGACATGGCACCCCAAAGCATCACTGACTGTGGAAACTTTACACTGGACCTCAAGCAACGTGGTTTCTGTGCCTCCTCTCTCTTCCTCCAGACTCCGGGACCGACCTTGAGTTCCAAAGGAAAAGCAAAATTTACTTTCATCACTCAGGACCACTCAGCAGCAGTCCAGTCCTTTCTGCCTTTAGCCCGGGCGAGACGCTTCTGACGCTGTCTCTTGTTCAAGAGTGCCTTGACACAAGGAATCCGACAGCTGAAACCCATGTCTTGCACGCATCTGTGCGTGGTGGTTCTTGAAGCACTGACTCCGGCTGCAGTCCACGCTTTGTGATTCTCCCCCACATTTTTGAATGATTTTGTTTCACAATCCTCTCCAGGGTGCAGTTATCCCTATTGCTTGTACACTTTTTTCTACCACATCTTTTCCTTCCTTTGCCTCTCTGTTAATGTGCTTGGACACGGAGCTCTGTGAACAGCCAGCCTCTTTAGCAACGACCTTTTGTGTCTTGCCCTCCTTGTGTAAGGTATCAGTGGTGGTCTTTTGGACAACTGCCAAGTCGGCAGTCTTCCCCATGAATGTGTAACCTACAAAACTTGACCAAGGGACCATTTAAAGGCCTTTGCAGATGTTGTGAGTAAAATCTAGGTCTGATTGTTTTTCAAATTGAGACCGGGTGGTGTATATGGTAAAGAGAAGAGGGCCAAGCACTGAGCCTTGGGGCACCCCTGTGGCGAGGGGACGTAATGAAGATATTTGCCCCTGTCATGACACTTTAAAGGAAAGCCTGGTACAGTAAGAACAGAACCAACGATAAACTGATCCTGAGAAACCCAAGTTTGAGACTATAGATGGCAGCATGTTGTGGTTAACTGTATCATGTAGCTGATGTCATTCTTGTCCCATTTGGTTGAATGTGAGCAGAGTATAATCCTATGTACCTCAGAATTCATCTTAGTTCTTCTACCAGTAGTCACATCATCAGTAAACACCAGTGAGCCCATTCAACTGGAAGTCATACATGCCCACACTATAACACTATGTCCTCCATGTTTGACACATGATGTGGTGTTCCTTTTGTTCTCCATATATATCCATTCCCATCACAATTTATCAAACTGTTAATTTGAATGCTCTAGGATTTTTTTCTATCCCTCTTGTAGACTAATGTTATTTTTGTTTTTTCCCTAATGATAGGATCCTTCACTCTATCAGTAGTTCCAGTCCACAAGCTGCCAAATGTCAACTGAATACCTGATATCAACTCTAGTCATTTTCGTCTGCCTTGAAGGAATAAACTTCACCTAGCTAATTAAGCTCTATGCAGTCAGTTGTCCAAATACTTTGGAGCCCTTGAAAATGTAGGGTATTTCCTTAGAATAGCTTAAATAGTAAATAGAGTATTTTTTCTGTCAAACCTCTTTAGTAGTAGTTCAGAATCTACACTTTGATCACTTTTTTTTCAAATCCAAAGTCTATGCAGGCAAAAACATAAAAGTCTCTGTTGTTGTCCGAATACTTCTGGATCTAACTGTCAATCGCTACGCGGCTCTTGCAGATTTGCAGGGCCTACACTCATATGTCACTTGAGGTCTTAACTGGTTGAAGAGGGCCTATGTAAGCCTTTAGCTGTTGCAAGTATTTATGAACTTCCGTCCTTCCTGTGAACTAATGTATTTTAAAGAGAAACCAAGACAAATCAAGCTCAGCTTAAGATGTGTTTATTGAAAGAGACATCAGATATCAGACACATTTTATCTTCATATATGGAAGTATTTGCAGCACACGGGATTAAGACTAAATATCACATCTTGCAGTAAGGATAAAAATGTCAGTAAAACGTCCTCTACCTGGAAATATTTGGGGCTCAAAATACATGTAAAGAGTTGAAAGTGACATAGTTAATTTAATGCTGGAATTGTGCACAATTATCCTGCAGTATCAGCAGTTTTCTGTTCAATGCAGTATATTACACACTCACCAGCAACTTTATTACGTTTACCAAGTTTACCTAATAAAGTGGCTGGTGAATCTACGTAAAAAGAGTTGTTTTTGTTTTTTTTTTTAAACTTGTACATTCCTCTTTTTTTTGCAACAGCTTACCTGCCATAAAAAGGGAATCCACTTGTGCTTTCGAACTGAAGAAACAAGAACCATGCATTTGGTTGTCTGACTCCAGCAGTGAAAAGGTAGCAGCTGACGTTATATCTGTTGAGCCTTTCATCATAAGTGAGAGAAACAGAGATGCTCCCGTGTCTGTTTGTCATCTTGCCTCATGTGTTGTTCTGGATTTGAGCAGAGCGATCAAGAGGATGCAAATATGGAGAACAGCGAAGGTAAAGGCACTCCCAAAGGACGCAAAAAGATCCGGAAAATCATTGAAGACGTGAACCTCTGTGCTGAGACTCAGGAAGCCCTCCGAGAGGAGGAGGAGAGACGCAGGCGTTTGGCAGACAGAGATCAGCAGATGGAGGACAGAAGAGTGGTACAGCAAACATGTCATGAGCCTGTTGAAATATAACACTCAGCACTGTACACCACAGTTTAATTAACATTATTATTATTATTTTTACGATAGAAAAAAAAAACAAATCAAATACTAACAGTGTATCTTTTTTTTTCTTCAGATAATTGAAATAGAGGATGAACTGTCTCAAGTCATGTACCCTGTCACAACCAAGCTGGTCTTCGATCAGGATGAGGAGACCAAGAGTCCTCTTGTTGAGGTGCACCCCAATCTGGTTAAGAAACTGAAGCCTCACCAGGTGGACGGTTAGTCTGTGCTCTCTTTTCTCTCGAGAGGGATATCGTTTTATTCTCGAAGCCGTTTTGATGGTAATAGTAGCACTGGTTAAAAGTGTTTCCGATTCCATTGGTGATACATTTGCATTTTACTTATTCAAAGTCTCGGGATGCTTCAGAAGAGTTTAAATGTGTCACAGATCAGTAATTATTCAAGACTTGGCTGTCTACACTTGTATAAACTTTATAAAAATAATTTGGAAAGCTCTTGACACTGCTCCTTGTTCTTTAACAGGTGTTCAGTTTATTTGGGACAGTTGTTGTGAGTCTGTAAAGAAGGCCAATTCCTCTCCGGGATCAGGCTGTATTCTGGCACACTGCATGGGTCTGGGAAAGACTCTACAGGTGAAGACATTCACGTCTACCTCCAGTATTCTTATTTATTTAGGCTGATCACAGGCAAAAAAAAAAAAGTCATTTGAAAATGTTAACAAAGAACACAAATGACTCCCTTACCTTAAAGGCATTTTCTTGTGTTTTAAACTTTTGCATTCATAGCTGATGTCTTTTGTAGGTGGTAACGTTCCTTCACACAGTGCTGCTTTCATCAAACCTGAAGTTCAGAACGGCCTTGGTTGTGTGTCCTCTAAATACTATCCTCAACTGGGTCAGTGAGTTCAAGAAATGGCAAAATGACATGGGTGGAAACAAAGTCAAGGTATACGATGAAATCAGAAGTGTAATCAATTTTTTGCTTCAGAATTACACCTGTCCTGATGTGGTTATAGTTAAAAAGGAAAAAACAGAAATAAAACTTTGTTCCAGGTTACAGAGCTGGCTACAGTGAAACACCCCCTCGAACGACTCATGGCTCTGCAGAGGTGGCAGAGAGACGGAGGTGTGATGATCGTGGGGTATGAGATGTACCGCATCCTGTCTCTCGGCCATACCATCACCGGCGAGGAGTGGAAGAGGGAGTTGAAGCGTGCACTCGTGGATCCAGGTTCAGATTTCTTGTAAAGTCGTCACTTAACAAAAACGATTCAGTCCTGTTGTGTTATGTCTGCTATGTCTTCTCATTTTTTCTTCTTTCCAGGTCCAGACTTTGTGGTTTGTGATGAAGGGCACATCCTTCGTAACAAAAGCTCCGATATCTCCCAAGTTTTGAATGCCATTAAGACTCAAAGAAGAGTGATGCTGACTGGCACACCGCTCCAAAACAGGCTCGAGGAGTGTGAGTCCTCTCGTCTCCGCGTGTTTCAGTAGATACGGCCGCCAAGTCACGCTACACTCTAAGGACTTGGTTGCTTTGTCCCGACAGATCACTGCATGGTCAGTTTCATCAAGAAGAACCTTCTGGGATCTATAAGTGAATTCCGAAACCGCTTCATCAATCCCATCCTGAACGGCCGTTGCGCCGACTCCACCCCGAGAGACGTCAGGATCATGAAGAAGCGAGCGCACGTGCTTCACTCAGTCTTGGCTGGATGCGTGCAGGTAAAAAGTGGATAAGTGACGCCAGCAGCAGCTGTTTTCGTTTTCATGCTCAAGTTTCATAACACTGGTTGTCTTTTTCCTAGAGGAGAGATTATTCCGAGTTGAACCAGTTTCTGCCTCCCAAGTATGAGTACGTCCTGGCAGTGAGGGTTTCCCCACTTCAGTATAAGTTATACCGCTGCTACCTCGATCTCGTCACAAGTAAGGACCTCATTATTCTTAAATATTTCTAAATCTGCAGTAATCAGCTTACACACAAAAGATCAAATACAATTCTATATCTTTAATTTATCCTAAAATGAAAGTTTTTACAGTAAAAAAGGAAAAAAAAGTTTTGTTTTTGTTAAATCTTTTTTTTTTCCTCACGTTTTTGTTTTTTAGGAGAGGACTCGATGTCCAACAAATCAAAGCTGAGGACTGGAGCAAACCTGTTCAAGGACTTCCAGGTCCTGAGCCGAATCTTGACTCACCCGTGGTGCCTTCAGCTCAGCCACCTCAGCAAAGGAAACAAGGTTCCACCATCACACTTCTCTTTTCCCACTTTCCTCATCAGTTTGAGCTGCTTTGAATAAAACATGTCAACTGTTCAATCACAGCAAAACGTTAGCAAGAAGGATCAAGTTGAGAACACCGCTCAATTAAGAAATGTGGAAACGATCACGGCTGAGAGGTAAATTAGCATCCTTTCAATTATTCTTTATTGGCCTAAGATGGTATTCAGAACTGTTTATATACATCTGTTATTCTACACTGATGGGTGCAACAGTCCAAAAGGTGGTGATGAGAAGTTTATCAATTCCAGATAAATATCAATGTATAAAAAAAGGAATGTGAATAGCCGTTCTGTAACTTTTTCTAGAAAAACTCCATGTAGTGCTTGATAAACCTTTTATTTATCTATGTAAATTCATCTTACATTATATTTTTGTTTGATTGGTGCAGTTGCATGAAAGGGAATGAAGGAAGCGGTGATGGAAACAGCTCAGTGGCTACTTATGGACCCAGCTATGTCCCGGTGGTGGAAGGTATAACAACCACATTTATTCTTAATACTCCAATCCTGCAGCTTGGATATTCTCTCATGTCCTGCTTTGGCTTGTCTCGTCCTTTGTGCTGCACAGGAGAGACAGCGGCCAACAGCTGGAGTTCTCAGAGCCCAGACGAGTGCTGGTTCAAGAATCTTCTCTCTGAAAGTGACGCCAAAATCCTGGAGCACTCGGGGAAGATGGTGGTCTTGTTTGAAATCCTCCGAATGGCTGAGAACCTGGGGGACAAAGTGTAGGCTTCAGTCATGATATGAAGGAAGCTTAACTGTACGTGATGTGTGAGTGCGATGTGTCTAACTGGACTTCACATGCAACCATGTCTGTGTTTTTATCGCCAGGCTTGTATTCAGTCAGTCCCTGATCACGCTGAACCTAATCGAGGAGTATCTTAAGGCTTCTCACCGTGGTAGAGCGCTTTTTTCATCAAAAGGTATTTCTCTGATAAGGAGAAAGGAAATATT
Organism: Zenarchopterus dispar; assembly: GCA_028564865.1. NCBI lineage: Eukaryota > Metazoa > Chordata > Actinopteri > Beloniformes > Zenarchopteridae > Zenarchopterus > Zenarchopterus dispar. The sequence continues at coordinate 8,742,563 of JAOWBL010000006.1, read as the reverse complement.
AACTTATTTAAATAATGTCTTGATTGACTTTTGTTGTTGTTATTTTACTAACAGAGGGCAGCTGGATTAAAAACATAGATTATTATCGCTTTGATGGTTCCAGCAGTCCTTCGTTAAGGAAGAAATGGGTCGATGAGTTTAATCATTCCTCCAATGTCCGGTACGCACCGCCACATCCATAAGATCATCAGACTGGAATAAGACTTGTACACAGTTTTTCACAGGATCACCACAAAGTTTGTTTATTTATTTATTTTTTTTAACTCTAGTGCCCGACTGTTTCTCATCTCAACGAAAGCGGGATCTCTCGGCATCAACCTCGTGGCTGCGAACAGGGTCGTCATCTTTGACGCCTCCTGGAATCCCTCTTATGACATACAGAGCATTTACAGAGTGTACCGCTTCGGCCAGCTGAAGCAGGTGTTTGTGTACCGCCTCTTGGCTCAGGTAAACACGATAAGGATGTTCGATCTGGTGGTTGATGTCTGGCTTTTTTTTTTTTTGCATACTTTGTCGTCTCATCTCTGAGATTGACAGCCACTGACTTAATCTTTGAAAACAGTTTGAAGGTGTTAATGTAATGAGCAACTTTAACGTTTTGTTTTCGAATGAAGTTACTGATAAAGCAAAATTTATTGACAACAAAAGAAATTAATTTCATCCGCAGGGCACCATGGAGGAGAAGATTTATGAACGTCAGGTAACCAAGGAGTCTCTGTCCTACCGAGTTGTAGACCGTCAGCAGATTGAGAGGCACTTCACTCTTTTTGAACTGACTGAACTCTACACATTTGAGCCCGACCTGCTCGATGACCCAAACTCAAAGAAGAGCAAAAGAGCCACCCCGGTTTTGCCAAAGGTGACTTCTCCATCTTATCCCTCCAGGTTTATACTTTTATTCCACCGACACATAAGAGTTTGTAATGTTGAGTATCAGTGTTGTTTCTCAGGACAGTGTGCTGGCACAGCTGTTACAAACCTGTAAAGACCAGATAGTGTCCTACCATGAGCACGAATCCCTGCTGGACCATAAACAAGAGGAAGAGCTCAGCGAGGCCGAATGCAAAGCTGCGTGGGCCGAGTATGAAGCCGAGGTAAAGATTTACACGGCAAAACTAAAATGAAACCTCCCGTGTTTTGTGCGTTGTGCATAAAAGTGTTTTTTTGTGTGTTTTTCTCCAGTCAAACCCAGCCAACCTCTCAGCGAACTCCAACCAGGAGATACTGCATCAGAAGACCAACGAGCAGCTATTGGTAAAAAGAAAGATCTTCTGAATTCTTTTCCTTGAATTAGTGCTGGTTGTGTTTCGACTGAATACAACCTAAAACACAACTGCATTTGCAGGAGCTGCTTAACAAAAGCCGGGCAAATGTATCGATGGCCTTCCAGACACTGCAGAAGATCCGCTCTCACAACATCGAGGAGTACATATTACAAGTGGTGAGTGACCTTTAAATGACGATTTGCAGTTCTTTTTTGTTTTACATGACATGAATCTTCCTTATATTCATTCTACCTTGTGATGAATTTATCCCACAGCAACTGGAGAATCCCCTTTTGCCTCAGGCGGAAGTGAGAATGAGAGCTGAGCTCTGGAAACACTGTGATGACAAGAAGCATGAAGTCGATCAAGCCTTTTATCGAGATGCTCTTGCACAGCAGCAGTCCGTAAGTACATTCTGTGTCTGTGCGTACCCCCATTTTTGTAAAAATAGCATTTCTCACATTTCAACGATGTCTTTCCATAGCTCATGCTCCGAGTTCAAGATATACTGCACACTCGACGAAATCAAATGATGACCGCACCCGTGAACCTGCCTGGACAGACATGAGGGAGAAATGTGCGTCTTTAGTGCACAGCTGTCAAACTCTAGTCCCCGAGGGCTGCTGTCCTTCGTGTCTTAGACGTCTCCCTGTCTTAACACGCCTGATTCAGATTAACGGTTGTCATCAAGGTCTACACGAGTCTGCTGATGACTCGTTCATTTGTGTCGGGGTGTGTTGAAGCAGGGAAACGTCTAAAACATGCGGGTCAGCAGACCTGGAGGACTGCAGCTCGACACCCCTGCCGGGACGAGATGTGATGTTATTGCACGCTATCAGTCTCAAGTGAACTTAATTCATCTTTACTACTCCAGATAATTCAATATGTTATAGGACTCCAAGCTTACAAAATAACTGCAGGTTGATATATGAATTAACTATTTTGAAAAGTTCTTTTTCGTAATTCTTTGCACTTTAACATAGGAAGTATTGCTTCAGTTCAAAGATGCCTTTTACTGTTAATTGCTGCTTATTCTGGAAATTGTGCAAGCCTTTAAGATGTGAGGACACTTTTCTTTAAACATTTCATACCCATTTCTAATAAATTGATAGAAAAAAAGGCTGCTTTTATTTCTCTTTTTTTTCATGCTAAAAAGTACTGACAGAAACGTGAAAGTAATGTGGGTAGAGTATAAGTATGGCATCCAACAAAGGAATCAGTTGTTGCAGTTATTAAACGCAACTTAAAACAACCTTACGTAAACAATCAGAACACTTTCAACATCATTTATATGAATTTTTGCAATGAACTAGCTTTAAAACTAGTATGTGCGGCTTTCTGCAACATTAGGATGCTGGCCGTCAGTGCTCCCTTTTTTGCTGAAGGTGTTAACGTTTCCCTCCAGAACATCCCACTGGGGTCACAGCAGCTGTTCACAAACTCTGTGGTTTTCCAAAGACAACGACACGATGCCCTGAGCTTTATTTGGTAATTAATGAGTCCAAGCCAGGTGCAGTGCTGCAAAATCCTCCGTTTTCCTCAGGGTCTCCATCATCTGACAGTAGTACAAAACAAAGCCTTACATGCAAAACATGTCGGTATAAACAATATTAAATAAGATACAAGAGGAGGGGAAAAAATAGTAACAGTCTACACACACACAACAGATTCATAAAAAAAAAAACTTTTTTCCCCCTTACTATCATGAAAAAGTCAGCATCATTAATAAAAGTAGTATAGATTTAAACAATTTTACTGTTTTTTTCTCTTTTACAAAAGGTGTTAGGTTATTTCAAAAGGCTTAAAGAGGAATTTGATGCTGAACTGTAATGCACATGTGGGTCAACTATGATGGTAAAAATGCACCAATGTTCAAGATCAAGCAGCAAAATTTAAAAAAAAACAACAAAACAGGATCTTTGGCAGCAGTAACAGTTTGGCACCAATTTATGGCAACGCACATTGAAACCCTGTTCACTCGGTTATTGTCCCTCAAGAGTTTATCCCAGCATGCAGTTGGTGGGAAAACAACAGTTCACCACAGGTTTAATTAGTCTGTTCAAAATGTGGATTTAATACAAAACAATTATATTTATACGCATGGACATTTCTGTTGGATGTTACTGTAGGAAGACAAAGACATTTTACACACAAATATTTAACAGTGAAATTGGCATTCTTACAATAATCTGTTGAAACTATGCACAATGTTGCCAGAAATTGAAAAGTGGAGTTTGAAAAACAAATGATCTATTTGCCATCCGCAGAATGAAATGAACATTTATGAAGAATTGTTTACATGAAAAGACTCTACCCACGCTGACCCTTCAATATCATTAAATATAAAAGAGCAATGACCACAAAGGTTAAAATATTTACCAGTTCAATAACTGCCAAATGTCCCATGGATGTATTAGTTTGGTCAAAATAAAAAAATAAAAAATATTATTTGAGAAAACATTGGGTAAAAATAATCAGTCCACATAAAGTAAGTCTTTCACATTATGTTTGTTGATTCCTGAAGTCCTAGAGGTCAGGACCTCCAGTCAGTTTAATCTGGTGCTTGAACACATCTTCTGGTCAACACCTTCCTCAGGTTTGACCTGGGATCAGTTCCTTCGTCTGTGTTCCTCCGCCTGCACAGTTTTCAGGTAACACAGGTGTGACTTGAACAGCAGATTAGTGTCCTGTATCCAAGTCCCTCATGTATTCCTGCAGAGCCTGCAGCCTTGCATCAATCTCAGACAGCTCAGCACTTCTGTCTGTGGTGCTCTCTGTGATGTTGACATGAAATTACCATTAGTGTGGAATCAAGTACGTTTTTTCCCCTTTTCTAACTGTAATAAAACATTATAAAGTTACCATTGTCTTTATTTCTGTGTGTAGGAGTGCTGCATAGTGGCTTCCTCATCAAAAGGCCACCTCTAGACTAGAACAGATTAAAAAAAGAAGCACAATATTCTTTATTTTCTTAACGTCAGCAAACAATGAAAAATCCATCACCAATCTGCCTGTATCACCAAGGCTAATGTGAAGGTGTATTATTTTACTTCAAACATTTTTTTTTGTTGGAAAAAAAAAAGTAATACAGGATGTAAACAGGGTTTACATCCTCAGAAAGAACAAAGGGTGCTGACATTTAAGTACCACAGCAACGTGGACAGCAGTGAGAGGTTCATTAGCACGTTGTTGGTTTTTAATTGACAAAGTACAGAAGAACCCCACTTATCAAAACAGAAAAGTCAGTAATTACTCACCTCATTAGGTCCATTATAAGTCTGTTTTCTGCCTCTGCACACAGAAAAATGGAAAATAAAATAACTAAAGCAACAGGAACCTTTAAAAAAACTTTTACTGTGATCACACTACCTGAAAAGATTTTTGCCCATTTCTTCCATATCTACTAATGAGCTCTCAGAGGAGTTCCCGCTGCCTCTGCGCTCCACAGACAAACTCCTGCCTCTGCTGCCAGACCGAGCCATCTGAGGATAGGCTTCTCTGGAACGGGAGCGGCCTCTCTCAGGGACGACGGGCGATGCCAGCATGTCCCTCCGCACCTTCCTCTGTCTGACATCAGGATAAAAGCTGTTGATTTAACTGCAGCGCCAAAAATATACATGCTTCCAAAAGAAAAAAAATATTATAATGGGAACTAACTTTTTGAGTTCTGCCTCCTTCTGCCTGCGCTGCTTATCCTGGATGTACGCAGTTGGGTCAAAGCGTGGCCCTCTCGATCCTGTAAGATAGTTGGTGTGAAGACTGAGACTTTAACACATAATTATGAAGCGTGTTCAATCTGATATGAGAAGTTATAGGAGGATCATCATGAACAGTACTAGCACCTGTGGGAGAAGGTGATGGCCTGGGTATGTAAGGTCGTGGTCCTGAAGTGTCTGCTCTTCGTCCTCTTTCTATTGACCAGAGCTGTCTGTCTTCTGTTCGTTCTCTCGATCCTGAGCGAGCCCTGGCTGGACCATACCCAGGCCTCCTCTCGCGGGACAAAGAGCGATGGATGTCCCCATCGCCTCGAGATCTGGAGTGGCCAGACACAGGAGCCACTCTCCTGCAGACACACCGAGAGCATAAACGCTCAAGTGATTAATTAATATTCATTTGTGAAATTATTCACTCACGATAAAAGGTAAGTGAATGAATGGAAGAGAAAGTAAAGATATAGTACACGCTGAGATTGTCTAACCCTCTCCGTAGCAACGCCAGCTCATTGGTGAGACTCTTGACACGAATACGGAGAGCACACTCGGATGTTCTCAAATCATCCAACTAAACAGGAAAAAGGACGGGAAAAAATGTTAAAACCTCTTTAATAAAAAGCAAAGGACAAGAAAAATCTCATTCCATTTTACCTGCTCCATTAGGAGTCTCTGCTCCTGACACCTCTTGCTTGTTGACCGTTGACTTTTAGCCCTCTCCTTGACAAGCTGCTCCTCCAGCATCCTCAACACATCTCTGGTCTTCCAGTCCTGGCTAGGTGTGGAACCTCTTTCAGTCATCTGCAGTCGCTCTAGAGCCTTAGCCATAGCTTCCTTTTCTTCTTTCACTACCGCCAGCCTTAGAGAGGGGGGGTTAAAAAAAAAAAAAAAAAAAGTGTCATAAATATAAAGCCCAACATTTCTTCATACTGGCCACGCTAAGAGGGATTACATACAACCTACTCTGCTCGTAGCCGGTGTATTTCTAGTTCTGCAGATTTATTAACTCCATGAGAAGTGAGGGTGCCGAGTTCAGCCCGGAGGGCTCTGATCTCCTTCTGTAGGGTAGCTGGATCAGGCTTCCCCACATACGGCAGCGGTAAAGGGTAGTGTATCCTATATGTTCACAATAGCAAATTGAAGAAGGTTTTACTAACCAAAAAAAATCTATGATGCTAAATGGTTAAACAAAGAACCAAAAGAGGACATAATATAAATTTATGTGACAAATATACAAATGTTTTACCAGCGAAGAACAAACCTGTCAAACTCCACAGTATATACAAGTATGAGATATCTTTTGGCAGTAAGAGCAGATGACTGCTGGTGGCTACGAGGGCGACTGACAACTCCTGCTTTTCTGTTGCGTAGAAGCTCCAGGTCAGCGTAGGTCAAGAGGTCAAGTGTAACGGACTCGCTCGTCTAAGGAGAAAGCTCTAGTTAGTAATGCAACATCAGGATGAACAGATTTTATGGTTATTAGCTCGAGGGAAGGAGCATTTAAAGCTTTTAAACATTCTTATGACAACAGACTTGTGGGTTTTATTGTGCCCCCACCCAATGTACAAAATCTCTGAATGTATGCACTTCTAACTGACCAAAAAAGAGAAAAGCAAAAGAGAGAGAAAAAAATTCCTTTAAGGTCAACTCCTTTTTGTTTCTATGTACTTGAATTAGAAGGCGACACTGAAAAAGACAGCTCTGGTTAGCTGTACATTTTTCACTCAAGTGGAAACATTAAACTCGAATGACTGAGTCTCTTTCTTAGCTCACACAGCCTCAAGCACATTTATGTGTTCCTGTCTTTCTTTTGCCTTTGCATGCATGTATCCTCCCTTCTAAATTTTCCATGCATGAACCATAACACATACCTTTCTAACAGCTGATTCCAACATGCTACAGAAAATTGGAAACTGCTTGAAGTTGCCAGTTTTACGAGTAAGGTCTTCAATATCTGGGGGAGCAAGTAAAAAAAAAAAAAAATTAAATGTGGCAGAAACAATCGATACCTGTGACGACATTATTATTTTTATAAGCCACTTACATGCTGGATCAAATTCCCCCCTCCACTGATCCGCTGTCATTGAGTCAGAGATTTCAACTATCAGCAAACCCTTGTCCAACGCCATCTTTACAGAAAACTCCACTCCTCGAAACACGATATCCTCCAACACCTCAGAACTCTCTTCCATCGCTCTCCGTCTCTGTTGGAGAGAAAAAAACGTCAACAATCAAATCCTGTAAATTAGAGGGCACTGATATAACAAAAGCTTCTAGTTTTTCAAGAAATAACAAAAACAACAGATTTCTGATGAAAAAATACAGCCCGACTACAATTAACCATTTAGTGCATTCACTCTACATTGAATAGATTCTTTTGTTATACTTTAGAGCCACCACGACAAAAGGAAATGATTGGATACAATTGTTTTAAATTAACCTCCAATAACACCCTTTTTCGTCAGGCTCGCTTCACACAGCATGTTGTTATCCAAACACACCACAAGGGGCGCTAATGAGCAGCGTCAATCAAAGAGCGTCAAAAATAAAGTTTAAATTGATGGATGGCATTATAAGAGACTAATTTAGCTACGATTGAAATTGTTAGATCCCTCTGTGATATGATTATTATGTCTATAACCACAACAAGAGAATTCAGGCCTGACAACAATTTCATGGACTGAAGATGACATGAAATCTCTATAAACTAAATCGGTTTCTGCTAAATTAATTTACATACGCGCACTGTTGTGACGATTCATGCAGAAATGTTTGAGCATAGACCCCACGGAGTTCATATTAGAGTACTTTTGAATTATAAAAAGGTATTATTTCCACTTCTCCATTTAGAGGTCAGATAGGGAGAGTTTCCATCTTCAACTGACCTAGCTAAGCTTAGCTAGCATGGAAATTAGTTAGATAAAACAAGTTATTTCATTTAACTCGCGGTACAAAATAATAGTACAGATGTGTTTTTTAATCGTACAAGGCTATTCCGTGAGCGAAAAACCGTCAAAACAAACCTACGCTAATGTTACCTGTGGGTGCAATCAAGACCTTTGCGGTGGTAACCTGTCAACACTCGGCTTCTTGTCGGAAAAACATCGCGGCCAGTTGACTCGGTGAAGTTAAAGAAACAACTAGCCAACTCAGCGGTGTCGGTCAAGTCCAAAACAATTAGTAGCCACCGGCACAGTTGAAGCTGGAGCGGTTCAACAACCGGGAACCGTTAAATTCTTCTTCTTCTCTCTGCTCGGTCCCTGCAGCTCTTGCTCGGCCGCGACTTGACGGAGACTCCAGGATTCTCATCCGGACCGGTGCCCTCCAGAGGCGGGCTGCTGAACCGACACGGCCCAGCACAGGTGGAATAGCTGTAGACAACAGGAATTTGGTAAATATTAGTGATGATATAAGTATCAAATATTTGCCTGTAAAATTCAAAAGTTAATAATATTCCCTGTTGTCTTAATCAACCATCTGTGGCCAAAAATATTGCTGGAATACAGTATAAAAACACGCTTTTCAACCATGACTTTAAAATCTGTTCAGACCACTCAACTTAAGGAGGTGGAGTTAGCACGGTTACTCTGCCCCACCCCCTCCTCCGTGCCCAGCAGCAAGACCCGCCCCCCGAACGCAGGCGAGCCAATAGCTGTTGAGTATCAGCTGCACAGGGACAGAACTAGGACATCTGTAGCGTTTAGACCCTGAACCATAAACATAAAATATAGACGTATATATGTCCATGCCCTGAACTTTCATCAGTTTTATGGAGTTTATCCAAAAATTAAAAAGATAAAATAATAAAAAAAACAATAAGTCTGGGATACTTGTAATACTGTTACCAGATATCCAGAGAGAATGGACAATGGAGTCCATCTTGAACAACCCTGCCCTGCCTTCTCTAGCCTCTGTCATTGTGGGTTACTTTTCTGCTTGACGCTGGTTGCCTGCTCAAACTCTGGATATTCTTTTCCATGGTGTTTTTTTTAAATGTTTCATCAAGTTTGTGGTGTTGAATCTTGTTGTGCTGTTGCCACTCTCTGAGGTTTTCATGTTGCAGAAATTGCATTCAGTTTTTATGCTTTTGTCATCCTCAATCTTGAAATAACTCCACACCGCTGACACAGTCACACCTTGCTAACACTCACACAAAGATGCTCTCTCTCCGTACTGGTGACATGATGTGCAGCAGCCCGCTAGTTTCTGACTTATTCAGAATAATAGAGGCCACGGCATCAGATCGGACACCTTATGCTTTTTAAAATGTTTACGATCCTTTTATTTTACCGATTTATTGTATCGGATTGGTTCATCTCTATTTTCTATACCCTTTTAATCCTGTACAGGGTCATCAGGGGTCTGCTGGAGCCTGTCTGAGCTCATTAAAGGCAAAAGAAAGGACAGGTTACCAGGTCATCACTGGGCCAAATAGACAAACAACCGCACATGTTCACACTCAGTTTAGAATCATCAATCAACCTAACATACATGTTTTTGGACTTCAGGAGGAAGTTGGAGTACCCGGAGAAAAGCCACACAAGCTTGAGGAGAACATACAAACCCCACACAGAAAGACTCCTGCTGGGGCAAGGAGTCAAACCAGGAACCCTTTACGATGTGAGGCAACACAAAGGCACCGTGTAGGCCTATAGCTATATTTATTCTAAGATAAAATCAAAGCAACAATGCTTTTAACTCTGCTATCATCTGCTGAAGGTATTTAATCACAACTGTTGTGTAGGAAAACAGCCTTCACCTTAAATAACTTACCTGGCTAGTGCTAATGTTAGTTATAGTTAATCAGCAATGAGTTTACCTGACATAACGGAGCTACTGAGTACCAGATGTAAAATTATAATTTTAGATTTAGTGCTATGATGTTAGCAGTATCATAGCTTCATAGCTTCAGATCTAGTGCTAGATAGATAATAGTAGATCTGAACTTCTGCGTTTTCAAATGAAGCTAATATTAATCTATTCTTATCCTGTGGAACATAAATAGTAATAGGAAAATGAGGCTTCTCTCACTTAAACTATTTGCAAACCCTCAGCTCCAATTTAACCTTATTATCAAGTGTATTAATTTTAAGATTTTGTTTATCTTTCCATGATGTATTTAAGTTGCTTTTTAATACTCCTCTACACCAAGACATGCGTAAACATTTAAGCCGTCTTTAAAATATGTTTAACATTAGTGATGAAACTAGAAATTTCATACGTGCTTTAAACAGTATATTGCTAGCAAATGTTCTCTTAATTCATGAAAATCTGTTGCTAACGTGCTGGATAGAATCACCTGTCACATTTATAAATTATGTGTATCAAATAATGTAGCAGCAAAATAAAGTGGTGCCATTTTTTTTTCTTTTTTGTGGAAATGAACTTTTTTTTTTTTAATAAATGTTTGATAAACTTGGCCTTTGTTTGCCTTCAGTCTTGGAGGACATCTGTTCCCATGGAGACATTGTTCACCAATATAAGTCTGAGCTTCTTACTAGCTGAATATAATAATGTAAAAAAGAAAAAGAAAAGAAAAAACGTATTAAAGACATAAATACAATACCCTATTTTTTTACAACTGCCAAGAAAATGGGGGCTCCCAAGACAATATGGTATAACCATATTTTCAAACACATTTTGTGTTTCCTTTCTTCAGTTTCCTTTGTTTCTCTTGTCTGCAGAGAGCTTTCATACCAGGGATTAAGACACATTAAGAGGCTCCTTTTACCAGCCTACTGTCTTGTAAAGCGGCGTTGCAAGCAGCACCACCGAACGATGGAAAACTTGACAGATTTAAACACACTTATTGTCACAATCTGCATGAAAGTAGCACATATTTCTAAAAGGGTAGTTTTATTTTTCCTATATTTGCAATTGCATATATTTTTTAAAAATATATACAGGCAGATATATAGTACAGTATATTCCTGTATTTAACAGGGGTCTGTCCTTCACTGCACATACTTCAAGCAGCAGCTGCTTATGAGTCAACAAATGAAAGCCATTTCATGACGTATGAAAATATAATGGTTGTGCGCCCTGATATCTCTGTTTTCATAAAAGAGCCCAGCAGGTTGCGGTGGAGGCTGCAGCCATGTATCTATGTGGTTAACACGTAGATAACCAGATCGATACATTGCAGGGAGCTGCTGAGCACAACAACATCACTAGAGTTCACTGACTTAATATTTACTTGCGTTTTTTTTTCTTTTTCTACTTTTTTTTAGAGCTCTTGAGTTCAACTAAACATTTTTCTTCTGTTTTTGGCAGGTTCTGTCATATAATATCATTAGTTGGCCCTGTAGAGAAACTTTTCTTTAACATCAGTCCTTGAAGGTTTTGGGCAGTTTATTAAACTGTGGATCCTCAACCCTCTTGTAGATATTTGCTAGCTTGTGAAGTGGTTGTTTACCAGAATGAAGGAGTTCTGGTTAATTGGAAAGCACAGTCAGGATTTGAAGGATGAGGGTGTTTTAGGGCATTTCACAGTTTTGCAAATGCTTTGAAATATCAGCGGACTCAAATGTGGACACGAGTCACAGCAATTTTGCTCTCATTGATTAGCTTGATTTGTGACATAAAGGCTAATGGCATGCCAGTCCTCTTTTTTTTTTTTTTTTTACTATTTACAAAAAATTGGCATCAGGCATTTAGTAACAGTTGGTTTTCTGCGTGTCGAGGCAGATGTTCTGCTTGTCTTCCAAACGTGCGCTCTGCTGTCATTCAACCATCAATCGGCAGGTGGAGGGTACCCCTGCCCTCACCTGCAGCACCAGACAAGATTAAAGGGATGAACAGACAGGGAAAATGATAGTCATACTCAAAAAAATCCTCCCACACAGTCTGCAACAACAACAAAAAGCCCTCTCAGAAGGTCTGGAAGCTGCAGCTCAAGTGGTGGAAAAGAGAGAGGCCAAAATATTTCTCCTTACTCAAATTTATTTGGCTAAACTTCACATCAGGGTTTTTGTAAATGGTAAAGATTAATAGTATGAAGCGCTTGATCAGGAGATATTAAATGACCCGTTCTTGATAGATGCAAATGAGCAATTTGATTACTAGTTATTAAAGAAAAACATTTAATTAGATGTCAGGAGTCAATTTAAGATGTAATGAAGACTTGAAAGCAAGGGTGCTTTTAAAACGAATACCAATCAGGATAGGCTCAAAAGAGGAGGGGGCTTTGCAGAAGAGGATGATGTCACAGTGTGACAGACGAAACATCAGACAAGCTCTCAGTTTGCACAAGAAAAAAAAGAACTCAAGTGGCTTTCTCTGATCATTGTTCAGTCGATCTGTGGAATGAGCACACACAAACCAACAGCGCTCAGAGAGTGGACTGTCAGGGAGTCCAGGTAATCTGTGTTTCATACTTAGTCTCCAGTTATTTAAGGTATTTGAATTGCATATAATAGCAAATAATAAAAAACCTGCTAGCTGAACAGTATCTATTATTTTTATTGTTCACTTAGCAGTCTTGTTGAGTTTAATTACTGATGGAAAATGGAAGGAAAGGGATCTAATATAATAGGTTCATTGCAGCAAGTACGCATCAGTATTTAATACTTTTTTACAGTACAATAATATAATCTCTTCTTAGAGATGTTTCCAGTCATTTTGAATTTTAGAGCCACTTGTCTCACATTGTGTTTTAACAAAGATTCATGTGTTTTGTCTGGCAGGTGACGGTTTTCTTGTAAAGAGTGGAGAAACTGCGTGACTTGGCAGCACTGGCAGGCGAGGGGGTTGCATGGTTTTTTGGTGGTGTCTTCGTGTGGCTGCTGTGCTCATGGCTCACAGGAGGGCTGCAAGTGGCTGCTGCTGCCCCAGAGCCTTTATGAATGAAGATAACGCTCGTTTCTGCTTACTGGCTGGACTCATCCTCCTCTACTTGTTATGTGGAGCAGCCATCTTCTCAGCATTGGAGCACCCCTTTGAGGTTCGCGCCCGCCTGCTCTGGAAACAGCAGCTGGACAACTTCACCAGGCGATACAGGGTCAACCTGGGCGCTCTGCACACTCTTCTGCGACAGTACGAGGAGGCAAATGGAGCTGGGATCAGAGTGGACCGGTTAAGGCCACGCTGGGACTTTTCTGGAGCTTTCTACTTTGTGGGCACCGTGGTATCCACTATTGGTATGTATTCATACTTAAAAGAGCATGCATAAGTTCTTTCTTAATGAGTTGCATATGCAGAACCAAGTTTGTAATATTGCTGTTAGCTGTGACCATTTACACTCTGCTTTCATGTTTGCCTTCTCCAGGTTTTGGCATGACCACACCAGCAACCATAGCAGGAAAAATATTTTTAATCTTCTATGGTCTCATTGGTTGTGCTGCTACCATCCTCTTCTTTAACCTCTTCTTGGAGAGGATCATCACAATGCTGGCTTACATCATGCGCTGGTGTCATGAGCGTCGGCTGAAGTTTGGCGGAGTGGGGGTGATGGCGAGCAGGGAGGAGTCATCTGGTGAGGAGGACAGCCTGGAAGGCTGGAAACCATCCGTTTATTACGTGATGTTGATCCTGGGAGTGGCATCTGTTGTGATTGCATGCAGTGCCTCGACCTTGTACAGCTCCATGGAGAACTGGAGCTACGTGGACTCTCTCTATTTCTGCTTTGTGGCTTTCAGCACCATTGGCTTCGGGGACCTGGTGAGCAGTCAAAGAGAGCACTATGAGTCTCAGGGTGCCTACCGGCTGGGGAACTGCCTTTTCATCTTAATGGGAGTATGTTGCATCTACTCACTTTTCAATGTCATTTCTATTGTTATCAAGCAAACTCTCAATTGGATCCTGGGGAAGCTCGTCTGCTCAGGGAAACATCAGCTCTGTTCCTGCTGTGAACATGGCTGCTTGTGGCTCTGCTGCCCCTGCCTCAAGAGCAAGAATCATCAGCGGAGGCGTCCGCCTGCAAACCTCAAGCTAAAATGCATGAAGCGCAATACTGTGCAGCCCATCTCAGCCCAGTGCCCCATAGGCAGACAGCGTAACAACGTCGGTTCTGTGGAGACTGTGTATGGCAGCGAGACAGATGCTGGTGCAGCAGATGAAGTACACGTCGGGCGTCGTCTGTCAGGAGAGATGATCTCTGTCAATGAGTTCATGGTGTCTAATAAGGTATCTTTGGCACTGCTGCAGAAGCAGCTGAGCGAAACTGCTCATCAAGGCCCACGGCAGAGTTACGGCCATCAAAATGGATTCTCTGGTGGAGTAGGAGCCTTTGCCATTATGAACAATCGCTTACAGGAAACCAGTGTGGATAGATAGTATCCGATCAATATTTTAGTCACTTTTGTGTGTATTGCTCTTGGTCCTTTGTATCGGAGCCCTAATTTCATGCACTTCCTTCCAAAGTGATCTTTGCAGAAAATCACTAATTTGCCCTTTCTGTATGGCAGACCATATTCAGTATATAGCACAATTTTCTTTAACTCCCACAGTTTTCATCATGAACAGTTTTAGTAGACATAAGTGCAGATAACAGCAGACTTCCATCATGGACTCTCAGTGGCTGGGTTTGTTAAGGACAAAAAAGAGAAAAGCAGCTAAAAAGAATTCAGCACCGCAGTGAAGAGGGGCCTGATGCCCTTAATGACTCATACCAAAGCAATCAGGAGAAAGAAGCAGTGAAGGGCCACTTAAAGAGGACTGCTGATTCAAGAGTGCTGCGGATGCCGCCGGGCCGCCAACTGATAGTATAACCACTACTGATAAATGTATAAATGCTATATCTTCTGTCCCCTCGTGATTATCATACTGTATATGTAAAATATTTAAAATTATTTTTATACGTAACTTCTCCAACATCCTACAACCGTTCAAAAGCACACAAAAAAGGCACTTTTTAAAAAATTACTCACAAAGCACCGACCTCGCTTCATCGTCTCATGTCATTGAAATTCGTTGTCATCTTGAAAGAGGTCCAGTGCTTTCTGGAGAGAGCATCTAATCAGACGTAGGCATCTAGAGGAAACTCTTATATGATAAGAGCTTTGCAAGTAGACAAATCACATAAACAGAGTAAAGAAAAAGGTTATGGCTTTCCATCTGCATTCTTTACTATGAACAACAAGTTCCAGTCTATGTTATGTGATATTAGTTTTCAGTAGTTCTTTTAGTAGTTTTACTGTTCTCCACAACTTTTCATTTTAAAATAATGAATATTTTAATAAATGCATCATCACACATAAAAATACTGCCAAGTCACCCGCCAGATGTTCTTTATTTAGATTAAAAGCAATCCTTACATTTACCATGTAATGTCTTTTTACAGAAAATGACTCACAAAAATAATATAACAATGCAGTATGTTGCAGATAACATAACCCATGCAGAAAGGACCCATTCTGCTGCTTTTATAGTTGCTGTTTTATCAACTATACAAAAGATGAATAAGGCAGAACAATACACATCAGCCAGTTCACAGAAAAAATACATTTCACAGACACTTTAAGAATGTGTTTTGAAATATAATAACTATATAGAAAGACCTGCAAAATATGTTTAGATCAAGAGCTAAGTATGGACTGAGACATATGTATATATGTATATATTTCTATCTTTATGTTGTCCCAACCACACTTCAAGCTAAATGGCTCTTATTTGACATATTTAAGAAAAATAAAAAGGTAAACACCTCTTTAGAAAGAATTTAGCTTATATCATTAGACTGTGAAATGTATTTTTCTTTAAAGATAAAGAAAATATTCACTCATTGTTAATTTGCATGTCACTGAGACATATATATTTATAATTTTTTATTCCTGAGAGCTAGCAAACGTTTAGCACTGTTAGCATGTGGCGCTACTTGCTAACATTTGACTAACTTTGACAACTTTTCAACATTTGTCTTTGCTGGAGTGGACTTTAGACTATTGTTATTTGTAACTTATTTCAAACTATTATCTTTAAAACACAACCGGACATGTATTAACGCTCCTATTTTAATCCAGAGAAAATGTACAGTGTCAGTTAGTTGCCTGTCCTTCAGTTTTATGGTCTGTTATGTGGATTTATTATCTGCTCTACCTCTTTATCGCATAGGAGGCAGAGGTTTGTTTCTCTGAGTAAGTTTAACAAAATAACCTTCTCATATAAATATAAAATATCAAGCTTTATTAGATTAATTTTTGCATTGTATTTGTTAGAGTAAGTTGTTGCTGCCTAACACAATGCAGACAAACAACTTTGTGTGTTCAGGATTCTCTTTGTCACACTCCACCAAACTGCACACATGAGGAAAATGTGTTTAATATATTCACATTAATTACAATCCCTTTGTAGAATGTAAAAGGATAAAGTTCCTCTGGGCTTCTCAAGACGTTCCCAGATCCTGGAAAGACAAGTGGAGGACAAACAGGTGATTCTTCCCCCTGCCCTCAGTAACAGAAATAGCTTGTGTGGTAATGATATGTATAGGACAGCTGTGTAAAATGTGCTCACGTTTGGTACTGCAGGCTTGTGTATCTCCCTTTGTTGGTAGTAAGCAGAGATAATACAGTTCCTTCTGTAACACACAGACATAGCACTGTGTATTTTATCAGTGGCATTGATGCACGCACATAAAACACTAATTTTGTGTGTCTTACTTGCTCTGTATGCCTCCACCTGGAGGTAATCCAGGTATGACGGTGGATGCTAAGACTGTGAGGACAGACAGCAGGTCAGGATCTTCCCCAGCTGCACATAGTTCATCATAAATTTCTGTCAGAGGAGGAAAAAAAACAAGCATGTAAATGCTAAGGTAGAGGGTGTGATAGTTCTTTGGATTTTTACTTGAAGGATAGAAGGCAAACATGCATGCACACATCATATATATATATATATATATACCCCGTGACCCGGACATGGAACAACGGGTTTAGAAAATGGATGGATGGATATATAT
>JAOWBL010000006.1:8687967-8716507 GCA_028564865.1 Zenarchopterus dispar | reverse complement strand
GTAACTTCCTATCTATCATCCATAAAATACATCAAAATAATGGCAAAACAGTCTGTTTTGTGAATTCTGCACAATTTAGCTGCTTTTGGAATAAAAAGCAAATATAATATTAATCCCTGTCATCAGTCCATCACATGGCCACATATAGACAAAGAACCACACAAACTAACTCCTAGTGTCGATATAAAATCACCGCTTAATCTAACATGCACGTTGTTGCAGCCTATGCAAGCGTGGGGAGAACAGGCCAACTTCTATCTGTGATCCATGAAGACACTGTGGTGCCTTCAGACACTTTATTCAAAACAAATATGTGTTCCACCATATCATTTCTGCAATATAAACAATTGTACTTCAGTAAGATAAACCTTCTCTGTTTCTGTTTTACAGCCGTGATTGCCATTTTCTCTCTTCCCCTGTTATACAAAAAGCAGCAGGTAAATTATCTTAATGTGTTTTTTTTTTCAATTCTGAGAAACCATATTTGACATGTGAGAAATAATTTTCAAAGATGATGTGGTTTTTCCTGACTGTTTTTGTCATGTTGGTGACAGGTGCGGATAAGAAGGATGGTCAGAGCAGTCAGAGCTCTTGTAAAGAAAATCAAAAATCTGTAAGGAAACTGCTCTACAAACGATGCTTTTCTTTCTTTCTTTTTTTTAAAATATCAAAAATGTTATGTTTATTTTTTTAAATGATTTTAATTGCAGGTTTGCCAGTCTGTATGCGTCAGTGAAAGCCTCTCCCGAACCTGCACCTGCTGCAAAACCCGCATTACCATCTGTACCTGCCCCCAAACAGAAAGCCAAGTCAAAGTAACTCATTAATCACACGCTGAAAAAGGTTTGGGATTTGGAAAATGCTGGAATGTTACATCCTCTGTGGGGCCGATTGTGGGGCAGCACGTTTCCATCTCTCCACCGTGATTGTTTATGGGAGCAAGATTTAATTGATACTGACAGCGGAAACAAAGCTGCCATTCACTCAAGGAGAGGGAGGGGCTGAGAATGAGGTGGGGAGTTTTATTCACTGAGATGCTCTCTGTGGGCAGCATTTAATGTTACCAGCTCACACAGTCATCTTCTCCAAGTAGGGAGAATAGCTTCTCTTTTTCTTTGACTGTATTTTTACATTACTAATGGACAATGTGTTCGTGGTGAACAGCAGTTAGTCATGACAAAACACTGATGTGTTATTGCTTCTTATGTATTTATGATTGTTCATTGTAAACAGGGTAGAACATAAAAATAACTGGTCAATGATCAAAGTCGAAAGTGTTTCTTAGAAGAGTCTCATATGAGCAATAATGAGACTGTTGTCCTCTGTTCTTTAAGGTAACTGTGTTTGATCAGACCCAAACCTGTGCTTTTAGATCAGTTTGTTAATTAAAGTCAGTCAGTGCAGACAAAGCAAAATAACTCTGATCGATTTTGATGGCAGTTGAGAAGTGCAACTTAGTCTAGAAGACAAAAACAAATCCACAAAAAGGCACCTTTTTCCTGCTTGAGCAGATTGGGTTTTGTTGGGAATCTGCAGTGGTCTTTTTTGACCACCAGGGGGCAGTGCAGACGAGCTGAAAATCAATGCCAACACGTCATCATTCTAGGAATTCACTTTAGGAAAACAGCCATTTATATACAAATGCTGCAGAGATATAGATGAAGAGTCACATTTATTATGAGGCAAATATTTACTACATTTTAGTTCTGTTTATGTAAAGAAACACATGGCCTCTGACCTGGTAAAGACCTTGTTGCTAGATTTTTGTTTAAAAGGATTTATTATAAAAACAATGATATTTTCTAAACAAATACATAATCCGTAAGCCACCACGAGTCACAGAACTTGTGGTGAGTTCTGTGACATCACAGATCCAAACCAGAAAGAATATTTTAGTCTCCCCCTTCTTTATCTCCACCCAGTTTCACATCAAGCTGCATTTACTGTACCTCAGAAGTGGGCAGCACAAAGCCATATGACAGATCTCATGAGAGGTAGGCTACTTCAGTAGGCGTGGAGCTGAGTAGTTGAGTCCCTACAATAAGCTGCCATGAAAGAAATCTGTAAAAGGGAACTGTTGTACAGTTTCTCTGTTATATTCTGACCAAAACGCACCACTGACATTTCATTAAGGCCTTAGTAAATTTTCTGAACTTTTGAAAGAAGGTTCAGAGTACCTAAAATAAATGATGGGTAGATAAATGTGGGTTTAATGTGAGTTTTTAAGAGCTAAAAACACAGCTGAACAATATAAGAGTAGTGAGAGTGAACCTGTAAAGATGTGGACTTTAAAACCAAAACAAACTGAAAGGTGATCAACTATAAAGATCAACCTCCTATTACTAGTTCAACACAGTGTCCCTTAACTCTTCAAAATACAAATCTCTGGTTAATATAATACTTGTTTTGAGTTCTGACTAACATTTATGTTAGCTAATATGACCTCCAGTCAGCTGGTTGTTGCCTGAACTAGATGCACATAGACTGTCTTCAGAGGGCATCTCAGCAGATATAACTATGATCTGAGTAACTGGTGCCATTTGTAAATCATTTTTAACCCTGTCAGGTTTAGAAGGATAGTGTTTGGGGGTAGTTTGATAATATGGTGGTGGTCACTGGCAAGTACGAGATTACAAAGAATTCTGCCTCCAGTGCAATTTTTAAGAGATTTATGAAAATATAAATATTATCTTGGGCAGGCAATTGATATCTCCTCTTTAGTGGCAGCTTTTCCCCCAACAACCTTCACATTTCTGCTAGTCGCAGTAGAAAAAGATCGTATTTCAGTGAGGTCCTGGTGTCTACATCAATGTACGTGGATCTGTACGTGTTTCTTTCAGAAACTAACTTACACATGACCATAAAATTACACAGAGGACTTTTTTCTTCTGCTCAGATGTTCTTGAACCAGCAGTGCAGCTTCAACAACATCTGGATTGTGCTGCACAAGTTTACGGTTGCCTTCAGTGCAGCCCGGACCCATCAGCTGATCTGACATAGTTGGGTGTGTGCAAGCATGAAAACAATAATAAAAGCATAATTCTGGGTGACATCTCATATTGTGATAAGCAGCTGCCAAACCTGAGCCAATAAACTGTAAGCAGTTGTTTCAAAGACGTTGGTGCTCTAAGAACCAAGTTGCACTCATACTAACATGTCTTAATTTGTTTAAATGACAGATTTCACGTATGTACTGCATTAATATATGTTTTTTCAGTCACATATAAGAGGTGTCAGATGTCAAGATCTGTGAATAGTTCAGTTTTGTTTTTCTTTTTTTGTCTGGAACATGCTGCCAGATTATTTTCATACAGGCTCCAGCTGTTCCCTGTGACCCTAAAACAGTTATATTCTGGTAAAGATAATGGACAGATGGAGGACTTTCATAACATTTTCATGGGAAGCTGCATTTAACCTGTGCCAAACTATAGAAATGTGTGTTTTCTGGGCTCTTAGAGCCACAGAAAAAGCACACACAGTCCAACACTTTGCAGGAGTGTACTGGACTATTAGTTTGATGACATAAATCTGGTTTTGGTGACCTTTATTTTCAGGATGCCTTTTAATCTTAAAACAATAGTTAAAAGAAAATAAAGCAGCATAATCATTAACGTCACTTTTATTTTTAATGTTAGGTTTACAATATTTCTAGGGGTATTTAATAATGTCATTTCATCTTGTATTTGTTGCTCCCCAATAAAAAACATGTATTTGCTACAAATGTTTTGCACTCTAAAAGGTATCTGTGAATTTTCTTTGAAAGCGGATATTTCAGCTCGTGTAACTCATGAACACTGATTCTCAGGGATCATCGGTGAGCCAGTGAGTAAGAGTCTTTGGGTCAAACTTTAGCGTGGATCTTTACTGTTGTGATTGTTTTTGATTAATAGGAGCCGAGCATCAGTCTTGACTGTTCAGTGACGGTGACGTCAACGCCTCCACGGACTGCACTGACACGTTCAGCCACTAGATGTCACTCTTGTAAAGTGTCTTAATAAGGAAAACAGTCACTGATTTTAACAAAACATGATTTACAAACAAACATTTCCACCCTCACAACAACGCAAATTCTCGCTTCACAAATACTAAATTCAATTCATATAAACCTGGTAGTAAAAAGAGCTTTTTTTCAATGTGGAGTGTGCAATGATAAAAGCAACATGAGGTGATCTTGCCATGTTTTTATTAAAAGGAAAAAAAAAAAAACTACAAAAATCAGTTCAAATTCTTTCTCAAATCTTCAAGGACTTTTCTCTTGTTTTTCCACACAGTGACTCACAGCTTTAGTGTTGACTTTAAAAAGGTCATTGTACACCCACATGTAGAGCTATGACTTCACACAGCACCTCTGAATCAGACTCACTTTTTCCTCGTCATTTGAACGTATACATTTTTTTTAATGTTTCAGACTCTGAACATATTTGGCAGCAGCGCGCAGATGAATGTAGGCCATACATCAAACAAGAACCGCAACTCAGTCGTTCTGCTTCATCGGAGAAAAGAAAACGCTACAACATTATATACAGCCAGAGGAAAATACTCCGAAAATGGCACTTAAAGAGGGTTAGTTTTCAGGAGCGACACAAGAAATGTCCGTCATGGTTTAGTTGCAGGAGAGTGAAGTTTCCTTTTGTAACAGAACAGCAGTCACATTGATACTGTTTCCCTGATGAGAAAAAGGTTATGACTACATAATTAAAATAACACAAAGGCTACATTTACACATTTACAAACCTCAATGTTCAGGTGCTACAAAAACAACAAAAAAGGGCTTTTATAAGGTTTAAACAGCAAATTGCATAAGTTAGATAGAAATTCCTTATTGTGGCTTTTATTATTTATGTTCCAGCCGATGTGCAGACTCAAGTTTTGTCATGTCTGAAGATATAACAGAGTTAATCTAAAGCTACAGGTTTATATTTTCTGACATGGAAGAATAAAGATGTTTGGCAATCTTCATCTGTTGTATAATGCACAAACTGATTAAAGGGAAGGCGTTGAGCGTTTTTGCCAAAAATACTCAAAATTGGCAAATACTGTATGTTTGTAAAATAAAGTTGTTGATCAAAGTTTATAGTTGCTCCTCCGTGTCCAGTTTCTGCAGCTGGCTACAGCTACAAATAAACTACAGCAGTAGTTCAGAGAGTGGCGTCAGTCAGCTCTAAACAAAAACAAGCTCTTTTCCAAAATGTTCAACTTTTATTTAGAGAAATAAAACATGAAAATGTGGAGAACTGCCTGTGGAGAGAGACACGTCCCCCCTGGGCTGCCACCTGTCTCCTCGGGATCGATGACTCAGGTGAAACCTGGATGCTCGGTGCGACCCGGGCGTCAGAGCGACCCCCGGCTGACTGGATGGACTGCGTTCAGGACGTCTGTCACACGTAGTGCTCCCGGTGGTTGATGTACACCCGGTCTGTCCCGCTCTGGTGACATACCCACTCCAGGCGTGAGCGTTGCTGGGCGGCGCCTCGCGCCGTCGGCAGTGCGGGCCTCGCCGTGGGATTGTTCTGCCTGTCAGTCGGCTCGAACCTGCGCTCTGCCCTGCGATTCTGCCAGTAAGAAAAAAAAAAAAAGCCACTCATCCGTGTGGTTCTTATCTCAACACGTGTTTAGTGACAGCCTAAAAAAACAGCAGGGTTATGAAAGCTTCAGGTTGAGCACGAATTAAAAATGTACTCTATCCTACATTTTAAATGAGCCACGAAGCCTCACTTGTCAATGAAATCGAATCACGACTCCAACCGACCCGTCGTTTGCTCCGTCTATGACTCAGAGCTCGGCGTGGCCAAAACAAAGAGTTAATGTCTGTGGTGCAGAGATGTGATGATTCCCTTACATGCTTCCGAATCGGCTGCGACAAGGGAGTGGGGTTTACCTGACACAGCCAGGCCACTTGTGATGCGTGGACTCCCACAGGCACAGCGGGCGCTCTCTCAGAGTAGGGAGGAGGCGGCTTGTGAGTCGGAGGAAGGTCAATCCTTCAATGAGGAGGGAAAAAAAGGCATGAGAGTGAGGGGGGACTCTTATTTTTTCAGGATAAATGGAAGAAAGACGGATAAAACGGTCAGATGGTTTGTGCTGAGAGCAAAATCAATGACTGGGTCAAATTTGAAGGGTGACTCCTTAAAAGGCACAACGTCTGAGTCAAACTGATGTTATTCAGGTCAACTCATGTGGTTAGAAATTTATTCAGAAGAGCCTGTAAAACCAGGTGAAGGAGTCAGACGTGACCATTTTCCAGGCCGGTATGATTTAAAAAAAAAAAGAAAAAAAAAAGGATGCACTCTGGGAAATGCATGAGTCAGCGTTTCTGCAGTTAGAACAAATCTAGTAAGTTCAGAGCTATTTTGACTAATTTCTGTAAACAAAGTCACTTTCAAGTCTACTGACGTTGGTCCAGCCTCCCCTTCGGCACCGGTATCCACTGATAAAAGCTGCTAAATCAACACGATTTCAGGTCTTGGACTACGTGGGGATAAAGGTGAAGGCAGAATAGTGCATTTCAAGGTATGCGTCAGCTGTTTCTCTAAATCCAAGCAGGACGCTGAAGTCAGAGCCATTCCCTCATTCACTGAAATCCCCATCCACTACTAAACTGGAGCCTAGAAACTGACCTTGGCAGTTCATAAAAAGATGTCATGACAGGCATCGATTTTCTTCCACCGTGTGTCACTGAACGCTGCGCTTCTCTTTCCTACATAGATTACAGCTTGTGCTCTCAGTGACCTGCTGTCCCACAGTCACGTCTGTGTGTGATGAAGGAGAGGGACGAGGGCTGCGTCTAGCCCACCACCCCATCCCCCCCCGCTTCCATCCCACCGGGACTTTCAGCCACGGTCGCACTTAAGATGCTGAGTTTGTCCGTGGCACCGTCCACCCCGGCACATGGCTGGACTGAGCGTCCTGTAGTGTCAGTGCAGTGACGCAGCGCCCACGCCCCAGCACGGACGTGGAGCTGTAACTCCTGCCATGGAAACCAGGTGATCACGGAGTCAGCAGGGTCCTCTGAACCCACTCTGAAGCATTCCTCTGTCAAAATGTCTAACAGTTTTCTCAAAGGACTAAGCTCTCGGTGGGATTACGATACAAATTTGTGCACAAGATAAGATCTGAGTAAGGAAATAAATATGTGTTTATTAGATGTTTATGAAATGATTGATGGCTTTTATTGGGGATGCACACAGAGAGAAAACGTGATGAGAGTGGGATTCTGTGGATTTTCTGTCACAACTTATGTCAAGCGAATGTCAAACCCATTTTCCGACATCACAGACGTGAATTGAATTGTTGTCTTTGCTGGCTTCTGTGGGAAGCCACCCTGCAGCTAGATACTGCAGGGTAAGTGGGTAAGTGAGGAAATTTCAGGTTCATATCTGGGTTTTTGGTGTCATGAAACTGATGGCTCGACCTTAAAGGCACCTAAACCGGACTCAGAACAGCTTAGGTGCACAATGAGAGACCAACAATACAAGTGGCTTCCAGTTAAAGCAACTAAAATGAATTATTTCCTGTTATCATATCACTTTTAATTTTATTTCAAGGAATATTTGATTACTTTTAGGATGGCTCATATTGCTTTTGTGGCTTCCTGTTTCTACGGTCGGGAAAACCCAGCCAGAGTAACTTCAGACCCATGTCCCGGCCGTCTCTTGAAACAACTGAGTTTCCGGATAAAGCACAATGTCACACATCAGAGGCAACTAAATGAGACACTAGAAAGTAATGATAAAAGAAAAAAACACATGACTGAATAAAAGATCAAAAAAGAGCAAACTTAGAAAGTGTAGTGTAAAAGTCATTTAATCTCAACACTTATGAGGGGATCTGCTGAGATTAACGTTCCCCTATGCTGCTTTAGTTCAAGGAGACATAACAGAAAGTAGGTGCGTCTTTTTTCCTGTTTCTTTCATTAAGCATCATCTTTATGATGCATTTCTCAATCACAGGAAACATGTATCTACCCTAAAACCCAGACTGATATTATCCTTTTCAGCCATCTTATTTTAATTTTTGATACCTCCAGAGTAGGTCTGTTCCCAGCATAACTCCAAACAAAGGTAATTATTTCAGACCGACAATCACAGGACGACACACTTCAAGGACACAGAAGGACACAGAAGGACTGCCACGAGCAGAGCTCGGTCAACATCGGCTCAGTTTAGGACTCTTCAAGTGTCCTGTGATTGGTTGATTTCCTGGAGGAACCTGATGCTTTTAGTCTATGATCTCCTGCTCTATCTGAAATTCCTCTTACTTTACATAAAACACAGCCAGTAATCTCACAAAGTCTGGAGAGTCCCGGGTCTTCAAGTCTTTCTTGTGGATTTCATAAACAGGTTATCCCTTAACACATGTGCAATTCTTTGTTTAAACCTCAAGTTACGTGTAAGATGATAATTCATCATCACATCACTAGATAAGCCAGAAAACCTAGAAAAGGATAATATGACCCCTTTAACTTTTAAAGATTATGGAGCCAGTGTTCATTTCTGTTTTTTATTATGAATGCTAAAAGATTTCCTTTCAGTTTCATTATATCTATTATATGAAAGTGGAGCATATCAAACTCGCCACAAATAATAAATATACATGATCAGTTCACCATCTGATCCAGTCTTATGTTTATTATTTGGGTTTTTTAAAAGCAAAGAAAATGAAGACAGTCCGTGTTGCGTCTGACACCTAACCTGGGTCGACTTTGAGCATCATAGCACTGCTTACAGAGATCTCCATTCTTAGACTTAGTGAAACCAGATGACCTAAAGATACGCCGGATTTGCTAAACCCGCTCCATCGTCCAGGCCCCTGGTGTCTGTGGTGGGCCCGAAAGGCAAAAAACACAAAGCAGAGGAGAGTGAAGATAGATGAGGGGTTCAACCTGCAGCCACTCTAATATTATCCACATTTTTATAACAATGGGCGTTCTTTAGAGGGAGTCCTCACTGTTCCCGGACTGTTGCTTTGAGAAATTTATTACTAAATAAACACAGTTTTTCAAGCACTAAAAGGTTTCCTCTTTGCGCACCAGAACACAAAGGATGCCGTTCAGTCCTGTTCAGCATCTGTCAGTTGTTGAGAATAGACACAACAGAGCAGACACAAACTGCTTCATGTGGGCCGCAGGACTCTGGCAGAGTGTGTGAATAATTTAACCTCAAAGTTCTTCCTCTTTGCTCTAACATCAGCGACTGCTTGTGTATTGTAGAACCAGGCTGACAAAAAAAAAAAAAAAAAAGGGAAAAAGTTGAACAGGGGATGACTGCCAAGACAGGAATTATCTTCCACCTCTCCACCTCGTCCCGCAGCCTCCCTGCTCCGGGGCGTGCACCGCTGCAGCACTCTCCACGGGAGCAAGAACCACCTCCCTGAACCCGCCGGTGGGCTTTTGTCACCTCTCAGGATATCACAGCGTCATTTAACCTGCCGAGCACTCCTCCCAGCATGAATTATTTGGTGTACTTACACTTTGTCAGTGAAGGCTGACGGAGGGGCTTTGCGAGCGGTGAGGATCACAGTGATGAAGACGATGATGAGGAAGAGAGCGAGGACTGCGCCCATCACAGCTCCGGCCACTTTGATGGAGTTTGACCTCTCCGCCTGAGACTGGTCTGAGGAAGAGCAGAGAGGCTTGTGGTATAACACAAACTGCATGTAAGCCCAAAATAAATCAACACTAAAACTGCCTTCAGACCAGCTGCTCTTCTTTAAGAGAATAAATCAAGTATTTTGTTCTTAGACATATAAAAATAAACTAGCAGTTTTGACACGTGCACTGTTAACAGGATAGTCAAAGATATTACACTTAAGCCACTTCTTTTTTAAAAGGCATCTGCCCATTTTTTATATGTTAACATTATATATATCTCATTTTTTAGCTTCTACATAAAGGCAATAAGCTGCTTCAAGGCATTTTGTTTCCCACCATTGCATTTACATGATCTAGATCTGCTTCAGTGCGTTTCTACTAAAGAACACTGGCACTGGAATAAGGCCCAGAGTTTTACATTTCCTGATTTTACAGCAACAACTTCTTCACTTTTATGGGAAAACATGAATGCTGCAGTGAGAGGCAGTAACACACTTGGATGCTTGTTGTCAAATACCATAAAAATAATTGTAATATAACATTATGGTTTAAGACTTAAAGCTGTCTGAAGCTGGCAAGTTCTTAAAGGAGATGTATTATGAAAAAAAAACTGCTCTATAGCATGTGTTGACGTCTGAAGCAAGTACCAAGTCAAAAAAATTCCAACATAACTCAAACCTATTGCTTTGGATGTGAAAGTCAAGGTCTGGAAAATTGTCATTCAGTGGACCCTTTGGATCTGCAGGGTATAGTGACATCACAGACCCAGATCGAAGCACCGGTGTCCAGTCTCCACCCAACTTCCCATCCTCTTTCCAGACGTTGGTAGCGTAAAGATGCAAGAATAATATCCAAAGAAATAAACCCCACTGAGGAGGGGGGCGGAGACTCCACCTCCTAAAACCGGCTGGTATGAACAGAGGTGTAAATGATTCAAAGAAGTGCTTTTGTTCTGCATCCCTGTGGTATGTTGGTAAAGGTCAGAGGCCTTTTATTAATACTTCAGAAAAAATGTTAACATTAAAAAAAAAAAGCATAATATGCTTAATGTGTGTCCTTTAAGAGGCAACAAGGTCAGCAGGAACTCTTTCTCAGAAAAGTCGGACCACTGAGGGTCCTCCACACAGGACTGGGAATACAGTCTTGTCCTTCTGTGAGGTATCCTGTACAAGTAATAGGTGTTTTACTGTAAAGTTAAAATGTTATTTGTCCTGACCAATGTTTCAGAAATCATTTCTGTCTCGACCAGAACATCTGAGAATGTTGAAGACCCGTGTGGATTCAAGCCGGTATGTGCACTGACTAACCTCATGAGCCAGCGAACCCTAACCCTTCCCATTTGTTGTGACAGTGGCAAGAAAAAGTTTGTGAACCCCCTGGAATTACCTGGTTTTATGCATTAATTTGGAATAAAATGGGATCACAGCATGCTTAAGATTATTTTAACAATTCTTTCTCTTTTCTTTAATCCCTTTGAACAGGTGACATAAATAAATCCACACACATCAACAAAATCAAATTAAAGTCTGTAGATATTCATACATGGAGTCCAAGTCATGAACTGAGTTTGGAGGTATGGTTTAAAAATACTTTAATTGATAAAAGAAGCTAAAATGTTTTAAGGTTGGTGCTCATAACAAGAATTTGTTGACACGAAGAGGTAAGTTCATGAGCAGTTGATCTGTAAAAGGCTGGGAAAACAATAAAAAAAAGGAATCTCAAAGTTTTGATGCACCAGTCCACAGTCTGTAAATGGAGACAGTTTAGTTGTGTGGCTAATCTTCCCAGAAGTGGATGCCAAGCCAAGATGACTCCAAAGGCACAGCAGAGAACCCTCAGCGAAGCATAGAAGAGACCACAAGTAACAGCCCGAAAGGCCTGAAGACATCCCTGACAAACATCTCTGCTCATGAGTCTAACACACAATTGTTACACTGGGTGTCCATGGCAGAACAGCACAGAAGAAGCTGCTGCTTTTCCCAAAAACACTCCTGGACGCCCAAAAATTTCCAAAAAGGACCTTGGCCATCCATATGCTAGGGAACGGTGAGTGAGGGGTGGTGGAAGGAGCATCGTAATTTGGGCTTGCTTCACGGCCTCGGGGTCTGGACCACTTGACATCATGGAGAGAAAAACTATATTCCCAAACAAAATATCCTATATATTAGTAGCTGGCTGTTCACCAGCTGAAGGTTAATAGAAGCTTGGTGATTCAGTGGGATAATAACCCTGAACATCGATGTAAATCCTCCATAGATTGGCTCCTGGAAAAGAAAATCGACCTTTGGAAGTGGACCAGTGAGAGGCCAGACCTTAACCTCTTAACGTCCTCCATCGAGGTTCCCCCCAGACGTCATAAAACTGCATCTGAGCCAAAGCAGAATGATCAAAAATTCCTCCTGAAGCTGAACAAAGGAAAGGCCCTAAGGGTTCACTTACTTCTTCCTGCAGCACTGTGAATGTTTAATGGACGTGCCCAATCAAGACGTGAGAAATTACAATCACACATACGTCTGTTACTACAAATTAGATGAAGTTCAGATTGCATTTTTTGAGAAATTCACACGGAAAAGTTTTTTTGTTTTCAATCTTCATCGCATTGCTTTTATCGTAATAAAGTTTAAAACTTTCAAAAGTCACAGTGCTTACATAAGCAGGAGTGTGTGATTCAACTGTCATTTAAAAGTTAAGCTTCGGGACTCTCTGTGCCAATAAAAAACAGCAAAAAGCACAGACCGTACTTATCACATGTTCTGAACACAAAGCAGACACTCTAACTGGTTTCTAACGAGCATTCGAGGTGCTGATGGGTACATTCTGTTACCGCTGCGCGAAGATACGGCTCCATATTTAAACAAGGGCAATGTACACGTCTCATTTTTGGCTGGAGTCCAAGTATATTTCCATAGTTTTTCCTAAATGAATTTATGATCATGCCACTTAAACACATTGCTGCCTGTAAATAACCTGTTGCTCAAATTGCAGTTTTTAGTCATGCCGTGACCAAGTTTGTGTTGGGTGTAGGATATATTCATGCAGCTGTGAGTGGATGTAAAAGATTTGTAGCCACATCGATATGAGACTCTCTGATCCAAATGGCTCAAAAGTCAGTAGCAACATCTCTGTGCTGTTGTTCCTCAGTCGTTTGCTGGTGAATTAGTTTTGTTAGACCATATGCCTGCATATGCTGCATGCTGTCCACTGAGGGGATTAGGATTAATCGTGGTTAAGATGTATTAAACAGAAGCAGAACAGCAAGCTTTGGCCAATCAGCAGCAATGTGTAAAATCGTGAATGTGGGACACTGAAGGGAGTAGAGGACAAAGGAGGGCAGTGGAGGGAAAATGTGTAATGGTCAATTCCACTTAATTTAGATGCTGAGGTGAGGAGAGAAAAAGAAAAAAAAATCAATAACAGGTTGAGAGGAGGATTCTAAATAACAGTTCAATTACAATGCAGAGTGAAGAGTTTGGGGTTAGTGCGCTCTACACTGAAAGCCACTTCTTCTTCCCGTGCCTCCCTTCCCCCCCTCTGCTCCGTTGATCACTATTTGATTACCTCTGTTGGTCGCTGAACTGTAACAAAGACCTCGAGTTGATCAAAATGCCTTTAAACATTTAGTTAATCAACCCAGCTGCTTTAATCCCCATCGACAGGCATTTGCAAGATCCTTCACAGCGAAAACACAGATCCATAATCTGTTTTCTTTTTGGCACCAATTTAAATCAGAGTTTAAATTTTCATGAATCCTTTTCCTTAGAAATCATAATAATATAGTTCATTTATTTCCACAAACCCTCATGCACAGTCAGTTTTGACATCTTTCTCTCATCTGAGCACTTTTTTTTTTTTGTTTCAAATACCATCCACTCTGGAGGGGGTTGGATTAGTGGTGTTAGTGATGGATCAGCTGTCCCCACGCTGGGATCTGGCTCCAGATTTGGCCCCCTTCTGTCCCTTGCAAGTCTCTCCCACATCATCAGCATCATCACTCTGAAGTCAGGAGAAGTCCATGCGGTTGTTTAAAAAGGCTTGAGTTAAAAGGCACGCTCTGTGGGCTTGGTGGAATTAAGGCAGTAATTAGAAAAAAAAAAATTAAAAAAAGAACTAAAGCATCAGGGTTTTGCTTAACTTTTGTCAAATGGCAGCAGGGGGAGGAATGTTGGACCACTGTTTCAAGGTTTTCAGTTTTAGGCTGACAACAGTTTGAGCCCACCTCTGCTGGGGAGTTGATATCAAAGTCTCCCCCTCGAACACGCTCGTCAGTGCTGCATCCCTCTGAGCTGGCTGAGACATTTGCTCACTCCTTTTGTGTTCTTCTTTAAAAGTATCCTTGGAAACTGTTGTGTCGCAGGCAAACGGCAAATCTGCTGATCTTTTACACAAGTGTCTCAAACAAATTCAAGCGCTGAAGGGTGACATCATTACAGCTACTGAGCAGCTCCAGCATTTATTTTGAGACCGAGCACGCTCGTGACAACTGCCGTGACCACAATAAGATCTGAGCAAGACAGACAAGTCGGTTGAAACGAAGACTTTGAGTGGGTGCGTGACTCGAGGACCTGTAGTGGGAGCTAAAGAGTGTCAAGGTCACATTGGTGGGTTACGTCCTCGTAGCCGGAGGAGCTCTCTGTGTAGCAGCGGGGCATAACAGGCCATTTCACAGCGGCGGTTAACCTCGCAGCGCCACACCGGCCCCTGCATCTCTCTCCCTCCGCTTTCTGTGGCCAGGTAAAGCTTGGAGGAAGACAGCTTCCATCAGCAGCTCCAGATGAGCTTGTTGCCATGGGTACAGTCAATGGGCTGGAGAGTGGGGACTTTGGGCCAGTCGGAAACACTCAGCGTTTAATTTTACCAGCTGGTAGACATCGGGAGAAAGACACAGGGGTGGGAGTGCAGTGGAATCACAAAGGAGAGGAGCTGTGGGGGAGAGCGAGGGCCTCTGTCCTGAAACAAAGCAAACTGGGACCGGTGAAGAGGGCACAGCGAGCACCGGAGGTGACGGGTCTAACCCCTGAGCTAACAGCTCAGTGCTGTAGAATCAAATCAAAAGGCAAAGCAATTAATTAAACAGCCTAAATCGGTCTTTTACCAGTGAACAACAAAGATGAGATAATGGGAGGAGAAAAAAAAAAAATCATTTTGAATTACATCATGCGCTGCGATCCAAATATGCACATTGGATTTGGGGGGGTGGAGTGTTATGCAGCAGTATGCGTTGGGGAGCTAGAGATGATGTCATTTATAGATGAACAAAGAGGCTGAGACTGAGCAGCCAGAGTAATGAAAAGCTGAAAAAAGCTCCAGAGAAAAGAACTCACAGGTGCTAAGGTGCTTTATTGAACAAAATTATCTGAAAAGGATTGACAAAATAATGCTCCACTGCTGTGACCAACATAAATACTTTTTTCCTTCCACAAAAATTACATTTTCTCCTATATATACAAAAAAAAGAAAAGAAAAACTAACAAGACCACAAGGTATTTTTCATTGACAATGTGAGACTGAAGGTCATTATTCAGTTCTTTGTACAACAGTGACTACAAAAACAAAAACCCCTGAAACCGCAGAAGTAGAGAAGGAGTAACTAATTCTACACCCAAATTCATTCAAGCTTTGCGTTTTTATTTTTATTTTTTAATGCCTTTAGGTTTGCACATATACTGTGTCATCTGTCCCAGTGACAATGGCAGGAAAGTGAATATGGCACCAAGAATTCCTCCTGACAGTGAAATCATAGATACAAATGAATCTCACACAGCAACAAAACAGGTTATCTTCATACTAATAACAAAAAAAACACTTCTAAGTATCTAAGGCACTAGTTGACTGATCTTTATACAAAATACAAGTACAAAAAAACCCAAAAAGCAACGTCATTAATCCAGGTGTGAGGCTCTAAATTGATGAGCCAAGCGACAATAGTGTATCGATTAGAGGAATTTCCGTCTTAGTGCATAGAAGCAAACACAAGGAGGGTTCAGACGCCCGTGCTTCCTGTTTTCTGCATTCGTGAGAAAATGATCAGACAAAATAAATAGTCGTCAGCAAGAGGCTGAGCCCAAAAAACAACACGATTAGATTTATCAGTCTAAATGAAGCTGTGCGTCTGACAAACTACCAACTGCATTTTTCACTTGGGCACTCCAATTAAGAAATAAAAACAAGGACAAAAAAAAACAAAACAAAAACAAACCTTTCAGCTGAAACATGTTCAGAAAGATGGATTTCCCTAAATTTTTTCCCCCATACGTCTTCATCTCCCTCTCCAGCTTAATACAGAGGTGGAGGACCTGCTCTCTGCAGTGTTCATGACACTGAAAAACAGCATAATTTAAACAGGAAAATAACTGGCAGAACCCTGCCATGGTTTCTGTGTAATACCCCCCCCCCTCCCAATACCAACTATCTTTTATTAAACCAGTGCAATATTTGAATGCTTTGAACAGCACAAAGGAAACTACGAGTACTAGGCTGGCAGCAGCGATCACAGTGATGGAGAACAGGCAGATCAGCACAAGGAAGAACATTAAACATTTTAGAAACGTGTCGACTGTTATTAAGTTACTGGAATGTTCATCTTCTCTCTTGAGCTGAATAACTTCCGACTGCACTGAATCTGAAATTAAAACAAGATTAACTGCAATTAGGGGTCATAATCTCTGCTGCGAGTTATGTTACGTCGTCGTCAAATCCTGTGATGACAACTGCAGCCTATTGTACTAAATTCACAATCAGACAAAAAAAAAATTATAATACAATTTCAATTTTGACAACTGTTAGTGTACTATTGTTATTAAAGCATCTTTTCGGGCTACCCTGTACACGATGACACGTTAGTTATTTATGTAATCTAACAATCAGTTATTACCTATCTATTCAGTAATACTTAAGTTAGACACCATCATCCTACTTCTAGTTACAAGTTAAACAAATATTTGGCATCTAGCAGCAAATATTGGATAGGTGACCATACTAAAGTTGGCATGTATTCACAATTAGTGTACATGAAAGAAATCACTGGATCTCCTCCACACAGTCTGATAATATAAGTGCAAGTGCCAAAATACAACAGTTTTTGTTTGTATACAAAAAATTAAAGTCATATTTACATCCACGATAGCTTAGTCAATGTTTGACACCTGATCTACTGGGGCTCTAAAGCCCGATGAAAAACTACATTTTTAAAGAAAAAGAAACAAGGTTTTCTTCTCAGTTCAGTCACAGCACTTGGTATAAACACCCTGCATTGTTTGAATGTCGAGTGGCAACAGAATGACAATGTTTATTCAAATGAATGTACTTTTAATTGTATATTATACAATTTTCTACCCCCCCCACCCAAAAAAATAAGTACATTATTTTAAGTCTGCTCAAGAGATTTTCCTAGAGTTTGAGATTTAAGTGAAAGAATAATTTCTGCTCGTGCTGTGGATGAAACCTCAAGTCAAAGTGCTGATAATCATGGATGAGAATGAATATCACCAAAAACATAAAACCTTGTGTGTCATAATAATTTATATTCTCTCTATGATACAACTGAATATTTAATAACTTAAAAAATATGAAAAGTAAAGAGAACATCAGAGTATGTAGCTGCACACTCCGTTGATGAACAAGCAACAAGCCTAGTAACTGCTTAGATTAGAGAAGTTAGACCAGCAGTGATCAAGTTTGGAAGAGCACAATCACTAAATTATTTCTTTGTACAGTAAAGTACTTTGTGACTCAGAGGCCAGCGTTTGGTGACTGCCATACAGTAGCCCGCTTCAAATAAAACCCTGCTAAGAGAACATTTGACTTTCCAAGAGTTCTGGTTTGGAGCCAGTGCTCAACTCTTTAAATAGACCAATCATCTAACACACAAGAGGATAATACGTACCCACATGACTAAGTGATGAAAATAACCAGAAACTCTTCCCAGAAATCAGTAAATTATGCAAAGACTAGAAAAGAAAAGAAAAAACCCTAACTATTATCCCTGCTAAATTAACTTGGTCCAATTTTATGCATATTAAGGCTTGACCTGCATGACAAATGAAATCTGTTACAGTGGGCTGCATCCCATTCAGGCAGGGCTCTTCCTTGCTCTCCCACCATCCCTGCCTCCTGGTGATAAAAAGAGCCGGGGACGTGCTGAAGACACACTCAAGTTCACACATCGCCAGGACATTTAGTGGTTCTCATGCATGAAATTCTTACACGGTGATTTACATGAGAGCAGAAACTCTGGAGGAAACAAAGTCTAATGATTCAGTCATCGGCTATAAATTTCTGCAGAAAGCAGTGCGGTACTTTTTCTGTGTATAGACACCATCTGTTTTGAAGGGATCCAGATTTATTCGGAGGGATAAACCCTCTTAAAATATGCAGTTTTGGGGAGGAAAGAAAAAAAACCCCCAACCTCCTAACATGGACTCTACTCCATTGCTGAATTTTAGCTGATCACATTTGAAAGCCAGAGGTTTCGCAAACTTATGAGTTTTAGCAAAAAGGAGCACACATGAAAAAAAGGCTCATTTCACACAAACTCACCTTCGCCTCTTAGTTTATGCCATAGATTGACTCCATGTCCATGTGACATTTCACTCAAAATGCTTAATGTCCTCTCAATACTTTATTTTTGGTCACACATTTTTGATGTCTGGCATTCAGAACAAAATTTCATCCCTTTTTTGATCATTTCTAAGCCAAACGATTGCTTACTTATGAGAAGTACTTAGGCACTAAATATCCATGACACAAGCAGGATGTTCAGACTAAAAACATCTGTTGGGTTTGCAGTAGCTAGTTTCTTTAAACAAAACAAAACAAAAAAATCCACCTCAGGCAATCTTTGGTTTTCAAAACTCACCTGCGGTGGTATATGCTTTTAATTTTCAGCTTTGAATATTTAGTCTGCATGGCTGTGACAGTTTTCTTTTAAATACCCATGCCTAAATAAAATTCTCCTTTTTTTCCTAAAAAAATCAAAATTTGGAACACAATTAAAACAGATGAAATACTGACTTCTGAAAATTGAAGATTTTTCATGTGGGTTATCTTTTTTTAATCATGAATTATTCTAAAGGAATTAAGCAACAGTTGTTTAGTTTCAAAGTATCCTCAGGGTGTCGTGAATGGAAGTAAGCTTAAAAATCTCTAAAAAGGTTGAGACTCTGCTCTGACTGCCAAACTTAAAAGAAGATATATACAAGTACATTCAGAATAAGTTTGAAGAGTTTTGCAAGATCCCATGAAAAAAAAAAAAATTCACATTATTTTATGAAGTAATTATTAATGTTCTGTTTTTGTTTGACTGGGAGGCGGAGGCGAGTTGGTATGGAATGACAAATGAGAAAATTTTGACACAACCAAAGAATCATCTTCTGTCCTCTGTAAGCCTCCAGGGCTTTGACTCAAAACACAGTTATGCTAAATTAATTGTGGCAGTCCATGTTGTAAGGCCACGCATGTCCTTTGTTTTTTTCTTTTTCATTAATTTGTACACACACACCACACACACAGTACAACCATGTCCAGTTGTGCAGGCTGTCAAACTGAACAGTCGACATCAAAAACAGAAGCATCTCGTCTCTAGTGTAAACCTGGATGCTTGAACTAAACAAGCCAACTACAGAAGATTTTAGTTATAGTGTTTCTGTATACAAAAGAGAAAAAAAAAAGTGTTTTCCTTAATTTAAAAAAAAAAAGAAAAAGAAAAAAGAAAAAAAACATCTGTTGCATTTCTGCTCCTGCAGAATCAGGTAGCTTGTCAAACATACCACTCTCTACGTGAGATGACTGAGCCATCCGTGTGAGACACATAATCACCCTCAGCACCGCTATCGTAGCAGTCATCTGACAAGTAGGAGGAACCATTTCCCTGTGGTTTGGGGGAGTGAGGGTATCTGGTACATCTGGCCTGCTGTGGACTAGAATACTGTGCGTGTTCATGATGGTGGTTCTGCTGATGGGTGTGACGACTGCTCTCCCTCATGGCCCGCGTGTAACCATTAACAGGATACTCTTCTCCATTGTAGTTGTTATGGAGACGGCGTTCAAGTTTGAGCTTGTGGTCACCCCACTCCTCTCGGTCGTGGTCCCGATTGTGAGAGCTGCTGCCACCTTTGGTAGGACGGAGTTCATGCTGTGTAGGCGCCTTTTGAAGATCATTGGGGTACTGCTTGGGGTAGTGGCTGCCATGAAAATTCTGTCGTTTCCTCAGGTAAAATACTCCAACCAGAGACAAGAGCAGTAGCAGGAACAAAGCCCCTCCCACGGCCCCACCCACTATGGAACCAACGTTACTTTCAGGCAGGGCTTCAAGTGTGGGGGAGCTCAGGAGGACATGGCCCTTATCAACCACAAATGTGGTGGAGGAAGAGCCAGTTAGGACAGGAGCAGTAATGGTGGAAGGCATGGTGGGAGGATCTAATGAAGGGAAGGAGGGTGAGAGGGGAATGGAGAGTAAAAGGGAGAGATGAATAGACAGAAGCAAAGAATGTCAATGCTAGCTACATCAGCATTTCACTAAAAGGGATACACTGACAAACAAAACTACATATATGTTTACATCCTCATAGCAACCAAATGTTTGCAAATTCAAAAGTTAAGTAAAATGTAAAAAAAATCTGGTATTTAGTGGGAGGAGGACAACCAGATGTGTTGGTCATAGTGATTCTCTAAACTCAGTTATGTGCTTATCAGTTATTGAGCCAAAGTTTGGTAGGGTTTCTAAAACCCCTCTTCTTCAAAGCAGGTGGACTGTACAAGTCTACAGGGCATCACCATGGCCTGGATGACCGAGAACCTTCACAGATGTTAGAACGGGTTGTTACTGTAAGAACAGCTCGACAGCAAGGCATGTGAAAACACTGAATCATGTGACATGGACCCGCTGTCTCCTTCCATTCGCAACCCAGAGAAGCACTACCTACTGCGTGGTAAAGAGCCTCAGCGTAATTTATTTTCTTGGGCCAGTAACAGAGCAAATACTCCATTTTGGGTGACACTTTATGAAGGACCATTTATAAACAAGGTCCAGTATGCTGCTGGATTTTCAGAAATACTAAGGTGGAAAGCCGTTGCTCTTTTATAGTGCAAGAAGTCATGAGTCTGAACTGCAAGTGGTCATTAAACTGTGATGTGCTGGAAAGTGATGTGCGTCTTAGTGGAAACATCTTAGGTACTGTGACCATAGTTCACGAGCGCCACACTTATGTTCTATACTATGTTGGCAAGAAAAAAAACAAACAAAAAACAGCCCCCCCCCAAAAAAAAACCAAACCAACCTGCATTCACTTTACTGCATCTCATTGCTTTTCTTTTTCTTGGTTGCTGAAGTCAATTTCTTACTCAGTCTGCATTTTAGAGTATTTCCCACATCTACCAGTACTAATATAGTGAGAGTAAAACATGTATGAACATAATGAGTAATTAAAACCACAATAAAATCCATCTGTTTAGTAGAGTTTTAGTATTTACTAAACAGAGATGTCCAGTTGTAATCTTTGTCATGGTTCATTGTGCTGTCCAGTTTCATAATGCAAATCTGATTGTAGTAAGAAATTGCATGGAAGCATCTCATCTTTTGAGGTCCTTTAAATGAAAATATCAGAAATGCTGAAAATATAGCATTAATAAAATGTTAAAAACATGGATGTCTGACTGGTTGTAGCAGTTGTGTCAGATCATGAGTCATTAGAAAGCCTCCATGAGTTCAACCAATCAAAAACCACCTATGCCAAAAGTGTTCAGGCAGTCTCTTGTTGTGATCCTCGGTCTGTGATTTAGTTTCATTATTTAACAACTGGACATCTGGAATACAATTTGGACTGAACTGTACTATATTTACCCTTTTGCATTTTTTATGATGTGCCTTGAGATGACTTTGTTGTGAATGAGGACTATACAAGTAGAGTGAATTGAATTTAAAAAATACCCGGTGGAAAGTTACTCCAGAGGCGCCTGAGATTAAAATGGTGCATGAAAATGGGTATGATGTGGCCACTTTAAATCACAGCTGTATCCTAAACCAAATACACTCCCTCCACAGAAATCTCCTAGAGTGGCAACAATAATCCTTTTGACACAGTGAGTGTGTTATACTGGAGCAAAACAAAAAAAACAAAAACTGGCCAAATAAAGAATAGTGTGATTACGCACAAGATGCTGGCACCACAAACAAAAACATAGCTATAAACATAGCAGGGGTCCGTTTCACAAAGTTATGTTGAAACTCTGAGTGAGTTGAACCTGAACTCAGGGAGTTTCGTGTTTCACAAAGGCAGGTTACTTAACTCCGACCAAGAGGGTCCAGTTGAGTCGTTTTCAGAAACCAAGGTAGGACATCCTCTAAGTCTGTTACCGTGGTAACTGACCCTGTGAAGTAAACCTGGTCAAGAGCAGGTTACTTCAACATACCCCGAGTTACTTTGCCTCCTCCCCTTCATTAAACTGAAGCAAGTTCAGTTTAATCAGACAATCAAACATATAACACATTTTATAGATGTCCGAAAGATGACATGTTGCATTTGTGTCAGAAAAGTATATTGAGGATTCGAATATTTTAATGCGATCAAACTCATGATACCCTGATGGGTTTTAAAGAGTGTTGGGTCTACCCCCAAATCAAGGTATCGGAGCTCCACTGACACCTTTTTATAGCCCCAGTAATTCCGAATCACTTGAACCAACTCTGAACATCTGTTCTGAAACTGAAAACTCAAGAGATTTTTTTGACTCAGAATTTGTTGACTTTGAGTTAGTGTTTTGACTCAGTTTGTTAAACCTCCTTTGTGAAACAGACCCCTGGGTGTTCTGTGATGCCAGCTTGCTGTTACAGAGTTCATCTCCCCTTTATTTGCCTCTGTTACCAACTCCCAAGGTGGAAAAGAGACACAATGAAGCTGCCTTACCATTCTGCCTAAGGGTTGTTTACAAAATAAAACAAGGTTCAACACTTGTGCAAAACTTTTTCTTTCAATGTGCTAATGTCAGAGTTGAGCAGAATATAGAGTGTAAAGAATTGACAGCTATATTAAGTCACAACTTAGATGACTCATTTCCCCTTTGATCAAGGCATAGGTTTTAATATGTTTAATAATTAGCAAATAAGAATTCTCAATACTTGATGGAAAAAAAAAACTGATTACAGTTTTAGGTATTTGTTTTCAATTTCTACTTCTACTCTTATTTGCATGTTATGAGTGTGTCTTAAAAACAAAAGTATTTTGCAATTTAAGGCTAAACAAGAACAAACCAAAGTCTCCTGAGGACATCAAAGATTCATGAACAGAGTATCTTGTACACAAATCACACTACAGCTACAACTGGGATCTAACATGGAAGATGCGCTAGAGGATCATTTAAAATGCTTGCTTGAACTGGAATTCTACCACATTACTTCTGGTGACCAGGACTGGTTTTTCACACATGGATATCCAATCAAAGAGAAGAACTGATTTTCCAGAGCCTATTTTGTGAGTATATTTTTCACTGTACCACAAAGAACACCGTCCTTAAAAGGAAGGGGGTTGGTGGTTATACCCACAAACAGACAAGCCAGGGGCTATGATCATAAGCAGCTACAGCAATGGAAAGAATTTGAGTTGAAAAGTTTTAATGGCACTGGAAAATTGCTCGCCACTTCAATCTTAGTACCAGGCTAGATGTGAGGCAAAGATTCACAACTGAGAGATCTGAAACATGAACCCAGAGGTTTGTAATCTTCATGTATAAACTGTGCAACTCCATGCAAAGGCAGTGAACCGACATGAACACACCCACAACAACACATTCAACGGAGGGAACACCAATATGCATAAGCTTGTGCACACCCATACAGGTCCACTCAAAGGAAAATGAAACAGGGATGATAAATAATAAATAGAAGTTGAAAAGGACTAGTTAATGTTTTATGAATCTGGGACATCATCTCAGAGTGAGGCTGCAGGCCTTTGCCTCTTACTGCATGACACATGCAGAAATAAGAGAAACAAAAAGAAGGCAAGAAAGATGAAAAAGAAAAATCATATAGTCAGAACTTCACTTGAGAAGAGTTTCCACAGGCAAGAGAGATTTTGTGAAACCAGAGGAGCATGCTCATAATTCACATCAGAGACATGACATATTTAGACACCAAGCCAGCAGGACAGAGTAGAGGCAGTGCACTGCGGTTTAAAGAGGCCTTAAATATTAACAGCCGTTTGGCTCAGGAACTCCTTGTTTAAACATCTGGAGACCTTATGTTAATCAAGGCTAATAAGCATGCAATTAAGACCAAATCTAACATCAGTGCCAGCATACTGTTCCATGGGTGATAGCTTGATAGACTGTCAGTATGCACACGGTGGGTGAGAGTGATAGTGTCACATTTCAGCTTCAACAACAATGTCACAGGTAGAGGTACCCTCTATGACGTGCATGCATGCATGCACAGCGCTTCCTAAGGGAAGACGAGGCAACCGGAGTCAGCTGTGTTCCGGTGCGTATATTCGGCTCACCTTGTATGAGAATGCGCACATCCCGACTGCGGAGGTTGATGTCATTGGCAACCTCGCATCTATAGACTCCAGAGTCATTCCGCTGAAGGGGACGCAGGAAGAGCAAAGTGCTGTTTATTATTTCCACCCCCTCTGGCATTTCACTGTCCAGTCTGGAATACACAAAACAGAATTTGATACTCATCATACACATCAACCACAAGTATTTAATAACGTAATCATGCAATTGACATTTTAATGTAGACTGAATGATGAATTTCGATTATATGAATGCTTTGGATAAGCAAAAGTACATATTTGTATATGGTCTATGTATGTAGGAGAGTAAGGTATGCTGCAATTTGAAATGACTGCAGTGCCTTGATAAGTTTTATTGTGCTTGTATGCTGTTATTTGATGTTGTCTACACACCCTCTGCACAGAGATTTCAGCCCGAAAAAAAAGAAAGCAAAAAGTGAGGGAAAAAATGGAAAAAAGATATAGGGAGTGTCTTTGCAAAGAAATGTTCTACACGCTTCTATGGGAAGATAACATGATGCAGTTTTTTTTCTGAGTCCCTCTTCAATATTCTGCTTAGCATGCCTTTTAAACTCAGCCGAGATCTTACACCACACATTACACCTTTGTAAGACAGTTGATGCCTCTAAATACTATGTGAAAACTCACGAGTACAATTAGCCACAGTTCTTTCACCATTTTCCTTGCTGACTCAATTTCAGCTAAAGATAGACTTTAATACACACAGACAAATACACACACCTGATCCATCTAAAATGGTGAGCTGGTGGGTTTGCGTTGGCTTTGCATGCCATCTGAACATTTTCACGGCCCACATGCCAGTCTCCATCATACCCCACAACTAAGATATCAGGAGCAACTGCAGTGAAGGAAACAAACAAACAAACAAAAAACAATTAAGACCCTAAAATGGTAGGAAATTATTCAAATACCATCAAAAACTGTATTAAAAATTTGCAGTTTTTAAGCAAAATCATTTGACTTAAGTTCTTACATTGAATCTTAATGTAAACTTTCAAATGGGAACAATATTGATATAACGTATTAATAATTTTAAGAGAGATTGTGGCTATGCACTGTAATTGGTGCAGGGTCAGCTTATGGCCTAGAGATCCATAAGCCTATGCTCTCCAAATATAGACAAAAATGCCATGTAATCATTCATCCATGAATCAAAAATATAGTCAAGGGTGCAGAAATGCAAATGACTTACACGTTATCTGAATAATGAAAA
Source organism: Zenarchopterus dispar (assembly GCA_028564865.1). Lineage (NCBI taxonomy): Eukaryota > Metazoa > Chordata > Actinopteri > Beloniformes > Zenarchopteridae > Zenarchopterus > Zenarchopterus dispar. Next base: position 8,691,180 of record JAOWBL010000006.1, on the reverse strand, counting down.
TATTTCCAAAACCGTAAGTCAAGATTAACTGGTACTTCTGACAGCATTTTGCATGCCATCTATAAAACTAACACCAAGAGTTTCAAGAGGTGAAATTTCCTCAAGGTGATTGTAATAATTTTGGATTGGTATTTAAGTACAATGTACTAAAAAGCTCTTCTTCTTATGTTTGTCCACATGGCCATTCAGAAAGGTACCTACACTGCACATTGAGCTGGTACGGGATCCTGAAGTCATTCTGCAGAGCTGGATGGCGGACCACACAAGTAAGTGTGTTACCCTGAACATGACGTGTGGGCTGCCAGATGTAGCGCACTTGAGTACTTGTTGTTCCATTGACATCATCAAATAGCTGCACTTCTGACTGGCCAAAAAGATTGGACTCCCAAGACACCTCAGCAGGGGGTCGAGCTCGCTCTGCGATGCAGGTAGCCACCACAGTTTCATTGCCACCATCGATCAGGGCAGTTGAACCAGCAGACACATAAACCTTTGGCTCCACTGTTAATAATGAGAGAAAAGATAAGGACAAAGGGGAAAAAAGGGTCATTCAAATTAAAGAGTATTTTTTAACCAAGTTCACTGCAATGTTTAGACTATGTTTGTGTCTTTCCTGCTGATTCAACTACATTCTGATCATTTCTGGCATTCCTCTATAACCCCTCATTAGCCGTTCTACCCATCCTGGCAATCTTTTCTGTGAAAGCAGGCAGTGTGAGTGCACACATCAAGTCTGAGTGTGCAGTGGCAACTTCTGATCCAAATGAAAAATTATTAATCCCTTAAGCAAAGTTGAAAACGCAGCCCTAGAACCTGTTATTGCATGCAAATTAAGCAAAGGACTCTCCAATAGATGGATTGGTGGTAAACTCAAGCTAAATTAGTGTTTTGTTGTGCTGCAAGATTTTCTTTTCTGCTCCATGTTCCTATGCAACTGTCCATGAGACATGGTTATAAAAATTCTGTACTATCAGTATGTGTTGGTGCAGGTGGTGAACACATCAAGTACACCTGTCATAGTCATCCTGAAACCTAAGAATATCTAAATCTTAAATCTGAGTTCAACTATACTGCTTCAACCAATGATCTAAAATGGATTAAATATCCAGATATTTATTGTATCCCTTCAATTATCACAACTGACAAACTAATCTCTGGATTAATTATTTGTTCTACAAAATATAAATTCTGAAGAAATTTTAGCCATTTCAACAGTTAAAAATGGCTGTTGCCGAAAGACTAAGAAAACCTGCAAATCTTAACTGAAGTTTTCAAAATAACCAGCTATTTGATCACCTGATCGTTTCAGCTTTCCTTTTCATCTGTGGAAAAACTACAGTGGAATTTTGAAGAGTGGGACTTTTTACATGAAAGGATAAACAAACATACTTACCGAGTACATTGACCGTCGTGGACGCTTGTGTGTTTCCCAGAGGAAATGTAGCTACTTTACAGGTATAGATCCCCACATCAGAAAATCCCACATTTTCCAATATAATGGTGGCATCATGAGAGGAGGGTGAGCGAAAATACAGGCGATTAAGATACTCTGGAGGGATGGAAGTGCCAAACTCTGGGTTGTACACAGCCACTGTGACAGGGCCTGAAGGTAGACGGCGCTCCCACGAACTCTGAGTCAGGTTGATGTTTGTGCCAACCTCCACTCTGCACTCTAAAGTTACATTCTTTCCCAGAACAGCGCTCACCCTCTGAGGCACCACCACCTGACTGGACCACACACCTGCCAAGGAAATACAAAATATAACTTTCATCTACAATTATCAAAATACCTTGAGATCTCAAATAAATATATAAATGTTCTTTAAAGACCAGTTTCTCAAAATAGAGTAACAATTTTGTCTTTACAAGTAGAAATGGTTTTTCAAAGTAAAAGACATTGGTATAATACCTTCCTCATACTTTACAATCATAATGATTGCATAATTAGTAATAAAATTGTGTAAAACCCTCTGGTTTTGTCTACTGTAGGAGAGGGACTAACAATTGTCTACAAGTTGTGAAGCTGTATAAAATGGACATGAACTGAAAGTCCTTCAGGCTAAAGAGGCAAATATCATCAGTGGACAGACATCCTCTGGGAGGATATGGAAGTACATTTGGAGCAAAATATGCTGCCATCCAGGCAAGATCCTCTCAGGTAATAGCTTGGGAATTTCAACCACATTTTGCAGGTTTTACAACAGAATAATTTTATAGTAAGTGAGTTGTAGACTGAAACAAAAAATACAAGTTTTGAAGTGGATCTTTAAAGCTCATGTCTTGTGCTATAAGTTTAAAATAATTCACTAATACTTATATTAGTGAATTATTTTAATTATAATTATAACGTACAGTGGATATTTCCCCCCCCATTCACACTCATCTAAGAGTTTTGTTTCAAATAAAGAGAGTCGTTATAACTACAGACCTAGAAGTTTACTTTGTTTTTTAACTAATCATATACCCCCACTTATGCCAAAGATGTATCATGACTCCCCTGTGGATCCTTCTGGCATCTGGTGCAGAGAATATCAGCTTCTATACCAATTTATGTTTGCTTAAAATTCAAAAGTCCAGAACATTTTTTTTCTTAACTACAGAAAATAAGTAAAAAAATAAACCCCCATTATTATTAATAATATAAGGGTGAGGTATTTGGTAAGAAATGACCCCCTCCCAAAAAAAAACAAGAACAACAAACAGCCTTATTAAGAGAAGTATTTTTGCACTGTCAGTTATTGAAATCTATTTTATTTCTGTACAAGTTTAGCACCATGTGACATCTGTTAGTACTGGACTGGATAGAAATACTTATAAGACTTAAGCTGGCATTGGTCTCTCAAACAATCCACAGCTTACTGTGTGGGTTCTCCAACATGAAGAAAAGTCTCCCTCCTAGTGACCTGAATTCAGGAATTTTGAGCACGCTCTGTGTCTGTCTTCTGTCCAAATATAACTAACCCATGTACACTTAACTTCCACTAGTTAAACATATGGCACATCTTTCAAAGAGCAGCTAAAACCTTTGCTAAGGGAGGCTGAATGGATATGAAAATGAACAAGCTGCAACTAGCAAAAAAAAAAAGGAAGCGATATGCTAACATAATGACATCATCGCTGAGAGAAGAAAAGAAGGCTGAGAGAGGAGAAGCAAGAGTCTGTATGAAACACAGGAGGAGGAAACATATCTTAGGGATTCTGGTACAGAAAAAA
>JAOWBL010000006.1:8664601-8678604 GCA_028564865.1 Zenarchopterus dispar | reverse complement strand
ACACACACACACACACACACACACACACACACAACGTTCAGACGTGGAGGATACCCACCACTTAGTCGCTTTGCAATGAAGCTATTAACAAGGAATTTAACTGCATTACACTGGAAGATGTTTGTGAGCCTTGTTATAGGAGATTGTTGGAGAAAATCCAACTATGTGACCTGATAAATAGATTATACTTGCAGGAAAAAAAAAGACTTAATTAGATGTGATTTTCCTGTAAAATGTATTCTTAGGCTTGGTTTTAAAAAAAAAATGGTATCAGACATTTTATTTAGAGTCACATAAGACACATGACAATATTGTCATCTATGGCAATCTTGTGGCAAGTATTGTCACTGAATTCCTTTCTAGGAATTTTGTACTAAAACAACACAGAGGACAAATTTGAGGGTGGAAGTGGAAACATGAAATATTCTTGCTTTTGAGCTCTTTGTGTCTATTGCCACAGCACTGGGAACAAAGTTGATGTGTTTCAGAGTGGAGTTAGTAAACTGCCCACTATGATTAAACCATAATGAGCCAGGGCTGCACTGCAGGCGTGGTGTCTGACCCTCGTCCTGGCGTGGGGGGAGGCTGCATTAGCATTGTCTTCTACGATGACACGAATTTAAGTTCCTCATCACTTTTGCGAAGGCGGGTGGCGTCACCCACGTCACGGCATCACGTTAGTTTAATACAAATGTTTCTCAAGGTTACGCGTGTTTGAGTGAAACTGCAACGACCCGAGCGTTGGCTTGGTAACGGTCATGTATTTATATTGCCGCATGAGCTCCTCGGCGGTTTGTGTGGACCGTTTCTACGTTCCGAGTCGCACCATCAACCGCGGTGGTAAAGCCGACAAACCGCTCCTTGCAGGGCTGCCGAAACGAACTTCTGACCCAAGTTTTTGGTTTTTTACAAAGACACTCGCAGAATCCTCTTGGAGTGAAACTTCAGAAAATCTCCACTCAAAATCACGGGGCGCTAGCTCGTTGTACCAAGTCGTTGGTTGACGTTTTCCAGATGATGCGCGAGACAGCCGGTTCCCTCACAAAACTTCTGTGTAACGTTTTACGACCGGGATAAAGCTACCGGACCAAAATCAGAACTCACCTGAAATAATGCACAAAAGGTGATAAACTGCAACCTTGCTCTGGTGTCCGAGGTAACTCCGGCGAGAGGACGCTGACATTTTCAAAAGCAGTACAGTCTCCTGGTTCCGAACCGAGGCGTAGGATGGACGCCAGTTTGAAGTGTTGAACACTGGAACCTCCTCAGCAACAACTCCGAACTGCATGTGGACCGTACCACCTACACAGCACAAAGCGGGGAGACCCCGTGCACACCTGACAATGGGAGTAAATGAACACTGGTCACGGTTCTACAGGAACCTCCCCTTGGAGGAGTGATCCATTAGGATATACATTACGTCATCTTTGTTGATAACTCGACATATATTGATTCATCAGATCAGATCTTTTTCATGGTTTTTTTCAGGGATATTAAAGGCAAATGTTATACAGCTGCCAGGGTTTGAATTTGGTGTTTTGTTTTTTTTTTTTAATTTATTAATTATTTTTTCTCTGTTAACAGGATTTAAAATTCCCAAACACCCACACGAATAGAATGTGATGAAAATAAATTGCACATTTTCAGGTCTGATTCATCCATCATATTAACGTAATAAAGATTTTATTCCTGTGGACCGCTTGGCCAAAGTAGTCAAAGTGGGAAGCTAAATAAAATTAAAATGTAGAGAAAAGAATATATTCAGAACTAACATTTTAAAAGGTAGTTTGTATATATAATAATTTGCAATCAAATACCCAAAGTTACAGAGAAACATTGTAGATATTTCATGTGTGTTGAAGTAACATAAAACAGCCTTTATAGTAATTTTTTTCATGTAGTGCTTGAAATTTGTTGCACCTGAATTACCTTCAAGGTCTATTAAGTATTAGGTTGCTAAAGCCTTGAAGCTTTTAAAGCTCTCATATTGCTCACTTGACTTTCAGAGGGTTTATTTTGCTAAGGATTAACTAAAACATCCATCTTTTCCCTTTCACTTGTGAATGATGTACATTCCCAGTCACAGTTTTCCTGAAAGAGCCAAGATCTCCACTCTATAACATAGCGCTCTAATACATGGTTACATATTCTTCTATGTATTCATTCTAAAATGCTTTGGTATGTTTGCAGTTTTATCATTTCATTGACATATCCATAACAGCAGCTGCAAAGCAGGCCCACAGCACCATGACACCTCCACCATGCTTACCTGTAGTTAAAAGGTTAATTGATAACTGCATGAGAAGCATTAATGGCTCTAACTTAGTGACTGTGTGTCTGACTTATAGTAGACTGAAATTGGCCATTGTTACCTGTGACTTCCAGGTATAGTCAGGACCAGGCCCCGATTATTAAATAAATAAATAATTATGAAATTTATGTACTGTGTTTGAAGCATTCAGGATTTTATGTTGAAGTTTTGATCTTATGTGGGATCTTTGAAACATTAGAAATTATGACATTTTATTTCTTTTTCAATATATATTTTTTAAAATCTCTATTAAACACCTAAATCATTCAGACTAGACATACTCCCTAAGCATTGGAGTTGTAATATATGCTGCATGAGGCCAAAAACTGTTAACATCTGAGTCTCGGTGTGCAGCACAAGGAGACAGTATGTCGTCTAAGTTGCTTCAGTCAGTCATGAAGTCAATCTTCCTGGAGTAAATGTGGGTGGAATGGAGAAGGGAGCTGGGAGACAGCACCCCCCTTTCTGCTGAAAGAAAGCTAACCAGGTCAGTGCTTTAATTTGACTCACAGGGGATACAGTTGCTCTGCAGCTATCCCCGCTCATCTGCAACTCTGTATTGCAAACGTTTGCGCCCAATCCCGTGAGCATAACTGTATATCTCTTTTAATGTGTCTTGAAGTGTGTAAAATGCATTGGGTATTCCCATTGTTCTCAAATTCAGTCAGAACATTCTGGCTATGAGTGAAATACATCAACATCAGACTTACATGTTGCTATACAGTCAAAGAATCTAAGATGAAGGTGAGAGAACAATGCCCTAAAAAGACTGTATAGTTTATTACAAGAGTTTCTTCTCTATCACATTTTGTTCTACAGCGCCTTCAGACTTTTCCAGCCTTCATCACAGTGCGAAGACTTACAATTTATCATTCCACTATTTTCCAGTTTACCTTACTTTTTTTTTTTTTACTCCTTGGTTCCTGTGGATTTGTAAACAATTTTTTTCAGGTTCTCTTACAAAGAAGCATTGAACTTGCCAAATCAGCACACACAGACAAATGTCGTATAAGCACCTGGCTTTTACTCCGAATGGTTAGGATAGACAATGCAGGGATGTTTTGTAAGGGATGCATGTGTTCTCCGTATGTTTCAGCAGTATAACACAAAAAAGACAAGCCGTCTGTGTTGCTTTAACATCCCTTGTTTTTTACTTTCAGCTCTTTTCTCAGTGCAGCCCTGGTTTATCCAGGGAATATTTACCACTACGCAGTGGAGAGGCTGACCCATAACTGCAGTGATCAAATGTAAAACTGATGGTGCAAAGAAAGTTTCCATTTCTAAACCCAAGCCACAGAATCCAATGTGTTGGTGAGGACATGAAGGGATTCGTTGTGATGATAACAACCTTTCCCTACTTCTTTTTTTTTCTCTGCTTAAGTGGTTCTTGGTATGTTCTCTGGAATGTTTTTCAACCCTTCAAGTGCTCTTTCATGGAGGCCAAAGAGGTATTGAGAGGGCTTCAGGATTGTCATGGAGTAAAGACCATTTAAATGAGTCTACCTCCTTCTCAGATGTCTCCTTTATTCTACTGGCCAGCACCTTGCTTTCTGTTTATCTGTATAAATTGTTCTGCCTTCTCCATACTCTTATCTCAATCTGTCTTCCTCCACAAGTCTCTATCTGCACTGTGAGAAGGGGGGGGGGGGATTTCATCAACAGTATAATCTATTACCCAGACTATTGCACATTTACATCTTCACGAGCCACATGCTTATATGACATCACAAGGCTTCATCTGGGACCAGTTTGCACGGTGGAACTATTTACAATCCAAAGGTGACATCTGCTGGCTAAAATAATGAACACTTTACGTGCTGATTCAGAAGTAATTTTAACGTCATGACTGTATTTATAGTTTTGTGAAATTTTGTATCAGTCCTCATGAAACACAATGTATATTGCAGGTTTATGATATTTAAGAGGTTTGACGAAATCCAGCAAACCTGCAGTTACAAAGTTGTTAAAAAAGTGACTTTTTCAGATTTCTCAGTATTTTGGACAAGGTAAGATATGCACATGCAAAAATGTACAGGTACACTCCCATAAAAGAAAGAAAAAACCACAATTCTCACTTGAAACTGAAAAAAAGTCAAATTAAATAATGATTTACTAAAAATAGACGAATAAAAATCAGACATTGCCTTTGAATTGTGGTTAAACAGAAACATTAAAAAACAATAATGATAATAATAATGTAACTGGCACTGGCAAATCAGGGGATATACCTAGAAAGGATAACTTGACCATAGTGACATGCTAAACTAAAATTTGTTCTCTAATTAACATCACAGATCTTGCTGTCACTCAGTTTTACTACTTAAAGGGTTAAAGGTCTCCACTCTGCTGCTTGGTATTGTGGCGATCACCGCTCTAAACATGGAAAAAGAAAAACAAAGGAGAGTTTTCTGAGGAGAAGGAAAATGACAGGCAGCTATATTAAAGGTAAAGGCTAGATGCAGCTTAATGTTCCCCTGACTACAGCTGCAACATTTCTTCAGAAGTTTTAGGGCCGTGGGGCCGTAGACAACCTCACTGGATGTCACTACAAGAGGAAAACTGTTGAAAAATTAAAGAGATGGACAAAAATGGTAGCCAAAGAGCACCCAAGAATGTTAAAGATCAAAACAATGGATGATTTTTAAATGTCCTGCCATGAATCCTGATCTTCTATTAAACATCTGTGTAAGGAGCTGAAAAATGCAATCTGGAGAAGATACCCTTCTGAGACAGCTGGAGCAGTTTGCTCATGAAGAGGAGGCCAAAATACTCATCTACAAGTATAGAAATTTCACTGAGAGTTACAGAAGTCTCTTGATTTTTTTCTTTTGGTAAATTAATATATACTTTTGTCAGTTTTGAGTTATTTTAGCAACCATTAGGTATTTTTTTTCTTTGTCCATGGTTGTATGTGAACTGCCATTATTATCCATCCATCCATCTTCATGTGGGTCTGCTGGGGAATATCCCGTCTCTCTTTGGACCAAAGGCAGGGGTACATCCTGGACAGGCTTAGTCCAAAACAATGAAACTGTTATCAAAAATGTAAATTCTGCTGTTTATTTATTTTTAAAAGGTGTAGTCAATTGGATGGTATAAAATTTTTAATATTTCAGTCATTTAATGACAATTTATACGCACCATTGCCACTGTTTAATAAGGTCTTTTCTGATACAAAATGCCAATGACAGCAATGACTGTGGCTGTTCTACAAGTAGATAATACATACCACATTTTAAATACACAAACTGAATATTTAGAGGTTAAATGTTTTATGTAATTCTTCATAACATTTATCTTTTTTAATCACTGCTGTTTCATCATAATGGAGTTTAAAACAAAACTGCTAACTGTACAATTTTATTGGATAGGGAAAAAATGATTATGCTATTTATTATTATAAATCCTCTTTACTTACAAACATGCTCTGGTTAGCTTTGAAGGTATAGATCTACAAAGGATTAGAATTTACATTTTAACAGTGAGCTGGTCATGTTTTTCTAATAAACTTATGCTAAAAGTCTTCAATAAAATAATACATTTCATTGACCAATTTGCTAAATCTTCCTTTTTCTCAATTACGAGGCTTAAAAAACTGTACCCCCCCCCCCCCACACACACACACACACATGAACACAACTAAAGGAGACAAAGTCATTAGAATAAATATAGTTTTAACATAATAACATAGCTTTAGTAACAGTTTTCACAAATTTTACATAAGCAGCACAGTATACCATTACATACACACATACATGTATATATCTAAGCATTTTTGCAAAGTATTTCTGCTTCACTGCGTGCTATTGAAAAAAGTAATTACACAGTTGCATCATATATGGATTTTTTAGTTCTTAAAGACTATTAAGCACAAAAATAAAATAATATACATCTGCTTACAATGTCCTTGTAGGGTGTCATGCAAAAGATTTTTTATTCCAACAATTTGTCGATGTTGCTTAGACTATGAAATTGAAATGACTGGTTTTTGGCAGTCAACCATTAAATCTCCAAAACATGTACAGATAAAGTTGTTTTTAAAATTATGTTTAAATGGTTTTGTCAAAACTCAGTAAGATATTGAAAGGCTGATATACCTTGCATTTTAATTTTGTATTCTAATCTAAATGGGAGGAAATGGAGATATGCCTTTATATAGTCACTCCCAGATTTCACAGCACTGGAGAAAATATTTAGCGAACAAATGCGGCTTCTCAAAATGAACCGTATACATTTTAACTGAGCATAGGGGGACCCCCCCCCAAAAAAAAAAAACAAAAAAGAAAAACATCCTAAACAAAACCCAACTGCTACACTGACAATCAAAATTTGGGATATGGGCTAACAGTAGATTTGCAGCCAAAGGTGAAATAAAACCTGAGGGCATGCCTGAACTTCTGATCTCTGAGGCCATATATCAGTGGGCTCAAACATTTTGGGGAAAAAATTAGACATAAAAAGAGGGCGTACTGAATGTGAACAGCCGTATCAGGATTCAAGTTCAGCAGGTCACCAGAGTTTATCATGTTAAAAATAGTGGAGACAAGGCACAGGCACAACTGAAGCAGGTGTAGCAGCACAGTGTTATGTGCCTTATGCACTTTATGCACGGTAGAGGCAGACCTGACTGTAATCATAATTGCAATATATGTATAAATTATAATGACACTCACCAACACAAAATTCCCAATGGTGAAGACCCTGGTTAAGATCACAGACACTTGCAGCCTGAAGACTGTGTTTCTGCTGCAGGATCTTTGTGCAGTCCAAGTTGTGTTCTCAAGACTGACAAACAGCAAAATTTGTGTGAGGGACTCTAAAGACGCCGCTGTCCACATAAGAACAATGGCTATGCCAGTCCTTCTGGACGTGGCAATGGTAGCATGTCTGAGTGGAAAACAAATGGCAACATATCTCTCCAAGGACATTACAGCCAGATTGAGAGGAGACACCTTAACAGTGACGGCTGCAAGCTGCGTGACAATAATACAAAGAGAGGTGACCATCCTGACCATTGTCACAGCAAACACATAGAGCAGCATAGCCAGCAGGAGCTGCAGAGAGTCAGTAAAGAGTAAATGACCAAACAGGATATATCGAGGGGACTCCAGTAAGAGGGGCTTTCTCAACAATGCAAATGCCATGACACTGTTCACATACAAGAAAAAGAGACACGGGAGCATAGACAGCAGAGCTCTGACAGAAGTCTGGAGTTGCATCATCGGAGGGACTTCAGTGTCATTCATGATTATGGCTTCAGGTAGTGTCTGTAAAAGAAGGAAAAGTACAAATACATTGCACCAATCCTGAATCAGCAACAAGAACAGAGAAGTCTAAACAATATGATTCTGTTAAAATACAATCTGAAACATGTATGACACCTTGAAGCAAAACAGCAGTTAAAACACTGAAAAGGCAGCAATCCTAACAAATTATGTAGGTAAATTACATGTCGGAGACATCTCACCTATTTTTCACTAGTTTGGTCTGACTTCATTAAGCAAATATGTTTAGGAGAACAAATCTATGGAGGGAATCGACCTTTAGCTCGTCATGTTTGTTTTTATAGGTGATTTTTGTCTTGACATCATCACCCCATGTGAGTTGAACAACGTATCAAAGCTCTACAACCCTAAATCAGAAAAAGTTGGGATGAAATGGAAAATGCAAATATGAGATTAACATTAAGATTTATTTATTTACCTTGACTGTTGCTTTTAGTCTTTATTTTTTGCAGACTATATATAAACAATACATTTCATGTTTTTTTTCTTGTCAGCATTATTTCATTTGTACATACATATATATATATATAGTATATATATATATTATATATTACAAATCACATGTAATATATATATAAATGTTTCATATATATATATATATATATATATATATATATATACACATATATATATATATATATATATATGTATATATATATAAATATACTACATGTTTCATCTGTTCCATTTCTTCTTCTTGTTTTAAGCAAAATAATTGTGAAATATTTTCAAATCCAAAGATTCCCTTTCTTTGAGACATCTGCAGCTCAGAAAACATTTGTGGGCTGCAGATGTCTTTATTCAGCAAGCTAGAAAGCTAGATGGATAGAGAAAGGGTACAGATATGCAGCAAGCTGGAATTCAGGGCCTGTGCACCTGGGGTGCATTGTGAGCAATGGTAGGGTCCTGGATTTATTGAAGCAATATACAACAGACATTTTATAGCATGATTTTCACTGGCCCACCACCCACTGGAAGCAGTTATTTCTCAGCAACATTCCTATCTGCTGTGTGAATGCAACCAGAGAAAAAGCCCATGAAGGTATGTTGTTCTTCTGGGAGTTCCTCAGTTCATACAACCCTGATGGAGCCCTTCCCTTTGAACTGTTTGTTCCAATTGCAGCCCCAGTTTCATCCTGTAGAGACCATGAGTATTGTTGTCAAATTTACAGCTGTCTTAATTTAATGTTCATCACTGTGGACCACCAACAGATTTGATCATGACTGGTGACATTCAAGAGAAGGAATGACTGTACCTGCATCTACTTTTATTTTCAAATAAAGCTGGTCTATTAATAGTCTGCGTGGATTTCAGCACTGGACAGCTCCCATGTACTAATGAGGTTGAAGTTAGTGAAGAATTTGTTTCATTTGCATTGGTATGGTATCTTTTTAAGTACTTAAATTTTTCTTGTCAACAATGATGGGTATTATCTATCTGATTATAATTTTATCATTTACAATTAATTTCATCATTTACAATTACATAATATGAAATAATGCCTTAGGTTCTTTTGAAGATTGGAAGTTTTGAATCTTATTTATGGTGGTGGAGTGTACAGTTTAAGTTAAGCATTAACTTCACTATATTGACTTCTTACATCAAACATTTTTATTTTTGTATGATTTACATTCAGATAATGTAACTTCAATATTTAACACAGACATTTACTATCGTCAAGGTATTTGTTTTTTCCCTGATTCTTCCCGTTTAGATTTTTGTGGAGTTTTGTTTATAAAAACCTGTTTTTGTGTGTCTCTCTCTGTGTGACAAAACTCTGACCAAGGCAGTGCAAGGCAACTTTATTTGTGCATGTATATTACATTCCATACACAAAGGCAACTCAAAGTGCTTTACAAAGACAATGAAATTAAAGAAAGATAAAAAATGAATATATAATGCAAATAAAATACATAATAAAATCACAAAAAATACATTTGAACAGAAACAAGGAATAAAACAGAGCTTAGAATGCACAGTTAAAAACTGTGGAGTAAAATTAGACTAAACCAAGGCATGGGAAACCAGCAGAGTTTTCAGTTTAACTTTAAATGTGTCTAGAGTTGGCGCATATTTAATATCAAGAGACAGTTTATTCCACCTGTGTGCTGCATTGTAGCTTTTCCCCTAGTTTGGTTCTAAATTGTTTGGTTCTAACTTGTTTGGTTCTAATTTGTTTGGTTCTAACTTGTTTGGTTCTAATTTGTTTGGTTCTAAATTGTTTGGTTCTAAATTGTTTGGTTCTAACTTGTTTGGTTCTAATTTGTTTGGTTCTAACTTGTTTGGTTCTAAATTGTTTGGTTCTAATTTGTTTGGTTCTAAATTGTTTGGTTCTAACTTGTTTGGTTCTAATTTGTTTGGTTCTAAATTGTTTGGTTCTAACTTGTTTGGTTCTAAATTGTGGTTCTGCCAGCTGACTGCAGCCCAACAATTTCAAAGCCCCACATGATCTATACTCTACAAGGAGATCAGAAATGTATTCTGGCCCCTTATTGTTTCACGATTTGTAAACTGAACTACTGGACTTCAAAGTCTAATCTGTAGATAACTTATAGCCAGTGTAAGGATCTCAAAACAGAGATAAAGTGCTCAGTTTTCCTGGTTCTTGTTAGAACTCTGGCAGTAGTGTTCTGGTTAACTTGAAGTCCTCTAAATGTTTTTTTTTTAAATTTTTTTTTAGAAGACCTGACAGAAGACCGATACAGTAGTCAAGTCTACTAGAGATGAATACATGGATGAACTTCTCTAAATCTGGACACCGGATCTCTGACTCTTGATGTTTGTTTGAGGTGTTAAACTGTTTTAGTTACAGCCTTGATGTGGCTGCTGAAGTTCAGGTCTGAGTCCATTAAAACTCCAAGATTTCTGATCTAGATTTTTATCTTGTACCCTCTCGACTCAAGCAGGGTAGCAACTTTTATTCCTTCTATTTTGCTAGTAAGTAGAATTATTTCTGTCTTGATTGATTTGAATGACGCTTGATTGCATCCAACTATCCACATGCAGCAATAACTGACAGAGTGAGTCAAACGGACCACAGTCATTTGGTGAAAGAGCTAGGTAAATCTGAGTGTCATCTGCGTAGCTGTGGTGAGCAACGTCATTATCATGTATGATCTGACCTAGGTGAAGCATGTAGAGGTTGAATAACAGTGGTTCCAGACTCAACCCTTGAGGGACTCCACAGGTCATGGGAACAACCTCAGATTTATCTTCACCCATGGAAATAACAAAGGTCATACAAGGCATGATTCAAGGCATAATCTGACCCAGCTGAGAACTGATAACCCCACACAGTTTTCTAGTTTGCCAAGAAGGATCCTATATATATATATATATATATATATATATATATATATATATATATATATATATATATATTTATAACGTTCACTGTTTTACATTCACAATTATCAAGAAGCACGTTAACAGACTCTGACCTTGAGCTTACTGAAGTAGACATGACCTCCATAAAAAGGTAAGCATTATATACCATTTCTTCATTAACCCAGAAAATAACCCAGGTTGGGTGACTAGAGAAACAGATTTCAAAGAAAACACAAAAGTAATCAGAAAGGCCAAAAGCCTTTACAGCAGTGTTAGAAATATCAACAGTCTTGCTAATGACCAAGTCCAGCAGGTGTCCTTGTGTGTGTCTGGCATCTTTCAGATGTTGTATCAGAGCACATAAAAACAAAAATAGTAATATTACCAACAGAAGTAAAATCTTCTCAATCTACACCACATTGCATGTGCATTGCAGAAGTAATCACTGAATCAGTGAGATCCATGTTTTTCAACCTTTTTTTTAAGGCACAGCACATTTTTTTGGGAAAAGAAAAATCATGTGGCACACCACCACCCAAAAATGCATGTTTTTTTTTCACCTTCACCTCCTCCATGTATCACTATTGTCCAAAAAACAAGACATAAGGGCATACTACATGCTGCCACCCACTGATATGAGCGGCCTGCTCGTCACTACATTTTAGATGCTCAGCAAATGGCAAATTATTTTCAGTAAATCGATATTACTTTTGCACTACTGTGAAATTGGATAGGTGGCGATCTCCTCCTGGACACTAGTGAGCCACAGCTCAGTGGTTGAAAATCACTGGTACAGATGACTCGGTTTGAAATCTCTTGGACGTCTAAGTGATGAATTTCCACTTTTTTTTCTTCTTTCTGCGGTTGCTGTGACTTGTGACGCTGATTCCTGCATGTCTCTGACCAGACCAGTCCAGTCCAGCAGAGGATGATGTTTACATCAAAAAAGGAGGGTGTTGGTGACCTTTGAATGAGGATAGCCACCATGGCTTACCAGCTCTTTTCTCCTTCTTCCAGCCTGGAATAATCTCCATCCACACCACAAAGGTGCTGGCTGACACCTCTTTGAGGTTAAAAAAGATACAATCATCCTCAAACAAGGGGATGTGCCATTACCGGCAAACTGAGATCATCAGTGAATAAAAATATTGAATGCATGCAAGTAATACTTTGTCTTGGTTATAAAAACCGCACAGAATCACTGTTTATAGTTTATTTAATCTTCATTATAACATTCTGGAGGAAGGTTGAGTCCATGTGTTCACAGACACCAGCAATGCTGGAATGTAGGAAAGTACTTGTTCTTGTTTTTAATACACTAATTGCTGTCTTAACTGTTAAAAACCATGTTCGCACTTGATATTCAAAGGGTGTACACGAGTTCAACCAAAACACCCAAAACTGATAAATATTCCCAAAACTTAGTTTGCATGAACAGATTAAATGAGTGAACCAATACAAGAAACATAAAATTCGTTGTTTTTTTTCTCTTTTTTTTAAAAAGCAAGATAAAGTTGCAAATTTGTCAGATTTGACTGTAACAACAGAAGAAATTAAAAGTTGAAACTTATTTCTAAAAGACATTCAGACCATGTTGAAATGTGATTAAAGTAGGGATTATTTATTAGGCTAACAATGATGCAACCAAAAACTTCCCCTGACAGGAACAGAACACATCAAGTTTGTTTACAGATGCTCAAAATGATCTCCAAGGCTTTGGTTCCTTGGAGGACAGTCATTATCATCCATTAATAATTAACATCTACAATACTCACGCAACATTTTTCTCATTGTATTGGTCCACCGAGAGACAATTAAAACATGTTTTGTTTTTTTTTTGTTTCACAGAGTTAACCAGGAATCCAGAAAATAGCAGCAACCCTCCACATTAACAAAAAGCAAACGACTGTGATTTTTAAATACTCTTCTTTTTGTTAATTTTTTTTTCAGTCTGACCTTGGGGTGTCCACTCATCAAAAGATGAGTAACAGTTTTGTTTTGAAAGATTTCTACCTGTGAAAAATATTTTTCATTGCAGAATGATGGACTAAATGATCAACATTTGGAGTGAATCAAAAGCTTTCATCAAAATTGTCCTAAGACAGGAACGAATATTGTTCAAAATTCTTGCATGTCAGTGTGTTTTTGATCCATTTCAGATGTTGACTACTGTAGTACTAAAGTAGTCAACATCTGAAATGGAAGTGGTCGTATAACATTTCCTAGAATAATGGGTGGCATCAATTGCTTCTCCAACACTGTAACTAACATCTTTCCTTGTTGGCATTGTGTTAACACGAATGCTCCTGAACAGCAAACTGCCCAAATGTCTGCTTTTATAATTATTCACACTTATTGATGATCATGTGTATTTGATCAACAGTGATTGATGGCATTTCAGCCATCAACATGTCCATTTTTTGACCACCTTCTGGTCAGGGGATGAAAGGTTCGGACCAGCTTGAGAAAGAAAATGGGTTTTATATGTCACCAGATATAAACTACACTGACAATGCTGGCCTATCTTCATGTAAAAAGAGAAAATAAATAATACATACATGAATATGGGGCATCAAGCATTTATGTTTTCTCTACATGTTAAAACAAGCTGCCCTCTCAAAACAAACTGAATCTAAGCAGGGGTTTATATCCCCATCTTGGTTTTAACAGAAATAAACATTTCTAATGAAGACTGTGGTGTGATGTTTCCAGAGACGACAAATTAGGATGGCAAACAAGGAGGAAAAAAAAAGTGAGCTGGTAACATTGATCTTTCATCATGTGAAAAAAAAAGATCTTGTATAAAAAAAAAAAAATTCTAGATATTGTGCCAAAAATGAGAACTTGGATGAAACGATGTTTGTTGCATCCATCTTTAATCAGTTTGAATTTAGACATCACAAACACACATTAACAATGAAGAAATCTGTCAAGGTAACCCATTTAAAAACAAAGAGCATGACTTAATAAAAAAAAAAGGTACAATAAATTTCTAATATTTTAAAAATAAAAATAAGGCAAAGCAGAAAGGCAAAATATCTACATAATAATAATAATAATGATAATAATAATAATAATA
>JAOWBL010000006.1:8653769-8664501 GCA_028564865.1 Zenarchopterus dispar | reverse complement strand
AAAAATAAAAATAAGGCAAAGCAGAAAGGCAAAATATCTACATAATAATAATAATAATGATAATAATAATAATAATATCTTAAATTGCTGATAATTTCAACAATGAAGTTGATGAATCTTGAAACATATCTTCTACAGCTTCTGGTTATGTTTGGACAGGGAAATTAGCTGTGACAAGAGAGAGATAGTGGAAGAAATTAAGACAATAGGGATTCTTCATCTACAGTCTAGGACTGCAATCCAAACAAAAACACATTAATGATTAATCTTTGAGGTTACAAAGGCTCCGGGGGTAACGTTTTCAGGACATAAAAAGACTCCATAATAAAACTTTTTGGTTTAAATGAGTTTCATTCAAACAAGGTTAAAGATGAAAAGGTGAATGCTAATAAACAAAAACAAGTCAAACACGTGATGTACTGGATTATTTTCATCACAATCTAGAAGATCAGATATAATATTGAGTAAGTGATGAGAAGTTGTTTCATCAAAGCAACCAGTTCTCTCTTTGCTCTGGTGCTGATATGATTTATCAACACAAACATGTGGCTACATCACACAAGTCACATCAACCTCAGTCCTTCAAAAGGTAACAGACAAATTGTAAAAAAAAATTTAGAAATGTTGCCAAGTTTATTTAAAAGAGCTAGAAACCCTTCATTCCAAGAAGGGCGTTGGATACGTCATTTATTTATTTATGTTCCTGATTAGTAATAAATTGCTACTAAACAGCAATTGATTTATGTAATGAGACTGTTGGCTGATAACAGATCATTTGTATGTCTTAGTTTAAACTGTATGGAGACCCTGCTTGTAATGCGATGTTTCACTTTAATTGAGCAACATAGTCAACGCAGATCTGACAAAAGTCGCTCAGTCGACGGCTAACTGAGAGCAGCAAGTGTATCTAAAGATAAAAATACATTAGTACTGTTCACTAAGTCTTTGTCCTAATTGAATTACAATTACAGCACAAAAGAAAAAAAAAACAACTTACAAACACGGTTATAGTCTCTCATAAATGCTCTAACATCACATATTTACATGAAAAGCCTTTATCTTGTGCTTAAAAGTATAGAATTGTATCAATACCTGAATAAATAAAATTCTAACAATTTCCATCCCTTGCTTCAGCATTGTTGGCATTTTCAGGGATAACCCAGTACAGACTGATAAAATAAGTGAACTTTTTAAAGATTCTGCCTCTTATATTCTGCACAAAATTTTGTAAAATGATTGCTATGCTTAATTTGAAATAAAATGAGTAAATACATCTGTTGAAATTCAAACCACCACATTCTCTGGGACAAAGTTCACTTACCACAAGTATCCTTCCTTAAACTCCGTAAATTTGTGCCGGACCATAAATGTTGCTAGAGCATCTGCTACCTGACGAGACATGACGCCAGATAAATGTGTTGCACAGCAATAATGCAGATCTGGAACAAAGGGAGTGATCGATGTGACTCTACACAGATGTAAGGGGCACTTACTTTTTCAGGTGCGTCCTCATGAACAGCGTGACCACACTGAGAGAGGACCTGCATCTGAAACTTTCCTGAACAGTAAAAAAAAAAAAACAAAAACAAAACAGTGCAACAATTTTCAACAATGGTATTTTCAACATAAAAAAAAATAAGGAAGAAGAAATAAATCAATACTATTTAGTTTTTACCTTGCATCTGTCCAATAGTGAGATCTTTGTCAAGCCTATCCACTCCTGAATTTGAATAATAAAAAAGGGACCATGCTGAAATTCTATCAAAACAAACTACCAAAACACCGTACATGCTGGACATGTTAAATAATGCAAGTTCACCGTTGGAAATCATACCTGCAAGCAGGAGAAGTTTTGGCACAGAGCAGGAGAGGAAGAGGGCAGACAGACCTCTGAACCAGCCCTCCCAATACTTTTCTGTCTTTGAAAGCTCTACTCGCCAGGTGAAAATACTTTCTTTTTTGATCTGAATGGAAGAAATGAAGCATTTTCAGAAGTTTTCAACAAAGCAAAAGTTTCATGGCAAAGACAAGAGCTGTCATACTCAACCTCTTGGTCGTCCTCCTTCATTTTTTTCTTGATGGATTCCCCCACCCCTTCTTCATCCTCGTCTTCTTCTATAATGCCTTCACCAATGCTATTCGAGACGCTGGGACTGCTGGTGGACTCCTCACATCTGTGCATATTACAAAAGGAGAGGGTGAAATACACTCACGCGAGCCACGGGGCTGCAAATGTCGAGATGAGAAACACCGCAGGCGTACTTCTTCACTTGGCCTCCCATTGACACTCGTGCTGACTCGATGTTACGGATCTGACCGCTTTTCACACTGAAAGCAAGAGGTACAGAACAGCTTTAGGGACTTGTCTATAAATATAATACTGAGAAATTTAACTGGAATTTCTAAAAAATAAAAAAAGGGAATCTCTTCTTAACAAAAGTGCAAAATTTTAAAGAAATGTGGGAAACTTTTTGAAATACTGAGCCTCGACTGTTTAGGGTTTACCTCCACTCGATGGCATTCTCCAGAGATTTAAACGTCTTTGGCCGACTTCGGAGGAAATTCTGCATGCTGTTCAAAGCATCCATCGCTGTACCTGAATGAAATCAATAAAATATCAGCCATTAAAAAGTCCAGTCCTGTAAACACAAGTTACAGTGAAAGAAATATAATCTTTCACATTCCCTTGATCAGTTATGAAGCTGCTGTTAGGAGAAAAAATTTTTTTAAAGTTTACCTTCTACTACGTCAATGACACAGAGACCCAGTAGAGATGGGACATGGTTGGCAGAGGCGGAGTGAACGGCGATGGCACCACCCATGCTGTGTCCAATAATCATGATTGGAGGTGGGTTCTCTCCATAGAGCACCTCCACAACTTTGCCAACATCCCTTTTAAAAGACAAAGCAAGAACGTGTTGGCTTTGTAACACTGCATCAGAGAAGTCAGTGGAGGCTAATTTAACAATTATAACACAATGAACCCATGTTTATTTGCCAAACGTTCCAATTATTTTGTTTCTACAAAAACGTACTGTAAAAATCAAGATTAGTTTAGGATGCATCAAACTATTCATAATTAACTCCATTAAGGTTCACAGCTGATTGTTTAAACCATTTTAATGTATCATAATTTCATCGAGCCATATCATTTTTTATTTGCTTTTTCAATTTTAGTCCTTAATATGTCACTAATTTCTGCAGTTAAACATGTGTCTTTCAGATGGAAAGCATGATGAACATGTTAAAGAAAGTTTAATAAAACTAGAGACTGTCCAGACTGAACACACAACAACTTACTTTGCCATGGTGTCTGCAGAAAGATCTTCAGGATTTTTTACTTTAGTGTCACCTGCAGGTTAGGACAGAGAGGCAAATTACACAAATACTCTCTCGTTATGCTAATAAATGCTCTTTAGAAGTAGTGCCATTTTTGGATTTATCAAATTAAATGCCAAACTATTTTAAGCTCTTAGTAGTCTGATCGTGTAGAAATCCTGGTAATTCCCAAGAACTCCCATTCCTGATGCAGTTTATCAAAGAAGAAATCATTCTGTCATGATGACTGGAGAGAATAAAGAGCCACCATATACAGAAAAAAATTTCCTTTAGTTACAAAACATGAGGATAACATAGCTAAATACAATTGATTCCCAAATAAAGAAAGTTAAAAATGTAGATCTGGAGTGCACCGTTTCTAAAGAAATTCTAGTGGGGTTGCTGCTGCTACTCGTCTCATTAACTGCCAAAAGGTTTTACACAAACTTTGCATTTGGACTAACTACTATTGCTATTACCACTATTGCTAATAATGTTTCTTTTATCACAAGAATGTGGTGAGATTATGCATAACAGCAACACAAAAAAGAGAGTACTAGACTACTAGTATGCTGCATGCAAAATGTATTAAAAATAAAGTAAAATTTCCCTTTTTTGACATATAATCATAGGACATATCTCAGCATATGCATTTTTGCATATCTCAGCTGCTAAACTGTGAATAAAACATCTCTAGTATGCAACACCACAAACAGTGATCATTCATTTTTACCATGAGAACGAAGGTCCATAGCTACCACCCTGCAGTTGATCCTGCTGCATATGACAGACTGCAAGAAATGCATTCAGAAACTATTTAAAATCGCATAATGTGCAGCAAATGTTGCAAATTTAAAATAATAATAAACAGCTCTACATCAGGCTGGTGTAAATTAGACATACATTGTTTCAGGATTAATAGGTTAAATATTGTTAGTAACTGAAGCAAAGCCAACAATAATACTCACAGTAAACACGGCCCAGGAAAGTGCAGAGTGGCCTCCTCCATGGAGCAAGAGTAGCACAGGACCATGAGAGCCACTGCAATAAATTCTGAAAATGTTCTGGGTAGTCAAGGAAATACATTGAGCTGTGAAAGAGTTACGAGAGACACCCTGCTCAAAATATACCACTAAATATGCACCACTACTTCTCCATAGCATGTGAAAAGAATACACCATCTGGACATGAATGATACATCAAGGAATCACTACAGGCCAATCGTAGTGACATTCTTTCTGACAAAAGGAAAATAGCCAAGGATATATCTTTGCCGGTTTCATTTTCCACTTCAACATCTTCCATGGTTTCAAAGTACTGACTCCAAGGCAAGGGTGTAAAATCTCTCTTTCGTCCAGGCCTGTGTGAAACAGAACAAACAAAACTTAAAAGCAACCAGTGCCTGGTGTGGTTAAATGCTTTAACTCCAATCAGACCCAATGTTAAGGAGAAAAGAGACTTTTGTAGATGGACTGATATAGATGGATGGTTTTTGGATGGAGGAAACTGGAGTTTTTAGCTCTTAGTACCCGGAGAAAACCCACGCAAGCACAGGGAGAACATGCAAACTCCACACTCCACAAGACTACAAAACACTCCTCAAGACTCCTCCCGGGAGTCAAACCAGGAACCTTCTTGCTGTGAGGCGACAGTGCTAACCACTAAACCACCGTGCTGCCCCTATTACCACCTACCAAGACTAAACCGGCGATCTCCCATCATTACACTCTGAGATCATTCATCAATAAAAAGAGGCAGAATATTGGTACAAGTGTTCTGACTTGCAAGTATTGGGGTTAAGATCTGGATTCTGTGGCAACTAATCCATATGTAAGAATTATGTTTCATGTTTCCTGTCACAATTTGATCCTCGTGAATCCAGGTACTGTCAACTTTGAATATAAACATGTTATTAAGGAAAAAGAAAAAAAAATTCTGATGGAACCACTTGATCATCTGGTATGTTCAGGTAGTCGGCTGACTTCAAGTGTTTGGGCACAAAATATTGCTGAACTCTTCCCAGGATGACTGAAGAACCCTCAGATCACAACACTGCTCCCACATGACGACATGGCAGGTAAAGGCACGAGGAGGGAATAACTACATCCAACACTCTTCTTACTCTGATGCAACCATCACTGTGCAACAGAGAAATCTAGACCTCTTCGCTTAGCTCCAGAGTCCAGTTTTGATTAGCTTCATCAATAAGTGTCTAAGCTTCTACAGCTGTTTTGTCACAATAGCTTGAGCTGGCTTTACATTTCATATGTGGAAGCATATATATTTTTAAACATAGCCATATGTTCCACTGTTAGTTGTATTCAATTTGATTATATTAAGTGTTAAAATGGTATCAGATCATGATTTTGTTCTGACCACAGTCCTTGATGGTGGTTCAGCCACAAGTAGTTTCACCTGTCTTAGTTGTTTTGTCTGCTACAAGGTTAACTACTAAGAAGCTGTACACTGTACTAGAGGACTGCGGACGCTACTGTGACGTCACTTCCGCGAATGTGCCCAAGACAATCATTGCTAGAAAGCTACAAACTTTTTTCGACCTCCTCATTCTCCCCTTTTCTCGATCGTTTTCTCTTTTTGAGATATATATATATTTCGTCTGGAATTTTCGCTGTTTTTTCCTTTGGCCTCTATCCTAAAACGGGATTGCGACGCTGACTTGCACAATTTGGAGGACTTCATCGATAAGATTTGCAACAGACTTTACAATATGGCTCCTCCCGGCAAAGCGAAAAAGACCCGCACACCGGACTCACCTGCCGATTCCGACACTTCATCGTCTTTTCCACCGACAACTTCAACACCATCACAGTCTCACTCTCAGGTTAACGACACACTCCTCGCCATAGATCAGAAACTCGGCTCACTAGAGGCCAGAGTAGCTCTCATCGAAGTCATTCATAGAGAATTTCAACAACTTCGCCACAGTCTGGAATTCAGCCAACAACAGATAAACACTGACCATGGAAAATATATATCTCAAACTCTCGGTTAATGATCTAACAACTCAGCTCTCCTCCATCAACCACCAGCTAGTCCCCATTACTGCCGAAAATAAAACAATGAAAGAAACCGTTCTCGATTTACAGTCCGGCAGTATGAGGGACAACCTGGTGTTTTCCGGTGTCAAGGAAACTCCCTCAGAAGACCCCGAAAAAAACCCAAAAAACAATCAAGAGCTTCATGACAGACCACCTCGAACTCTCCGCCGAAACCGTCGACAGCATGTCTTTTCACCGTGTTCACCGTTTAGGACCTCACAGACCCAACGCCACCCGATCCAGACCGATCGTCGCCAAATTTGAACACAAACAGAAGCAACTGGCTCAACGGCAAGGAAAACAACTGAAAGGAACCAACCTCGGACTCAACGACCAGTTCCCACAGGAGATCATCCGCAGACGTAATTCTGAATTCTGGACTCAAATTTGTAAAAATATTTATTTCATGACTAAAAATGGTAACTTACAAGCCAATCAGTTTAAAACTTCCCAAAGGTATCATTACACAAGACAATTGCACACCTATTAAACATTTTTGGGAAGAAGTCACTGAAACTTTATCTCCATTCTTGGGCTGCCTCATTCCATTATCTCACTTGCTTTGCTTATTAGGAGCTCTATCAGAACTCAATCTGGACACAACCAAGAATAAACTTCTCCCTATAGCCCTAACTGTTGCTAAGAAAACTATCTTCATGAGCTGGAAATCGAAGATCATCATACATCTATTTTTCTGGAAAAACTTAACTGAACACATTTCCTTAGCTAACCCATTACCTCATTCCACTGACACTACCGAACCACAATCCATTTGGGCAGCTTTCACTGACTTTTTAAACACAATAATTGTAATTGCACTAATATATTGATGATAATGATAATTCTGCAATGGTGACATAATTGCTACGATCCCCTCCCCTCCCTATCTCCTCCCTTCCCGATCCCCTAGTCAGTATGTTTGTCTGTGTGCCAACTATCCAGATTAATATCTTCATGCCTATTCTTGTACACTCACACATAAAACACATCTGTGCTATAATCAATATGACACTCCTGCTTTGTTTAGACTGAGGATCCATTGAGCCACATATTTTGGGGTAGGGTTAATATTGTGTATTATTAGTATTATGTGTCGAATGTATAAGTTACTTGCATGTGTCACTGTGTTATTGTTGTTATTGGGCTACTTCTCTCCTTCTTCCCAGAAGCCTTTTGATGGTCCTGCT
Organism: Zenarchopterus dispar; assembly: GCA_028564865.1. NCBI lineage: Eukaryota > Metazoa > Chordata > Actinopteri > Beloniformes > Zenarchopteridae > Zenarchopterus > Zenarchopterus dispar. Next base: position 8,656,937 of record JAOWBL010000006.1, on the reverse strand, counting down.
CCTCTGGTGGGCTGAGATCTTCTGGTTCCCTTCTCTCTCGGTGGGGGGGACACAGGTTGGTGTCTGCAGTTCTGGGGGTCCTGCCCTCTTGTTGGCTGCGTCTCTGGTGGTAGGGGCCTGGGGGTGGAGTTGTGGGGCTGTGGTGGAGCCAGGCTGGTCTCCTCCAGGCCCTCTTGCCTGTGGTGCTCTGGTTCAAGGCGGGATGAGGGGGTCGCCTGGGCCTGCCCTAACCCCTAACCCTAACCTGCGGGCCTCTCCCTCTTGTTTTGCGGCCTGGCCCCTGACTGTGATGGTGTGGTCCTTTTGGGTTTGGGGCCTGGGGGCTGTGGGCGCCTCCTGGGCTGGTCTTCCTGTCGGGATGAGGGGCAGGCCGGGGATCACATGCTCATGGGGGATCCAGGGCTGCCTAGGAGGGGTGTTGAGTTGTTGGCAGGTGATGACAACAACAATTACCCTTGTTATTTTTTGTGGCACTTGTACTAATTATAATATTAATAACGATGTTAGGATTAATATTATTATTGGCATTAGGGCTGTTGTTGCTGTTCCGTCCCATTTGTCACCATTATTATTAATATATGTGCTTTATTTGCAGGTATATGTACTGCTCCTTCTCCGTGTATGTATGTATGGCCAAGTGTGGATATATGTCTGTATATAAAGATGTAATTGGTTGCCTATATGTTTATATTTGAATGTACGTGCTTGTATGTTTGTGTATCTATGCGTGCACGTTTGGGATGTGTGTGTGTCCTGCTCACATTCCCTTTTCTCTCTCTCTCTTTCACACACACACACTCACACACCATTTTGTTTGCCCCTATTTCTTTGTCTACTTGTCTTTTACTATCACGTCTATCTCCTACTATAATACATCTCATCACAAAGACGCATCACACACAAACACTACAGTGATCACATTACACACACTTCACCCATCACTGTCTTTGTCTTGTACTTCTGTGTTGTACATTGGTGGTTTTAGTCCTCCTAGGCAGAATTAGGAAGTTAGACACTAATAAAATATGTGAGATTAGACTGTCAAGGAGGACTAGTGAAGGACACACACCCCATATTAATGCATCATATACAAAAAATGTCTGCTGCAAGATTAAAATGCATATATATATTCTTTGGATAAAGGTCTTACCAAATCATGGTACTAACCATTAAAATATATGCAGACAAAAAAGAAGCTGTACACTGCATTAGTTAAGAGTTAAATGTTTTCTTTCCACAAAACTATAATAATCAGTGTCGCAGCTTTCCTGTGGAGACTTTTATTATTCACTTAGTTATCCGGGTGGTGACATTTTTGCCTGATGTAAAGCATTTGCATCTTTGTTGCAGTTTAAATGTTAAAAGTTGCACAAACTGCTGAAAACAAAATCTCAACGCGAAATTTCATGAAGACCTATTGAATTAATATTGTTGTCACCTACCAACATATCCTCACTCTTAATAAACAGTATGTCAAAAGGAAGTAGAAATCGAACATAAAATACTCCCATTAACAAAATGAGGCAATAACTCGCATCTGTCATATGTAGCAACAAATATTGTTTATATTATTGTTAGCACCTGCGGCTAACGCAGCCTTGCTAATGTAAAGCTCCGCTGTCTTTTGACAAACTGCGAGTCAAGCGTTTGGCTTCAGTGACAAGAACGAAGCGGTGTGAGCGTGGACCTAATGAACATTAATGTGACAGATGACAACAAAGCAGAGCTGGAAGTTAACTCACCCCATCTTCATTTTGGAGCTGGACTGTAATCCACCTGCTAAAGGAGGTCTCGATCCTAGCAGGTTCAAATGCAGTTGTTTCTCCATGTTGTTACAAAAGAGTCAGTCTCTGTCAGGAAATGTTTAGTCTCAACACCTTCTCCTGTTGCTGCATATGATTTTCTTCACGACCAGCACCGACGTTTACCAGATTTTAGATAAACTGCGTAAGTCTAATAAGCGCTAATGTGCTAAAAGGACTAGCGTTTTTCTTCTTCTTGGTTCGTATCTTCTTCTTCGCTTTTTAAAAGGCCCTTCTGTTTTTGTAGCAACAAGATTTCACATGACTACTGCCACCAACTGATTATTACCATGTACTATTCCAGAGGTTTACGAGCTGATTTTTTTAGCATTTCCATAACAAAATATCAAGTTAAACAATTTGAAGGAGTATTTTTGGTTATTCATTAGTTTTATAATAAAAATAAAAAAATAGAAAATACGGAACAGTCAAGTCAAAAAAACTTACAATTTAAGTTGTGTGTGTTTTTAAGATAACAAAAGACAACCACACAGCTGGTAATGCATGCAAGATAACATAGTAATTGAGAATTTAGAAAGGAAAAGAAAGCTCCAGATGGATAAGTTAAGGGACCTAATTGTACAATAGATAGCAAGGAGTTAACATAGTAAATAAAAGGGTTCCCCTTAAAAAAAAAAAAAAAAATAAATAAAATGCTGCCTCCTTTGACTGTGAAGTAGATTTTTTTTCCAATCTGAGAAATGACATACTGTATTTAAGCCACACAGACATAGAAATAGAGGTTTGGGTACTTTCCAGAGTAATATGGCGTCATGCTAACAAGTAAATAAAAGCCAGAACTTTGTGATGGAAAGAAGTAATCTGAAGGAGAACACATTAAACCCTGAAAATGGTGATCAGATGGTCCATTTGTACCTTTGACATGATTGTGGAGAAGTCAGTCCAAAACTTGTGCAGTTTAGGAAAATAATGAACATGTGTCTCAAATTGCAAGTGATGGCATGACATCTGTCACTCTGGATAACTATGTTAGGATAAATTTTTGACAATCAGCACTTTGAGAAATGAGCTCTGTTTAGTATTTTAAACTGTGTGTTCGTAGGGGTAAAATTAAAAATAAAGACACTTTGATGATCTGGAAATAAAATCCTTCAAAACAGGGAAATTGGGGATGGCAGTCTAAATTATTATCATAAGCAGTCCAAAACCACTAAAAGATGATAGAGTTAGGATGAGAAAACTGAGTACTGAGGCAAATAATTCATAACGGAGACAAATATGAGCACCAGATTTTGTTGTACAATGTTCAATGACAGAATGACAATAAACTGTCTGTCTGTCTGTCTGTCTGTCTGTCTGTCTGTCTGTCTGTCTGTCTGTCTATCTATCTATCTATCTATCTATC
>JAOWBL010000006.1:8642362-8653669 GCA_028564865.1 Zenarchopterus dispar | reverse complement strand
CTATCTATCTATCTATCTATCTATCTATCTATCTATCTATCTATCTATCTATCTATCTATCTATCTATTTCATTTTTGTTTAGGGGACTACACATAAGTTCAGCATCATAAATCTGCTCGTTTTTGTATTTGGAAAAAGGTCAGGCTTTCTGTATAATGAGATATCCAACTCTCCACCCCCTCCCTCCTTAAGGAGGTATCCAGGTACATCCTCATTAGATGCCTGAACCACCTAAACTGGTCTCTCAATGTAAGTTTCGATCTACTCCAAGTCTCTCCAGAATGGCAGAGGTTCTGACCCTGTCTCTAAGGGAGGAAACTAATCTCAGCTGCTTGTATCCGGAGTCTCATTCTTTCACTTCCTGCAGACAGTTCATGAGCGTAGGTGACGAGATCAAGAGCCTTGCTTCTCTTCACCACAACAGCCCAGTAGAGTCTGCAAATGCTGCACTAATCCAGCTGTTAATCTCCTGCTCCGTTCTTCCCTTGTTGAACAAGATGCTAATCTATGGAAACTTCTCCACCTGACACCTCATCCCAAACCCGCAGCAGGCACTTTTCCGACTGAGAAAGATGGTCTCCTTGAAGGTGCTGACTCTCATATGTCGCTCATCAACAGGACTACATCATCTGCAAAAAGCAGAGGTGCAATCATAAGGCCACCTTTGATTCCTTTTTGAACATACATTCATATTGTTATTTTTTTAACATCCTTTTCAGGACTGTGCAGAGTTTCCTCTGGTTTCTATAAATCCCCCTTTAAGATATTTGTATAGAGTGACTGAAGACATGCACAATAATTTGAACGTTCTTAATTAAGAAATATAAAATTCTCAAATAATGCCACCTCAAAGACTCTCTGGGATGCACTTTTTCATTCTCTAGCATGTTACTGACTGGTGGACAGTTAACATGTATAAGTTGTGGGATGTGTTGCTGGCCACTTACATATGTTACACAATTATTATAATCACGGACCTTTTTTTATTAGACATCAAGGGTTTTTATCTAACTGTTTGCTGTGCCATTTGTTTCTTGAAGTAACCTAATATTGGAAGACTGAAGCAAACATGGCAGCTGAGATGTGCTTTCTCTGCTTCCTTCCATGAAAGCTGATATCAAAAAACAAACCGAGGTTTGAAAAGAGCACTGCCAGCCAGTGCCAAGCACAAACAGCTACAAACCGCTGAGTCATTCCTGGTATGTGTGGCCATTTGCTGTCATTGTGACACATCTTTTCAGTATGCTCTGAATTTCTGCGTGATGGACTAAAAGCTTTTGAGCTAGAAACATTTCTTTTATCGTGTAGCAGAAAACAAAGTAATTTAGGCCGAACCAACTCCACAAAATCAATATACATCCAGAAGGGTTTGGTGTTTTCTCATCATCTCTTTGAATAAAACCAGAATACGAGCTCACTGGTGTATGCTTCTGTGGAGGAAGAAACCAGACTTGCACCGCCAACGCCCTATGTCCCATTAACCTTTAAGTGTTCAGTCGTAGCGTTACAGCCTTTATTTATAGTGTAATGGAGATTATCTATGTCACAGGGCTCAATCATAGGTGGCGGTGTTCAAAGTGCAAGGAGTCCAAAGTGGTGACGGAGGTCTGTCTGCTCGGTCTCACTTCCAGAGTCTGCAGGGGAGGTCAGTGAAAGCTGGTTGAAGCCGGACCAATGGGTGTTTACCAGGCCCGAATGTGTGTTCAAAGGTTACTCACACGCTGTTAGCAAGGAACTGTTTTCAGTATCGGGTGGAGAAAGCAGATGGTGGTGGCAGCTTCCTCTTTCACTGCCTGTCATGGGGGTAATAAATGCAAATGAAACCCAAAACACTACCATCCTGACTAGTTTGTTTGCACACTGTAGACACAGCATATTAACATTTGGATAAATGTAAATAACTTCTCAATTACCATAACTTGTTTCTATTGGTTGCTTCACTTCGGAGTAAACATTTATTGTAAAATACTCTAAATAGCAGGAAATTAACTCTTTCATAGGCAGGACTTTTAAAAATAACAAACAGCTTCACAGATCAGGTGGAGCACAAAATCTTCAGCCTGGCCCAGAAAAGGATCTAGACTTGTGGGTTTGTAAATAAGTGAAGATGTACCAGTGCTTTTTAAAGAATAAGACACACCCACACTTATGCAGAAGCATAAGTGTGCCAAATATGCACTTTGATAAGCTTGTTGGGACCATGACCTGCAGCTGATGTGGAAAATCACCCGATTCCAGATAACTCCACTAGTCAACCTACGAAGAGTCTTTTTCCCTAACTCTTTCCAGGCTGCATCCTTTCCTCTTATGAACAACTAGTTTGCCATAAGAGGCGGTCTGAGTGATTGTACTCAGATGGTGCATGCATCCACCCACCATTGTTCATCCTGTGGATTGGCTGGGGAGCACAGCTGTTTTTTGGCCTGGAACATTTTTCAACTTCAGTCAGACGAAGGAGGAATGAGAGTTTTCCCAGAACTCCTGAGTTGGTCTTGAATTTTGTCGCAGGGCACTAACACAATGACAAGGATGTGAACTGCTAATATTATCCAGAACCACAAGTCAAATACCCCCTCAAAACATTTAGAGGAATTGGACATAGCTCTGAGCTGGCTGTGTACATCAGCCAATAGAAAAATGGGGTGCGCTCCGTGACGTCAGTGAGGTAACATGAGCTGGCATGTGGATAATTATAGTGGAAAATTTATTTTAATACAAAGTTCTTTGATCTGACCCCTAAATTAAATACATTTATGGCATTTTTAAATTCAAAAACTTCGCTTAAAATCAAATGACATGTGATGTAAAAACACTAGATGTTTATGAGTGCTCACCATTGCCACACACCACGCTGCAGATCAACAAGTGCTCAGATGTCCAGCTGTGTCACAGACTGGAAAACATGATCTTCACATAACAGGTGTGTACAACTTGTTCGGCTGCCATGAAGTCATGTGCAAAAGGTGCCTATAAATTCAGGGGCTCCTTCCACAGCGAAGCAGTGATCACACAGCATGAGGCGAGGAAATTAAGTGGACTCATGAAGCAAAGGATTACACCCTCTTTTCTTATTGCTGGATTACAGATTTCTGGGAAAACATCTGAGGTGATGATATGTATTTATTGAATCATTTCAAACTCAGTTTCTTTTATAAAGAGTAAATCAAAAGATATTTTTTGTTTCACAAGCTGTTTCATGTGTTATAATGCTGCTCAACTGATATCTAGCTCGGCTAATGAAACCAAACATGCAGCAGGTAGACAACAAGTAACTGAGAAACCTTTGATTTTCAGTGAGCGGTGGTATGCTGACTGGCTTCCTTCTGAGAACGTTTATGGCCAAATGCATCTCTACTACAGAGCCACCTCTAAAAACGAGTTTGCTTCTTGAGAAAACCTGAAACCTGACTTTCTCCTCACTTGCAGGTATGCACAATGTTTCAACATGTCTGTGTGTCTGAACAATCTTCCGCAGCATCCTTCTCTGTGCCTGCTGTAATTTACACAAAGACAAATAGCACTGAGAGCAGATCTTTCCATTTGTGTCATCAGCCCTGACGCAAAAATGGTTGGCATGAAACCCAGCGACGCCATGCCCTCAGCGGCGGTTAAGTTCTTCGGAGCAGGCACGGCAGCCTGCATTGCTGACCTCATCACTTTTCCACTGGACACCGCCAAAGTCAGACTACAGGTTAGATGAATGGCGTTTAAGAGGGCGTGACATGCCTCGACTTCATATTTTGTTCTTGACTTTTAATATGGTGCTAATAATCCTTGAATGTCATCTGGTCGCACAGATTCAGGGAGAGTCTCAGAAGGTTGAAGGGTCGAGCCCAGTGAAGTACCGAGGGGTTTTTGGCACCATCAACACCATGGTGCGCACAGAGGGACCTCTGAGTCTTTACAGTGGGCTGGTGGCAGGACTCCAGAGGCAGATGAGCTTCGCATCTGTCCGCATCGGCCTCTACGACTCCATGAAGCAGTTCTACACTAGAGGAACTGAAAGTTAGTTTCATGCATTCGTGTTGTTACAAAAACAAGTAGTTTCTCTTCTATCTGGTTCATCAGTGACACCAACATCTATCATTTACAGGTGCTGGGATTGTTGTACGACTCATGGCGGGATGCACCACAGGGGCCATGGCTGTCGCTTTTGCACAACCAACAGATGTGGTGAAAGTGCGTTTCCAGGCCCAGGTACGACTGACAGATGGCGAAAAGAGATACAATGGCACCATGGACGCCTACAAGACGATTGCCAGGGACGAAGGTGTACGGGGGCTTTGGAAAGGTACTTTCCCTTTTAACCCAGACCATTTGTCATCAGTAGAGTTCCACTCTCAACATTTTAAATTCACTCCGCTCTTTCTTGCAGGCTGTATGCCAAACATCACCCGCAATGCCATTGTCAACTGTGCAGAGCTGGTCACCTACGACATAATCAAAGAGCTCATCCTTAAGTACGACTTGATGACAGGTGAGACGCTGCAGAGAATGAAAAAAATAAAAACAATCATAAAAATCACAGATCTTACATATTGAGTCTTCTGCCTCTGTTCTGCCACAGACAATCTGCCGTGCCACTTCACAGCTGCCTTTGGAGCTGGCTTCTGCACGACGATCGTGGCCTCTCCTGTGGATGTGGTCAAAACACGCTTCATGAACTCAAGCGCTGGCCAGTACAGCAGTGCCATCAACTGTGCTCTCACAATGCTGAAAAACGAAGGACCTGCGGCTTTCTACAAAGGGTAAACACCCCCGAATAGCAAAAAAAGAGAAAAAGAATAACAAAGACGACCTCTTTGGTGCACCCTCTTACGTTCTTCTCCTCTGCCTCTCGTAGGTTCATGCCTTCTTTCCTGCGACTGGGGTCCTGGAACATTGTGATGTTTGTGTCATATGAGCAAATTAAGAGAGGTATGACCAGAGCACAACAGTACTGGGAGTCTCCGTTTTGATCTGGTCAGACTCTTTTACATCAAGATTGCAAAGACTCACCAGCCGAACCTGGTGCGATGAACGCTGCAGCACAGCTGGAAAACGGGACGTGTTTGTTGACGCCCTAAAGACGATGTGATATGGCGGGAGGCCATATCGGCCACACGGCTGACATTACTCAAAGGCTGACCTTCTGAATTTCGTGTTAATGCACGATAAAGACTTGTGACAATAAGAAACTGAGGGATTCGGTGCAATACCAGAGTGATTCAAAGATCACAGAATACAGAGATGTTTTATGGATTGTAAAGTCAGCAAAAAGCTGACTATAAAAAGCTCTTCCACGTTTATAACTTGGTTGTGAAATGCTGGATACAGAGATGTTGACTCACATATGTTTATCTATATATTTGTCATGTGCCTGTTTGATGATGGACCTTCATGTTTACAGGAATAATCTGAAAGATCACATAATGCCATGGCACTTTATCCATAAACAAAAACAGTTTCCGCTGCATGTTCCTTCCTATGAAATCTGTATTCTTGATTGTTTACACTTTTTAAGCATTGTTTGTGGTACGTGGCCAGGGATTGATAGTTTAATATATGAACTAATTCTTGTAAGCAAAATGATTTATTGCTGGTCGATGAGTCATGAATACGTTGCACGTGATGAAAAACCATGTTACAGCTCAAAAATAAAGTGAAACTTTTTTTTTCAGTATTTCCTGTTATAAAATAGCATTTTAGCTTTATTAGTTGTGACACAATAAAACAAATCATGGGACACGGTTTAAACGCTGAGATTAAGAAAGGTTGAAGGAAAAAAAAACGGGAGATGATATTTGCAGAAAGTTGACCTTTCATGAGAGCTAAATTGCAAAGGCCAGTTAAGAAACGCAAATCAATAGGTGGTCGAAAAATAACACAACTGCACATTTGAGATATCCACCTGCCAATCAAAAATCCTTCAGCAGACAATAGTTTGATAGCAGAATTGCTGAATGAGCTATCGTCTCACAGCCAGAACATAAGGAAGCTTTTCTATTGGCACTGAGATTCTGAATAAATGCGGCTCAGCTCTAATTTCACAGCCAGGTCAGTCACATATACTGTATAGAGACACTGCACCATCACGCTGCTCAGGGCCACATGTAGGACAACGTGTACCCAAGCATCATAACACTACACTTTCCGCTCCACAGATATATCATATGTCTGCTCTCTTTCTATATTTGGCAAACTGCTGCTAATCATACAAGGCATTGGTTTGCAAAGGTCGGTCTGGGGAGTTAGACACAAACAGTCGGATGCTGGCGCCATTGTTCAAATGCACAACGCTGAGAAAATGTATTTTCCAAAAACAAAAAAAAAAAAAGAAGAAAACTGAACCTTCTGGTGCCTCATAGAATCGACTCAGGCAGTCCAAATCAGAGCCTCGCTACTCGAAGCAACAGCAAGTCTTTAAACACGCCTTGAGAAAAGGCCGTAGTGAGACGATTACTGGTCTGAACATATGGCTCTAATCTGCAGCGTACTCTGTGTTCTTGAATGCTCAGCATGACTCAGCAGTTCCTCAAACAAATCATTACAGACCCTTAGATAAAGGACTGTCTTAATTAAATGATTTTAATCAAGTTAATTAAAAAGAAACATAATTACCGATTTTAAAAAAATGTATTCAAACTTTGCAAGCTGATGTAAGGGTACAGTAGAGAGGAAGCTTCACGCCCCAAACTCTGTGCATCCGCACCTCGGACCAATGCAACATGAAGCTGTTTGTCACAAAGATGTTTAAAAAGTAGTCTACCCTCTTGATCGGTGTGCAGCCCACATACGTGCATTGTCTGGGTGAGGCGTCACACGAAAACATGCTGTGCCATGATGTAACACCATCATGGCGGTATTTAAAGAGGCGGCTCTTTCCCCCCTAAACTACTGCATCCTGCCCATTCATCGCATCAGATCCAGTCATCTGTTTGGCACTTGAGGAGGGATTTCAACTTTCTCGAGACAAGTCAAGGTAAAACTAGACTCTTTTAAAGAAGTTTCTACTCTTTTTTTTTTGTGACACTGTTGATGTGTGTCTGTTTTCCAGGAGTATGATTTTAAAGCTCTCAACTTCTAAAAGACCTTCTATGGAAAAACAAGGAAACCAGGTTAAATCGGGGACTAAATTTAGCCAAAGGGATGCCTTCAGAGAATCCTGATCTCTGATGTTTCTGTCCTGAACTGCTCTGCTAAAGGTAAGAAATAACTTGCATATTTAAAAATAAAGTGAGAGAAATAATTCATTTCTTTATTTATTTATGATACTGGATTTACTTTGGTTTATGAATCCATGTGAGGGTACAGAATGTACTGAACTGCATCACTCATTCATTCAGCAGTATTAAAGCATCTACTTAAGAATGTCATGACTGGTTAATGAGAGTATTAATAAATGAGACTACAACACCCATCAGCTGCATTAGGAGAAATGTGCTTTAATCATTAAAGAAGTTGAAATCAAGTCAGCCACGTGGTCTTATAAAAGAAGCAGTGGTCTACTGCTGGTTAGTTTGTGATACTTAACTTTGCATTTTTTTTCTACATGAGACACGCTCATGAAATGTCTTCATGGATTTTTTTTCCCTTTAGCTTTTTGAAGAGCTTCCTGTCCTGTCCACATAAAAAAAGAATTCTATTCATAAACCGTTGTATTGATCAAAATAATTCTGGAAAATGGTTGGATTTGGACCTGCGGATGTGCCTCCGTCAGCAGCTGTAAAGTTTGTGGGAGCAGGAACTGCAGCCTGCGTTGCAGACCTGCTCACATTCCCACTGGACACCGCCAAAGTGCGGCTGCAGGTATAATAAAGTTTAACTTTGTTCCATTTTCATTGCATAAAGGTACTGATTATTTCAAAATTTTGGTGCCTTCATCTCTATAGGAGTTAAACAGCCTACACTTATGTTAACTCACTCTTTAATGTCCTTTCTGTACAGATCCAAGGAGAGGCCAGAGCCACAACAGCAAGGGGGAAAGTCCCCACAGTGAAGTATCGAGGAGTGTTTGGTACCGTCATCACCATGGTGCGTACAGAGGGACCTCTGAGTCTTTACAGTGGGCTGGTGGCAGGACTCCAGAGGCAGATGAGCTTCGCCTCTATCCGCATCGGCCTCTACGACTCTGTTAAACAGTTCTACACAAGAGGTTCTGATTGTGAGTATCGCTATAACGTGAATTAGGCTTGTGGAGTCCTGCACAGCCGGCCTCTACGTGTCCCTCTTCTCTGGTTCAGATGTTGGCATCGGCAGTCAGCTGCTTGCAGGATGTACCACAGGTGCAATGGCAGTGGCTTTGGCCCAGCCCACGGATGTGGTGAAAGTCCGTTTCCAGGCCCAAGCCAAGTCCGGTGGACACGCCAGGCACTACAGTGGCACCATTGATGCTTACAAAACCATCGCCAAAGAGGAAGGTGTTCATGGTCTTTGGAAAGGTAGCTCAGTGTCATGAAACTCATAGAGTACTCTCATGACAGAAGTGTCGATGCACTAAACCAACTCTTTCACACAGGTACAGCTCCAAACATCACACGCAACGCTATAGTTAACTGTACAGAACTGGTAACGTACGACTTTATTAAGGACATACTTCTCCAGTCTACTCCTATGACAGGTAAGACGGTAACTTGGACCCATTATGATACACGAGTTTGAGGTGAAGACCAAGTGTTCTACATCCTGAAGTTGTAACCCTCAGTTTGCACTCCACAGACAACCTGCCCTGCCACTTTGTGTCAGCATTTGGTGCGGGGTTGTGCACAACTGTGATTGCCTCCCCTGTTGATGTGGTCAAGACAAGATATATGAACTCTGCTCTCGGCCAGTACAGCAGCGTCCTCAACTGCGCTGCTGCCATGATGACCAAAGAGGGCCCCCGCGCCTTTTATAAAGGGTGAGCAATGACTAACGAAAGCTTTAATGAGGACATTTCATTTGCTCTAAAAAGTGAAAGGGAATGCAGTTAATCATGTTGTTTCTCCGTCCGAAGATTCATGCCATCATTCCTACGCCTGGGCTCCTGGAACGTGGTGATGTTTGTAACATATGAGCAGCTGAAACGAGCCATGGTGGCAGCAAATCACAGCTGCTCAGCTTCAGTGTAATCAGTAATGTCTATGAGACGGCTGCTGCTGTACCACAGTGGCCTTGTACGCTAATGTCTTTAATTTTTGCTGTCTTTCAATGTGTGCTTCAAGTTAAATGAGAGAACATCAACTTATTACTCTTTTATGTGCAACACCTAAAAGAGGAATAGCATTATTTTTTAATAGTTAGAGCTTGTTTGATCAGTTTCTTCCTCTCAGCGGAGAGCGTCTCTGGGAACAGGATGTCAAAAGAAATGATGAGGTTTCCTCTCTGGGAAGGATCTTCGGGCAGCGGCATTCCTTCTCCAATCAGCACCTTTTTGTATGCAGGGCTGTTATGTCATGACAAAGAAATTAGAGAGAAAGAAAAACGGTACAGTAACTAAACTAATGACAGAAGATCGTCCCATATGTGTCTCAGTCAAAGTGTACAGTTTTACAGAGTGATTGCAGTGCCCTGCTTCTGATCTTTGATCTCGAAACATAATTTACAATTAAAAGAGTTACAAAGCACTATATGATGCATGAGTGTTGTGTTGTACTGCACCCAGAATCTCAACATGAGAAAGGGCTTACTGCACAATGTCATTGACAGGAATGCTGATTATCCTGCCATCTAGTGTCTGCAAATCCACAGAGAAGCCAGTCAGTGCCTGTGGGAAAATGGAATCATCTTATAAGTTCAGTAGAGGTTTTTGTTTAAAAAAAACTTCACAGTACGACCGATAACAAAACCCCGACGAGACGCACCATCTGCAGAGTGATCTTGGTCTTGTAGAGCAGGTCATCATCTTGTCTTACAAACAGAGGATGACTTTCCTGGCGCAATATGAAAACAATATCTGCAGGGATGTTGTTTGGTCCCTAAGAGTTAAACACAGGACGATTAGAAAGAACGAATTGAAAATAGTAGGTTTGTACATCAACAGACATTTGACCATATTAGACAAGAAGCCAAGCGTTGAGATGAGCTGCCTAAAAAATATCGACTGAGACCGCCAACACAGGGATGTCCAATTCCAGTCCTCAGGGGCCGATGTCCTGCATGTTTTAGATGTTCCCCTGCTTCAACACACCGATTCAAATGACTGTCATATTGTGCAGGCCTTGATGACAAACTGATAATGATCCATTAATTTGAGCCAGATGCATTGATGCAAGGAAACATCTAAAAAATATTATTCCAATAAATTCCTTGTATTGAGTACGTGAAAGCCTTTAACTTGTTAAATTTGAACTTGAACCCTGTCTTCTGCGGCTAGCAGTCCAGCCTAGTTCCCACTTTTATACATGTTGTCACAAACTTTTACTAGATAAATTCGATCAATTCATGTGCAAAAAGTCACATACAAAACAACATAGTCAAACTTGCTGAAAAGATGTGAATTTTAGGTAAGCAAATGAAGAATTTAGTGTTTGATCATTATATATGTTTCCAAGGTATAAAATTATTACATTACATAGTAAATCAATCAGTCTGTTAATAGCAAATGTCCAGCTCATTAAGACATCTCTTTTATATTACCATGGATAAAGGGATAAAACTAAAAAAAGTACCAACTCATATGGTCTTCCTACATTAAACACAACAGACTGATTTATTTGGGTCCAATTTTACATCAGTTTTAAGTATAGTATGTTAAAGAACCTAATTTACTTGATTTCCCTCTTTGGAGAAAACTATTCTTGTTCCTTCTTTCCATCCAGGCTTTACGTCTACAGTCAAGATCTTCTCCTTCATACTTGAGCTTTGACCATCGTCTTCCAAAACCTGCAACATAATTGAGATACACATGTACAGTTCAACATGAAAATCCCACTTTTTCTTGAGTGAGTTTGCCTGAAAACTGAGGTTGAGAAGTATTGTTCTTTAGTTAGCTCTAAGTCTAGCGAATCTGCGACTGCACTTTATTCAACAACAGCGATTAAAGTGCAACAAGGAAATGCACAAAACAACAAAATTTCAGTAGTTACAGCTGCATCTCAGACACAACAGGAAGTTATTTGAAATGCTGTATTTTGTCATTTCTGTTTTAGTCTGTCTATCATCTGAAAAATATTTTCTTGAAATGTTTTCTGTTTCACTGGTATGTTTTAATTTTTTTTTCTTATATTGTAGTGTTCTGTCCAGTGTAGGTGTGTCTTATACCATTTTAAAACTCTTGAGGAATTCAGAAGCTCTCAGTCTAATGGATGCACAAATTATTTAACAACTCATAAGCCAAAGGCTATATA
>JAOWBL010000006.1:8613596-8627917 GCA_028564865.1 Zenarchopterus dispar | reverse complement strand
CCTCCTCCTCCTCCTCCTCCTCCTCCTCCTCCTCCTCCTCCTCCTCCTCCTCCTCCTCCTCCTCTTCCTCCTCCTCCATATCTTTCTTCTTCTGCAACTCCTCCATCTGTTTCTGGATCACTTCTGGTTCTCCTCCATTTTTATTTGATCTCCTCAATTTGTGTTGTCTCCAGCTCTATTTCTTTTTCAGTACTCTAGTTTTCTTTAATCTTCCTCCAAATTGTTTTACCTCTTGGTCCAACTTTTCCTTCTCTGTCTTTAGTGCTTTGCCATTTTCATCCATTTGTTTCTTAATTAGCTTCATCTCTTTTTCTTCTCTTCCAGCCTTTTCCAGCTCGGTTTCAGGACTTTTCTCTCCACCAGAGATGCTCCTGTGAAATAAGAGTGGAGAATGTCAAAGATACAAGTTCTTCTGTGTGGAATCCCACCTCTTTTATGAGCACCAGACTGTTCTGGACTATGAACCCGCTTTCATTTTAGTCATTCTTTGATGTTTTAAATAAATAAATAATAGAGTACAACAGGAGCTACACAAAATGTTGAAGAGGGGAAAATGCTAAATATATATATATATATATTTATTGAGATGTATGTTTTATTCATTTTAAAAGTTTTTTTGGATTTGAACTTGCATACTTTTTTGGATAGAACATTAACCACAAAAACAGTTAGAGATTTACAATCTAGAAAAAAAAAAAAAAATCCAAAATCGATAACTCAACACCTAAGTCCAAAAATAAAACAAACTTGGGCTTTATTCTTAGGAGACAGTGGCGGGAAATATAAAATATAACAAGACTTCTTCATTGTTCTTATGACCAGGCCAGAATGAGATTTAAGAAACTATAAAATATAATTAATAGCAGTATAAACGTATCTGTGACACTGATTTTAAACCTCATCTGAAAGCATTTCTTTGTACCACTCTGACTGAGGTACAAATGATCCAGTTCAAGGTCGAGTAGAGTAGAGTATCATCGATATAGTGCTACCACAACATGTCAAGTTTGAGAAAATATATTTCCTCTACCACTGTGTATTATTAATAGGAGGGGACATATTTTTTATGTGATACAATTTGGTCCTAAAACCTTCTGGAAACTTTAGAGTTTAAAACAAAAATATTCAAATTGAACAAATCCAGACTGGGTTTTTGATGAGACAATGGTGTTGTTGCATGCTCAATAAATGGATGGGGCAGCTTTATTAGTTAAGTTCCTGTTCACAGTGCGTTGTGATGTTGCTGCAGTGCTGCTTCCATCAGTAAATGACTTAATAAAATGGCTACTAAGACTGGTCTAGGGGCCAGATTTCCTGTGTTGTAGTGTTTACAAGCTGGTTGCTGAGTCCACTTCTGCTCACAATGCAGCACGGACAGCCCTGTACTCAGTGGTGCATGCAGCAGGTGATACTGAAATATAATATCACAGCTGACAAGCCATTAGCCTTGTGATGGTCCACCTTTGGCTTCCTGCCTGGTAAGGTTTCCTCCTGGCAGGAGCCAGAGTGGGTCATCAGAGAATTTCCCACACCTAGGATTTTGGATTTGTTTGTGCCTTTATCGCTTCTGACAGGATCTCGGGGACTCCCTCTGGACAGCCTCCTGTCCACAACATGGATTCCACAGGTTTTTGCTTCTTTACACAACATTTTTGCATATATTTTCAAATATCCCTTCATGCACTACAGTACCCATGATTAACAAATATAAGCAGTTTATTTAGATGTTACTTTATTGCCCAAAGTGCAAACATCAACTGTTAAATTGCTGCAAATGTAAATATTCAATTGTCACTCGAAACGTCTTTGATTCATACAGTTTTGGTCTTCTGTGGAAGTTTACGCTCCTAAATATCTAATAATAGACCTGGGATTGTTTCTTTCACTGCGATGTGCATTTTGACAGCCTTTTTCTGGCAGCCATTCAGGATTTAGCCAACAGGCATTAATTATTTCTGTGAACAAAACAAAATCACAGTTATGGGTAGCACTGTGGAGGTGTGAAAGTGGAACTTGTTAGGCCTGCCATGTGAGGCACACATCCTCAAAGACAGACTTTTTAATCAAAATTCTGTTACGATGACTTTTTGATTTCATTACAACACATGGATTTGTGTTCAGTAAATTATTTAAACTCTAAAAAAATCAACTTTAAATTACAAGAAATGTTTGTTATTTTAGTCTTACTTTATCACAACATGAAAGACCATAGTGAGAACAATCCACAGATTAGTGTTTCACACAGGTAGCGCACAAGCAGACTTCCACATGTGGACTTTGTGTTGGGATTCAAACCATCAGCTTTCCAGACCAGGACTGTCTCTCCTGTCACTCCAGTGCCAATGGTTTACCAAATGTTTCATTTAAACTAGTTTATGTTTTCTGAATTTGTGCCACTACTCCTGCTTTTTCCGTAAAGTAAGGCAGAAATAATACCCTGTGAATAAGCTGTGATCCGCTCTTTCATACCTGACTTCATTTGAATACCAAAGCAGGATTTGTCTCTCATTTATAAATAATCACCTCTGATTTCCATATTTCTCCAAGTATCCTTGTTCAGGGGATAATTTCACTTTTATTTAACTCTAAAGGTTTAAATATTAATGTACCCCACAAGATATTTGCAGTGTGTGAGGGCATATATCAGTAATGTTTACATGTGCTTTTTTTTTTTTTTTTTTTTTTATGAGATCAAATGTCAGTTCATACTGAAAAGAAATATTCCATATTTTAAATGATGGACCCCTACAGAATGTACAGAAAACATTACACAGATGCCAAAGCTACATTTACACTTGAACTCTGCTTTCTCTTTTATTCTAAATATTATTCCTTGTTTGACGTTGACACTTGCACTCATATGTAATACATTGGTCCTGTAATAAACGTAAGTATATATGCTCTCTCAGTACAGTAAGAAGCGTTTCTGCTCGCTTTAGTGGGCTGTTCTAGGTCATTGAAGAGAGTACGCACACCTGCGCCCCTCTCTCATTCTTTTGCCTTCCACCACTTCCCAGAGCGGCGACCGGCTGCTGCCAGTGCTTCAGCTGCTCTGTTTACGATCAGAACCTTGCTAAACTGGAGGTACCACACTCCCCTCGCCTGCTTCCTTCCTTTGCTTTAGAACTCCGTATGTCCTTGATAATGGAAAGACCCCCCTCAAGTCCCCCATCTGAAGATGCTGACCCGACAAAATCTTGTTTGTCTGCTCCAGCGAGCCTGCTCTTTATCTCTTCTTCACACACATGGTGGTATTTTGCTGTTGCAAACGCTGTAAAGGTTGCAGTGTACGGATTTATTAAAGGCGGCGTTCATATTGTTCTCATCTGCTATTTATTTACTATTATCATTTTGTTAAAGAGATACAACAGTGTAGAAGGTTTAAGGATGTTAAGGTGGCCTCAAATTTTCCGGAGCATTTCAAGGGCATGAAACTGATTCTGCAGCAAATTAACTGTCGAATAGAAAAGCATGTAGTCCAAAACCAAAGAAGCGGAACTAAAGGGAAGTGCTGCAGAAATGAATTGAACTTGTCACCTTCAGCCATGATTTCAGGCTGGTGTGCTGGTCTCATGTCTTGCCACTTTATCATTTACTTCTGCTACACCTGACTCAGTCATCCACATGGGAAATCCTTCTTATGACCCACAGCTTGGACACAACCCAATGTCTCTTTACTTTAACGATATCCCCTGCTTTCTTGGCTTTTAGGGAACAATATACCGTACACATGTGACTGTCAGATGAATATGACAATGCTTTGGTGGGGGTTGGACTTCTTTTTCCTGGCTGGATATAAATCTAGTGAATGCAGCTTTCAATGTCACACCAAAGTACAGTACAGTGCTCGTTCCTCTTGAGAGGAAGAAAGGATGGGGGATTTAATGAAGGATGGGAGGAGTTGAGAAGGAGAGGATGAGCAGAGAACACACAGAGAGGGCATGAGGGTTGGGTCAGGGTAAAATAGGTGTGTTGTCATCTCTGGTACAGTAAGATGGAGAAAGGGGGGAGGTAGATGGGGACTAGAGTGTATCTGAGCAACAATTCCTCCATAATCCTCCTCCTGTGGAAGCATGTGTTTAATGATTTGTGACAGAGATTGAAGAAGAAAAGAGGAAGAGAGCGTTTGAACTGCAAGGCAAACACAACCAGAGATTTCCAAGATAGCAGCTAAGACAACACAGAAGGCATGCTCAGATCTCAGGTCTGTTTTTTTTTTTTTTTCTGTGCAACATCAGGCAAAGACAGGCACAGCGGTACAGTGAGAGGCATTCTTGCAAGCATAAGTGAAGCAGCGATCAGGGTAGCAATCCAAGCAGATTTACTAGAGGAGGCAGGGAAGGAGGAGGGAGGGACAGAAGGAGGGAGAGGGATGAGAGGGAGCAGATCCATGGGAGGAGGAGGGGGGTGTTGCATGCTCACAGAGTGTGACAGACAGAGCGACGAGCGAGAAAGAAGTGCAGAGACAGAGAGGAGAGCACAGAGTAGAGATGGGGACCGAACGCTGAGACAAAGGTAGTTGTAAAGGACCGAGATCTCCACACGGGCGAGAGCAACAGAAGGGGAAGAAAGAAGCGAGTGGTGGTGGAGGGAGGGCAGCAGGGGAGGGAGACAAGGGGCTCGATACGATGGAGCCCAGAAACAGGCTTCACAGGACTGCTTTTCATCTCTGCTCTTTGCAGCAGACGTGACTCTGGGCATCGGACTGTGCTGAAATCAGCCAGGGGGACGACACTGGACAGCAGGTCCGCAGCCAAAAGCTGTGGTTCTGCCCCACTGCATGCAGCAAGGCAGCTGATTTATTACTGAGGGGCTGGGTGGCAGCGTGTTTCAGTGTATGTGTGTGTGTGTTTGTGCAGGTTTTTATGGCTCTGTGAAGTGCTCGGAGCTGCGGGAGCAACCATTCCTCCAGTCATGAAATGACATTCAGCAGGCAGGAGCGTTGTGTGCTGGTGTGGATCTGCGGTCCACAGTAGGAAGTGGGAGAGGGGGATTCAGAGCTGTCATTGTGTGTGACTGTAAGTGTGTGTGTTTACAGTGCTGTTCGCTGAGGTGAGCCAAGGAAGATCAGCTGTGTGTGAGCGTGTGTTTAGGTTAGAGCAGCAAGGGTGCAGCAAAGACAAAGATACACAATGCAAGGACAAGTGCCGAGCAGCACTGATGCCACGGAGTGCAGCTGAAGTACAGGGAGTACCCTGGAGGTAGGGTGGAGGGCAAAGGCAGAGAAAAGAGGAAGAGGAAAAGGAGAGGGAAAACTGATGAGGAAAAGAGGAGAGGAGAGGGCAATCATGGCTGTCATACAGTGAGCTAAAGCATATGCTGTAGTGCAGAGCAGAGTGGTGCGGCAGGGGGAGGACAAGCATCACTGCACTTAGGAGGGGGGAGACACTGATAAAGAGGAGGGGGAGGAGGGCAATCATCTCAGCACCTCTCCTTCACCGGAGAGGGAAGCACAGCGGGACAGGCCCAGCAGAAGACACTCGCTCACAGAGACGCACGGACCAGCAACCAGGTCGGCGTGTGGAGGTCAGAAGGGAGCTGGTGTGGGACTGGGGGGTGAGTTTACTGTCACCCCTGCTGGTCCACGAGAGTGCAGGCTGGTCCTGCCAGGTAGAAGAAGGATCAGCTCCACAAGTCCTGTTTCTTCAGATCGTGCTGCCACTTTTCCATCACCATGGGGGAATGGACCATTCTGGAGAGGCTGCTGGAGGCGGCTGTCCAGCAGCACTCCACCATGATTGGAAGGTAAGCCATTAATAGATCTGGTGTTTAAAGGGCTTGTTATCTTGTCTTGGTTGTCAATTTATTTTTTTTTACTGTTCTGAGTGTTCTGAGATGTGTGTGTGTGTTTTTTTTAATGTACAGTAGTGTTTTTTTTTCGTGGCACAGTAATGACATCCCTACAGAGTCCTCCTCCTCAAGGCTTGTCCCAGTGCTCTCCTCTGTTCTACAATCCCCCACAGTCTTCACTGCCTCCCCCTTTTTTTCCTCCCTCCCTGTTCTCCTCACTCTTATCCTCCACACTCATCACTAGTTAAGGGATAAACTAATTGCACCTAATCAATAGCAGGCTTTATTAGGCATTATGGCTAATGCAGAGCGGTTCCTGTGTTGATACTACCTAATAGTGGAGCTATTGATAGATTATAGCTGGCCACAGACCAATAGGACATAAGGAGGAGAGAGGAGAAGGAGTGAGAGGAAGCAGAGGTGTGGAAGATGAAAGGATGCAAGCAGGTGTGGAAGATAGACTCAAAGGGCGAGTAAATGACTCTGACCTCAAAACAGAATAAAAAAAAAAATCAATTCCAGTTTGCTTTTACTAGCAGCACTAGCATTCAGTTTGCATCTTTGTGAATGTGTGATGGAGACACCTGTCATATTTACTGTGGCAATGGTTTGTGGTGGAGAGTTGAACAGATGAGATCTTAGTTTGATTAGCAGTGGAGACATGCCATGGAGACATGCTGTGAAATCTCTGTGAAATATGTGCTCCACATCATCTCTGTGAAGTTAATGAGAAACAAAAGTGACTTTTTCTCTCTCAGTGAACGCAACCCAATGTCACACTGCGATGCTCATTTAAAAAAAATGCTTAAGCCAGTGAAACCTGGATATTTTAATCTGTTATAAAAATAACCATTCAGAAAAAAGGGAAAACAAAACCTGTCAGCGTGATTGCTTTGTTCTAGAAACTCAAATCAAAGGGAGTCTGGAACAAGGACGTGATCTTTTTTTCAGAAGTCAAAAGTGTGTGTATGCTTTTCCCTGTCCATCAAGAGAGGAAAAATTGGCCCATGCGTCCATATATACTATTCTGTGCAGGCTTTATCCTCCTAATCAGTGATATTGTAACGTATCAGAGTGACAGAGATGATGTGAGCCTGGTTATACCTTCCACAAAAATGACCTGAGATCTGAAACCAACAATGATGGAGGTTTTCTTTCCATCAAATACTAAACCAAGTAATTTCACTCCCTTTTTATTGTATGGTTAAATTTGCATTAACCAATGAAATCACCTGGTCTAGTCCTCATATGGAATGAAAACCTGCATGCTGACTTGATTTAAAGGTGCATTAAGCAATATATTTTTTTTGTTTGTTTCATGTGATTATATAACTCCCTCCCAGTTATGGGATGTTTTGCTGCCACTACTGAGAATCCACATCCCAAATTACAGCTTTACACAGTTTTTAGTCAATCTTAGCTCCCTCTTTTATTTCTCCAAGCAACAAAACCAAAATAATTTTGGGGTGACTTATGGATGTGGGCAGTTTCTGTCAGCACAGAGGCTAACACAGGCTGACTGAACGCCAAGTGCCCAGTGTGACATCGCAGCGAGCCGGAGGAACCATTAAGTAAAACAAAATAACACAGGTATTTTGTTCGTGAGCTGGAAGACCAGACAAGGGCTAAAACGCCAGTGAATATTGGAATTACATTCAACAGGTGGCCAGAAAAAGGAGACCAAAGGGATGTCCGTGTTGCTCTGTTTCTGCTGGATATGTGAGTAGGCAACTGTTTGCTAACATGTCAGCCATAACAACTTGATAAGCTAGATGCTAACTGTTGTGAACGTGTTTTGGAGTCTTTCCGCCCCCTAGTGGTCAAAAAAATTTACTTAATGCAGCTTTAAAATCCAGTCCTGGCAGCTCTCAGTAAAACCCTGCAAGCACAGGGCACAAAGAATGCCCCAAATTAATCTCCTGATGATTCAAGCCACCTACAGTCTTACAGAGGCACAGAAGCAACTCTCAATTTGTCTGCTACCTCTTTTGAAAGTCATATTTAACACTCTGAGGATGAATGGTTTCTTTTGAAATGCTTAAATCAAGCTATTTGTTGATCATGCACTTCACCGGCTGAACATTTTAAAGAGTTCCCTGAATGCCTAACACTTGTTACAGAAAAAGAGCAGTGCTTTTCTGGATTGATTTAGAGGAGCCCTTTATGCAGTTCCTGGTGCTAGATTCTGGTAGATTAATTTTCCAATCTGACAAACCTTCCTTAGTGACACGAACACAGATAGACGAATAATAATAATATGCACTTCAAAAATACAAACAAACAAGGAAAACAAAAGAAAAAAAAACACCCTACTGCAGGGAGTAGCTTGTACAACATCCACAGCTTTGTGCTGTTGTGCTGAGTACAGTGAGATGCTTTGTAAATGATACCTACATGTTTGGGTTCCCTCAGATGGTGTTTGTCCTACAAGGCTATTTAGTTGACCCTAGGGCTTTAGCTGTAACTTTAGACATTTTCCAGTGGCGTTTTCTTCTTGTACTGTGCTTTTCAAGGGTGTATGAGACAAACACATTGGCTTTTGAATCACTTTGTACAGTATTTGTGAGTATTTTTGGTTTTAAAGCCCTGAATTTGTTTATACCCCATCCACTTAGTGGATTTCCCCCCCATTTAGTCAGCTTGGTGCATTCTTCAGCTATTTTTTTTTAAAGCAGAGGACTTAGGTTAGCCTGCAGCACTTTATTACAGAATGACAACTGGGATCTGGTCTTTTATACCGATAGAAAGGCAATTAGATAGAAATCCTGAAGGAAGTCGTAGCAATTATACAAAAAAACCACTGAGGAGAACAACTTGAATCCATATCCTAAGCATGTGTCTGCATGGTCAGGAAATCAATGAGACTTGAGTTTTAAAGCATAAGAGTGATGTCTTTGGATGTACCAGCAAGTTGGAGAATTGTTCACCACTGGCACAGTTTTGTGCCGTGAAAGTGCCTCCTAGATTGTTAATGTGCCAATCCACACTAAATTACAAACTGAGACCAAATTGTTGCATTGACCTCTATGGGTTGAAAGGTTCGAGTCTATTGAGCCAGTGACCACGCCCAACTGGACTGTTGGGCGTGGTCACTGGCGGTCCATTGCACTTGTGAACACAACCAACTGTGATGTAGTGTTGCACTGTTGTGCATCGTGAAGTCCGGCACTTCACAGAGTGTGGCCGGAGCATGCAGACGTTCAGCCTGTGTGTGTCGTAACTTTTTCAACAAATTTGCATGCGTGCGGTTGTGGCGCAGCGGATGCCGTTCCAAAGTACAGGACAGTGATGTCTCTCCATGGCTGAAAAGTCTCCCCTGCATCAAAACTTTGGAACACGGTTGCATGTCGGTCATCTTGTTGAGTACCCAGTCTGTGTGGGATGACGTTCCACTGCCAGATGTCTAGACTGTCTTTTCCAGCTACAATTAAGCCTTTTCTTAATTGTAGGTTTTAAGCTAACCTATGCCCAGGCATAGGGTAGGTAATTAACCTAGGAACAGTTTTAAATAAAGACAAAGATGCAGCGGCATAGGTTAGCTTAATTATGGTCTTTGAAAGAGACAGACAAATGAGAGTTGCTTCTGTGCCTCTGACTAACCAAAGGTGCCTTGCATATCATGACTCATTCAGAGATTGATATCGTGTTTTGTGATAAGCTTGTCTTCTAACCAGAAACTGTCCAGTGTATGCATGGTTAAGCGATTACTTTTACATGATTACATGTTGAAAGAAATCATTGTCAAGGTTGCGTCGACCTCATTTATTGCCCAAGACAAATGAAGTGTGATCAACACGTACGTTACAGATTTTCAGCACGAAGTCACTGACGGTTGAGCACGGCCTGAAAAAGTGCTTCAGTCTTTCTCACGCAGTCAGCTATGGTGATTAATGAAGTTTGAGCTTTTGATGAGCAGAGACAGCAAGCTAAGAGATCATGACAGGACCGAGGCTATACAGAAATACAAGATTACACAGGTGCTCAGGCTTATTTGGTTAAGACTCGCAATGGAGAGTAAATTCGTAAGCATTTTGCTGTGTGTGTCATATAGTCAGTTGATCTCTAAATGCATAAATGCCTCCAAAATCTTTTTTTTTTTTTTCATGTTGATGGGGCAGCTTTGTAAAACAGCAGCCTTGACAATGTTTATGGTTGCCTTTCTTTTAACTGTATGATTACAGTTTTAACTATAACTACATTCTTGTGATTTATATATCTATCAACTGATTTGTACTTGATAAAAAATTAGATTTTCATGTAGAGGTGTTACCATATTTCAGTCATGTACATTATCGATTTGTGGTCTTATTTATTATTATTTAACATTTTAAAAAAACAGCATTTCAGCACACTTTAAATGTACAATCATGCAAATAAAATGCTTATTCCAGCAGGAGAAACACATGCTTGTAAACTTTGCTGATCTGCCAAAACTAAACATGGATGACCATCTGTCTTTGTTAACCATAATTCTTTCCATGTGTGATGGAAGTTTTATCACTTTTTAAATATGAGATAAGAAAACCTAAATAATCAGTTACCCATAATAAGAACATATTTAAATACATTTTACTTGAAGGAACTAAAATTTACTCCATTCGTATACTGTAATGCAACTCCCCCTTTTTTTGTCTCATGTGGTTGGATATTTTGTGCATAAGAGATTAGGACGTTTGTGAGTTTAAAAAACATGTAATCTAGCATGAGATGATCAAGCATTTGGTCAGAAATCTTTCAGGAAGGAAGGCAGCGTTTGATGCATCTTCCTGGACTGCAATGCTGTAGTGAGCCAAAGCATCAAGGGCAGCGATAATAGAGGACTAGAGAGCTCTAAGAAAAGATAAAATGATAAAGGTTGATTGATGGAAACAAAGGAGATGTTGTGAGCTCTAGAGGTAGAACAAAAAGGGTAAAGAAAGCAAAGTAAAGAGCAGAGGAAGCAGGAAAAGTTGTCTCTCTGCGCAGGTTTGGTACTGAGCTGCTTTCTTCAGAGCTGCTGACAAACCCTGCTGCTGGGGAAAAAGTCTGCACATAAATTCAGTATGTGTCCTCATGCGTTGATGAGGTTGCCTAAAAATAAACCCCATCTTTTGGTTTTTTAATTTCATATCCATGTGAAAGTGAAATTGATGTGGACGTTAGATGCCATTTTGAAAGAAGTGATGTGCTAAATTCAACATCAGCGCAAATGGCCTTATGCTTCGTTTGTACTTGCTTCTGTGCCCTCACGTGAATCAAATAGTGCTTTTATTCCTCCGTAATCTCTGTTGTAGTTGCAAAATTCCTCCTGCAGGTGTTTTTCAGAGTGATATTCCTTGAAAGGATTAAAAATGTCACTGAATTCAATTCACTTAACTTCACCTATGTAGTGGATTTTGATAACTGAGAATGTATGCACTGTACTAGCATCCAGTGCTATCCAGAACATTGCAAATAACAAGCAGGCCTTTGAAAAACAAACTTCCTTCAGTTGTTTGACTATATCGTGAAACTGTGTAGCGTATTTAATGTACGCTATTTGTTAGAAACAAGAGAATACGTTTCTCTCCCATTGCAGCAATGAGTTGATGTTTGCAATGTTAGCATTGTTAGGGTTAGCACTGAGCTGATCCATCCATAAAAAACTGGACTTCCTTTGATCTGACACTAGTGTTTAAGTCCATATTTAATACAGACTGATAGAGAACAAGTCCACTTACTTGTGTGAATTCGTGATACGTCCAGAAGTCTATTCATTATTAAAGGAACCCCCGTAATCTCTGATCTAAACTCCTCTGAGGTTGTTTTACACCTAATATCTCTCATTTTCAAGAAAGACCTGTTTTACACAATAAAAACATTGCAATCAGTAAATATTTTAAAGAGTAGTATTAAAAAATATGCAAACTTCCTCAATATGAGAGTTGCATGGACATCAATATGATTGTAAGTACATAAAGCATAAAGTCATTTTGAACAGAGGATTATGATTATATAATACGAATTAATGTAATTATTTTAATAATTATCCAATGATATTGTAGCGCCATATAGTCAAGGTAGAGGGTTAAACATGTGACAAAAAAAAAAAAAAAAATCAAAGAAAACAAAGCTCATTTGTAGTTTTGTGTTGTGATACTGTTGTTTAAACTCCTTTTTTTTTTTTTTTTTTTTAAATCTACCCCACCACTAGATCTCAGCTTTCAGTTTTTCAACTGCATGTAAGGCTGTTTAAAAAGTATTTCTCCTGCCATGGCAGGAATGAGTTACCGTTAGCAACATTAGCATTTTTAACATCAGCATGGAACCAGCCAGTCTGTAAATAACTGTTATACCTTGTGTTGAACGCCAGTGGATCAGCTCCATGTTTCATGCAGACTGATGGAGGGCAAGCTCAAACAAAGCAGGTTTATCTGCAAAGCACCACCTCTTTTACGAGGCAAACGCTCGCCATCATTGCAATAAATTAACTCGTCATGTATCACATTGTAGTTACTTTGTAACTACCATTATATTTTATTACATTTATTTTAGAGATCAATTTTGTCAATAATTGTAAAAAGTAGTCCTTTTATTTCTGCACTGATAGCTTTTCTTGGGATATTAGTATTCAGTGATCTATTATTTGCCATCTTCAATTCCCAACTTGAGCATTATAAATCATAAAATCTTAATAAATACTGTGCGGAGCTTGTTTTAAGTTGCAACACATGTCAAGTTAATCATTAAAAATGTATGCCGCACTGACTGGCCTTTTAATACAGCGGACAAAGTGGTGTATAAAATACATTCATGCTTTTTAAACCTTACAAAGTCTGTGCTTGAACAGGCAGTCGTGTAAGGTTGTACTACACCAGATATTTCCACATCATTCGCCGGGTGGTTGCTGCCTTTGACATCAGCTTCTTTTCACTGCAGTTGTTTGCTGCTTTTCATGGACATACAGAAATCTTTCCACTCCTCTCTAAATGGGTCAGGATATCCACGAGAAGGAGGTACCCTACATTAAGAAGGGCACCCTAGTTGTCCCAAAATAATTTCAGTTAGAGAAAAATTGAGGGCATCATCCTGTCTACAAGTGAGCCAGATCACATTTCATGATGCTCTCTTTCTATAAAACCTAGTCAGTCAGAGAGCACTGTGGTAAAAAAAAAAAATGAAGCAACGGAGCCAAAATCTAAGCAATCAGTAGGATTTGTATTCCATCATCCTGCAGCGAGGAGAGGGACTGTGCTTCAAATTAAAGCATTTCTACGCGCATCCACAGTTATCATTAGTTTATTTGTGCAGCAATAGCAGATGTCGAATACTATTGATTGTTTTGTTTGACAGGGTGATTTTTCCAGAAAAGCTGACTCAGCTTTCATGCAGCTCTGATTCATCTATACCATCTGGTATGTTTATAGGCTTTGTAAGATTTCTCTAAAAGTAAAGTTATGTTTGGTATCCTTACAATGTTGCACAAGCGGTGAAATTTATAAATTATATCAAGACAGAATCTGTCAACTTTTAAATCTTTAGTGGGCCTGGTATTGCCACACAGAGTATATACAGTTTCCGTTTAGCCACGTTATGTGTGAGACCAATCTATCCAAACCAGGTTAGCTTTTCAAACTCCCAAAGAACATAAAGATATTCAGCTTTACAAACGTTGTACACACTCTGTAGACTGATTAGAGCGTGATAGATGGCAAAAGCTAGCTATCTTATGATATAATGCTCCACTTGCTGTCACGTATGGAAACTCTGGTAATTTCTACATGAGCCATCCTGTTAGGATGCTTTCAGTTTCATAGTGAATCAGGAATGGTAATGTGTAGAGGTTTCCAAAGTCACTACTAAAGAAGAAGAGAAATAAACAAACATTAGAACTGGTGTAAAATACATGAAAAGCAATGATGAGAACAAACGTCAAAGTTTCACAGCCAAGTGAAAACTGCACCAAAGCAGAATCTGCTCATTTGTGTTCATAGATACAATTTCTGGTGATTTTTCTTTAACTAATTAACACACATACACACAAAAATTGACAGAGAAATAGATGTATTGTCACAGCATAGATTTCTATGACATAACATTTAACAGATCATAAAATCTGCTATTAGAAGTTTATGGGGTACGGTGGGGCAGTCGGTCCTGAGATTGAGAAGCAGAAGAATTGAGTTTGACACTGATGGGATTTCACTTTGAAATGTAATTTGTAGGGTTTCCAATCGTTGTTTTTGCTGCTGTTGACATATTAAAAACTACTTGGTTCAAGTTAGGATTTTAATCTGTATGGGTAAGATTTGTTATACCTTGCGAAAACAAATAATGCAACACATTTTCTTTTTTTTTTTTTTTTGCAACACATTTTCAATGCAACACATTTTCATCTTGGATTACTGGTTGGTTATTAGTGGATTAGTCCTGCCCCCTAAACACATAAAGTGTGAAGACACGTCAGACACGAGTCCAAGTAAGAAATGATGCACATTCAGCATTTGTCAAATGATAGAACTATGTAATTGACTAAAATCTTTTAGCGTTGGAAAAGGAAAGACAATATTGTA
>JAOWBL010000006.1:8583922-8601805 GCA_028564865.1 Zenarchopterus dispar | reverse complement strand
AAGGCCCTCCTGAACTCCTGAAGTCTTGATGGCAATGGCAGAAGTACTGTACTGCACCCCAGTAATCACTTAATGTAAGAAATATGCTATCTTAATGCTACGTCCCTAATTCCAACACAGTGCTCATTCTATGATAATAAAAATGTATCATCATATTAATTTAGCACTTAAGATCTTAGTTTTTATATATTTGATATGTGATCAAACTAATTTCATCTCGTAATAAAATAGCATTTCAATATAAACTAACAGGAAATGGAAATATTATGACGAAGTCCAGGCAAATGTGTTTCTTTTCTTTCCCCTGCAGGTATCCACAGGATGGTTGGTTTCGCTGTAGCGTTGCATGAATTATATTACATCTTTTCACACTTCTTGCTATACGTTCACCGTAGAGTGCAATGCACTGCTTTCAGCTGCACACACTCACGACTTGCTTCAACATTTATTATTCAGTACTGAAAAATGATATATCACTGAAAGATACATCAAGATACTCGCTGGGCTTCTGGTGATAAATAATAGATTTTTAATCTGTTCACTTCTGTTATATAAGACTAAAGTCAAACTACCACAAAACTGACAGGAACCTCCCATTGCGGGTTTTGCTCATTTACTCCCACAAGTTTCATGTCTCTGACACCCACTACTGTTTCTCAGACTCACCATGACTCACACAAGCAGGTGAATTATTAGATGGGGAGCTGATAATTTCAGTAATGAACAAGGTTACAGAGGGAGAGAAGAGAGAGGTGTGGGGGCGGTGAACCTTTTAACGTTATTAAACCTTCAGTCAGTGCAGGCGGCATGAGTCATGTCCCGGGAAATACTGAAAGCAGAGTGGGAAGAGGGGAAGAGGGACAAGGGTGATGAGGAGGAGTGATAATAAAATGGATTGTCTGATATGATGTAAAGTAATGAAGTTGTGGTTATTCATTCACTTAAAGGCCACACTGTGTTTTTATCGGCACGAGGATGGCTGGAATTGACTCTCTCTTCGACATAACACGCACATGCACACACAGTCCATAAATGCCCAAACAAAGGCTCCGCTGAGGATGTGACCAGGCCGGTTGCTGTGGTGACGGGACAGTAATGATGTTAAGCAGTGCAGAGACTACAGCAGTGAACGGCAGAAGCAGCACTGCACCACACCTCCTGCCTTTGCTCCAAAGTGGTACATCAACCTGCAGAACGCAGTCAACTGCAGACTCATTCATGGTGAAAGTTAGACGCATGCTGCACTGAGCTCCTGTACTGCAGCACTGCAGCTGCAGTACAGGAGTGAGCTGCATAAAAGGTGAGTATAATTACCAGCTACAGATAGCCTTAGTTATAATAAACAGCATGCACATGGCAATGACATGCTAATTTGGGGAAAAGGACAAAAAGTTTGTACTAAAAAGTTGATTATAAGAAACTATTGCTGTTACCCTTACATGTGATTTAAAAGAAAAATCCATAGCTTAGGTTCAGGCTGTCACTCAGCAGCACATTTTTGTGGTCTCAGCACAGTCTTTTGAATTAAACATAAATGCCATAAACTCCAGGAATTCAGCCACCTACCTATATGAAAGAATGCAAACAGCTTTTTAAGAGCTCTGGAATGATGATGAGGACTACGTGCCTCGAGGTTTTAATAAAAGAAATTCATGAATATGGATGCTTACATGCTTGACTACAGCTGCAAAGAACAATTAGATCCAGAAATTCTTGGAAACTCACATAACTGGAGCTGTTTACCCAAACATATTAAATATACAATGAAAATGGGGGTAAAATACATGCTTTCCAATTGAATTTGAGGGCATTCAGATCTAAATTACAGTTGTAATATAGAGAACTCATGCAGTCCAAAGAGCTCTTAATGTTAATAAAATAGTCTGGAAATACCATGGAAAAAAAAAGAAACTCCATCACAGAGATAGTAACAACATTTGATGTCCAACTGAGATTCAGCCAAATACTGGAAAACTGACTGAAGCCCATTCCATAGTACAGATGGACAATGACCTGCCATCAATCTGCCGATGCATCCTGGGAGTTTTTGAAGGTGGAGAAGTGGAAAATTCTCCAAAGGAGATTTTATTCACCTGATCTCAGCATGATGGAGCTATATTTTACTTGAAGATAAAAATAAAGGCAGAAAGTCCCAGAAACAAACAACTACTGAGGAAAATCCCAACAAAAGCCCGGCGAAGCATCGCAAAGGAGGAAACCCACTGTCTTGGCGATGTCCAGATTTCAGGCACTCACTTTTTTTCAAATGATTTTCAACCAAAATCAAAGTCTATGGTGATATCAGTGTTATTGCATTAACACCTATGAAGAAAACAAACAAACAAACAACCCCCCCCCCCCCCCCCCCCCCCCCCCCCCCCCCCCCCCAATTCCTCTCTCACAATTTAATGTGAATACCTTAAACAAATACAGATCAGAGACTACACATTGTGCCTGTAGGTATATCATAGACGGAGTAACTGTGACTTGGATATGTTTGGGAAAACAACTTAAGTGACAAAAACCATGTCTGTGTCAAAATATTTTGGACTGTTCTGTGTATCCAGAGAATAAATGAGCAAGATGCCTGCAAACCCACACATGCATCTGTTCCTCTGCAGGTCTGCTTTGAATTTACAGACCTCACTGTTACACGTTCTCGACTGTTTTTAGTTTTCCGTGGACAAGGATAACATTGTTGTTGGACGGTAACATCACTTTGTTCACAGCTTTATCAAATTGTTGAAACATCAGCAAAACTAAATAGCTTCCACAAAAAAAAAGAAAAGAAAAAAGTACAATACGCTGACAGTGAAATACCGGCCACTATCAAGGCTGCTGCAGTGATCACGGTGCATTTTTATAAATTAAGCCTCCATGTGTTCACCCCGATCCTTCATGAGATGGCCAATCTCCTCCAGTCATGCACTCTCCGGTCTGCTTGCCCTCCAGTGTCATGAATCACAATCTGTGATTTTTTTTCACTACAAAATCTGCCACCTATGCAACTGACTTCCTTTAACTATCTCACATTTGTTTTCTTGACATATCCCAGTTTCATATTTTCTGATTTAACGTTCCCTTCTTTAGCTCAGATCAGCTGAACAATCTGGATTCAATTCCTTCATAATCCTTTAATTATTGATGGGACTGGATGATTTTGTGACCTGGACCATCTGTCCTCCTTTTTTTTTTATATCCATTTTGGTGCAGCAACCAGCTCATTTTGGTTTGTCACTGTCTATTTTGAGATAATATTTTGGTATTAATAGAATGAGGAAATAATACTTGAAACTTCAACTGAAAAAACAAACTTATTGGGGTCTAACATATGTTGAAATGTGGACTTGTTAAATAGCCACAGGACTGAGGAGTAGTTGAATTCCACCACTGTGACTTTGATTAAGATTTATTCCACGCTTATAAAAGTCAAGGATGACTCCTTTGTAGGGTGTGCTCTTCTAGGCTGGGCCTTTATTTAGCCAGTGAGAAAATGAACTTCCTCACATTTGGAAAACATACTGAAACCGTCCTAAAAAGCAGGCATGTGTACAACATGGCAATGATCGCAGCATCAGTTTCGCCCTCCAAACAACAGCTGAACTAAATGAACACTGTTGGCTACTTAACAGTCTTTTTTTTTTGTAATTCGTACTTTGTTGTCCTTTGATGGAACATATTACAATCCTAACAACCTAAAGGCGGAAACAAATAAGGCAAAAAAACAAACGGGCTTAAATTAGATGAAGACTGCAGTAATTCAGTCAATTATTTGTGCCATCTTGGACATGTGCAAAGAATTATTGAGAACACGGGATATGCAGAGACGCATCCTTTAAATTCCCTCCAAACAAAGGGCTGAGTCCTCTGAAGGTTTCTTGAAATCAGAGCAGTCCTTCAGCCTTTCGAGGCTACCACTTTCTTGGTGACGTGGCATCTCAGAGACGTGGCAGTCAAGGATCCTCCATTTAATTTGAGAAACTTCCACTGGGTTTGTCACGAAAGGAATTACTCGTA
Source organism: Zenarchopterus dispar (assembly GCA_028564865.1). Taxonomy (NCBI): domain Eukaryota; kingdom Metazoa; phylum Chordata; class Actinopteri; order Beloniformes; family Zenarchopteridae; genus Zenarchopterus; species Zenarchopterus dispar. The sequence continues at coordinate 8,597,788 of JAOWBL010000006.1, read as the reverse complement.
ACTAGTGACTGTTAGTTGGAGTGCTCTTTAAGGCTAAGTTACTCCTGGAGCCGACACAAAAAATAAAAACTTTTCCACTGTTGCAGACCCTGTTTTACTTTGTAAATGCTGGGGTTTCATTGCAATGTGGCTGGGTAAAACCAAAGAGAAACAATAATGCTGTTGCATTTTGATTTGCTCTTCTGGATCAGTTTATATTTTTTCTGGATTCCCCAAGTCTGTATCATGTGAACATTACTGGCGGAGAAGCCTTAACAATGGTATAAAAACTTTACTTAGACACCAACAAGTGCTACTGACTTTTTTTTAAACTGAATAATTCTACAAATGCCTGTATGTGTGGAAATAAATCCATCATAAGAACCATCAGAAGTCAGTTTATTTCCAGTTTTGAGCCTGGTTTAATTTGTGTTAGTGAGTAATAATGTGTGTAATGTGGAGTTGAAAAGTTAAAACGGATACAACTTGATCTTCCTTTAAAATGCTGTATGAAAACGGACTAATGCTTGCGGAGCTGAAGGTGCTACCATGCTTCTGTCCCGTCTCAGGCCTGCAAGCAATGTTCCTCTTCCATACAAGGTCAATAGGTCCAACACTTTCACAGAAAACACATTAATGTCATTTGTTGAGTCTTGTGTTGTTGTTTTTTCTTTTAGTGTATACAAAACTGTTTTTTTTAAATTTTCCTTTGAGGCTACTGGTTGAGTCCATCTGTGAAGTCATGAATAAACCCTGACAGATGTGTGAAGGTTTGTTGTTCATTTCATAGGGTCAGAGTCATCAATACGTGGATGTATCTAATCTCTGCAACAAGGCTGATTAGCTGTGGGAAGAGTGAAAATCACCCTGGCCTCCTCATTAAATGTTGCTCTGCTCTGTGACCTATTCTCCTCAGCTGATTTATTAATATACCAGCGATAAGACAGCACAAGGAGGGGAATCATTTCATTATTCCTCTCATGCGTTTCTTCAATATTTCCCTCTCTGCCACTTCACTCTCTCATAAAGATGAAATTGGAGCTGGCTTATTCCTCTCTGGAGCCTGCTCCACTTCCACTCTCTTAATCACTCTGCCCCTCAATTTGTGTCAGTCTCTATTCTGCTCTCTGCAAGTGACTCGGTCTCCTTTTGTGATGTCCCTGCCTGGCGCAGTCTCTCCGCTCCTCCTCTCTCTCTGTCTCCATCTGGTCTTCTCCTCCTCCACCTGACTCACTCCTCTGTCTTTACACTGTTTCCTCCACCTCCACATTTTTATTCTGCCCTCCTACCATCCTCTGACCTTCTCTGTCTTCACCCATGCAGACCTGCTTAGGCTTGTCCACCTGGATGCCAGCTGATCTGCCCACTCCTTCCAGTTACTCCTTCTTTTCATCCACCCTTGCCTTTTCCATGTTTAAATCTGTTTCCGTCACTGAAGGTAAAATCCAAGTTGACTGTTTTTCGCCAAGAAAGCCATTCCACCCTCTCCTCTTGCTTTAACTGTCTTTGAGTCGGATTATTTCTTCTTTTCTCCCCCCACAGAGGATATTTTTGTCTTATCAAAAGAGACTGCTGACAAAACCTCCTGACACTTCCCCAGCTTTTGTTTTCTGTTTTTCATTACCCAGGTGCTACTGGCTTGACGTCTTGCTCGCCTTGCCCTCGTAATCCTAGAAACATGACAAAAGTAGCGCACAGAACAGCTTTTGTCTGATTAAAATATAAAATGCTGCAGAGTTCGTCGTCTTCTAGGCCGAGTCATGAATGCTTTGACATCTTATTGGATTAACTCACCTTTGGAAGACAAATGTGGGCTATAATTCATTGTAAATGCCTCGAATAAGCCCTCACGCCGTTCGATGTGATCTGTAGAGAGATTACAGACTGAATTGAAAGATTTTCCAGAAAAGTGTCCAGGTCTTAAGGGGTTAAAGAGCTTGTTTACACTCATCTAGTCTGCCAATAGCCACTGCAGCAATACAATTCTGGCATTATAGACACGATAGGTCCGGTCTGTGTACTGTCCTTTTAGCATCAATGTGACGCTTGGCCATTACTCATCCAGTGGTTTCAAAAGGTTGATGATGTGAAAGGATGTGGTTCATTTGATATATTTGTTTCCTGCTAATCCTGCATGGTTGTGAAATCTGCTTTCATGTTTGAATGCAGTGTTTACAGGCCAGCTCTTTCCTAAAAAGACAGATACAATATAACACAAAGCACTGTGTTTCTATGAAACAGCAACGAGTCTTGACAAGTCCGTAAATATTTTTAGTTTTGTACTTTCCTTTGTCAACATGAGTTAGATAGAAAGGCTCGGGGTAAACTAGTGCAGAGCTGTCTGGAATGAAGACTGGACAAATTGAAATCTTTGCCTCATATTTCTGACTGATGACACAACGTTGATCCGGACTGCTGTACTCAGGATAAAGAGGATTCTGACAACCGTCCTCACGTTCAGACTTGTTCAGCATCTTTTACTTGACGGTTTCTCTTCACCCAGCCTCCTCCTATCCAAGAAGTCTGAGCTGTAGTTATTACAGCTGATAGAATTTTGCTGGCATCTATGAAACTGTGTGCAGTGAAGTCCGTAATTTAGGATGCGGATCCTGCCACTGCAGCCCCGGCTTCACTTTAATACTGAAACCTATAGGGTTGCAGTCACATCTCCAGAGAGGGAAGGGCAATATCGTCTAATCTGGAATGTAACCAAGTAATTACCGCAGAGCAAATGATTATTTTCTGCACAACTGGTTCCTGTTTCATTGCAATATTAGAGGGAGGAGCTGGAGAGGATAAGATTTATATGGACATTTAGGAGTCCCACTTCAGAGCATGGGGAGAGTGAATATCAGCAGTTAGGAACACCTTCCAGACAGGACCAAACTGCAGACTGCAGCTTGAAAGAAAAAAACAAGATTAAAAAAAATACTGCAATTAGAAATAATCATCTTTTTGAGTGTATTAACTGTGTTTCTTTTACATGTGAGGACACACTGTTCAAATGCTTTTTCATACCGGTGCTCAAATCTGGATCTACACATGTAGCGTCGTCACCTGGCACAGAGTCAGATACTTCATTTGACCTCAGTTGACGGTGATTTAAACTGATGTTTCGCTCTGTGTCCATCTAGCCAGTAGTCCTAATGGATCAGCTACTGAAGGACCACCTGAAGTTTAACATGTACATCTTTATTCCCCCCTCTATCTCACTTCCTGCTGCGCTCTACTGCTGATGATCTGGCGGTGTTGATGAATAGTCAAGATCATTCAATAATGCTGGACACTGCTCCAAAGCTTTTGTGTTTACTATCCCGTTATATATGTGGTTGTGAGCTTTGGATGCTGTGCAATGTCTTTTCTTAATCATTAAATATGATACTGTTCCTGTAACTGTTCTTAAGGAAAAGCACAGAATGACAAAATGTATGCATGAAATGTTTTAAAATGATTTTTTTAAATAGAGCTGGTGTAATTATAGTTTCCCTTCAGCTTAGTATGCAGAGACCCTCTTCCAACAACCGTGTTAGCATGTGGTCTCATGCTGGCACCCAGCCATCAGAGCCATTACAGAAATATGCAAACAAAACGAAGGTCCAACACAAAGAGTGGAGCCAATGCCTTCATGAAGGTTAAAAGAACAAGCAGAGTACAATCTTGGACCATTTTTTCTTTTCTTCCTGTGGTAATTATTAGGTAAAACATGGTTTTTGAATATTAGCATCTTGACATTCGGCCCTCATGTTCCTTGTTTTCAGATCATCTGTGCATATGTGTGAGCTCCTATCTTCAAAGTCGTCACAATCTTTGAATTCAATGTTTATCTCCAGTCATAACATGAAAAGACACGAGCTCGAGACCCTGATAGCAGTTTTGGACAGATACAGGGATCCTTTGAGTCCAGCGTAAACATCGGCATGCTATGCTAACAATGGAAAATGTTTTAAGCGCTGTGTTTACCATGAAGTAACTGACTTTAGCATGTCATTTGTTAATATGCTTCATACAGCAGACTGCTTTTCCACAAAAAGTGGAGCCAAAATGTCTTCATTCCTCTCTGGTGACTATGATCCAATCTAACATTTTGAGGCAAACCTCAAATAAACTTTTCCTAAAGTCAGTTTCTCCTGTCGTAGGTTGGTCCCGCTCCACCCCTCCACCCCCACCCCACATTCACAGCTGTGCATTAAATACAAAGTGTAGTTAGTTTGTAGTTGAGGGATTTTAATTAGATTCACTGGAATTTGGTCACACATGAAGGGCAGACTAAAAAGAGGTTTCTGTTGATGATACAGGATGGAAACCCGGAAAAGAGTATCTGAAGTTAATAAAACTCACCCTGAGGGAAATGTAAACATAATTTCATGACAATTCAACCAATTGTTGTTGCACTGACAGTCGGTGCTGCTGTAATGTCGTCAGCCCCGGAGCTACGGCCACATGTCATGCTGTCAGATCATTCAGATAAGCTCTCCTTCCTTTTATATGATTTATTTTTGAGCAAAGACAGCACTGTCTAGCCTTAGAGATTTTATATCGCTGGAAAAAAAAAAACACTTAGGGGTGTTTAGTCCTGAAATAGGAGTGCCGCTTAATAATTCAGCTCCGAGGCTGAAAACAACAAAACCCTGCACCATTTTCCTCAGAGCCAAAGTTCATGTCAGGGGTTTCTCTCTTTTTGTCTTTCATCTAGAAATGTCACGCCTTGATGACATGACGGTGACCGCCGGGCAGCTCTTTTTTCAATTAGCATCTCTCAGCGTGACCACCAACACCCAGCAGTGGGCCTTTCTACCTGATGTTAAACTGCGTTAAATCTGTTCGGTGTACAAGGTTAAACACAGTACCGCAGGGTTGGCCTACTCCAGTCCTCGAGGTCCACTGTCCAGCATGTTTTAGATGTTTCCATGCTTCAGTACACCTGATTCAAATGAATAGATCACCATTAACTTGTTACCAACCTCTGCACAAGTCTTTTGATGACACATTCATTTGAATTAGCTGTGATGAAGTCAGCTGCATGAAACTGGCCTCTCTGGACAGTTTTGTTACTGCATGTTGTGAGGTCATTTGACAAAGTTTACCTTCTGAAAGAAGGACAGATGGATGCCTGCTATATATAGAGTAGTGGTACTTCTTACTTGTGGTCTCCAGGACCATGCGCTGCCATGACGACAAAAACACACTTGATCAATGTTAAACAATAAGCAGACGACAGCTGCTGTCTTTCCACCCTGAGACACCAGATGTTGCTAAAGAGCTGGAACATCCTGTTCTGTATCTTAGATGGAAAAGACCTTGGGTATATGTCTTTTTACAAGGTGAGTTCTGGTCAATATTTGGACTAAAATGACACCTTAATGCTCACCAGCACTGATGACATGTCCACGGCGACCATATGGGCTGAAGAAAATCATGTAAATAATAAGTGGTTGAGATTGTTTCCCTTTTGCTCAGAGCTCACCCTCATGTGGAATTTCTCGTCTTTGTGTCCACTCAGCATTTGCTGGTTTTCTAGATAATTTTCCCACACAAGTCCACGTCACTTGAGATGGTGTAAGAAACAAATTGTTCTAGCGCTCGTGGGGGCCCCACATGAACACTTTGAAAATAAGACAAAACTCAAACCAGGAGTGAAAGTTGTGACAACAGAAGTTAGCAGCTGGCTCACTCTGACCTTTTATGCAGTTCTTGTGCAGGAAAAAAAAGAATTGTTCTTCTAAAACAAATGCTGGTAAACTGTAGGTGGATATCAGACTCCTGTATGGTTGCATCTGAGAATCTGTCACAGGACATGAGACGAAACTTAAACATGTCCCAGCGTCTCCTAACACATATATTTTTATGACTGATGGGCTCCGTTGATGACTTCACTCGCTGCCAGGTTCTGACAGTGTTATCATGCCTGATGCCATCATTTCAAGAGAAAGGCTTGTCGGGACGTGACTTGCTGCTGCCATCAGCGGCTGAGAAGACTGGAATGCCTCCGAAGGAGTGTTTCTCCTTGGTGTGTAATCTGCCTAAAGCATCCCAGCTGAAACTGTTCACAAGGACAAGAGTCACTTCCAGCTGTCAGGATTTACATATTTAACTATCAAGAAAAAAAAATGTCTCATGGTCTGTTTGTCTTGCCCTGACCCGTTATGAAACTGACTGGGGAAGCGGGTTCACATTTCACTGCCTCCTGCACTCTTTCAGTTTCACAAATGCAATTTGAATAAGTGAATAATAATTTAAAAAAACCCTCCCACATGTGTATGGCTGCTCCCTTCCCTTGTGCTCTTCAAACCTCACTGTTCTCGAGGATTTTATCACCCCCTCCTCCTTCCTCTCCTCCTAATCCTGTCTCTGCTGCCAGTGGTGGAGAGAGAAATTTGGAGAATTCTTTTCAGTGACCACACCACACTCTCACGTCACATGCCCTGTTTTTCCTTTCCGTCCTTCTCCTAAATAAGGAATTACAACTTGAGAGGGGGAAAAAGCGAAAGAGCACAGGGGCGGGTCATAGAGTGAAAGAAGAGGACTTGAAGGCGTTTCTCTCGCTCTTGCTCCCTCTCTCTGTTGAATGTGGTGAAGTCATATAGTTCAGACAGGGGGTGTTCGCTGCTGAGTACTCTCTGCACTGAGTTGTAGAGGAAGAAGAGGAGCGGGAGCACAGCACCACGAGCACAAACCCACCTGTATTCACCTGGAAACTACCACACAAAGTGAGTAAAACGTCTTCGTCATTTTGGTCTGCTCATCAGTCTCAGGTTTCTGGATCCTCTCTGGCCGTCAGTAGATTTCATTGTTAGCTCTCAGAGCTTGTGGTTAATTCTGTCCAGGAAGCATGCAAAGAGCACCAATAACGCACCCCTCCCCTCCTCTCGTCTCTGTCCCTCTGTTTAATCATTCACAGACTTCAGTTGAATGTGGAGTTACAGATTAATCATTCCTGTGTGGATTCAGTGGGATCTGAATCAGACTTGTGAAATCTTTTTCTGCCTTTCTACCTCCTCATCTACACAAGGGTTTTTGGAGAAAGTGAACATGTTCAGTCTTTGATTAGTCTCTCATCACTACCACTCCATGATAAAGAGTGTATTCATTTCATTATTTACCATGAGCAACAAGCTCCTGATCATGGAAATGGGAATGACTACATTTGTCACATATGTGTCAGATTTGAGCTCAATAGTACCATGTGACTGTGACTTGTTATCTGTAGTGATAAGCTGGAAATACAGAGGACGGGATCGCTTGTGATAAAGGAAAAAAAGAAAGTTTTTCGTGACCAGAGAGCTGAGATGATAATGCAGCTTTCTGAAACTGTGTTGCAACAACAAGACGGTTGTGAAATACCCTTTAACGGATGACTGCAGGTTAACATGATATGAGGCTGTCTGAGGCTGGGCGGGGGATGACATGAATGGCAAACGATAAACTGTATCAACTTTAGTGGGATTGGAGTAAGAAGCTGCACAGAGATCTACGTAGGAGATAGGTTTTATTTTCAGATAAAATGTCAGACCCACAGTGGAGAGCTGAAGCTGAGGATTAGTGGAAAAGAGCATGTGGGTTGGTCGGAGTAAATAATGGTTATGGTAGGAAAACACAAGGAATGTTGCACGTTAACTATATTAGATTTAAGCAGCTGAGGAAGTTTTGCTGTGCTGTTTGGCTTGGAAACAAAAGAAGCACACAATCACAGTGCGCATAGTGAAGTGACTCCACTTACAATAAACTGCAGGACATGGAAACGTACAAATGTGTCCTGTAAGTCATGTATAGTGGTGATTGGGTAAATGTGATTATACAGGCATTTTACAGATGCCGCAATCTAATTTGGTGAATGGCGACATGTGATATGAGCAACAGAGCACAAAGTCCAGATGTCTTCAGAAAAACTGTAGAATGATAATCTCATTGCAACGCATTTATGTGCATCACAGACACAGTCAGCGTGGCTGTGCTTCACTGAGGAGCGCCACTGAGGTCCAACACAATGACTGAAAGTGCAAATAGGTATAGTTACATGTACAAACAACCTCCGTGACCTCGGCAGTGTGCACAGCAGGGTGGGGTAGGGTGGGGGGTGGGATGGGGCTAGGGGTGGGGGTGGGGTGGGGGTTTGATCACTGTGATTACAAGATGTTCCAAGCGACCATGGAGCCACTCCCAGTTGATTTTTTTTTCCTTTTTACAAGTGTACAACTCGACACATAATTTTCCCAAACCCCCCAATCAAACACCTGAACACACATTCCTGCCAAAGCAGACCACGCTAGCCGTAGTTTAGAGCAAAAGAAAAAGCAACGCCACACGTGTTAGATGCTGCACGTCTGAAAAGCACGCGGCGGATGGGCGGGTGGCTGGATGTGTCGATGGAGGATCAAAGTCCAGACTAGGCAGATGGATTATTCTGAGTCATATTTTACTGTCTGATTTTCATTTTACCCTAACCCCTGATGGTTCGTTTAGATACGTTGTAAAGATTGCAGCTGCAGGACCTCAGCCAGGCATGCCAGGAAACCACAGATGGAACTCCTCTGATTGAGAAACAGATTTTGAATGTTTGGATGTTTTGTTGCACTATTGTTGCTGCAACAAATTGAGTCTGGAATAACTTAGAGGACAGGAAGGCGTTCTTCCTCTGCGAGCCTACAACCGCTGCAGCCACAGACAATGAAAAGAGACAATGTGCATGTGAACCAGCACTGCCCCGGCATGGTGGCTTTGACCATCTATCAACACTTATTGTATAAGACCTGACAAGTGCATGTTTTGCAAGAAATTTTATAGGTGTGCTTTTCTGCCCTGAGGGGAACAAACATAGTTTATGCTGCACATTAAACACAGTTTTCCTACAGAGATACAAAACAGATTTTTGCCAGATTGAACATGCTCTGACACTGTTTCCTCAGTTTTAGGATTCCAAGTATTTTCAAAAAACATTTAAAAAAAAAAAAACATACAACAGATTTGTATCATGCTCACACTTGGGTAAGAGGTGAAGAAAAATAAAAGCAGAAAGATTCTCCTGTCGGTTATAAACATCTCCATATGCTATCTAGCGTCCAGGAATTTCAGAAACAGCCGATTTGTGCAACATCCTGATTCACATTTAAGACTGGATTGCAATAGCTATGCATACGTTTTAACTGCAACGTACGTAACAATTTAACCGATTTAGCTGCTGAGTTTGTTGACTCTTCTTGGCCCGTTTCCATGGTGGGCAACATTGTGTTGTTTTGTTTAGATCCTCTATATACATAGCTACCTTTGTCAGGAAGTGGGGTAGGAAGTGACAGCTGAATGAACAAACAGGATGTAGGGAGCAGGGCGGTCCTGCTGAAGCCAACAGGAAGTTCAGCGCATTAATAAGTGAGATACGCCGGCCACAGTTATTCACAGAGAACCGCAGGGTTGTGATTCCGCAAGACCTCTAGCACTTTAATTAATGTGTTACAAAATGTCTTTGTTTTATAATTACAATGATGTGCTGTGGACAATGGGAATACCAAGAACATAAAGTGCACAGTTGTGCACATTATGATTATGTCAAAACTAAAAGAGCCTTGTTGTCTTATTGTGACTCTTTGGTTTGTTTTTATCTATCTCCTCATTCTTCTCCGAACAAATCTGGAGCAAGTCTTGTTACTTTTACACAGCGTTTCTTGTCTTTAAGCATAACTGAGCCAATTGGCTCCTGGTCATGTGAACAAATTCTGAATAACAAAAGAAGCCCCACAAAGAAGTGAAGATCATCCAAAATCTGATAACTTAGGAACAATACATGCTTTCTAGTATCAGAGCTCCCAGCAGAGACACTTTCAAGAGCAACAAGGAAGAGGATGATTCAAATCTTATTTGTTTTGACTTCAAGCCATGAGTTTGGGGCGTGAGCGGAGCAGGGATGAGTTAGTGAATGGTGCCACATCTGTTAAACCTCAGCTTTACAAGGGATGTAATGAAGTGACAGGGAGAAAAGTTTGGTAAACTATCTAACACTTGCCCTCCCTCCCAACAGGATCAACATGGCAAACAGAGGTCCTGCTTATGGTCTGAGCCGTGAGGTTCAGAGTAAAATTGATAAGAAATACGATCCGGAACTGGAGGAAAGGCTGGTGGCGTGGATCACTGCCCAGTGTGGCTCTGGAGTCGGTGAGCCCAGCCCAGACAAGACCGGCTTCCAAAACTGGCTCAAGGATGGATGTGTGAGTTTCCGGTCGGAGCAAGATTAATAATCTAAATACAGCGCTGTAAATCAAACTCTTTTCAGTTTATTAAAAAGTACTTGGATGTCCCGTCTGTTTCTAGGTGCTCTGTGAGCTTATCAACAGCTTGTACGGAGCCAACAAACCTATCAAGAGCATCAAAACCTCGAGCATGGCCTTCAAGCAGATGGAACAAATCTCCATGTTCCTCAAATATGCCGAAGAATATGGAATCGTAAAAACGGATATGTTCCAGACCGTAGATCTCTTTGAAGGTAAAAACAACCAGAAGCTCTCATCCCTGTTGAGTGTTTTGCAGATTTACTGTAGGATAAATGAGTAGCACAGGTCTGTCTTGTATGCGAGTCCATCTGAGACTGTTGGATGTCTGCAGGCAAAGACCTGGCTGCTGTCCAGAGGACCCTGATGGCCCTCGGCAGTTTGGCTGTCACAAAGAATGATGGGAATTACAGAGGAGATCCCAGCTGGTTCCATAAGTGAGTTTCAGCCTTTCCTCTTCTTCATGTATGAACCAATGTCTCTGTGGAAAGATGGAAAAATAAAGGAGGAGTCTGGAATGAGACTAAAAGATGCGGTTGTGCGTATTTGCAGAAAGTCGCAGGAGAACAAGAGAGACTTCTCAGAGGAGCAGCTGAACGAGGGCAAAAACGTCATCGGCCTGCAGATGGGCACAAATAAAGGAGCATCTCAAGCTGGCATGACGGGCTACGGACGACCGCGGCAGATCATCAACAACCCCTGAAGCAGATCAGAGCTCTCAGAGGGCAGTCCCCCTGCCGTCCGAGAGGCCTGCCAGCAGGGGCGGAGAATTTCTGACTCTTACCTTGGAAGCCAGGAGAAAAGTGACCTGACTGTTTTCGAAACGAAACTGGACCAAACTAGGAACCCAAGACAACACAAGCACATATACAACACACACTTCACGTCAAGCACACACACGTACACCCACAGCATCAACTTTGCGAGTAAGACATGACCAAAGCTTTGTTCGTTGTATAGCTCCCCTGTCCCAGGCTCTTTGTGAAAAATATTTTCTTTACGGTTTTACATGTTTTAACTCATTACCTTGAAATCCAGTGTGCTTTACCTTATTTCAAACCATGACTTGTGATTGATTTCTTACCTTTCAGTTTGCTTCAGTATGCCAATCTGTCTCATTCAGCGTTGGGTTTTCTGTGTTCTCCTTTTTGACATCCACATTACTTCATCGCTGCTAAGCAGTGAACAGCTCCTTTCAAAACTAAACTCTACCAGATGGTGCATTCAAGGACATTCCAAGCTCAAATTTTTTAGATTATTTTGAATACATGAAATAATATCTGTTATTTATTTTACACTGTGACCTCTTTTGCTTTTCGCTCAGCCTGTCGTCCTTCTGACGAAGTGGTTATCAGTTCTGAGATGTCAAGGTGACCTTGAACGCACCACCAAGGATAGTTTTGAAAAGACTGCAGAGGCAGTACGACGCAGCAAGAATGTAATCTTGGATTTTTTAAAAAAGAGTTTTTAACGAGTAAGAAATTATTTGCATTCTGTGGTTTACAGTAGGGTTAAGCAGATAATTTGAAGTTAATAAGTTTAACCCTGGAGAACCCATGGGGTCAAATTTGACCACCATTTTGTGCTGATTCCCAATGTTAAAAAAAAAAAAAAGGGCTGTTGGGTTTTCCAGGGTTAAGTTAAGACGTGTCAGTAAGTTTAGAAGCCAACACATTAGTTTTAAAAAAATATTGTGTTTTTTTTTTATTAGCTCAGTTACACAATCTCTAGTTAATTGATGTTAGTTAAATCATCTCAAATCAAATTTTGGACCTTTTTTTTTTCCGACTCTGATAATCACATTGATTTTAAAATAAAGTTTGACATAACTTTTCAAATGTCTCTTGTGTGATTATTAGATTATCTGAGGTGGTGGTTGTTTGGTTACGATCAACAAATATTTCTACTGTGTGATTGTTCATAAAACACCACCAGGTATACGGGTAGAGGGATGACACAAAGTACTCAGCGATGCATGATGAACAACTCTTTGAACCTGAGCTGTAACCCAATAATGGATCAGACGATGTCATAAAGTCTTATTTTAAAAAAAAAAAAAAGAAAGAAAAAAAATCTTTCCCATTGACATTAAAAGAGAACAAGGGGAAGCTGATATGATTAATTTTGCATGACTGGATGAAAGAAGAGAGACGAGGGGGTTTCAGAGGGGGAATATTGCTTTTTTTCCTGCCAAGTTTTTGTTTATACTGTTCTACTCTGTCTACGTGGTTCAGAAAAAGACCAGAGTGGCAAAAGAGAGGCAGCGTGGAGAAAAACCTAGGCTTGATGAGAAAAAGAGAAAAAAAAATTAAAAAGCAACAGGATGAAATACTGCTTTGAAAAGAAAAGAAAAAGAAAAATCCAGATGGATTCACAGGAGATCGAGGTGACTGAGGTCAGAAAAAGTGCTGGTTAAAGCAGATAAGGGTTTAAGAAAACTAAAGAGGATTTCCTAAAAGAGGGTGATTCTTGCAGGGACGTTAAGAAAAGACTTTCCTTTACCCTTCTTCCTGACCCCCAATCAGTAAACAGGATCCTGTGTAAAAAAAAAAAGGAGCAAAAAACTCAGCTGTTCATTCATTAGAAACTAGGAGATGTAAAAGCTCAGTGCCAAGACACCTTCTTCTTTTTATCTCCAATTATTTTCGTAATAAAAGCGATGTTGATCACTGTGCAGTCACACCTACATTTGGTAGCTTTTGCATCAGTTACCTTCCACTCCTGAATTTATTTCTGCGTTACAATATTCTTAACAGTAAAACTCAAGCTATTGTTGATGAAGCTGGAGCTGTTGCTCTATCTCAGGTAAAACCTAAACAGCTACAACTGGAGGCAACTGGTTTTTATTTTGACGGTACTGTTTGTTTCAACATAGGAGCGCTGGTGTGCTTTGGCACAAGTGATCTGTGGAATCTCAAGTTCATATCAGGCGCCAGTCTTGGATACCTCGCAAGGCATTTTCACTCGATTCTTATTTACACAACTTAGTCAACTGCAGCAAACAGAATGTTAACTGATATGTTAAGGAAAACCTAAAGACCTTATCGAGTGCGTTCATAGACACGTAACTGGACAAAAATCCTTCTGTGATGTCGCCCGTAGGTGTCTGAAGAGTAGTTTTAAAGCTCACCAGCCCCCAGTTGATCCAAAACTGGACAAATGGGTACAAGTTGAAAGAGCGCCATAACCTTCCCTCAGTCGCCTATGATGACCTGTGATGCCATCTAAAGTTACCTTAAATTTAATTCTGATTGATCAGTCCAATTGTTGGCTGAGGTGACTAAGCTAGAGTGGCTGAGCTTGTTGCAGTTGGAGCTGGAGATTGGGTTGAGGCCCAGAAGTCCTCATTCCAGCTGTGTTAATCTTAGTTTCAGATGTTTTTTTGTTTTTTTCTGTGGCAACACCTGATAATAGTATTGGATGGGTTTAATCAGAATCAGTGAAAGGTAATATCAATTTGCACCGTGGCTTAGTACAAGCTAAGTTAAGCTAAAATGAACTGATTTGATGACTGGTTCACTCCAGGCCAACCCAAAGTCATGGCAGCAGTCTGAAAGTACAGTAGTACAGTTAACAGCATAACAATCAATCAATCAATCAATCAATCAATCAATCAATCAATCAATCAATC
>JAOWBL010000006.1:8551278-8574280 GCA_028564865.1 Zenarchopterus dispar | reverse complement strand
TTCTTTCTTTCTTTCTTTCTTTCTTTCTTTCTTTCTTTCTTTCTTTCTTTCTTTCTTTCTTTCTTTCTTTCTGTCTTAATCAAAACTTACATCCGCTTCTCTCTCTCCAGCTCACTAGACCTGATCCAGTTTGCATGCCGGTCCACTGATGATGTCACCAGGCCCACTGTGAACCCATCGCCCTGATGCTAATTGCCCTCTCCCATCTGGACCTTGGAAACACATATGAGGATGCTGTTTGTTGCTCACAGCTCAACATTAAACACTATTGTGTCCATGAACCTTGTCCAGAGGCTCTGGATCCTGGACCTGTACTCATCTGTCTGTAAACTGATTATTGATTTTCTGATGGACAGAACACAGGTGGTGTAGATGGGTGGCATCTTGTCCTTCACTTTGATTGATGCTGAGTTCAGAGCCGGCTCCAGATTGTGTTCCTTTACAGTCGCAAAAGGCTGTTCTTCCTGGGAGACTCAGGACGTTCTGCACTTTTTACAAGTGGACCACTGAATGTGCATTGAGTGGCTTCATTCTGGTCCAGATCATAAATCTCCGTGGATGGTGGAGACAGCAGAGCACTTAAAACTGATTTTTGAACCGGATCGAACTGAAAGGATTTTCCTGAAAATTATTAGAAAACAGTTTGAATTTGACTTCCTTTAACTTGTCTGCTTTCCCTGCAAAGTGCCCTGAGATTACTTTTGCAAGGAGGTGATATAATATAAATAAACTAAGTTGGACTGAATTGAGTGAGTTGATTGGTTCTTGACATAATATAAAATAACTGTTAAATATGTGTGCTCACTGAATACCTACAGTCGCTCAGCTGCCAAGTGAACAAATTGGCCTGCTTGCTGTTCTAACTTTGACCAGCAGAGGTCAATATTGAACAACAGACTGACCAGCACACCTCCACCTCTGGCCAGAGCAGATGGCAGAGGAGGCTTCACACCGACAGGTATTCAGGAGTCTATTCAGTGACCTTTAAGTAATTTACACGCATTTACAGTTACGTTGTTGCTAATTCTAGAAGGTTTTTGTTATTATTATTATTGGTGTGCCAACAAACTCCAGCTCTTTAATGTTCTCTACATATAAAAATATGAAACCCATTTATCCCACAATATTAAAAAATATATATATATTTAGAAAATATTTAACCTGGTTCACGGCAGGATTTTACAGATAAAGTATGCAAATCTCGGAATACATTTATGTGTTTCATTAGTTTCTTTTTCCAAATAATCAGATTTAGTCCACGACAGCCAGCTGTAGGGCCTGCAGGTGGGGAAACACGTGTTAATATGTGCAGCAAAGTGTAAATGTATTTGTTTTGAGTTATTCTTTCATGAAAGTATCACTGAGCTATCATTTTGCATAATTTCCCCTTTGAGTCACTCCCCTTCCTTCTCGTTTGAGTGCTCGTTTTGTGGGTTTGTGCGGCTGGATCTGAGCAGTTGTTTCAGCAGTGGATCGCTTTTCAGAGACACCACAAGCATCCACACTGACTTTAAATATTCTATGACCTGGGAGTGTCCTGCAACTTGCCTTCCCCCCATTCTTCATGCTTATGCAGAGGAGCTGCTGGCATCGGGCGCAGCAGATATCGGAGTGAAAGGAGAAACTGGCACTCTAGAAAGTTGCAGTGGCACCTTTGATGACCTGCTTGATTTACCTGTTTTTGTTCTATTTTGCATCCCGTGCGGACTTGTCATGACCCACACCCCGCTTGTCTCTCCTCCTCTCTATCTGCAGTGCATTTCTGTGCGCAAATGTCTGTGCGCCTCTCATGGCTCCGAAAGACAAAGAAAAACTGTTGCCCACTCTGTTCTGCCGCTCCACTGGCCCATGAATAGAGCTCAGATTCAGAGGAAACAAAATTAAATCACAACAGTCCCCAGGGCAAGCTGAGCGAGTTTTCTACATCCACAACGCGCAAAGAAAAGCGGTCGTCTGGGGCGCACAGGTGGGTGCGCTCTCCAAGGTGCCAACAAATCGGCCTGCGGTGCGCCTCAGCTCACAAAACCCGGCAGTTTGGATACAGCTGGACCACATCGCTCAAGTCGGCCCTGGGTTTTGCTCTGATCTACCGTTCCGCTGCGTTTGATTTGGGAAAATGGATTTGTATGAGCGGTAGTCTTGGGAAGAGAGGAGGGGACATGGGCGGGGCTGAGGCGCCTCTCGTTTCCCCTCCACGCTTAGCGGGGCAGCAGGGCTGGAAAGACCTCCGGGGAGAACAGTCGCCAGTCCAGCACGGAGACCTGCCTGGCCAAAAAAACGCGCCTCGCACTTACCAGGATTGCCAAATATTCCTGAAAAATACACCTGCTATTTATGGCATGTGGCTTGTAACTTTACTCCTGCTGTACTCTCTCCAAGAAGGTAAGAGAAAAAGAAATTCTTTGGAATATTTGACTCTTTAGACCTTCCCCGAATGCTGGACTCTTACTGTTTTAAGTTGATTTAAAAGTGCGTGAGCCACCGTGTGCGTCTGATGCTCGGATGTCTGCTTAAAATTCCACTGATGAGCAATTGGTTGGAGATGATTCTTTGAGTCAAAAATGCATAAACTTGATGCGACAGAGTGAGTAGAAACGGTGCGCAATTAAAAATATAAGGTGTAGGGTTTCCACCTGGATGGTTTGTAGTTTTCTGCGGCGGACCCGGACGCCTCGGATGGTGCCGATAGCGCGGATTGTTTTCGCATTACCAACTCCAGTTATGAATATGTAAAATGGCTGAATGGGGAGAATGAGGTGCAAACAGAGACAGAGGGAGAGAGAGAGACTCAGACATAAATGAAAACATGCATCGGTCTGCAATTATGGAGATGATTTACAATTTTAGAACAGATTCACTCAAACTGGCGCTCCTGTGAAGTTTTTTGATGGATGATTGGGATTTTTGACACCTTGATGCTTTCATTGTGTAGCTTTTGCTAATTACAGCTGTTCTGATGGGCTGCATTTGGAGCAGGCGCTCGCCTCCACAGAGATGCTCTTATTTCAGAAGGAGAAATTAAAGGTTTTGTCATTTTTGTTCTGCTTAATTACAAATGCTTGCCATTTTAAAGTGGATGGTAAATAAAAGGCCCCTCTCCCCCACCACGGCCTTATTAGTTTAATAGGTATACACCCACATAAGGGCCATAATTAGAGTATTCCGATTTGGCTACCCCCATTTAATTCATTTACTCTTTTGAAAAATTCCTTTTAATTCTTTGATGTGAATATAAAATGCTGTCCATTTGCTACAATGAATTCATTTTTATTTATTTATTTGTTCAGAACGCAACAAATCCCTGACCCTATTGCAAAGTTGATCTTCTGCTATTACCGTGCATTATGATAATCCCGGACAAATCTGCGTGGAAAATAACAGAAATTCAACACTATCTCTCCAGGAGAGTTTTTATGGGCCTTTGTGCGTCCTGCGCGTTTGGAGACATGTTTGCATGATTTTGTCCTCATTAATAGCCCACAAGGCCTCGAGACGGTGCAAATGCATAAAATAAAATAAATGAATGAATCAAAAGTCTTGGATGTCATTTCTGCCGGGCAGAAATATGTGCCTTTTAATGAAAAGCGATCCACAAAATGACAGGAAATCCACTGGCCATTTTATGTTATGTCGTTTTAAAATCTATATTTTTTTTAATGTCAGCAATTTTTTTTTTTTAAGTTCACCTTTAGTCAAATATATGTTGCGTTTGTGTTTAATTCGCCTCATTTGCTTGCTCTTGATTCTAAGCCCTTTTTTTCAGCTTTAAAGGCATGATTTCAGAGCGTCACGGGGTTCTGCCGGATCATATTAATATGCGCAAATTTATTTCACCAAATGAAAAAAAAAAAAAAAAACTCCAGGGGAGTGGGTGTCGATTAGAGACTTGCCCGGTCATGTTCCTCACTAATAGCGCACCTGGACCCCGCGGACGTGCGCGGGCGCGTGGACGAGGGCAAGCCACGGGGACGCGCGTGATGGCCTGGTGGTTTGGGTTGATCGTGTGGGACACTTTTCAGTGCTGATTGTTGTTTGCGGGATCCAAACAGGAAGTGATTGAGGACATTTTTCGTTTTCCCACGAAAAAAAAGACGAGAATAAGAACTTTCAAAGAGGAGGCAGGTTATAAGGTGAGCCATGACTCTTAAATGAAGGATTATGCATATGGAAAAAGAAAATAGTCATCTGTTATACCCTATTTTAATTTTTTTTTTAAAACTACTTTTGTCAATAAATTTTAAAATAAAATCCTGGACTGCCTTAAATGTGAATTACATAGCAGTGAATTAAACCAAGTTTAATGTGGTATCCAGGTGCCTCTGTGTCTTTTTTTTAAACTTTAGAATCAAAGTCCAATCAATTAGACACATTTTTTAAATTATTTATATGAAATTGTATTAGAACTTCAATTTTAATTAGAGGTGTTTAATAAGAGGTGTGAAAAGCAGTGAGTTGATCCCTCGCCATGTTCTCACCATTGGCCCCCCCTTCCCCCTAAAACACACACCCACACGCATGCAAGACACACACATACGAAAGATATATGCAGTCCCAGTGCAGAGCCCCCCA
This sequence comes from Zenarchopterus dispar, assembly GCA_028564865.1. Taxonomy (NCBI): domain Eukaryota; kingdom Metazoa; phylum Chordata; class Actinopteri; order Beloniformes; family Zenarchopteridae; genus Zenarchopterus; species Zenarchopterus dispar. The sequence goes on along the minus strand of JAOWBL010000006.1, from coordinate 8,569,711 downwards.
CCGCCCCCCACCCGTCCAATTCCCTCTGCTTCCATTGCAAGGCTGCACAATTAAAGCTGCAATCTGAGCAATATGCACCACTCAATGACAGAGCTGCCTGGTCCACTGGGGTGCCAATCATTTCTCAGGCAGGGCACAGGACGCTTTTCCTTTTTCTTTTTTCCTTTTTACCAACTCAAACCTGACTGAATTTTACACTGAAATACATAAAAGAATCCGTCTGGAGGACAATTACACGAAAACACACACACACATGAAGCAGTCACTGGCATTCCTGCTTTCCTATTGGACCATAAATCTGCTACAAATCTAAATGAGATTATTTGCAAGAACTAATAGATAAAAGACAGTTAAAACAAAACGAGCGAGAAAACAAACAACATCAAAAGTTAATGTAAAAAAAAAAAAAAAAAAATCTCCTCAAAGAACTCTGCGTAATGACACAGCGGTGCTAAATTGAGCTCAGGCTTCTTCCAAATCTTATTGGATGCCGGAGCTGCATATTTTTAGGCGGAGGGAGTTTTCAGCAAATGTCAAATCTCTGAAGCAAGTAGTTGTTTTTGTTGGATCTCCCTCTATCTCCATCTCTCTCTCCATCTCTCCCTCCCTCCATCGCTTCCTCTCGCAGTAACTCCCCTCCCTCTCTCTCCCTCATCACTAGGCAGAATTAAAGGTTGGGGGAGGGGCAGTTTATGCAGACTGTGCTGGGACTTGTGATCCACAGATTTGATATTCACATTAAGAGAGAAACTGGCTGCTTTGATGTGAGGGGGAGCGGGTCCCAGGGGACTGCTGAAGTAGCACACTTTTTTTTCCTATTTTTTTTTTCTTTTTACTGACACAGCATAGTCCAAGGGTGGTGGTGGTGTTGGTGGTGGGTTTGGGGAGCAGATTGTTGGGGACAGGGTGTACAGATAGACAATGGATGGGAAGTAGTGATACACCTCTGTTGATTGGATGTAACCTTAACAGCCCCCCCCTCCTACTTCTCCTACCCGCCACCCACCTACTTATGCCAGACCCCTGAGGATGATCTATAAGCTTACATCTATCTTTATCCCCTTTTACATCACCAATATTCAATTCACACCCCTTCTCACACTGCGTCTCCTCCCGGCGCCTCCTCTGCTTCTTCATGTTTCCACACAGTTGCAGTCTCTGTGTCCCCCACATGGAAGCACAACTTTCTGTCCCAAATAAACCTGGAAGATGAGTGACAGAGAGATGGCAAGCCAAGAATGGCGTGAAAACAGAACTACAGTCACACTGGAAATGAAGCTGTTTCCAAAATAGCTGGAGCGGCGGGGGGAGAGGAAGGAGCGGTTTTTGATAGATTAGATCGTTGATGAGCATAGCTTTCTGCCAAGCTGAAACCTACTTTTGACTTTTTTCCACTTCCATTTGATAAGATAAAAAAAAGGCCGATGCTATGACAATGGTTTTACCTTTACAAGGAGATGGAAGGATGGAGACGGATGAGAGCAGAGGAGGGCAGCATGTGGACGTAATGTAACTGTGGATGGGCGCTCGGATATCTGGAATAGTGAGATTGTGTGTGAAACACTGGAGGTTCTTGAGTTTATTTACCCTCTCAACACAATACAGTTGTGAAAGTCAAGTGTGTATGCGTGTGTGTGTGTGTGTGTGTGTAGAGGCTTGTGCACACTCACATCCTGGAGAGGTGTAGATCAGCTGCATTATGCATGATGAAACCTTGCATAGGTTATGACTTCTGCCTCTCTGACATACATATTCATGCATAGCTCCCTGCCACGGTGTGTAAAATAGTGACTGCGACTGTGACAGCCTAAGCTTCAGCTCCAGCAGTGCCATCAGCACTCCAACACCTTCCAGTAAGGGCTGGTTTTCTCTTTGGAGCCGTGTCTGAACGGGGCTGATGAAGCCTCCTGGGTGCAGGTGAACTGCAACAGCAGCAACACTAAAACCCTGCAGCTTTGTCAATAATGGATACTCAACTTTCAACATGCTGCTCAGGTTACATCCTCATGGACGTAACTAAGAAAGCTGAAGCCACTGAAGGTGGTAGCCTGTGTGTGAGATATAATAGTGTGAAAGTTGTTAAAGGCTCTAGTAAGAGTTTCTACTCCACTTTTAGGAACATATATTAGAACCTTTGGTTTTCAGATCTGACACAGTGTCCTATGGTCTTAATAAAATTCTTAAATACTTACATTCCCCGTGCCTACAAGTTTAACTCATCCCTCTTTGAGCTGCAATCTTGTCAGAAGTCTTTTGGGAAGCAACACAGATAGGGATGCTGAAGCAATGAGCATTTATTATTACAGATTATTCAAAATCTTGTAATTTCTTGATTGCATATGGGCTCAATAAACACTTGGGTGTACTTTTGCTCTGTTCATCTGTGTTTTAACCTTTTATGGTGATGTTAAGAACTTTTGTTTATATGGCTAAAATTTCACAAATGTATCCAAGTTTATTTTGGAATGGCAGGTAGTGGATTTTGGCTCATATCAAGTGAAAGTCATCCAATAATGCTAATTAGATGATAAAAAAAAAAACAAAAAAACAAACAAAAAAAAACAGTACTTGAGAATTTCATCTTTGATTGTGTGGAAAAAATGAGAGAAAACTCCTAGAAGAATTGATTTTTCTAAGCTGGAAACCCCTGGAAAGATTTATCAAGCCCAATTTCCACATTTTAAGGCATTCCCTGGATAGGTAGTTTATCAAGTAAATATTAAATTGTTTAACTAATTGCTATTCCTGATCTAGTACATGATCTATGTATTATAATTCTTAAATGTCTTTCTTAAGTTTTGTAAACTTTTGTAATATGTGTCACACAAAGTGACACAATTTGCTGTGACTTTTTTTAAAAAAGAGCAAAAGATTTTAAAATTCCCACTTGAAAGGTGCAGTGAACGTAGCATGAAGTGAAGTTGTGGGTTGCTGGGCAGTTGTACTTCTAACCGATATCATGTGACACTGATGCCTTCAAGTACAACACCATGAAGGTAACAGAAACATCTCTGGCACCAACAGAGTCACATTCAGAAAGCACCTAGTTCTCTCATGAAATATAGAGTCAATAAATTTCCACTACGAGTCATAATGGTCCTGTTAACTAGATTCACTTCATCGGATTCATGTGGTAGTGACCCTCAAGCTGATAATTGAATAGTTTAATAAATGTAAGTCTTCAAAGAGTCACACTTTTGTCCATCCAGCTGCCAAGGGTCGTTTTTCATCTCCATCCTCTAGAAAGACCAACATGTTAAACTGCAGATATCTATTTAAAACTTCTACAAACCAGTGGGCAGCATGAAGAGTGTGTCCATTCAGTTATTTACAGTCTATGACTACAACGTAACTTCAGCTGTTCAGATTTGAACAAATCCAAAACTCTCACCCAATTACACATTTTCAAGCCGAGTCAGCTACACACGGAGATGCAGGGTTGAAATCAGTTGTTATTTCAGACATCCAAAACACAGAAAACACTTTTTTTTGTAGTTTTTTTCTATTTCAAGTTTGATTATTATTATTATTTTTAATCTGTATTTAGTTTTAGATAGTAATCATTTTCCACTTTGGTTTGTTATATATCATACTATAAGCAGTACATCTTTTGGTACTATTAGATGGGCAAAAACTGGCTACTGAGGCCGTCATGTCAAATGTGGCATATTCTTTTGTAATAAATTAGCAATAATGGAGTGTTAAAATGCAGTTCAGATTTATTATTTTTCCTTGTTGATATCTACCAGTGTGAGCTGAAAACAACCAACCTCCTCATTTTGTTAACAGCGTCATTCTGTCATTTTCAAATGGTCCCTTTCTTAAAGTTTGGACAAATGAGTGATAAAAATATTCTAACCCCCCGCCCCAAAAAAAAACAAAAACAAAAACAAAACCAAATAAACTAAACAAAACTAAGTTTAAATTCCCACAAAAATGATGACACTTCTATTCTGAAACACTGAGCTCGCGTCCAGTCAGGACGCTGACTGACAGCTCAAATGAAGCGTACTAACTAAGCAAACAGAGCTGTTTGTTTTACCAGATCCAACCTGCTTTAATGTGCAGTCACATCCCTTCCAGGAATCAATCCCTTTTCAGATGCTGAGTAATATAACCAAAAATGACTAAAGTAAGCACAGAAGGCAACTTTTGCTAATTGACTTCGTGTTCAGCTGACGATGCAGTACGAGTTGGCAGCACAACTGCGGGATGAAACTCTGAGAGGGCGAGAATATTTGGGTCGTCGGGTTCTGTTGTTGCGCGGCGCACTGGAGGAACCCGGATTATTAATTTGGAACAGTCAGAAAATTCAGTGTGCCTGGACACTTCAAGTATGTTAGATATTTTGTTTGGAACAGAAATCTCACATTAAAAATCAAAACTTGGCTGAAGCAGCTGAAGAAGAACGTTATCGTCATTTCACACAAGAGCACAACAAAAGTCTTAAATATGGACAGGTGTCATTCACACACTGAGCCGGTTTAAGAACACTGAGTACGCAGCGCTGGGTTAAAATGTACTAATCAAAGTACTGCATTTGTGTTATAGCCCAGGTTCTCAATACTACAAGCATCTGTGGGATTATATGATTCTTCTTTGTTGCATTTTCTGAGAAAATCTAAGTAATGAGGCAAGGTTTTTCTGCAAATTCTGCTATCTGGATGAATTTGTGTGACCAAGGCAAAATAATTAGTTGAATAACAGCTGGGTAGCTATGGTTGGGTGGTTCAACGTTAACTCACCATTGTCTGACTCTGCAGTTCACCAGGACGCTTCCCTGGCATGATATGTTCATTTTAATGGGTGTCATGTGTTTCTATGCAAATTTCTGAATTAATATAAGAGTTGAATTCAGAAAGGTGTAAAACGCAAAGTGCAGTTACTCATAAGTAATCTTGGTGACATGTAGGTCTGACAATATGTTAACCATAAAACAGAGTTTTTGTGGCATTGTAATTGATTTAAATAAAATAAAAATATTTAAATACTATAGCTTTCTCAAAGGTCATAACTCACAAATTAAATTATAAAAATGCTTCATCTCAGTGATGGTCAGCTGGACTAACTTCACTGGAACCTTCACTTTATCCTTGCGTTTCTTAACTATGTAATGCCAGATATATCATAGTCGATACATTTCTGAGATCACTGCAACCTCCCCATAATAATAATAATAATAATAATAACAACAACAACAACAACAACAATAAATAATAACAATAATATTAAAACTGTTTCACACACTAAAATAAATACAAACATTTTCTTAAAAATTCAATGTATTTATAATGATACAAAAAATATTATTTAAAAACAGTTAAATATAAAAGTGGAGGTCTTTTCAATTTCAGCATTGACTAAACACTTTAAATAAAAATAAATGATAAAACACCAGGGTTCTCTGTATGTTATTTCATATGTCGGGCTTTAAATATAACCTGAAGTCCAAAGTGACTGCTACATGGGCACCTACAGTCACAGCGGCATTTTTGGTGCTTGTGTGTGTAATATAATCTTGAATCAACTGAGGATCTGACTCAAGCTGTGCTGGTGCTTCTGTCTGAAAGTAATTTGTGTTGAAGTACATCAGTTTGACCTACGTTTGACATTAAAATCATGTTGGTGCAGTTGTATGCGGACATGGCTGCAAATCCTCAAACTTTACACTCGTCTCCGTCAAAGTAGTTGAAGTATGTCTTTATTAAGGCAAAGCCTTTGTAAGTCATCAGAAACCTGCACAAATCTGTTTGTTTTCTTCCCACACAATCCATCAAACCAGTTGGCACAGGTGGATGGTAATATTTGATCTGCTGGTTGTAAATGAAGTGGAAACTCTGCCGGTCTGGCAAAAAGCAGCACTCTGCTGTTTGAGCTACGGGAGTACACCTGGCTGCTTGTGCAGACTTTCTGTGATGACAGCTTTTTTTTTTTTTTTTTTTCCAAATTTATTTCATTTATTGGGATTTTTGGTCTCTTCAGCAGCTACCTTGAAAACCTGCTAATATCTGAAACTATGTGAGAACATTTTAGGTTTCTCAGCTTAGAGGAATGACAACATGGTAGCCATAAAACAAACAAAAAGAGAAAGAAATAGGTATATATTTGATTAGAGCAGAGGGAGTTGAGCTTTAAAAAAAAAAAATCAATGGCACCTGGCGCACCTCGGAGTGGAGTAGGTTTAAAATTTGCAAGAATAAGATGAATTTTGAAAGTTTGCAACCAAAATGTCCAGCCTCCTCCTTCTGCCAGCAGAATCTCCAGAGCACATGAACGTGCACTACCAGCATGTACTGTAGGTTATGACTGTGATACAGTTAGGCCTGCTATCGTGTGCAATGTAGCCAGATATAGATTCACTATAGGCCAGGGAGGAACAGGGTTTTCCTCACATTTTTGCAGGCTGACTAGGCTTTAAGAAAAAGTAAAAAAGAACAATTACTTTTCCAACATGCTTTTTTAAAATATTAATCTCCGAACACTGATTTCATCATTATTAGAAAGTAAAGGATTTTAACCAAAAAAAATGAAAAATGCATCTTGAAATAGTTACCTTTGTATCTGCTCCACGTTTGTGTTATTTATGAATAGAGAGGGATTCATCACAAGCTTAAAAAAATAAAAATGTGAGAAAATTGATTTAATAACATGTGATGGAAGTTGTGAGGATATCTCTTTAAAGGCAAGAAATGAAGTTTTCTAAATTTGATTAATTTATCTTCAATGTCTAACCCAAACCAAACCTGTTTTCAGATCAATAATGAAGAATTTATTTCGAGAACCTGGACTTCCCCTGCAGTGTGGCGTCTTAGAGTGGAGAAGATGGTGCAGAAAGAAACACAAACTCTGTTTTGTTTACAGCGCATCAAAAATGGTGGCTAATGTTCCTGTTTTCTGCAGCAATGCATCGTCTGCAGAAAAGACAGAACATTTACTTACCATAAAAGCTCGGGAGGATTTGCTCCTGTAGTCTCACGTGGTTGTACTCTGTGAATTTTCATAATTCTTACAAAATTGGTGGGTGGGTTCTCACATGCAGCCTCTGGTGAACATGTCTGGAAAATATCAAGGCTGCGGTTAATGTGAAAATGGCTCAAATAAATGATAATGCATAAATCTAATCTTGTAGTTTAGAAATCTTATTTTAATCTTAAGAAGAAAGCATGGACAGCCAGGAAGAAAAAAAAACATTATGTTTCAAATGAAATAAAGTGAAACTCTTTGAAAATCTTTGAAACTCATGGCAGTACAAATATTAACATCAAAATTAAGAAAATTAACAGAACATATTAATGAATAAGTCTTTTGCAACACTTAGTTGAATTTCAGTGACATTGTTCTTTTAAATGTCATAATTTACATGACCACATAAAATAATAAAATAATCATAACTGCATTCAATTTAATGATGCTTTTTTGGGGTTCTTGCCAATAGCAACTCCCCACCCCGATCCCCCACTTACTGTACTTAGTTATACCAAGGTTTCTCTGTCACATTTACGGTATGTGGCAAGCACAATGAGCTCATATACTGATGTATTTGTTTTACAAGGGTTTATTTTTCTGCCAAGCGCATTAAACTTAAAACATCATTGCATCATATAACTACAGAAGCACTGATCTGCAATGTTTTCTTTAAAAACTTCTGATCCAATATATATATCTGCTGATAACTAATGTTGAATTCAATACAAGCAGGGTTGTTGTTTGTTAACTGAGTATTTGCAAAAAAAAAAAAAAAGGTGCAAGACTGAAGACTGTGGAAAAATACACATTTCTATCATCAAACTTTGTTAATAAGTTAAAAATGACATGCTTCACCTGAACAGGATTTATCATATTTAGTTATTTCATGAGTAAAAATGCAGAGGTTTGACTTGAAACTTGAAAATGGACGAGGTCTCAGGAGGATGTCGGCAGCTATTCCATTACAGTGAAACTACACATATGAATATTTATGGCTCAGATCCTTTCCAGACATGGGAGACTTAACATTTATGGAGTTGTCATCGATCAGATTCCGTCATGCAGATATAAAGACAGCATCCTCATGGATTTATTCAGAAATCCCCTCCACAGTACCAGGGACAGCACCGGTTGGACTGCGGTACTTGTCAAACAAGTGAGACTGAAGAGTAAATAGTGTGGACGTGTGGTCAGAGCTGTCTTACACCAACAACTGATGCTGACATGATCATTCATATTAGAATAACAAGCATGGTGTGCTTGTGTAAAACATACCAACAGTGGACAGAAGCAGCTGAAAATGCTTTTCCTGGAGAACGGGAAGCATGATAACAGATTCTTTTTGCCTTCTTGCTTGCACAGGTTTAATTAATCTTGCAGGGTTGAACATGGCTGCTGTCAACTGTCAAAAAATGTTATCTTTATTATCTCATCTATTGCCTCCTGACAGACTGCGTGATAGTGAGCAGGATACCCATTCAGACATGGAGTTGCCTCTCAGATTAATGGACAGAAGTCCATGTCTGAAAGGGGCTTAAATGTAACACAGATAAAACTTTTAATGTATTACCTCATCCGGGAACATGAGTTATGTCAGATGGATTTTATTTGGTTTTGAAGACAGCATTCCTTCATAAATTCAATGAACTACATTTTTGATTCGTTTTCCTTCAAGTCAACATAGTGGCAAAAAATTAAATACTGTGCATTTCAACATTTTGTGTTTTGATTGTTTTAGATGAAGTTTTTTTTATTGTATATCTGTGCACAGCTTAACCATGGAAACCCACTCTATCTCCTCCCAGTACGGCTGAGTGCAGAGCTTCTTTCTGAGTGTGTACGCGAGTGTTATTGTGTGTATCTGTGTGTGTGTCAGCATGTGTGGTTTGCTTGGTTTTGACACGCTCCGAGTGGCGGGAGTTGCTCTGATCCCCTTTCTAGTCCACTTCCCGCTCCATCAGCCCCGTGCTTCCCAGCCCCCCCATTGCCCATGCCCCTAGGACATATAATCTACTGTATGAGATGTTCTCCTGCTTCCCCCCTCTCAAGCTCTCAGGGTGACCCCCTCACTCCTCTACTTTAGTGCTGTCCCCCCATTGGGAGATTATAGATATTGCAATCTTTAATATGGGCTTTATGCTCAGGGGCCATTATCAGTAATCTGCGGAGGGGAGGGAGTCTGACCTGGTTTTTGCAGCCCACCACTGGACTGCCAGACACATTTTCATGTGCCATCTGTAACATGTTGCCCAGTTTCATCAATTTCTGACCAGTGACACCTCTTTAAAGGGAAGATGGAATTATTGATTAACCCCCTGGATGATAAGATAGTTGGTTTTTTTTGTTCGATCTGGTGCATTGAGCTTAGTGCCAGCACATTGACTGTTTGCCTGTCAACATCACCGACAGCTTCAAGTCAGGTTTTATTCAGAAATGTTTACATGAACCATCATTCCTAGTTTTTTGTTTGTTTGTTTGTTTACTTTAGTGCTTTTGATAGTCCTCAAGCGACAACATACAAATCTTAAGGTGCTCTTAAAATTAATATTTACTTTTTTTAACATAGTAACTATTTTGATTTATTTGATGTGAAAACATTGTTGTAAATAAGGTGATATTTTGCCGCTATTCCAACATTTTACAATTCTTTTTGAAACTTCATTTAATGTTAAGACAGTTGTATTTTCCACTAATATCATTAATATCCATTAATATTAGAGCTGTTGACTCTGAAAATGTGAAGAGTTAGCTGGTGCTGTTGTTTACTTTTGCACAACAGAATCAGAAAAAGGAAATGTTTATTTTCTGATTTATTTGACTCACATACCTTAAGGTGATATTCTTAAAGATGCCATTTTTCATTTAAGGTTTAAAAATGTTTCCTGGTTTGAAATTTTAATCAACTGTTGTGAAATACATCACAAAAAGTCTATAAAATGAATACAAGAAAATGTCAATATGATCTAAATGATCATACTGATCATATTACAGTGTTGGGAATCAAAAACCGGTTCCCCCTCTGAACTAGTTCCAGATTGATGGGACCTGTACGCTCCTGAACTGATCAGCTCCATCATCGATGCCAGCAGGTGCTAAAAATGTACTTAGCAAATCAACAAGGAGACAGGACATTTATTTTGACGTGCAATGATGCAGTGACAAAGTCACATCTTGTGTAGAAGGACTGCAGCTGTAGCTGAAACAGAGACACTGAACCTGCAGAGGTGTTCCAGTACTGACCTGTTACCAGTGCGCTTTTTGAAATATAAGACAGTGAAACGCTTGTGTTGAGGCTACAAACCCATGAATGTACATTTGTTTCCTTTTAAAACTCTGAAATTGATAAAGGAACTTAATAAAGAATCAAATTGATAAACAGAATCTTTAATGGCATTGGTATTGGTTAAATCGTATCAATTCCTATTCCTTTTAGAGGGACAGACTCAAGCCACCTCACTCCTACCCCACCCAACCCAAGACCCTGAGTGTGTGAACAGAAGATGGATGGGTGGATGGATGGATGGATGGATGGATGGATGGATGGATGGATGGATGGATGATGTTAGATATAAAGTGATATAAATATTAAGAGTACCCTTAAATCTTATTGCAAAAGTACTGAATGAAAATCTTTACTGATGTACAGTTTGTAACTTTAAAAAAAAAAAAAACCCTTCCAATGGTGAACAGAAACAAAAAGAAATTAATATCATTGGATGTTAACTGACTTGATGTAATATTATGAAGATTAAATGTTCTTTAAAATTAGCAACAATAAAAAAAAAAAAAAAACACCTGATGCTCTGCTTGGTGACATCATCAAACATCAACCATAAACCCAAATTAAACATACTTTTTACCTTAAAGAAAGGTAATCTGTTTTAATCAATTTTAATAAATGGATATTGCAACTGATGATGATGTTTTGACAATGTTTGAAAGATTTTCTGTGCTGCAGTCGTCTTTCAGATGGGTGTGCATGATGACATACAGTAAATCCGAAACAGCGGTGGTTAACGTCCACATCTGTCCATGAGCAGTGTCCCCCCTCTAACTTTTCTCCTAATCTCTCCTATGATGACCCCAAAATTTCATACAATGCCCTCCCCCCAATTTCCTCTTTTCATTCTGCTTTCTCTGGTGGAGGTGTGTGTGTTTAATCTGAGCGCATATGAATAACATGCCTGTGTGTATGTTTGTGAGTTTGTGTGTGCATGTGTGTGTGTTAAATATGTAAGGAGATTAAATCGACTTAAATCTCTGCGTCTGGCATAGAAATTCCAATCACATAACCTATCAGAACGCTCCCTCCCTCCCTCTCTCTCTGTTTGTCTTTGTGTATGTGTGCTCACGCAGTATGGAGGTAACAGGCTCCTCCCCCCTCGGATCCACCTAAACCATCGCAAGCTTTAGCCCAAATCCCTGGCTTTCCGTGTCACATGACCGATATTTGCAGCTGGACATTGGACATACATTTGTTATGATTATTTTACCACACATCTCAAGGACAACCCCCACCCCCCAACTCCTTTTCAACTTTTGCCTGTTGCTGTGATGCCCAGGGTTTAAATGAATCCTTTTTGAGATCCTTCCACTTCTTGTTCATTCTTTGTGGGTATAACATCTAGCAGGTGTGCTCTGATGGTTGTATATTTTCCATGCTGTTAAGTGATAACTTCATGTTTGTTTTGCCCCTGCAGTACACAGTGAGGATGTGGTCTCCACCAGGCTTTACTTTGTGAATGCCTCCCTGCAGAAGATAACCTACTCCAGCTCAGTGGGGGTGTCCCTGCCCTGTCCTGCAGGAGGCACCCCCAGTGCCATACTGCGCTGGTACCTGGCCACTGGCGACGACATTTACGACGTGCCCCACATCCGCCACGTCCACGCCAATGGCACCCTGCAACTGTACCCCTTCTCGCCCTCCGCCTACAACAGCTACATCCACGACAATGACTACTTCTGCACCGCCGAAAACCAGGCCGGCAAGATACGCAGCCCCAACATCCGCATCAAAGCCGGTGAGTTGGGTGGAGACTGAGGACGACCGAAAGAATGTGAAAGATGGAGGGGAGAAAAAAAAGAAGCACTGGGGCGTGTAAAGTGAAAGGTCACACTGAGACACAATACAACAAGTAATGGTGCAAAATGAGACAGCTGTTAAAGCATAAAGTGGAGCAGATGCAAAAAGCCCGGCCCACACACAGAATCACCTGCCCCAAAATAGCCCTTGACCTAAACACAGACTGACCTAGAACACAGTCTGCAGAGAGAACATCTGCATACCGCGTCAGGCTTCAGCTTTTGCGTACACCTATTTGACAGACGTGGCGATGAGCTGCTGCACTTTACTCTGACATTACCTTCATTCTCTGATAAAGCGAGAAATGCAAACCGTAGATCATTCTTGTTGATGGTTCTTGAGAAAAGCTGAAAACAACAGACACCATGATGAGATGATGACGAGATCTCCACTGTTAGTGACCTTATCATTTTAACATACGCTCAAAATTAGCAAACAAATTCACTCCCTAAAAGCATACGCTGTTGATGTACATGAAATTCCTTGAAACTGGAGTGTCGCGTTCATTGGAATTTTGGACTAATGAATAAACATCCACAGAAATTGCCGATGGTCTGTTATTGTAGGTTTTGGTCAGAAGCTGTTTCCATCATCATCATATTCTCTTTCCTGTCCTCCTTCTGCTTTCAGCTTCCTCCTTCTTCACACTGTCCTCTTGTGCCAGGCTAAATTTAGCCCGAACGTGCTTCTTTAATTATCTCTCATTAACAAACCTAATTGGTGCTTTCTGTTGAGTAGACCGTGTTTAATAAGCGAGGCCTCATCTAAAGTAAATGCGTGCGTCCGGGGTTCTGGGCTCCTCCAGTTCTACAACGGGCAGAGATGCGTCAGGAAGGAGGGATCATTCGTCTCGTGAAGAAACACTTCAAACACACGGCTGGGTTACAGTTACACTGCATCTACTGTCCCGCCCCTCCCCGTTTCCCTAGATTCATTCAGGCCCGTTGTCCCTCCCCTTTCCGCCCTCCCATCAACATCTGTTTTCATATTCTGCCTCCCAACACCAACCTAACTAATACTCATATTCGTTCTAATACTAATACTAGTGCCAAGTTGGGGATTTGAGCCAGGACCATGAGCTGCATGGCAGGCGGTATCTGCCTTCATTCCCACATGACCCAGAAGCCCGGCCCCAGGAGTAGAGAGGGATTAGCATGAAGCAAACATCCTGCAGCCAGTGGCCCGCGCTAGGCCCCGCTCGCTTTGGTGGGCCGGTTGCAATCAGGAGGGATGTGGCTGTTCGGTTTTCCGACGCCGAGGCCGTGGCATTGTACTTCCCCCTTGCACTGGGCAATCATTGACAGGGACCACACTTCAGTGTTACAGCTTCATGACATCCACACCTCAGTTCACATCAAAGATGACTCATTATACTGCTCCAAGAACCACAACAGGTCTGGTTTGTTCTCTTCATCTGTTTGAAGAACATGCAAATGTTTGTGCCCTCGCATGTGATTTCTCTCTTGCAGCAGGAATGTATGCCTGGTGTCTTCATGTCTGTTACCAGGCAAGGGATTCCAAACCAGTCTCTTAGCAACCTTCAGATACATCCTGGCTTTCATGTGATTTTGCTAATGAGCCCCTGCTCATTCATCAGGGTGTAAAATATTGCATGAACCCACATAAACCAAAGCACCACTAACCTGTCAGTTCTGCAGCTGGCCCGATTGCCTTTTCATGAAGTTCTGTGCAGAAACCGTATTTCTATGATGATGTCACAACACGGCTAGGAAATAACTTCCCTGATTATTGTGTTTAATGGTGGCTTCTGCCATTTATGGTTAAAGTGGTGGCAGGGTTAGAAGATTTCAGACATAAAAGGAACACAGCCAATGTCAGCGAATAAATCTAGCTAGCGATTGTTGGTTATTGTCGTTTGGTTGGTTAACGTAGTTTCTAATGACTCTTTTTTAAACATCTTTCAGATGCGATGCCTTTGTAATATCTTGTGCAGCTGTTCAATATACCTACGTTATTCATATTTAATGACAACAGATTAAAATACTTACTTAAGATAGCCCCTTTAATGCTATTTGAGCAGTAGTGTTTGTGATAATGTTTGTGTGTCTGTGTAGTTTTCAGGGAGCCCTACACCGTGCGGGTGGCGGACCAGCGCTCAATGCGGGGCAACGTAGCTGTGTTCAAGTGCCTCATCCCTGCTGCCGTGCAGGAGTATGTCAGCGTTGTGTCCTGGGAAAGAGACACTGTTTCCATCGTTCCAGGTAGGACATGAAATAAATACATTTGGAGGGTGGTTTGATTGGTTTAAAAATGTTAGATTTAGGTTTGTTTGTCTTTTATGTCTGCATCTCTGATTTCATCTGCTGAGGGTTTGATGCACTGCTGTGCTTGACCGAACTCTTAACGCGTGTCTTCTGTCTGCTTACTGTTCTGGATCACTGATCTGGTGGCCCTCCTCCTCCCTCTCCTCCACTTTCCCGCACATCTGTCTACCCTCACTCTCCTTCATCCCGCTCCTGTTTCCTTTTGACATTTTCCTCTTTGCGTCTCTCCTTTCTCTGCTTTTCGCTCACATTCAATTTTCCCAAGCCACTGTCATGTCCTGCCTGTAATTGTTCTTGACACTAAAGAAAATGAAAGACAGGCTCTTTTTCGAAGTCGCATGACTGTTCCACAGTTTCAGATCTATTTCTGTCCACTCCCTGCTCGTCCTTGAGGAACAGGGCCACAATTAGAGACACTGGGTGTCAATAGGACTGTGCCCTCACACTCATCTTCATTAACCTCATTTGTGCGTGCGTGAGAGTGTGCGTGTGAGACAGAGACAGAGAAAGAGATTTGCGGAGTTCAGTCTTTTTGTCTGTTTTTGCATTTTGCATTTTGTTTTGTATTTTATCTTTGCGACATAAGCACGGTTGCTCTGCATTTCGAACTTGTGCAACAACAATGCAGTAGAGAGGACCGGGTTAGAAAATCAAGGAAGGGAAGCAAGGAGGCTAGTAGGGCAAGAACGGCCTCAGGTCCTGGCAGATGGTGTTTTATATTATATGTATGCAAAAACACACTGATACTGTGTTGGACACGTCCATGCACTAAGGTTGCAGTAGTTGGTCATTTTTAAACATTTTGTCCATATTCTTGATTGAGCTTTAGTTTTTGTGCTTCATATTATATGTTTTCTGCTACAATCTTGTATTATATGTGTCCTTGGTTACCAACCTGATAGGAGAGACATTACAGTATTAGACATTATTACCGTGTTTTTTTTATTGACAACATAATTCTGAACACAAATATATGCAATCTATTTTGGACGTGCCATTTCTGGATGTGTTTCTTTGCAAACCATCACGAGGCTGCTGTGTGTAATTAGGGGTATATAGGTCACTTGATGAGCAGTGAGTGTGAGGATCAGATGCTGAACATGATGAGCTGCTCACTGAACTCAGCGGCGAGTTTTTCTCAGCGTTCAGCGTCATTCAGCAGTGAGGTTGTCTTTGACCTTGACCCCCCCAAAAAATCCACACGGTGACCTTGTCAGCATTCCCACATCCAGTCAACAACCATCTCCATAAGAGCAGACAATCTGAATAACAGAACTGCATGAAACTCGGATGAACAAAATATGCACAAACGTGCACACTGGCAGGTCCAGTGGAAGGTATTGTTGTTGTTGTAAACTCCTCTGTCAATGGTCTCAAACTCAGTTTCCACTCCACCGTGGTCCTACTTGGCCAGCAAGGGTCCGTCTGGATAGATCTAATGAAGATGTGAAAATTAAAATTGATTTTGTGACTAAAAGCTCTCTGCATGCAAGTGAGGGGCTGATTGCCTGTCTCGCCTGTCCCAGTCTCCTGATCCCTTCTGGAGAAAACACACCGGGAGAAGTCACAGTTGATTTGGGATAAATTCGCTCTTTTAAAAAAAGGCTCACATATGGGAAAGTTTCTTCCTTTATTCAAGTATTTTTATTTACTTGCATCCTTATATTTAAAGGGGGAGGCTCCAATGATACAGCTCTTGGACTACAAGATGGGATGGAAACTTCCTCAAAGGTCTCATTCAGCCAGCTTTTATCTACACCTGCAGACATGTGGACAATGAAACAGTTGAGAAAATAAAGCAAATGCACCCCAGCTTCAATTTCAGGGCTGTGGGGGTGCAGAAGGGTCTAACAAAGGAAGATGGCAATGCATCAAACAACAAGCTGTCATATTCATGGAAACAATAAGAACTGATCTGAATTCTGATCTGACCCTTAATCGGCTCCATGTAAGCAAACATTCTGCCCCAGATGTGGTCTGGCTATTGTATTGATTAAGTGGGGCTTTGTTTGCTGACTGCAAACAGTGAGTCAAAGCATTCAACCATCAGTGACCTCTTTGAATGGTATCTCTGAATCAAGCCTTTCTCTCCACGAGAGCTTTGATTGGTCGGTCGCGTGGCTGCAACACAATAGCAGCGTCCGGGAGATGTCTAAATTAAGCTCAACTATCCCTTGGTTTAAAAATACAAAACAGAACTGCTTTTTTAGTTTATGCATCGATTGTTTGAATTCCAGTTGAGCTCCATCAGGGGTTGTGACCTGATGAAACCCCTCCACCTCAAAAAAAAGGATGATTTGTGCCACCACTGGCCCGAGGCTGATTCCCACCATGGTTCACTATTCTGTTTTTCCTCTGTAATGTTCCACCATCTGTACTCAGCATAAGAATGCACGAGTGACTAGACAGCTTCTTTGCTCGCAATTAAAAATTCAAACCTTCCACTTAAGTCTCATTTTATTCTTATTACTCCACCCTTGTGCTTGAGCAGAGAGCGGCGTTAGATGCAGACACTGATCAGCGGCTGAAGGTTGAGTTGATGACATAACACGACGCTACCATGCCCTTTGAACCCCAACAGGTTTCATTTCTGTCCAACACACATGTTCCCCATCTGGTGTGTTTATGTGTGTGCTTGCGTGTAAGCGTGTCCCTTTGCCTGTCCCACTTTTACGTCCAGCCAGGACAGTGAGGGGGGGTTGAGAGGGGAGGGGTGCAGTCAGACTGACCTATTTCCCTTTCACTTCACCGTCCCATACTGTCCCGTCCCCACAGTCAGGCCCCGTGCGTGCGTGTTTTGTGTGTATTTGCGTGACCCTCAGGAGATGATGGAAGCCCACTAGTCTGAGCAAGCGATCTGAAGGCGGGGAGTTGGAGTGAGGACAGAGGGATGGAGGATTTGTGGGAATAAATACAAAAAAAAAGAGACAGTGGGATACAGAGAGGATCCAGCTTGCAGATCGAAGCCACCAGTCTAACCAGCAGAAAGCTAATGAGTGGCTCCGATGAATAGAGACTGGACCGGCAGATGGCTGCAGCCACATGGTGGTCCACTGCAGAGGTCCAACAATGCTCTATCTTACCCACCTGCACACTTTGCTGTCCTTTATGTAGTTGCACAATAATTTAATGTACATGACTGTGATGAAAAATGAAAACAGAAGGGAACAGAATAAATATCTTGATGAGATAAGCAATATGGAATAAGTACACTACTGTCATAAATGAAACACTCTCCACTCTGATTGTTTCAGGCCTTGTTGCTAAGGGCCAGGCGAACGCAGCCTGTGTCATTGTGCAGGTGCTGAGTAATCAGGCCTTCACACAAACTTAGATCCTAAAAGGAGTCACCAGGTTGCGAGGTCACTTACAGGCTACATTACAGATCGATCTGCAGCCCCTCGGGTCCCTGCTGGGCGTAAGGACATTCAATAGGCATGACAGCACACGACCTACATGCACACCAACAGCTGCGAAACAACAGTTAGGTTGATCAGTTGGTGGGATTTGTGAGCTGCAGTAACTAAGCTGATCCTACTGCTTAGTAATTACCAGCACCGATAGATTCAGAAAGCAAATTACAGAATCATTTTACACTTTTCTAAGCAGAGATAGTATGTGAATAAGTCTGTTTAAGAATACATTCAAACATACATCTTTTACTACAGTACAACACATATAGAGGAGGAAAAATATGCCATGATTACATAGATACAAAAATAGGTTTCTCAGCTGTTGTGGTTTTAAATATTCTCCCGCTCATTTCTTATACCCACTTCAATTCTTTTCAGGGTGGTGGGAGCTTATACCAGCTGTCACCGGGCAAACACTAGACAGGTCTGCCAGTCAATCACAGGACCTCACAAAGACCAACACAGCTCCACACTACGCATATGGACAATTTAGTGTCACCAGCAAACCTAACATGCATGTTTTTGGACAGTGAGAATAAATCTGAGTTTCCAAAGAAAACCCAGCTAGGCAGATGGTGAATATGAAAATGCAGCTTAGAAAAACATCAGGCGAGAGTCGCACCTGGAAGCTTCATACTGTAAGGCAGCCATCACATCAGTGAATCAGGAAGAACTCTATATGCAAT
>JAOWBL010000006.1:8521762-8546053 GCA_028564865.1 Zenarchopterus dispar | reverse complement strand
TTTTTTTGAAAACCAGACAATGCCATCTATGCCAGCATAATCTGATGGTATACGTTTCCCCTTCAAATCATAACTGTCTATTTTTCCACGCCCAACCCCCTCCTACCCCTTTGCATCTGTCAGCAACAAGGTGAGCTGCAGACCCAATTACAACAACAACAACAAAAAACTTTAGTTAAACATAGTAGCATGCTGACCAAACTGTGGATTGAAGAGTGTCACCAGAGCATGCCCGTCAGTACTCGCTTTCCCGCTCTCATTTCTGTCTGGCCCGCAGAGCAGCAGCCTGGCCGTGGCCTATGGACACACAAAATCATTTTAGAAGGCATCACAAGTGTAAAATCAGAGGGTGTTGGTTAATACGTCATGTTAACAGGTGTTGTTTCAGGTACTACTTTACAATGGCTTTATCAGGGATTCAGTTGCATGAAAATACATTATATGAAAGCAGAGAAAGTAGTAAACTATGATTCTAAATATTTAATGGTTTATATTTGCATTATCAATATTATAAAAGTAAATTTTCATCGAAAATACCAAGATATGTAGTATAAGTTTCATTCTGTCTAAAAATACAGTGTGGCTCACATCATCCTTTTCTGATATTTACATGGATCCACTTACTTCTCAGTAATTAAAGTGTGTCATAAGGCTCCACCCAGGTGTAGGAGAGAGGTGACAAAGACAGGGAGACCTCATGGAGAGCAACCATGTGTGGAGACACGATGTCTGTTTGTAAATCTGCGCTTGTGCACTCAGAGCAGGAATACATTAATAGATACACTTGTCTGGGACACCCCCGACTCTTGTAAACACCGCTTTGAAACACACACTCGCTTCTCGTAAGTACGGCCGTACAAGCTGGAAACGCACACACACCTCTCAAATGTAACACAGTAAAGCCATTTTCGCATTTTGCATGAAGCCGCCTGAATGTGGAGTGCTCATTAAACATTAACTCGGGATACATTTAAGGCTGCGGTCTGCTCCACTGTGTGGCGGCTGTCCTGTTGTTGTGCTCGCGCTGGCTGGGTGCATCAGAACCTCGTGTGACGGAGGACGACGGGTGAGCACGTGGCATCCCCGGGGCTCCTGGAACACAACCCCATCGACTGTCGACCGCAGCGGGCCCCTCTCTCATCTCTCTCCTGCATCTGACCCATGTGGTACACAGCAGGCCGTTAGATAGGGGGGGACTGTGGGGGAACTAAATCATGCAGATGAAGGTGCTGCTATTATGTAGATGCTCATGCAAACATATGGCAGAAACACCTAAGCTTAACTGCCAGCTGCTACCAGCAGTATGATTTGTCCTAGGAACAAGGAAAGGTGGAAATGCAGCCAAATACATCAGGGCCACTTTTTTATTCTCCTCCTTTGCCTCTGTATGTTCTTCTTCTGCTGTCTTTGGATATTGATGCCCCTCGCACACTTGCCCCAGACTCCTGTGAGCAACTGAGAGGAGGGCAGGAACAGATGGGACGCTGGCAGCCATCTTTTACTCAGTTGGGCTGAGTAGGCACGTGGGTGGGTGTGTTAATTAGCACAAATAAGAGTGTGTGTGTGCAATGGGCACAATAGGCATAATTACCTCTGCTTGAGGGGCCGAGGAGTGTGTGAACGTGTGTGCGGGGGTGTGGTTGTGGTGGTGGGGGGTTGGAGTTCAACAATACCTCGACCACAGCCTTTGTGTGCGCAGAGCAGAGGGCTGACAAGTGTCGGCTATTATTGACTATTTACACACTACTACTCTCGCCTGCTCACGTGCACTTAACGTGCACAATGCACACACTCCATCGCCGTTTCTCGCCTCTGCCTTTTCTCTCCTTACGTCTCCATCAAACACACGCGGGGGGCCTGCGCACATGCGTGCGGCACGGCGTTTGCGGTGTATCAGTGTCAGTCAGTGAAAGAGGGAAAGATGGGAAAGCCCCGCGAGCGCATCACTCTGACAGAAATCTGGCCACCGTCTCAGCCTTCAAACCACGCAGAGCGCGCACCATCTGAGGGAGGCGGGGAATGACAGGGAGGGACGTCTGTTTTTGTTTTGAAGCGACGAGGCCTTAAAGAATCAGAGAGTTCAGAGTCAGAGGAACATTTGACTTATTTTAGTTGTGGTTATGAAAGAAATGCTGGAAGATAACGATGTTGCTGTTAAAAAAGTCTGGTGAGTCAAACCAAATAAAATCAGGTCAAAGCTTTTTCATCTCTTTTTGAAGACACTTTGATTAAAAAAAATGGAGTACTAATTTTAGGAATAGTGACCTACCATCACTTGAGTGAAGTTATTCATTTTTATAAAGCTATAAATCATATTTATATAGATTAAAGATGGAAGTGGTGATTTATCCTGTTTATTTTCTATATTTCCATCTATAAATGTATAGTATCTATATATTTATTAATACTTGTCTAGATATGGAAATTAATTAGCGAAATAGTTTGTTCTCTCTGGCTTTGTAAAGGATAGCTGTTAATCTGCATCCAGTGTCATCAAGAAAAGTGAAAGCAGGAGGGCTTGTACTAAAGCTTAAAGTATAAGAAGTTGAGGGTTTATGTGGCCTGGATTGGGGTAAGGAATAGGATTTAAGTAAAGAGGTTTTACTCTTTTTCTCCCATTTCCTTTCATTCTTTTGTTTAGGCTAACAAGAGAGGGATTTGTGTAGAGGAGATTACAGCAGGCTCTACTAAGAAATTGCATTTAAGGAAATGCTTATTTACTGAAATGCCAGCGGAAGTAATGAGAAGTTTGGATCTGATTTTATGTCTTCATATGAGTCTTCCTGACATTATGAAAGGCAGTGATGTTCTATCTAATCCTGGACTTTAAACAAGTTATTAACTCATGAGAGCTAAGCAGTTGTATTGTTGTTTTATCTTTAATGGGATTTCTGAATGTATTGGTAATTCAAATCAAATGTCTTTTGGTTCATAGCATAAGTCGTACTAAAATTGGACATTCACTGTGATTTATTCGGACAGGCAGAGATAAATCTATACCTTACATTGTACTTTAATAGAGATTTCCATTTAGATTTTTCTGAATGCAGCTGGTTGATTGGAGACTGTGAGGAGACACGATCAGGGATCAAATGGGATCCCTGGTGGTCATCCAAGTGCCATGTTCCAACATGACCTCTCAATAAAACCTATTGATCCACCTCAGTATTAGCTGTCCAAACACACATAAAGGTCAGATCAGCTCTGGGAGGTTTTATCGACTCCAGTGGCAGTGAAGGTGAACGGAGGAGTGGACATCAGAAATGCATCTGTGGTGTGGAAGTGATTAAAAAAGTCTGAGAGGTGTTTCTCTTTTTTTTTTAACTGTTATTTTTGGATTAGTTTGTGCACCAAAAGCAGCATATTAGTTTTTTGAGTCAGCTCTTTCTCTCTACAGGCAAATTCTCAAAACTCGATATATATAGCAAGAAAAAAGAGTCCACAGAGGTGTATAGATGCATCATCAATGATTAGCATCCAACGTCGGTCCATTGTCGCTATCCGTTTGTCTTAGGTGCAGGAAGGCTTCAGCTTATCCTGCTAAACCCTGGACTGGTGACCAGCTCATTCCCTGGCAACGAATAGACAAACACTCAGTCCTTAAACAGTGCCGAGTGTCCCGGCTTTCTGACTACGTAAATAAACCAATGCAAACTAAATGAAAAGATGCAAACTTAGATGTCATTATAAGTCTGGATCTCATGTAATATTACTGAATGCTTCTATCTCGACTAGCTTCACCAGATTTGACCCTGTAAAGAGAAACTTGTTCTCATCCCAGTGTTCCCATTTTAAAGAGGTCAACACACCAGTAACACTTGAAGTGTATAAAACAACTTTAATATTGGATCATTGTGTTTTTAAGTTTGAGGTCTTCACCAGGGTCATCATAAAGCATCCATACATGTGACAACCATAAAACAGTAAAAAATAAATTATTATAAGGTACTTCTTCCATATTTGTTTCATAAAGTCACTCGCCAACTTAACACCAACTTCCAACTTGCTTAAAATCCCAAGCAGGTTTTTTTTTTCTTCAAAATAACAAAAGATATTAAAAACGGACAGTGGATTTAAGTCTATAAAAACCTATAAGAAGTAATATAAATGTATACAGTACACTGTAAATATATATTACCTACATTACATGAGAAGATGGTACCAACAGCTATAAAACAAACTTCTCCACGAAGCTTTGAAGTAGTGAAGTTGTTACAGAAACCGTTTGACTAAATACAGTTTCTAAAGGTTAAATCCTGACACATCCATGATGTTTGATCCCTTAGAAATCAGACTTAACCCATTACTGTTACATTTGAACCTATAACATTTACATAAGTAAAATTATACTTGTACTAACGTAATAATTGTATGTAGAACCGTTAATGTTTCTTAAAACCAGCAACAGTGCCCTGTAAGTAGGGATCCACTGTGGGAGATGATTTCTGTGATCTAATTTGACCAAGCTGTGTTATTTGATCCTTAGACTGTGGGTGTATTTGAGTGTCTTTTCTGGTAAACACACTAAATCAGTGTGTGTTGTCTCTGTGCCGGGCAGTGACACTCCTCTGCCACCAGCACTCTAATTGGGAGAGACCAGGCAGCTCACTCAGTGCTGCTAATGCAGCTCAGCGCCCCGGGCCATGGGCTAAGCTGGAGTACACTGCACACACACACACACACACACAAAACAGAAACATACATATGATGGCTGACCGTTGATCCAACTCTGTCTCTCATCTGCAACTAAATCAACAACGAGGTAGAGAGCTGAAAGCGTTTCACCTTCACTGAGTGATGTACTTTTACCGCCCTGTGTTACTTCAGAGATTATTAAACTTTAGTGCAAAGGCAATTAACAGTTCAATAAGACTTAATGGGACATCCAGTAAAGAGTTTGGACCACGGTGGCATGCATCTATATGGTGCCGTGTTCTGGGATGTGTGTGTGCGTGTGTGTGTGTGTGTAAGTGGGTGTTTTTCTCTCGCGGGACTCTCATTATCACTGCTGTCCCAGATGTCACCACGCACATGAAACACACGTCATGAATAATGGAGTCCTATTTCTACATCTCTCCCCATTTCTGTCCCATCCACCCACCCACCCTCTTCCCCCTCCATCCTTCGTTTCCTCTGATGCTTCCACTGATGCTTAATCTCCTCAGCGCTGCCTCTATCTGAGATGGTCCATTTAGCTTTATGCGGCATCGTCGGCCTGTCTGGTTAGGATGGCTTTATGGGGAGGAACATGGTGCCTCTGCAGCGCTATGTTGAGTTATATTTAAGCAAACGACATCTTTCGCATGCAGTCGGTTCTGTGACTGTCCCAGACGGTCCATTCGGGCTCTCGATACAGGCCTCTATATCACCTCCCCCTCCCCCAGTGTTTACTGTTCAAAGTCACATAGGGCGAATTGGGACAGCGGAGCCGGTGGAGCAGAAGAAATGTGGTCGTACTGCAGCGGAAGCTGGACCCTGCTCTCTGTCTGCGCGGCCTCATCCCCTTCTCTACCCCGATGTTGGTCCCCCCTCCTCACTCCTGGGCCCTCAACTTTCCAGCAGCCTATATCCCTCACGTGCACGCGTGCGATGTTGGCGTACAGCGCTGTTACACACAAGCAAGAGGCAGGGCAGGGGGAACATGATTGAAAGATGAGGTAAGCAGTCAGAATTGGTTAGGAAAACAGACAGCAGTTAGGATTAGACAGTGAAGCGTGGCTTTTTAATGAAAACATGACAGAGCTGCAGCTTCACCCAACGTCCTGCGTCTCCAATCCCTTTAAGAAAATGAACAAGCGACAAAAAAAAAAAAGAAAAAAGAACCCAAAGGGGAAAAAAAGTTTAATGCTGAGATTCAGACATCGCTCATGCAAGACTTAACTGGCAGATCGACTCACGCTCCGTCTGAACAGCCCGGTCCCGTTAACAAAGTCTCTTTTATCGAGTGTGTGGAGTGGGGTGGCCTCCCATTCCACAATTAGTCGCTCCACATCAGTTGTGTCCGTAAGACCTGCTTGAATGTGAACAGAGAGGAGTTAAGAGGGTACCAGTCATACATGTTAAGTATGTGTACAGCAGACTAAAAGCCAGGGAAGTGTACATATTCACTTAGCTGACACCTGCTTCTACTCACACGTTTAAATGTACACGGCAGAGAGGAGAGGGGAGAGAGCAAAGCGAGGCTGGAGTGGGCTCTTGCTTTGAATACAGATGTAACACCCTTTTTTGCATAAAAGAGGGGCGAACACAGACATGTACTGTTACCTCCTCCTTCGTTAATCCCCCATCTTTTCCTTGTGCTTTTCCTGTCTTTTCTCTCCTCTCTCACCTTTCTCATGATCAAAATAAAGTCATTTCATCCATGCCCCTGTTCTTTTTCCACTTTAACACACTCTTCTCCTGCAAAACTGGACTGCTGCCGTTCACTGAGTCCAAGGTGCTAATGTTAACATATAGTTTATTATTTTTTTGTGCCAGCAGGTCGGTACTATTTTAAGATGGGTAGATGTTTCTGAGTGTGTCTGTGTGTGCATTTGTGAGCACCAAACATATTCATGCACTGCGGAGAATATCTCTGGAATACGCTACGTTTTTTTTTTCTTTCGTCTTCTTTCTGTGACAGTCTCAAGTCTTTGATCCGCTCCTCCTCCCCTCTGTCTTCTCACCTTCTTTCAAATTCTTCCCTGCAACTTGCTGTTGAGAGCAAAGGTATGAAGCAAAAATACAGAATGCAATCTTGATAAAGTCACACTCAGAATACTAACTGTTTTTATTGAACAACTCAATCTCAGTCGGTTGCCAAGTAGGAGTTGTTGCGTTATATTATTGTAATTGAGTTGGAAAGCCTTGACAATGTGCACTTCAGTGTTTGATGGAAATCTGGAGCTCAGACCATGCTAATACCAATCCTGAAAGATTTTATTATTGGCCGAGCTCATCAAATACTTAGTTCGTCTTTGTATTTTGGTCATAAATCTAGATGAGAATGTTTTAAGTGCATTTGCCCTGCTGTGATGATATCAAAATTGACGGTTTATTTGCCGCTCTAAAATAAGTGGAACTTTTCTTTCAAAAGCTCGGCACATACCTGATTTTTTTTATATTAATTTTTAACTAACTCCTGCAGCCTTTTGAATTAAAAACTGGGGGATTTACACTGCAGACAAAGGTCACTCTGTTGCTGCCGTCCTCAGTGATTGTAAACACATTGTGATTTAGTAAGTAGTGAAAGTACGCCAAAATCTTAATGTGATGGCAGTACGGAGGCCCTAGCAACAGGGAGAAGATGAAGAAAACGTGAGAGAGGGAGGGAGGGGGAAAGTTGCAGAACATCAATAAATAATGGCCCCGCTGAGGAGGTGGAAATATGGGCCTCGTTATCTTTGCACCGACGCCTTCATTTGCATGTGAGAAAATGAGGCTGCTACTAACTCACACACACGCTCGGTGCACACACTCTCAGACCCACACGGGCTACAGTATATATTCTATTTATAGACTATGTCATGCGTTTATTTTTTTCTTATTCTCTCTCACATGAATTTATACTCGCTTTAGTTCCCTTTTTCCTCATTCCTCTTTGAAATGTGTCACAGTGACAGCGTTGTGTGATTACGTGGCTGCCATTTTGTTTACAGCACAAGCAACGGGATCGACCTCCAGTTTAGCACCAGTACGCCCAGTTTAGCTAGCTTGGCTAGCTCTTTCCCGCTTCTTTGCAAAAAATTAGTCCGGTTTCTCTGGATTCTTTCATTTGCAGGGGGGTTGGGGGGGCGGTATCAACAGACACAGAAAAAGATGTCTTTAGACATCACTGGATAAAACCAAGGAAAAACAAAACATGATGTAGGCAGAGGGACAACCCGACTTTCATCAACAAAAGTGGGGAAGGGATGCTGGTGAATGAATGTTTTTGGTTTCGCAGTAAAACCCTGTTGAGCCAAGTCACTGTTGGACTCTGCAGCGATCGTGGTTGTTTTGACTAGCGGTTCTTGGACGTTCTTGAACGAGTCATCATATAACTCCGGCCCTGACCCGTAGCGATTGGTTTGGTATGTTCTGTACCAGAGGAAACGGCTATGGGGGGGAGGGGCGCTAAACCTATTTTATAAGAGAACTTGTGCAAAATGAGCAGATGGGTCTGTCCAGGATACAGCTGAGCACCAGTGTGCTACTGTGCCTTAATATGTGGACCGTAGATTTAATTTTTTTTCTATCAAAACATGATAAAATATAAGTCTTTAAGATGCCTATTCAAGGTCACGGGGGTCGCCTAGTCCAGCGATTACAGATTAAATAATGTGTTTACATGTGTACACACAGGAATCATAAGCAACATAACCTCCCTCTCCCATTTCACCTCCCCATAATGTGGCCATCCTTTAGGCAATTTAGTTTCTTTGTGGGTGAAAGGACACTAAAGACAGAATTTATTGCTGATTAGATTATTTCCTTCAATGTCCTTTAGGGATATTTTTGAAGACATATGAGTGTTTCTTCCTTTTCTTTTTGTGGTAATTTTGGTTTTATGTCTTTAAAGTTCTTGTAAATGTGTTATATAGTAATAATAATAATAATAATAATAATAATAATAATAATAATAATAATAATAATAATAAAGTTATGAAAAGATACTAAATGACACTAAAGTTGCAATGGGTTCCTATTACAGTTTGTCACCTTTAGTTTTCTGTCACAGTCAGATTTCAGTGGTTTTCCTTGTTTCAGTTTTCCAACCAGAGTCTTCATCTGCACAGATTGATCTGCGTTGTTGTCATACATGATGTTTTCCTGGGTACTTAGTAAACATGAAATTGTTCGAGCAGAAATGAAATCAAAGGTTTCTGTAAGAATGTGCAGGACTTTTTATGAGGAAGGCACAAATGAAAAAAAAAAAAAAAGTGTAGTACTTACTTCCGCTACACTTGTGAGCATGCATTTCTGCATGTTATGCTGCACACGTGTGAGTGCATCTGTCTCTGAGTGCGATGCACATTGACTCTGTTTCTCATTATCTAGTCAAGTCAGCATGAATAAAAGCTGAGGGAGCGCAGTGATTTAAGATTTGGTAATTAATATTTTACTCCGTCTGCCACTCTGCTTGAAGACTGAGAGCAGGAGACAGAGAGAGATGAAACGGGCGAGACAGAGGATACCAGGGTTCACACAAAGACGTGAAGAGTCGACTGAGTGATCCTACGAACAAACGCCTCAGCTAGGATGGACAGATAGATAGATAATGTCATGTGTGTTGTGTAATCAGGGTTGTTTCGGAGGTTGCAGATGGGATGAATTGAGTCCTCTGCTGAGGCCAGAGTGTAAAAGTGTGGCTTTGACAGATCCAGCAGACTCCCCCTCCCCATCTCTCTCCCTGCCTGTGTCAGAGTGTTGTGACAGGCAAGTCTTCGGTGTTGTGGGAGAAGCAGTCTTAAGGTGCTCATTATCCTGTAAGGCGTCATTCTGGAGGGCAAACAAAGGCTGCTGTGAAATTGCCGCCTGCACCTCCTCTCGGGTCATACAGCACACTCGACGCAAACAGGCGCACAGTTGTGGACTGTGTGTGCTTGGCACTGTGGATGTAATATTGATGCTAATACACGCAAAAGTGGACTTAAAAGCAGTAAGTCCAGCTGTGAGTCTGCAGTTTGGCTGCTAAACAAACCAGGTGATAACTGACGCTCACAAACCTGTAGTATCGTTTTACAGCGTGGCAGCCATTTTGAAAGACTTAGCTTGATTTAGGGTTAGGATTTGGTATTGTATATGATTAAAAATTACATAACTTTATTTATATAGGACTTTTTTCCAGTCACAGTGTGGGGTGTGATGGCCTTTTTGTTAGTTTCAAGAATGAAACTTGGCTATTTTATGTTTCTTGAAACTTTGGATACGTATAACGTCAACGTCTCGCTACCAAAAGGAGCCGATGTCACTACCAACTTGTTAGACGCTTGTGTGGAGGACAGGATGGGTGTCGAATGGCTGCATTTGACACCAAATCATGAAGTTTTTATAAAAGCTTATTGTTGTGCTAAAACTTAAAAAAACACTAAGAATAAAAGACATGCTAAGAATCTGTCTCCCGATCAAATCAAACTTGGGTTTCCCACAGAAATCTCCAGAGCAGGACCAAGAGAATCGCTGAATGTAAAGTGTGAACGTTTTACCCTGGAGAGTGGGTTAGGAGAGAGCTAACTGACTGACAGAGACATGCATGAAATTTGGTCAAGATTTTTGCCAGAACATTAGAGGTTTACCATTTGGATGCAGCGGTTGGGCTGTGATAGTGTGGCACGTAGATACATATGCGTTTGTGCAGTGGGAGGCAGTGCTTTGCCCACGCATAGTGGAATTGACCGCTGAGTGTCCTCCACGTCTTGACAGAGCGCCAGGTTTAGGGAGGCAACTTTATCAGGCAGGTCGTGCCAACTGTTCAGGCAGCTGTTTGTTCTTAGCACAATACGGTTTTGCAATAAGCTCAATGTATTTGTACCAGAGCGATCATTTAAAGGGAGAGTCGGGGGGGGGGAAGAGATTTTCTTTTTCTTTTATTGGTTGTTCCTGTTTTTTCATTACTTTTCCTTTGGGAAAACTCCTGCCACAAAAACAATTCAGTAAATAATAAAGTTAGATGCTTTTAATATGGTACAGGACATAAAATGGGAAAAATTGTCAAAACCTCTCTGCGGTGTCCCATCAAAATAAATAAATAGAAATAAGAGGGTACAGATGATGAATGGATGAATACATAAAGTAAAATTAATTTTAAAAAGTTTTCATTTAGTTTGCAATAACTTAATTTTTCAAAACATCATGCACCCAATTACTCAAAAGCAGTTGTGTTTTGCCAGCAAACTAATTGTAAAGAGAGACTCTGCTCCAAACATTTACCTCTGCGAGTAGAAGGTGGGCATGTCCATCAACAGCCAAGGGTGTATTTTTTTAACGTCTCAGTTGTGAATCTTGGGTTCAACAAGTAAGTGTCTCGGCTCACAGGGCTGCTGCCTTCTGGCCACGGCCTATGTGGGGCCGTCTGTAGGGATGCGACAGGCCACGGCGACTCAACCCATCTGTCTGGCAAATACAAGTGGGAGCCACTTCTCATTAGAAAAGCTGATGAGTCTCACACTCGGTGTGTTCAAGTTACAGGACGGGCTACCAAACATTTTGGTGAAGCCAAAACAAAGACTTAAAAAGTCAATTTCTCTTAAGTTTCTAATATTTTTGAATGCAAAGAAATCTATGCATTAATATTCTGATCCCTGCGCTTGTATGCCACCTTGTATGAATCATTCTTCTTGCAAATGTCTCTCTGGTTCAAACATTTACGGTTGAGTTATCTCAATATTAGAACTGCTGGGTGCTTACAACCAAGGAGTGAGGATTGATCAGACAGGGCGGTGTCATCTGCAGGTGTCATCTGCAGGTGTGCAACTGCACCATTCAGCACATCCATATATCTCCATTTCCTGAGATGTCTGACATGTGTAGACGGCTTTTGTCGAACAATCTTGCAATGAAAACCATACATAAACTTGTCCAAAACATTTCGCCCTGTTGCAAAACCTTGAATTGAGATGTGCAAGATTGGTGATGACAGTTTAGGCGCTGGAGTTTGATGTTAAGGTTAGTCTTTGTGTTTTCTTCAGGTAACAGGTTCTCACTGACATCCTTTGGGGCTCTTTACATCTCTGATGTTCAGAAAGAGGATGCCCTCTCCACATATCGGTGCATCACCAAGCATAAGTACAGCGGCGAGACACGGCAAAGCAACGGAGCCAGGCTGTCTGTAATGGGTGAGCAGCCCTCTTTGTTTTAATAATATTTCTCTTTTTTTAAGAAAAGAAAAGAAAGCAATGTAACCCCATCTCTGACCTCCAGACCCCAACGAGTCCTCACCCACCATCCTGGACAGTTTCCAAGCTGGGGAAGTATACGCAGGCCAAAGCATTGAGCTCCCCTGCATAGCAGGGGGTTATCCCAGCCCCACTGTGCGTTGGCTGAAGGATGGTCGCCCGCTGCCCTCAGACGCCCGCTGGACACGGCGCTTGACGGGGCTGACCATCAGTGACTTGAGGCAAGAGGACAGTGGAAGCTACGCCTGCGAGGTCACCAACAGTTTTGGCTCGAAGGAGGTGTCTGGACAGCTTCATGTCATAGGTGTGTCACGGCCTCTACACACATGCACACTCACATCCACAGATAACCTTACCAACTCTCACACTGTCCTCCCAATGAATGAACCTGGCAGAGGGACACATATTTGAGTCTGAGGCACGCGTTTACAGTAAGTCACACTTACAGTGCGCCTGTAGATGTTTACGCCCCATCACATCAGGCCTCAGAAAGAAAGACAGGGCAGTAAATCGCTAAGTGTATCTCCATAACACAGCTGCCAGCACCGTTCACCATCAAAGACAAGCAGGCGGTGAGGAAGATAGAGATGGAGATGAGGAGGTCACACAAGAGACAGTTGGACATCCAGACGATGCTGGAATGACATTAGCTACAATGTAATAACGGGATAATAAGCGCAGTCAAGATAAATGTGCATTATCTGAAGTATGCTGAGAAACAAAGGATGAGAAGCAAGACTGAACAGAGAGACAGTGGGCTTTGCCAGTGGGCACATCATGGCAGTACACTCTGTGACTCTGACAGGGTTAGGGGGGGTTGGGAGGCACAACGATGCCCCCCAGCATACACCACCAGCTGCCTTATTGCTCAGTGACATTTGCACATACACACACATGCACGCTGTGTTTTTAACACACAGGCACACTTATACACACACAAGTGGACAGAGATGTGAAGAGATATCTCCAGCTGTTTTTTTAATGAGCGTGTCCAACTGATGGACTTGCCGCTGCTGATTGTGCCCTCTCTGCCCGTCTGTTTGAACGTAAACACCTACTTAAAGCGTGAGTCTGTGCGTCGGCGTTCGAGTCCGAGGTAATGTTTTCGGAGTGCCTTCCTGAATGCACCGAAGCGCTTTGATACTCGACTAAACATTTGCATTAGTTCATAAGTTTGCAAGTAATTTGCTGTGTTAATTTGTCACTCACATTTGTAGTAACAGAGAGTATGTAGCAGTGTTACCAGTCAACTCATCAAAAAGACCACACAGAGAATATGCGTAGCTCATTTAAAAAAAAAATGCACATTTCCTAGTTTTGGTCTGCTTGTGCTCTCAATCACTCATCCGTCCATCTTTTCAGATCCACTGCGAGTGACCTTGTCTCCGAAGAATCTGAAAACAGGCATCAGCAGCACACTGTTCTTCACCTGCACGGTGGAAGGTTCTCCAGAATACACCATCACCTGGTTCAGGAACACGGAGCCTATTGTCCCCGACCAGCACATCTCGATCCAGGGGCAACACAACGACACCCTGCAGATCACCGCAGCGCAGAAGTTCCACTCTGGGGCCTACCAGTGCTTTGCTTCCCGAAAGGGCCACACTGCTCAGGACTTTTCCATTATTCTCCTTGAGGGTATGTCGGCACGAGCCGCCACAAAGATCCACAAACCTATTTGGTTCAAACGGTGTTTTTAACACCTCCCTCTGTTTTCAACCTCCCTTCTTTTCCTCCCTCTCAGATGGTACTCCTCGTATTGTGTCTTCCTTCAGCGAGCGGGTGGTGAACCCCGGCGAGCCTTTCTCCCTCATGTGTGCTGCCAAAGGAGCGCCACCCCCGTCTATCACCTGGACGCTGGACGACGAGCCCGTGGTGCGAGATTCCACCTACAAGACCAGCCAGTACACCCTGTCGGACGGCCTCACTGTGTCTCACGTCAACGTCAGCAGCCCGCTCATTCGGGATGGAGGAGTGTATCGTTGCGTCGCACGCAACTCGGCCGGCAGCGCCGAGTACCAAGCGCGCATAAACGTAAGAGGTGCCTGTCTGCTTTTCAATATAAATGCACTCTCACACCTGACTCTATACAAACATGCAGGAATTAGTGAGAAGAGTATTAATACCATTTCACATTTTATCTAACGATCTATCAATTTATCCGATTCCTAACTGGACAGCTAAATGTGTAGCTAGTTAACTAATGATAAATGGATCCTTAATAATTGCTGTGTAATATACATATATGTACATAAACAGTATATGCACATATAGAGTCACCCAATATCCTCAGTCAGGTTTTAGCAAAGGGGCATAACTAACCTTCCTCTCCACCTGTCAACACGTCCCAATCACTATCCCTCAACCTTTATCTCCTCACCTCCCGTCTCTGTGGCTGTCCCCTTTTTTCTGCTATGACCTCTGTCACCTCATGCGCCCCTTTCTCCAACCTCCGTGTCTGTCTCGGTGTCTTCCCTCCATCCCCTCCCTCTCTTCCCCGTGTCTCCAGGTCCACCTCGAATAAGACCCATGCGAGACATCACTGCAGTGGCAGGCAGGAACACCTATATAACGTGCCGTGTGATTGGGTACCCATATTACTCCATCAAGTGGCTGAAGGACGGCATGCAGCTGCCCGATAATCATCGTCAAGTGGTGTTTGAGAACGGGACCCTGAGGCTTACGGATGTGCAGAAGGGCGCAGACGAAGGGACGTACTTGTGTAGCGTTTTGATCCAGCCCCAGGTCTCAATCAACCAGACTGTCCACGTCACCGTCAAAGGTAACCATGTGAAGAGGAATGCATTTATTAGATAAATGATGAGAACAGTCTGCAATGGATGGGTATCCCATTTAGTCAAAACATGTATTTCATCTTTGAGCATGTGGCCAAAAATCCAAAATATCACAAACATTAAGCAAGAATATTGCCTCTCAGTGATGTCTTTGCCTTTCAGGCTAGTCATGAGGTACAAAGAAGAAGATTTTACAATACGGCAGTAACTACTCAGTGGCATTTGCAGATACTGGGTCCAAAGTTTTCGAACACTTTTTGACACATAGATGGTGTTTTGGGATTTGTTTCAGATGTCGATATCTGGATTTTGTTTGGTCTGTGAGCTAACATGGCAGTGAGGCAGCTGCAGAGGTGTTTAAGGGTGTGTGCATTTGCCTGAGTATGAGTGTGTCTCTGATTTAATTAGATGAATAATAATGAAGCCTAGATTAAATCCCCCAGATGTCTCAGCTGTAGTACCCCCACCTCAACCTCCATTACTATGGCAACGGAATGACTTCCCCCTGCCAATTGGACTCTAACCAGAGCAGCTATTATGGGCTGCAGGAGATGGGTGGTGGCAAAGAGGGGCCCGCTGGCCAATAACCTTTTCTATCTCTTTCAGCGCTGCTCCAGATGGCCACATTGCCACTCTTAGACATCTTTTGCTACCTTTATTCCACTGATTCTCTGCATTCTTCCCATCTCCCTCAGTGCCACCGCTCATCCAGCCCTTCGATATCCCCTCTACCTCGGTGGGGAAGCTCATGTACATCGCCTGTGTGGTGTCATCTGGGGACATGCCCATACGCATCACCTGGCACAAAGACGGCCAGCTCATCGTGCCAGGTTCCGCCTCTGGCGTTGGGATAGAGACCAAAGAGTTCATGAGCTCCCTGCAAATCTCCAAGGTGACACTGAAGCACAATGGAAACTACACTTGCATTGCCAGCAATGCTGCTGCAACCGTCAGCTGGGAGAGACAGCTGATTGTCACTGGTGAGGAACTGACTGAAAAGAGGGTACCATTGGGGCAATGAACTAGAGACGTTTGAATGTCCAAGCTTGGAGATGCTGTTAAGGATTTCCTTTTAGACATATTACTTAAAGTTTTGTCCATTTAGATGAAATGCATGTTTTTGTTTCTCAGTGCCACCACGGTTTGTGGTGCAGCCCAACAACCAGGACTGCATATACGGTAAAGCTGGAGTCCTAAACTGCTCTGTGGAGGGTTACCCGCCTCCAAAAGTCATGTGGAAACATGCCAAAGGTAGAACATTGGGGAAAAACATCACACTAACAAAGAAAAATGAAGACACTGACACGTGCAGGTACATACTTTGTGTTTTTTTTTTTTCTCCAGGTGTCGGGAACCCACAGCAGTACCATCCTGTCCCACTTACTGGCCGCATCCAGATCATGTCAAATGGCTCTCTGCTCATCCGACATGTTCTTGAGGATGACAGAGGGTACTACCTCTGTCAGGCCTCCAATGGTGTGGGCTCAGACATCAGTAAAAGCATGATCCTCACTGTCAAGAGTAAGTGTCAATCATTTCTGCTTTGGCATGAACCTTCTTCCTTTTATAACCACAACTCCTGGATGGTACAGAGATAAGTTTTAGCTTTTCTGGACAGGACTCAGCACTTCTAAAATGCACTTTTGCCCCAGGCTAACGCAGCCCGTAGTGAAGTAAAATCTTCTTCCTGCAAGCCCTTAACTCGGGGTGTCTTTGCTATTGATTTGTGTGTGTTTTGGCTGTCGGGCTGTGTGCTCCTGAATGTTTTGTGGGGAAAAGGGATGATGAATTAGTTATGAAAACAAAACCACAGGATCTCTGTTCATTCAATAATACATGGAATGTGTGGAATAAAAAGCAAAATTATGGGAAGAGGTTAAGGCAAATAGATAGTGTGGATGTAAGAGGGCCAGTGGGGATTGAAGCATGAAATGACAGTGGAGAACAAAGGGCAGAAATAGTCATGTCTATACATCTGTAATTTATCCTCAGTCTCCAAAATCAAATCCCCATTCCCTCATGTCATTACTCCATATGAAAGTATCCATTACTCTGACATGTGTCTCTGAATCTGCTCAGTTCCCGCCATGATCACCAGCCACCCCAACACCACCATGGCAAGAAAGGGCCAAACCAAGGAGCTGAACTGCACAGCGCGGGGCGAGCAGCCTATTATTATCCGCTGGGAGAGAGGAGACACGGTCATTGATGCAGAGAGAAACCCCCGGTACTCCATCACTATCAACAAGAAGGGGGATGAAGTCATCTCTACCCTAAAGGTCAGAATTCCCATCAGGCCCTGAGTTCAGCTTAGAGGCTTTATATTAAAATTGAGAAGAGTTGTGTGATGCTGTCAAAAAAAAAAAAAAAGGGAGAGAGATTCTATGTTAATTTGCTCACTAACTGACATCATAACTCAAAGTAAACTTCAGAGATGGACAGAATCTGTTTTAAGTTTTTACATTTTTCCCTGCTCTTGAACTTGTGTTAAGCTAGGTGATGTGAATTTCCCAAAACTACCTATCTAAAGAAACTCCACTCAAAGAATCGTATAAGTATAATGTATTAAAAAAAAAAAAGATGCATGACCTGAATTTACAAATGCATATTTTTCTGGGATGAAAACAGAGCAAAAAGCATCATTGCACTGAGCCATGCTGTTGTGTGTGCTGCTGCGGCTCATTATAACCTTGACGTGTTTGTGCTGTTGCTCACAGCTGAATCCAGCTGAGCGAGGAGATTCTGTCTTCTTTTCCTGCCATGCCATCAACTCCTACGGAGAGGGTCGAGGGCTCATCCAACTCACTGTACAAGGTATTTCTGAGAAACCCCACGAACGTTTCGCTCTCTTATTTGCTTTACTTATGTCCATATGTTACATAAATGTCCAGACGGTGACAGGTTAGAGAGTGGCAGCTCCAAATTTAATGCTAGTTGCAATACATCTCTCCTCTGTTTTTGTCACAAAATTCAGAGCCACCAGATCCCCCTGAGCTGGAGGTGAGGGAGGTAAAAGACAGGAGCATGAACCTGCGCTGGATTCAAAGGTTTGATGGCAACAGCATCATCACCAGCTATGACATTGAGTACAAGAACAAGTCAGGTAGGCACTAAAAATTAACGCCTACACTTTAAACTATATGTCACCTTTTTTCTCTGACTAAAAGAGATCTAACATTTGCTTATGTTTGACAGATTCGTGGGATCACATGTACACAACCAGAAACATCTCGCCTACAAACAATCAAGCCAACATTGTTGAGTTGCACCCAGCCTGTGTGTACAGCATCCGCATGTACTCGTACAACAAGATCGGCCGCAGCCTCCCCAGTAAAGAGCTCACCATCAGTACCGAGGAAGCACGTGAGTGACTCTTTCCTCCTTTTGTCTGTTTTTTATGTTTATTTTTTTTTCTGTGTGTGCGTGCATCAAAACTGTGAATAATAACAGCAACTCTCTCACTGACATGAATAGCACCTGACGGTCCACCGATGGAGGTCGTCCTCCAGCCGATGACATCACAGAGCATACGAGTAACATGGAGGGTAAGATGATTATTATTTTGTCATTTCTTTATTGCAGTGTGTCCTGTTGTAAAATGTTTATTTTGATGATCAAATATTCATGATCCCCTGCATAAGGGTTCATTAAAGCATCAATACAGTGATTATTAGCAGCTGCATGTTGTCCTGAAGGTTGAATTTCTGCACGTGTCAGCAGACACATTTTTAGGTCAGCTACACCTGAATATTGAAATTATAACCGAGAATGACTGGTTACAGCTGAAGCACTCTTTAAATGTTCAAGAAAATTTCCCAGGCTCATATTTATGGCAGTTTCTCCCACTTTTATTGAATTTTTTTGTGGATTTTTATTTGTTAATTATGTTTAAGTGTAAACAAGTAAACATTGCATGATTCACAAACCATTGGTATATTTATATTCTTTCCATCACTTAGAATTGGACTGGGAGTTGGACAAGCCCATCGCAACGTCCATGTTTCTTTT
The DNA here is from genome assembly GCA_028564865.1 of Zenarchopterus dispar. NCBI lineage: Eukaryota > Metazoa > Chordata > Actinopteri > Beloniformes > Zenarchopteridae > Zenarchopterus > Zenarchopterus dispar. Next base: position 8,527,395 of record JAOWBL010000006.1, on the reverse strand, counting down.
TTGTTTTTTTAAGACACTCTTAGGATCGTTGTTGTGATGCTTTTTCCTAGTTCCATTTTAAGCTGCTGGATGGAGATCAGGTTCCTTTGATGTTTGAGAATAATCTTTTATGAGGGACGTCAACTCTTTTTGAATCGCTTTCTTACCCTTCGCTTTCTTACTGCTTCTTTTAGATGATTTCTCATGTCTTTCCTCATTGGCATTGTGTTATAATACACACATGAGCGCTCCAAACCAGCAACTGACAAAACCTTTGATTTTGTAGAGGTGCTCACACTTCCTGATGATCACTTAATCAGGTTCATTTCCTGATTGCTACTCACCCACTTAATTCCTGTGGAGCCAGTGAGGGTGTACTCAGCTTTTCATACACACTGTATCCTGGTATTTGACTTAGTTTTTGTTCTATAAATGTAACCTGTTACACATTGTCATTGATCTAAAGTTGGATTTACCTGTTTTTAAAAACTGGATAAGGGCCATATTAGTTTTTATTGTATTGTATTACTTCTAATCTAATCTGACAATCCAAGGATTCACAGTTAGGACAACTATGAAAGAGTGAGTTACTGTGGCGCAAACAGAACTTAAATTCCCAGTGCCAGCCATTTAACTCTTGTACTAGGTTGCATATCTTCCTACAGCTGGAAAATACAAAAATAAACTTTTTTTTTTTTTTTTTTCTCCAAAACTTTTAGGCTCCTAAGAAAGAGCTTCAGAACGGGGTAATCCGAGGCTATCAGATCGGCTACAGAGAGAACGGTCCAGGCAGCAACGGCCAGTACAGCATAGTGGAGATGAAAGCCACCGGGGACAGTGAAGTGTACACTTTGGACAACCTGAAGAAGTTTGCTCAGTACGGGGTCGTGGTCCAAGCCTTTAACAGAGCTGGGACAGGCCCATCCAGCACTGAGATCAACGCCACCACACTGGAAGACGGTACGAACAGTAGATGGCAAGAGGAAGAATTAAAAGAGTAGATTTGGTGTTGAAACGAGAGTGGCTCCTCATGTCTACCTCATACATTTGTATTTCCTTATACCTCCTTGGACCCTACCTGTCTGAGTGAAGTGTGATAACAGACTTCATGAGTGACAGTAATTGTCCAATCATATCGTCTGAAGCTGCCTTCACACCTACCACTGTGTTAAATATGAACATTTCCCTCCATGAGATTTTAGTCGGCACACTTCAGCTCACAGTTCACTCATCTTGACTTAAACCCCTTAGGTGTGGCTGCTTTACTATTCATGTTGCTTTCTCAGTGCTCTTCCTCTCCTCTCTAAAAGCTGGGAATGAACAAGGAGAAATTCAGCACTCATTTGAAGTCATCTGACCGGTTTATTTAAGCACAGATTGTCTACGGGCTGTTGAGCTGTCCTCAAAGTTTGATCTGCTTTTCCCAAAACTGTTCGTTTGTCTTAGCAACAGGAACCATTTCAATAACCTTAATTGTTGCCGTGCAACCCTAATGCTCCTCCTCTGCCTTTTCCAGTGCCCAGTGAGCCCCCACAGAACGTGAGAGCGATCTCGGTGACATCGGACGAGGCGGTCATCACATGGGCAGAGCCTCCACGGCTGACGCTGCACGGTGTGCTGAAAGGCTACCGGGTTGTGTTTTGGTCCCTCTTCCCAGACGGAGGTGGGTGCTGTGGGGGCCAGACCCAGTGGCCAATGCAGAGTAATTATCACCTATCTCATTCTAAAATCCATCAACCCACCCTCGTACTCACCTGCATCTCTGTCAGTGATGTGAGTTCAGATGTGTCAGTGTGTGTCTGCACCCTTGTCACAAAGCACTTCCTTTCCCTTTGTTCTGTATCTTTGAAACTTTTCAAATTTGTGTAAAGCTTGCTGAGATTAAGTATAGCAGTTGTGTGTGTTTGTGTAGTTGTTGTTTTTTTGTTTTTTTTGTTCAGTATGAGCATCTTCTAGAGGCGTTGTGTAAAAATGTCCAGGTGATTTCCAGAAAATATTCTCTGGCAATATGCACATTAGAAAAAAAATAAAAAACATAAATATATTTTTTTTAACTTTTAGATATTTAGGGTGAAGTTTTAGCCACTGTTTTGTGATCCAGCCATAATCAGCAAAGCTGTTTGGTTGCACACGAATATATTGGGGCGGAGACAATGGTGGAATGTGGGAAAACAAGTTTCCACCTCTTATTCCTCCTCAGAATGGGGAGAAATGCAGAATATCACCACCACTCGTGAGCAGGTGGAGCTGCGAGGGCTCGAGAAGTTCACCAATTACAGCGTCCAGGTGCTGGCCTACACACAAGCCGGTGATGGGGTCCGCAGCAACGTCCTGTATATCCAAACCCGTGAAGACCGTGAGTATTCAACTTCTAATGTATACGCTCACGTATTAAAGTGCAGAATAATACCCACAGTGTAAGGATAAAGTGGATGGGAGATGGAAGTCAGCAAGGGTGCTGGATTGTAACACCACACCAAGACACAAGCTCATTTATGTTGGGAAGCTCCATTAGGAGAGCTAATGAGAATTAAGAGGCTTTGAGTCCATGGCTCAGGGCTGAAGGAGGAGTGACAGGAGCTTCTGGGTGGGGAGAGGGAGTGGGGGCCTCTGTCAGCGCACATAGCATCCAGGAATCAGCCATCAGGCTGGGACTGCATCCTCTCCATCGGCCCGCTTGCCATAGGCAGAAGGATTAACTCCTCGTGGATTAGAGAGAATTAATTTTGTGCTTACACCATTGGAGGCGGGATTACAGCCAGATCCATGTCTCTTTATAAAAGAGGAGGAGGGGCCTTGGGGTGTTGAAGATGGAAAGATAGGAAGGTGATCACATAGTCTGGAATTGGCTGACAGCAAATGAGGTGCCAAAGGTATTATAGAAGTGTTATGTTTTCCTCTCAGCCACTTTCATGTAGTTTGGGTATCTATCAGCTGTTTTCATTCGATGTGGTGTGAGATATTGACTTCCTATTGGCACAGATGTATGTATTGTACCCATGTACTTGGTGCTGCTAACTTCATTTACCCTCTCCTCTTCATCACTTGGGCTGCGCTGGCTGTGCAGCAGACCGTCTGCCATTCCTGTCTGGAGTCTGGGGGCAGATTTTGGGCACCAGATGGGACTTATCTTTCCCCTCCTCTCACTGCCACTCCTACACTGACATGGCGGTCAAGTTTTAATAATGACGGCTGCCTCCTCTGCTCCTCACTGCCGCCATCATTATTCCCACAGGAGCTGCGCCTACCATTCTCACCGTTCTTTCATCCCTTCCTCCCTCTTTTAAATCCTCCCTTGCTGCATCTCTCTTTTCTGTGTTAGTGCTGTTTCTATGCCCGTTCATGTCATGTGCAGGCCGGAGGAGTTAAGGGCTTGAATGAGTGAATCGGGGGGCCTCACAAAGACTTAAAAGAAGAACTGTGGGGTGGATTTACAGGGCTAGGTCTTACACTGTTATAGGCTCCCTCTGTAGACCCCAGATGAGGCCCTCTGTCAAGCAGGAGTTAGATTTATGATGTGGATTCAATAGGCTTGATAGGCTGAGCCCTACTCAACCCTTTTCATCGTATCCAATGTCCTGATGTGTTTTTGTAAAGTGTGGATTCTCTCTTGAATTCCTGTTTGGGCCTTTATGTTGTAATCAGTGATAAGTGGTGTCCAGTGGTGTCAAACTGAAGTGACTAGCAACGGATCACACGCCAAAGTCTAATCTGTGTGTTGGTTGGAGAGTTAAGAGAATGCTGGGTGTCACGGAGTCAGAACTGCTGACCAACGTCTGAATGAACATATGTCATCGCCGTCCACCCAAAGGGAGTTCTTCCAAGTCCTCCCAGAGCGGCTTAGTGCAGGATAAGACTACCAATCTGCTAACAAGCCTGCTCACTTTAACAAGCATCCAACACCCAGCATGTAAATGCACAAACACACATTGACACATGCACACTCTCCACACGCATGCCCGTGTGTGCTGATGTTGGTCTGTGTTTTCAGTTCCCGGTCCACCAGCTGGCATCAAGGCCGTTCCTTCGTCTCCGAGTAGTGTGGTTGTGTCCTGGTTACCACCCCTTAAACCAAACGGTGTTATCCGCAAGTACACCATCTACTGCTCCAGCCCTGGATCTGGACAGCCGGTAAGTCCTTCCTCCGTGGGTGTGACTCCTGAAGGCTCGGTGAATTAGGTTTCAGGTACTGAAGAAGCAAGTTATTTGATTAAAACAAACAAACAAACAAAATAAATCTTGAAGTGGAATTAATTCAGCAGTAACCACTGACATAAACTGAACCTGTGATGGTGCATCTTTGCGCATGTCTCTTTTTCTATCTATTTGCACCATTGCTTTATTTCCTGCCCTCCCAGATGAACAGATGAGGTTGTCTTGGCAACGTGATGAGACGTAGATATGCAAATGAGACCAAGAACAAGCTCACACATGCACACTGCACCATCAGAAATACACACGGAGACTTCACATTTCTACATTCTCTATTTATACACGTACGTGCAGCATTTTCAGTTTTGGTTAGATCGTGTGCACACAAACACCGCATGCTAAAGTGTGATATAAAGACAGAATCTCACTTTCTTATTCGCAAATACTCCTCCCTTCCGGTGCATGAGTGCCATGTAAATGAGCACTGGCGGAGAACGGAGGGAGGGGCGGGGGGGGGGGTTAGATAGAAAAAGAGACACACCATTAGAGGTGGGGAGACACCGAGGGGAACCGATAGAAAAAGAGAGGGATGAGGGAGACAGGCAGGTTAGAAGGGAGGAGTAGAGGAGGGTATCAGTCACATCTAGATGAGGGTGCTTTTGTTCGTCTTTTCATTATCTCCCTGTATCACTCCCTGGATCACCACAACACCACCACGATGCTGGAGGAATGTTCACCCCCCACCCCCCAACACACACACACACACATCCTCCCCCCCTCTCTCTCCATCCTCTCCTCTTCACTGAGCAACACAGGGAGGGATAGAAGAAAAAAGAAGGAAAATTGAAGATGAACACTGAGAGATGAACAGATTAAAGAGATAGAAGAGGATCATCTTGAGATACAACAGTGGTTTTCTACACAGGCGGGATTTTTTTCCCCTTTTTTTGGCAAGTTGTTTTTTTTTCAAACTGCTTAAAATAAAACTGAGAAAAATGTTTAGTCTTTGTGGTTTTTTTTGAAAATATGTTTTACCATTATCCCTTTAAACTCTCTTATCTCTCCAATTTTTAAGAGTAACTGCATAGCCAATTTTTAATAAATTATTTTTTGAAACAGCTTAATTTTTGATTTGTCGTATTGAAGACTAAGTGAAAACACTGAAGTTGTGGTACAAATGGATCATTTGTACCACAACACAAGACATTACTTTAAAGATTTCGAAGCATGGCTCATATTTATTTAAGACACTGTCTCATATTAAATGTAAACATACATTTTGGTAGATCTGCAGTTGATATTTTTAAAGCAGATTCATTAAAAATGCTCTTTTATTAATAATGAAATTGTAATTTATAAAGTTGAGCACTTGAAATCGCAGTCTCACACCACTAATTGTTCAAAATATTAATATCATAGTTATTATTATTATTAAAATTATATGTAATCAATAATTTAGTCACTGATTTTTTTAAAAACTCCAATACTGCTAGAAATGGGGA
>JAOWBL010000006.1:8486405-8521662 GCA_028564865.1 Zenarchopterus dispar | reverse complement strand
TTCAAAGATTTATCTATATTTATTTTTGAGTCTTAGAAGCAGAAAACACAGGATCCTGGATCTCTTAAAACTAAACTGAGTGAAATCCTGATTAATATCATTACAAACATCTATGTGGGACAGTCTCCTTAAAAATATAATCTGTAGTTTCTTCTGAGGAGCTCAGTCTAAATACTGACTTTTTTTGTGAGGTAATTTTGTTCTGAACATGGTCTGGGTTCATTTTGTGTATAAATACCACCACAGGTTTTTCTGTGGCCAATCAGATTATTTAAAAAAAAAAGGCCAACCGATTCATTGAATTCATAGGCCTAACTTTAATATCACTATGTTTTTGTTTGTATCTTAATAAAGAAACTAAATTGTTTTTTATTAATTACCCTTTGGGGATTAACCTAGGTTTTCTACTGTAAATAGGAAGTATTTTCAATTTGAATTTAAATAAGAAAGACTCATGGTGTCTTTTGCACTGAACTGGAATAAGAATAATAAAGTAGTACACATTGTAATAGATATATATGAATTAATACAGTTGGTAAGTCACTGCACATATATAGAATTAAACACCCTTGAAATTATAAGAACCTCTTTTTGAACAATGTGTCAATAGACACTTTGGAATAAAAAGATGAAAATTATATGTATTTTAACTGCAAAATAGGATTACATTTTTTTTTTGTTTTATTCTTGCAGCAACTTATATGCTTGCACAATACTAACAGTATGGGATGGACCTTTTTTTTTTAGGAGATTAAGAACCCTTTTCTGTATTATAAAAGGTGTAGAGGGCATGATGGATAATATCTGAGCTCCAGTTTGCTGCAGCGGTTTTAAGAGGGTGACACTGAGCATGTTGAGCCAAACACTTGGAAAAAGAGTCATTTTAATATATATTATTAACATTTTCTACCATAACATACATCTGCATCATGTTTATCTTGAACCGGTGTTTGATTTCTACAAGACGTAGCATTTCTAAATGCTTTTAGTGCTTCATGAACACCAGCTGTCCCCAGGCCTGTCTTGTTGCTGAGTTGTCAGAGCCTGCTAACCTGGGATGGCGTGCTCTCTTTCCCAGGCGCCCAGCGAGTACGAGGCCAACCCAGAGATGCTCTTCTACCGTATCACGCACCTTACCCGTGGTAAACAATACCACATCTGGGCTGCTGCTGTGACAACTGCTGGCCGAGGCAACATCAGCTCAAAGGTCACAGTGGAACCTGCTGGGAAAGGTGGGTCCTCCAGGCGAGCCTGCAGCGGAGGAGGAGGGTAAAGAGATTTGTGCAAAGGTTATGAGGAGAGCTCTCTTAAGACACCTATGAGCCAGCAACATGATCTCCCGTACACAAATCGCTTTCATCGCTCCCTCTCCTCCCCTTTTTTCAGTCTATACTCCCTGCTATTGATTGACAGCTGTAGTATTGATTGAGTCATGGCTGTGTTGCTAGAAACACTGTTGTTAATTATGTGGTGATGAACAGGGCCTATCTAGTAAAATGACCCCTGGGGAGGTAGGTAGCAGGCGAGAATCGATAGAGGGGAGGATCTATGCACAAAAAATAGACTGAAAATAAGAGGCGTGAGGAGGGGCCACATTAAAAACCCTCTGCTACTGCTTCTGAGTCCTCCAGCAGTGAAGAAAGGCCTTTACCCCTCAGGCTGTTTTTGGCCACTTTTACAGCAAACAGCTGGTACAGATAGTCAGCCTAAAGTAGGAAGAAGGAAAACCTAACATAGGAAGGAAACTTAAGCATATACCGGTGTATTTATTACAGTCTGAGTACAAGAGCGTTTGTCAAAGAGCTAAGTTCACTGTTCGGTATCTTGTGTCGTTTTTTGCAGTTCCAGCTAAGATCCTGTCCTTCGGAGGCACAGTGACCACACCCTGGATGAAGGAAGTGCGTCTGCCCTGCAGTTCAGTAGGAGAGCCTGCGCCCACCATTAAATGGACTAAAGACAGGTCAGAACTCATTGGGTACCTTTAATAATTAAGAGTCTTCACTGAGATGGATGCCACTGCTTCTGAGGAAAACACGGGTTTGTTTCAGGATGTTAACATCTCTGTGTGTGTGTGTGTGTGTGTGTTTTATTCTCTCCTTTATCAGTGAGGACTCTGCCATGCCCGTGACAGCAGACAGTCAGCGCCAGATTCTATCTAACGGCACGCTGGTGCTGCGTTCAGTCAAAGCAGAGGATTCTGGTTACTACACCTGTACGGCTACGAACACACTAGGCTTTGACACCATCATAGTAAATCTGGTGGTGCAAGGTGAGAAGAAACCAGTGCTTTTAGAGGCGCTTGCCCGTTGGCTTTGTTGCGTTTTCCTTTCTTTCGTTGATTCACCGTCTGTCTCCACTTCTCCAGTTCCTCCTGACCAGCCTCGTTTGACCGTCTCCACTACCTCCACTTCTTCCATCACCCTGGCCTGGATCCCTGGAGACAATGGAGGAAGCTCCATCAGAGGTATTCTCCTGTCCATTTTGCAGCTGCATCGGTTGCAAATATTGGCCCTCAATAAGATTTTATTGATGTTTTTCTCTGTGTTTCACCGAGTTGTATCATGAGCTCATGATTATTTGTAAAAACGAAGTCAAACTTGAGACGTCTGCAGCAAATGACAGCTGACTGTCGCCACCTGGTGTCCGACAGACGCAGCTGCAGCTGTAAGCTCCCAGTGATGAACCTGTGACTGCTCGTCTTTAACATCACGTTGTTCTGTGTGACTGCAGGATTTGTGCTGCAGTATTCTGTGGACAACACCGAGGAATGGAGGGACGTGTTCATCAGCTCCAGTGAGCGTTCCTTCAGGCTGGACAATCTCCGCTGCGGAACGTGGTACAAAGTCAAGCTCGCCGCCAAGAACAGCGTGGGATCCGGGCGCATCAGTGAGATCATCGAGGCTAAGACACATGGGAGAGGTGAGGGACAGAAGCAGCTGATCAGAAATAAATCCCATCTGGCTTGACTTTTCTGGATCAATTTATTCAATGTAAAAATCTTATATTTGGATTATGCTTATTTTTTCACCATATTTAATGTTTGCTGGCAAAAAATGTATAGTTATAGCGTAACAGCATATATATGTTTGGTGTTGAGGGAATTTCTGATGTGGTTTACAATAATCAATATTTATAAACCAAGTAAACAATTCAAAATCAACAACAGAGTATGATTTAAAACTCACTTGTTCTCAGGATACATAAATTGATTGCATTTGAATTTTTCTGCTTTCTAGTGACACTCCTAACCTCCTGCTGTCTGTCTTTATCCGTCTCCAGAGCCGGTGTTCAACAAGGACCAGCCGCTGCTCACCCACATCAACTCCACCCACGCAGGCCTCAACCTGCAGGGCTGGACCAGCGGCGGCTGCCCCATCACTGACCTCATGCTGGACTTCAGACCCAAGGGCACGTGGGCCTGGCAGAGCCTCAAGGCCAACTCCACCAATCAGCTCTTCCTCAGCGAGCTGCGTGAGGCCACATGGTACGAGCTCAAAATGAAGGCCTGCAACAGTGCAGGCTGCGGCAACCAGAGCTCCCAGTTTGCAACAACCGACTACGACGGCAGTGAGTGTATCTAATTGTTCTTTTCCAATCATCTATCTTTCCTCACCTCTTCTTTTGATTTTTCAGAGTTTTAACCATCTTTTTTGTTTTGTTTTTCAACTCTTATTAGGTACAATCCCTCCAATTAAATCCGCTCGTGGAGAGGGGGATGATGTGAAGAAGCTGTTCTCCATTGGCTCTCCCGTCATCCTGGTTACCCTGGGTGTTGCTTTGCTCTTTATTATCCGCAAGAAGCGCAAGGAGAAGAGGCTTAAGCGGCTCAGAGGTGCGAGGAAGAGAAATCTGTTACATTTATTTTGATGGATTATTGTGATACAGAGTGACATGTTGCAAAGATTATCCTCAGAGTCAGCAATAATCTAATCAAGACATTACCTTCTTGTAGATGCTAAGAGCCTGGCTGAGATGTTAATCAGGTAAGAGGCAGTAAGCTTGATCCTTTATAGAGCTATATCTACACAAACAGGTTTACTCCTGTACATAGGAAGTAACATTTTACACTGGTCAGCCTTGTGAATTTCATCAACGCCTTATAAGGAGCATTATATGTGTGTGTGTGTGTGTGTGTGTGTAGCAAGAACAACCGCAGTATAGACACACCTGTGAAGGGCCCACCTCAAGGACCAAGGCTCCACATTGACATCCCGCGTGTCCAGCTACTCATTGAAGACAAGGAAGGGATCAAGCAGATAGGCATGTCATTGCATTCTAAAGAAAAACACAATTACCTGCCTTTTTTTAAAGAGTTGTTGCTCATATGTCTCAATAATGTGCTTCCGACTGCGTGTCTTCAACAGGAGAGGACAAGGCAGCCGTCCCAGTGACAGACACAGAGTTCAGCCAGTCAGTTAATCCACAGAACTTCTGCACAGGTGTGTCCCTGCATCACCAGGCTCTTATCCAGAATTCAGGGCCCCTGATTGACATGTCAGACATCCGTCCTGGCACAAGTGAGTTTATTTTTCTTTTAAAATGAACATTTTCACAGTAGCTTCTTAAAATTGGTTGAGCCAGGGAAGCTGGGTATGTTTATAGACTTCTTGCCGTTGATCTCTGCAATCTTCTTCCAGACCCCGTGTCCAGAAAGAGCATAAAATCAGCTCATAGCTCCAGGAACAGGTACTCCAGCCAGTGGACTCTGAGCCGACCGTGTCAGAGTCAGTCGACGGCCTCGGCGCGAACCCTGACCTCAGACTGGCGGACAATGGGCTCTCATGGCATTACAGCCACCGAGAGCGACAGCTATAGCGCCAGCCTCTCACAAGACACAGGTAGCTCAGTTCCAGCCAGTACCACTCATGACAGTAGAGCAACACTTAGACATCTTTTTAAGAAAAAAAATACATTAAAAGCTGGTTTTAGAAACAATACACATGTATTGGTACAACACAATATGAGGTGTGGTATCATACATCTAAATTAAATAAAGTATTGAAAAAATACAGAATATCCATTTTGTTTATCTGCTAGCACAGGGGGATATTTAAAAAAGCAACTTTTTTAAAAGAAATCTGTTAAATTACTTTTTTTTACTGTATTCAATGAGTGGGTAACACAAATGTGTAATACCGATGTGACAGATGCATTGAACAGGAAAAAAGGCGGGGTCTCGGGTGTGACTCCACCCCCTAAAATAAACTCATCCACAGAGCTGCAATAACACAGTCGAAGAGGGCTTTTGTACTGTGTCTTTGCAGTATTTTAATCAAAGAATGTCACACACGATTAATGGATACCTAAAAAATATTGTCTAATTGTACAAAAAGGGATTAGTATGGTCTTTAATCTTATTTACATGTGAAGGCTGTTTTATTAACATCAAAGCTTGTTCTATATAGTTTTTTAAAAAAATGGTCAGCCAGAATCTGAAGCCTGTTTGAGCCACAGAATGTTTGGCTTTTTGCAAACAACAGAGGACAATGTTGCCACAATCTTTTTTTCAGATAAGGGTCGGAACAGCATGGTGTCGACTGAGAGTGCCTCTTCCACCTACGAGGAGCTGGCCAGAGCCTACGAGCATGCCAAGCTGGAGGAGCACCTGCAGCACGCCAAGTTCACCATCACAGAATGCTTCATCTCCGACAGCTCATCCGACCAAATGACCACAGGGACCAACGACCCAGCAGACAGCATGACCTCCCTGAGCACGCCGTCTGAACCAGGCATCTGCCGCTTCACCGCCTCACCACCCAAACCGCAGGACTACGACCGCGGCAAAAATGTGGCTGTGCCCATTCCCCACCGCGCTAACAAAAGTAAGCGTTTCATCTCGGTACAGCTAAAATACACAACGTATGTCACGTGTCAAATGCAAGACCCAGATGCAGGAGACAGGACAGATTGAGCAAGGGAAGTAAAACAGGTAAAGGCAAACTAAAGTCAGACTTTCAAAATAAAACAGGAACTACTAAAAAAACAAAACCCCAAATGGTGACAACATATTCTGCAACTTCTGAGGGAGGGTCGCAGATGTCTGACAGGTGAAACAAAAGCAGGGATTTCATTTGGCCACAGTTTGTCAGAACGTCTTCATGGTGCATGTTGGAATAAAAAATCATCCAAAAGTGATTTGAGTGAATCATAAGGATGCACTTAAAGCAATATTTTATTAGGAAGGATTTCATGACATAAGTGCGTAAACCAAACCTAAAACATGGGAATTATTGCCGTTATGAATGATAAAAGCTTAGTAATTATAACTTCCAGGAATAGGTTAGAATGACCTCAGAAAGACTCAAAGATGGATGATATTTCATTATAACCATATGTGAAAAATCAAATAAAGACTATTAAGTTGTAAATTAAAGTTTCAATGTACTTTATTTTAGGCCTTTATGCTTCCAGCTTGAGGAGTTCAGAATTAATTAACCAGCTTTTGTCAGGAATATTTTCACAACATTAACAGTAAAGGTCTGATAACTAACTAGACGATAAGGTGATGCCATCTAAAGTTAATGAATGACCATATTTCCTCACAGTCTTCAACAAAAGAAAACATATTTACAAGCAGAACCTATTCTTAGCTCATTTTACTGTGAGTTGTTTCAGGAGACGTTGTAAGCAGGAATGAAACCAAACCAGTCGTGTACACTGAGACGCTATTTTTTTCAACTTAGCCTACACCTTCTTGTTATACTATAATACTACTCTCAGAGTACTGTAGCACAAGTTTTCAGTGTTTTTGTTCATGCTAAATCACCTCATTGGATAGTGCAGTGATTTTGTCAAGACTGCTATAAAATACTTTTTTGTGCAGCTGTTGTCAGCCTGAAAGCGTCGAGCTAAATATTACCCTAAATGTTAATATCTAACTCATTCATGGAGTGTTTGGATAAAAAAATGATGTCTAGTTTTCTATAAAACTCCATGAGGTCGTATAGTACCCCTGTAAGGAAACTTCCGAGTCATTTCTTTGGATAAAGATCAGATCAGATTGATAAAAATGTCATTTTGATTACAAAGAACTTGAGCTTGGCCCTGCTTTTTGCTTTTTCTTTCCTCAGGTGAATTCTGCAACCTGCCCCTCTACATGAAGACAGACCCGTTCTTCCGCAAGCAAGGGGAGCTGCATGACCCGTGCCCAGCTGTGCCGCCGCGGGAAGCCTCAATCCGCAGCCTGACTCAGCGGGCGTATCACACCCAGGGCCGTCACAAGACTCTGGACCCTGCCAAGCAGCAGGCCCTGACGCTGGGCCACTCTGGGCTGAGCAGTTTGGGTGCGAGCTCGGGCACTGCCACCTTGCCCCAGAGGACTCTCACCATGCCCAGCTCCAACAATGCAGCGACAGCTTCCACTTCCAGCACAAGCAGCAACCCCACCAGCAGTAATAAAGTGGGGGGCTCCAGAGACTCGCTGCTAGAGAGCAGCTCCTCTGCGCTGGGGAGACTGCAGAAACAGAGTGTAGGAGCCTACTCCAAGTCGTACACACTGGTGTAGTCCATCCTCCCGCACAGACTCACACTGCTGCCCCACTCTTCAGCCGGTCCTGCTCTGGCGCCCACCAATCAGGGCCAGAATGGGCCGTCTTTCTTTAAACTAAACTAATGAACAGCCCAGTTTCCCGTCTAATTTTCCTTGGGAAAGTCGCCCCCGCTCCCCCCGCCCGAGCAGAGACCCAGCTAACCTACTTTTCATGTTCACGTGGGACTCTATCAAAGAACTACTAACTCCAACTAACAGTTCCAGCCGGCTGGTGCTCAGCTCCTCTCAGTTATTGCAGGTGACCCACAGCAAGAAACAGGAGGAGGAGATTTCTGTGGCCATTTTGAAAAAAAAAAATATATAGACTATAACTGAGGACCTAAAAGTTCTGTGTTCATGTTGATGAAGATGACAGTGGCCAGTGTGAAGCTGTGTGGCCATCCTGTCCGTCACGAATACAGACACACACATACATGCTGTCCTCCATGGTTTATTATTGTTAGTTTGCAAGACTTCTAGTTAAGTTATCTATTCTTACTGTATTTCTCAACTTCTTTGTGTATTTTAAAAGTCCCAAATTGCTATTGGCAAGATTCTCATTTAATGGTGAAAAAGTAATGATTAAGGTTCCCTTCCACAATCAATAAACTTTCAATCACATCAATCTTCTCCACACATCCCTGAGCAGCTGAACAGTATCTTAACTCGTAAATCACACCACTTCAACCCCACTGAACATTACGAATAGAGAATGTTTGGTATTATAAAGAATTTACGTATATATTTCTATGTAGGTATATTATCGACATTTAAGGAAAATTATGACAAATATGATATGGTGATAGTATATACAGCAATTTACTGTTAAAGTCAAATTTTAAGAAGGAGACAATCGCTCAATCATTAAAGTAAAAGAAAAGAAAGAGAAATTTTAAAAGGTTGGACTGAAGAAATGAGATGTTTAGTGTATATATGTGGGGTATTCTGTATGCTACTGTAGGTAAGCCAGCTAAAGGAGGAGTTGAGACGGGAAAAGCGAGAAAGGGAACACAATGCCCCTGAGTGTCGTTGTCGTCTTGTGTGTCTGGTGGAAACAATCATGACGCAAGGCCTTGGAGAAAGTCTGTGATTTTTAAGTCTACTAATGAAGTTATGGGCTCCAGAGTTTTATTCGGCTTGTGGCGAGCCCGGGTGATTGGTAAATACGATAACATTCACAAACCAAATCAGTGTGCCAGAGGATCCCCAAATCATTTCTAACTTTGTGGGAAGTTTGCTGCGGCGTGGTTTCAGACTGCAGTTATTCTGCGGTGTGGAGGTCTCTGCCTGCGGCTGGGTGACAAGGACCGACCGCCGCAGGTGTGGCGTCTCTTCCCATTCGGCCATGCCAACCAGCCAGCGTTTGCTTGTCAAAGACAGAGACATCCAGCTGAAGGAATGACCGGCCGCGACGCAAATGAAGTGAAATAATTCAGCGTTGAGAGATGTTCTATGTCAGGGAGTTCCGTTTTGCAAATTACATGATGTTCACTGAATGATATCTTTGTTGTCGTCCTGTATGAAGTACTGTAAATGTCCCACTCTCTTTATCTCATCATTGACACAAGAACCTACTGGGATGCCTTTTGCACGCATTCCCACGGTTGTGTTTGGTGGTTTCTATTTTATTTACCCGTTTGCTTTGTTTGCTTGTCCGTTTGTTTGGGGAGGGGAATCTGTTCATCTCTGGATTTTGATTTCTTCCATTCACTTTGATTTGTTTGGGGTTTCGTCGGATTTCGGTTCCAGGGCTCAAACCGTACAGAGCTATGTGGCCTGTGTCGTAAACTAGCTCAGCCAAGTGAAATCAGGGACTCGTAGCTCTTTTGGTCACACAACTACTAATGCATTGTGTATATACTGGACTGGAGTCGGTCTGTAAGCCTGAATCATTTTGACTCCGGTCATTTCCCCCCCATTCAGATAAATTGAAGTAAAAGTTCACCACCCTAACCATAATAGATCCATCACCTGTACCTTTGTCAGTGTTGTTTATAGATTAAGTCTTGTACATAAAACACAGTTTTGTATGAAGAGCTATTTTCGTCAGAGTAAATCAGGGGACACATCAGGGTTGAATGCCCCAGTTTCCAATTAGAAATAACATCGAAATCAAGACATTTTACTTCTGAAATGGGCAAAAACATTTTTCTTTCCCCACATGTTTTTGATACTGATTTGTTGAATTTTTATTCTTTTTTTAAAAAAGAGTCTTTTGATGTCGTCATTTGTCCTATTTACTTTTTTTTAATTGTCATTATTTTGTATTTCGTTCGTCCTCGCAAAAGTCATTGCATGCCTGCTAAAAGGGAAACATTGATGGAAAATATGTATGAAAATCAAAATCTTTAAAAGAAAAAAAAATGTTGAGGGTATCCCAAACGTTTGTTTGAGTTGCTTGTTACAGCAATTGCTTGTGTTCAAAGGTACATTTTCTATGAAAAGGAAGCAAAAACTAAAAAGATCATTCTAACACCTTGTGCAATAAAGCTATCTTTCATACGTCACGGCTTCTGTCATTTTCAACAGGCGTGTTTCCATCTTAACTAAAACTGTCTGAATTAATATTCACATTGAATTAACCGGCAGTCAGCCAAAGCGATCATTTGGGAAGGGCCTAAGATATGTTTGAGAGCAAATGAGTTTCTAATGTGCACCGGAGTGATCTGAAACGGGCTCTGTTCAGATCAAAACATTTGTGAATCTAGCAACAGTTAGAAAATACAAAGTATTTGGTGTTGATATTGAATGATCAAAGTTGAAAATCAACGTCAGGATCATTTTTATACTCTTTTTCACCACCATTTCCACATTTTTGGTAGACGGCATACCCAGCCGATCCCAACAGGGTTTTATGTGATAACTCATGCTGGAGCGACCAAGACCCATGACTCAAAACAACCAAAACAGCTCCAGACTTTTTGGTAATTAATAAAATCTTTGACCAACAAGTTTATACCACAAATCTAACAGCATTCAGCAGTGATCCTACCAGTTTTGGATGTCTTTTTATTGGTATTAGCCGCTTCAATTCACAACCTTTTCAGGTCATTAGAGGACAAAAAGTCCTCTCCCAAAAATAGCTACAGCTACACTACAGATATATTTTTTTTTTTTTCAATAATATATTGGGCTATTTTAACCACTTTAACCCTTTATATTTCAGCTTTATTACATAATCATTAAAAAAGTGTTATTTTTCATGTAATACATGATGGGGGCCTTGGGATTTTTTTTTCAAAGACTAGTCTTACATATACCAAATATTAGCAACAACATTATTTTAATGCATTATTAGTTAGTTTGTTTGTTTGTTTTACAGTGCAAGATTTCAAAATGTCTACCCTTTTGGGTCATTATACATAAAACAAAAATGCTGTTATATATTGTATACAAAAATAAGATAACTTAAAAGAAAACACAAAAGGAAGAAATTAAAATAACAGAGAAAAAATCAAGAAGAAGAAAGTTCTTTTCCATTCAGTACATTTAAGTAGTAATTATTTTTCTTTTATCTAATAAGTCTGAGAGACTCGGGAATGAGTTTATTTCTATTTTAAACAGGGTTGTTCCTTTAGAAAGTTTCGCTTCTGGATAAAGAAAGTGGATAAAGTTTTATTTTTCAAATTTCCATAAGAAAAAATGTCTTTAAGACTAAGAAAATTAGTTAAACCATTGTAGAAGTACTTTAGCTGTACTTCAGTATTGAAATGTGGACTTTACATAAGGAATGTCTCTCTACCTTTGCTCTGTAAAAACTGTGGGATGGTGAGGCACATTTGTCTGACACATCCACTTAGCACGGGAACAACACGAAGCATAACTTTTAAAAGCTCAGGCCAGAAAAAGCTTTCTCACTATGTAAAATGTAATTTTAAAAAAATGGAATTTAAAGGTTATTCATGATTGACCATAGAAAATATATCTGTAGTTTAAACTGAGGAAATGTACCATCTTTGAAAAAAAAAAACAAGGTAAATTTGAATGTGACAGCAGCAACACGTCTCAAAAAAACGGAGACAGGAAGACATCTACCACTGTGTAGCTTATTTTTTTAAAATTATTATTATTATTAGCAATAATCCATGTACACCTGGGAACTGAAGAGAGCAATTGTGGGAGTTTTGTTTTATCTTGCTCTAAAATCTGCATATACTTTTCACTACTGATGCTTCCTTTCCAGATGTGCAAGCCATCCACTCCATAGGCAGTAAGAAGTGTTCAGGAATTTCACATTTTGACTTATTTGACCACAAGACACTTTTACAGTTTGCCTCAATTCATTTTAAATGAGTTGTGGTTCAGAGAAGATGGATCAAGTTTCTGGATCATGCTCACATATGGCTTTCTCTTTGTAACAGAGCTGTCCCCCCAGGTGTTTCTTTTTAGTATCACTTACCTTTCTTTCTTTTTTTTTCTCCTTTTGTCACCCATGTCCGAACATTTTCAAAACGCTTTGCTCCCATCAAATTAAATATTCAACATTTTCTATGAATAATAAAATGTCTGGATGTCAACACTTGATTTATTTTCTCTGTGATGAATAAATGATCAGTTTATGAGTTTTGTAAATAATTGCATTCTGTTGGGGTTTTTTTTTGGATTTTTATTTACAGATGAGGTAGCTCGGGCATCTCGTGAGGATGCCATCTGGGTGCCTCCCTGTAAGGTTTTCTGAGCATGTCCCACTGGGAGGAGACTCCAGGGAAGACCCAGGACACGCTGGAGGGACTGTGTTTCTCAGCTGGCCTGGGAATGCCTTGAGATCCCCCCAGATGAACTGGACAAAGTGGCTGGGGAGAGGGAAGTCTGGGCTTCCCTGCTTAGGCTACTGCCCCCGCAACCTGATCATGGATGCATGGATGGATGGATGGATGGATGGATTTACATTTTAAACAGTGAAACAATTTTTCAGAACTGAAGTTCTGAAGAAAGTTGAACAATCTGTCAAAATATAAAAAAAACCTTTACAGAAATAAGTTACTATTCTTTTAGTGCATCATTGGGAGTAATTTAATAATAAACCATAATATAAAAATAAATCATTGTCAGAGATCATTTTGATGTCATAAATGTATGCTTTTCCTAGTTTTACCTTAAACATTACTTAGAACTTAAGATTTTATTTGCAACCATGCACTACTAAATGTATGTTTGGTTCATGTTAATAAGGTAGAAAGCCTGACTGCTTCTTCCACCGCAAGAACTCAGTCCTAAAGCCACGAGAACCCACTGTCAGACGTGACACACCCACCTCTTCTTCAGCCATGCACCTATGTGGCCACAAGGGGGCGTAAAGTCTCCAACGACGCGCGACCCTTCACAGAAGCGAACAGATGCCGTGACGAGAGTCGTGTCCCGAGAGAGTGCAGCCACACGTGACGGTTATGCTGTGAATAATTGATGTTCCTCAATCATGTGCACCAGTGCCTAACCGCTGTAGCCCCTCATTAATGCACTAGAGGTATTTCCACGCGGTGCGCTGTTTGGAGACAAGTACGCAGGTACATTTGACTGGTTATTTTACGCATCCAGCACAGAGGATCTGGTCCTTGATCACCAAGCTCTCAGAGAAAACCTGGATAAAGAACGATTAATGCCATCAGATGGCAGCAGAATGCAGGATATTTCTAAAATGGCCACTCCTTCACTTTTGCAATGGATGGGGTTTTCTCTTAAGTTAGAAAAAAAAGAAAAAGAAATCCACATACACACACACACACAAAACAAGAAATAAACAATTTTACAAGATTTAATTTATTAACTATTGTACAGTTCACATAAGGCCTTCATTTTCAAACACTATTCTCCGTCAAATTCCATGGTTTGCTTCTGTTGCACAGTACATAAACTTTCAGGTTTTAGATATTTCACCTTTATTGGTTTTGTTGTCATACTAATTTCATCTTTAAAAACAGGAAGTGGCTGTCATCCTTCTCCCTTGATGTTTTTCTTTTTTTTTCCTCCCCCATTTTTAATTTTTTTAATCATGCACTAAACTCAAGTGGCCTTGAACCATTCACAAAACTTGTAAAAATGGACTTCCATTTGAAATACACACTAGAAATGCTTTCTACCATCGACTATAGGGTGGTGTTCCCCCAACATACAAATAACCATCACAGAGCCATATGCACCATTTAGATTCTCACCGGGTTTGTCAGAAGTCAAGAGTTGCAGTAACAAACACCCCCAGGAATCGTGTTGGAATTGGACCGCTGCTTGATTGGTTCCTTGTCAGATTTTATGTTACAGCTTCAAACTCAGACAAATGACACACTTCCAACAGCATAACGATTCCAAAAGTACCAGTAACCAATGCTCCCAAATGCCAATACGGCCAATAATCTTTACAATTCTGACAACAGTTGTAACTGAAAACCAAAACATAGTTGCAATCCTCCAGAGTTTGTAAGCTTGGTCTCTTTTTTTTTTTTTTTTTTTTTTGTTTCCTTCACTGGAACGACAGCACTTGCTCTTGGACATTCAATGGCTATACATATCAGGCCTTCATTAACAGTTCTGTCACTGAAAATGTGCTGCTTGTTGTCAGTGTGAGATAGAGAGAGAGAGAACAATATGCCAGCACTAATCAACTAGGGCATGTAAACAGCCAGTGGTGCTTCCTGAATGTGTCCCATCCACAAATATGCCACTGGACAGCAGGACTAGCAGTAAGAGCGCGGTGAGAACACAAAACATTCCCAGTTAAAGGTTCTTAATATTACATGACTACAAAGCGCTTGGTTTGATAGACAGCCGCAGCAACACATCCAACGACCTATCATGTTTCAAGCATTTGGTTTCCATGGATACCAGATGGTAATGCTGATTTGCTATGGTATGACCAGGTTACACATTCAAACAGCAACATTTCTCCTTCACTGATGCCAGGCAAGTCTTTTCAGATAATACAATGGCCTAAACAAAACAAAGATCCTACACATCCACTCTGATCAACAAATGTCTAGAAAGAGGACAAAAAAAACCAACTTTTTTTCTTTTCTTTTTTTACATGGCTGGATGAATGAGGAACAGATTCAGGTTTCCCATTTATGTCAAATGGGACACCTGGACCCAATTAAAAGACTAGGTTTTGCTTTTTTTTTTTTTTTTCTTTGTTTGTTTTTTACAAAAAGATCTCGTTATACAAGCCTGCACTGATGCCACACGCAACCAACAAACAAACGATATGGACCATTAATCCATGTGGCATTTCTTCATATTTAACACTACACTATCAAAAAGTGCTTCAGAAAAGTTTGTGGATACAAAAACAAGTGAGATGTAAACAAAATTTGATCTGCCAGAGCTCTGTCGAGGCAATGGGTATGGCTGTTTGAGCTGAGAAAATTAAAAACACACGAGAAACAACTACCCCCCCCCAAAAAAAAAAAAAAAAATTAAAAAATGAGAACCCTTCAGAGGGAGAAAACAAAAAAAACAACAGTGATCTTTAAAGTGCATCCCTGGATGTATTACCCCCACCTCCTTCCCTTGCCTACCCAGGCTGACCCCTCAAGTAGAATCAATGAGAAAAACTCAAAAGGTAGACAGAAGGAAAACTCTGCAACTGTGGAGCAAACTGCTGCCCAGAGGACCTACAGAGAACCAGTCCATAAATCCAGTGGCAGTACTTTCAAAACAATAACAAACTAAGATTAAAAACAAGGTGGCCACAAATCATCTCTTCCAGCTTGGTGTAGAGGTTTGTATTTCTTGGTAGTGTAGGACTCAGAGGTGGAGGACTGCAGTGACAGTGAGCACTGCTCCCCACCTCCAACCTGACATCCAAATCCAGGCGATCAGACGCTCCGAGGAAGCTCCGCTGATAAATCGAAGCCCGCCATGATGCACACAGCACACAAACAGCAGGTTAGGGTCGTTTCTCAGACACTCTCAGACACGCTCACCCCCTTTCTTCATAACCAAAGTTGTCCATGATCAAAGATGTGGTGTATCAGTGGAAGTTTTTTTTTTTTTTTTTTATTTCTTTTTTTTTTTCTTGTGTGATGTGTGTTGGTGATAAGGTCCAGCGTTATCATGGGCACACGCGGTTTCATTGTCTCTCACAGTGTCTCTTGTTCGGCAGGGGAGTGGTGGGAGTGGGGGTGCTGGTGGAGGGGAGGGAGCAGAGACTGCAGGGGCGACTGCGGGGTGGTGGTCGGAGACTGCTGCAGGGGGCTGAAGCTGTGAGCGGTGGTGTGGGGAGGAGAGGAGCGGTAGCAAGAGTAAGCAGAGCTACCGCCGAGGGTGGTGGTGGTGGGCGAGGCGGGGAGGCCTCCGAGGCCGGTGGGGGAGTCGATGAGGGGCTGGTTGTAGAAGAAGAATGCACACTGGTGGATGAAGGTCTCGATGATTGTCTGGTAGGTGCGTGTGGCAGTCAGGGCGTCCATCGTGGAGAAGTCCGGCCTCATGAGGGTGGGCCAGAAACAGATGGACAAGTTTTCACTGGTCATCAGGTTCACCCTGCTCAGCTGGCTCACCCTGGGAAAACACACAAAAGCACACCAATTTACACATTCTTACTGTAAAGGGAAAACAAACGGAAGACAATCTAAGATTTAAATCGCAATTAGTGGTTTAAACTTACTTGTTTAAGTGGCTCACTACATATCTGAAGACATCATAATTCTCCTTGGGGAACTTCCTCAGGACATCCTTCATGGCGTATAGCCTCTGTTCTCTGTCGCTGATTTCTTCACACACAGAATTTTCTCTCATTACCTCATAATCCCATACACAGTCACTTAAACCTTAAAATGTGCACCTACACAATCAGAACATTGTTCCTCTCGAGACTCAAACACACAAAAAGAGCAGATCTACCAAAATGTTCCCTGCCCTCTTCCCTCCTGAAGAAATAATCTTTTTATGTTCTAGTAAAGACCCTCCCAGCCCAGCAGTGTTTGCTTACTGAAAGTGTCCAGTAGGTCCACCTGTAGAGCACAAGGCACCAGGGGCTCAGGCAGCTCAGAGCAGAAGCTTTTGAGAGCTCCAGCCACAGTGTTTATGGAGAAGTCTTTCTCCACAAGGTCCAATCCATGATCTACAAAAGAGTGACTGTGTTACAGGTAGCACGAGAGAAAATGAGCCCATCAGGAGCAGCTGTCATCTGGGCCGAACAATCAGCTGCTTGTCACTTTTCTTTGGTAACTCTCTCTCTATGTTTTGACTGGACAGACCCATAATTACAATTACAAAGCTGGTTCAAACATAACGTGCAACTCACCTTGTTCAAACTGCCTCTGCATGACCTCCATCTCTGACTTGTTGCCGCTTACGCGGTACAAACCCTCCGTGTTCAGGCCTGAGGGAAAAGAGAAACCATAGAGGAAAAAGGGAAGATGTGGGCGCGGTGTCACAGTGGGAATCAAGCAGAGCGCAAACACTTCATTAGGCTCCCACTGTGATTTCCCAAAAAGCATGTTTATGGATAACAAATTAAATATTAAAAATGACCTAGTATGCTATTTTCAAGCTCAATATTTTTATTAAAGAACTTAGAGTAGCTCTGCATGAGTCTTAATTTAAAAAAAGGACTTAATTAATCTTACATTAATCTTAAAATAGCCTATCATGAAGCCCTTCAGAATATCAAACACCTGAGACAAGCTGTTTTAGTTCCAAACTCTGAGATGAAATTCCTTCAAAGTTTTGAGAAAAAAGTAAAATTTGCAAATGAATATTCAGAGTAGCCTGGAGCCTGTGCCTTTCATAAACAGTGACTGTGTTTTACATACATTCATTTTATTTGAACTCTTAGACACA
This sequence comes from Zenarchopterus dispar, assembly GCA_028564865.1. Taxonomy (NCBI): domain Eukaryota; kingdom Metazoa; phylum Chordata; class Actinopteri; order Beloniformes; family Zenarchopteridae; genus Zenarchopterus; species Zenarchopterus dispar. The sequence goes on along the minus strand of JAOWBL010000006.1, from coordinate 8,504,363 downwards.
TTAAACATGAACATCCGCTACAGTATCTTTATATATGACCAGTTTTCAACTGAAGAATTAGAAGTGAGCAAAGCTGACTCTTGCGAGAATGAGTGAACACTGAATTATGCGTCTGCGCGATGTCAAAGTAAACAACAATTCAGCTTTGCAGTGCGACTTGTCCCTGTGGAGATTTGGACAGCTACCAGGGTTACAACTGAATCCAGGTCAGGTCAGGTTCAGGTCAGGTTCTTTTATCTGTACCTGTGGGTGGATTTGTTTTGCAGTCGGACGGCGACAACCATGACACACACATTTAAAGAGTCACAACAACCACTAAAACAAAATATGGGATTCTAAAAAAAACAAAGAAAAACTCAAACTGGCTTAAGTTAAATTGGGTTCCATTAAAAGTAAGACCGTCAAAGTTAACGCATCAATAACGTGTTAGAAATATGACCCTCAGCCCAACCTGTAGTTTGGAGAAACAAGAAGGGATACAGTTGTAACAGACACTAAAATGCAATGCAGGAAGCATCAGCTACGTGATACATTGGTTTTCTGAAGAGTGGTTTTAAAGTCTCTTTTTCCCCACAAACTGCAAAATATATTTTTTTTACAAAGTAAATAATATTGACTTTTTCAGCGTATGTTGAGAAAAAAATCTGATGGGAATTCACCGTATGTCAGTCAAAGTTAGCCGTGGCTGCTGAGCTAGGAAAATTGGTCCTCCTATATCATTGCAATTTGAAAAATATCTTTTGAAGGACTCTTTTTGAAAAAAAAAAAAAAAAATCATTAATTACGATTTTAAAAATGCCATCGATTGACAGTCCTAATTAAATGCAGAGGAAAAATTCACAAAATCTATCATGTGCTCCATTATCAACAAAATGTTTGAAAATCACGTTAAGCACCGTCAGTAGTGTTCTCGATTTCCCCGTGAGGCCAAACTGCAAAGGATCCAATGCAAATTTAGTTCTCAAAATTTCTGACCTGACCAGTCTATTAAAAATGTTCAAAACAGTTGAAGTCACTGAAATTACATTTACAAACCTGTTTGCTTTTTAGCTTTATATGAAGATTCTCACAATGGGATAGTTTTGACCAGCTGCTAACTAGTTTTCTTACAATAAATCTAAATAACTTACCTGTTGTTTCTATGAAGCGGACACACTTCTCAATGAAGAGTGGGATAGGTCTGTCTGGGGACACCACGCTTGCCAGGGGGACTCCAAAGTAACTACTCTCCATGGGTTTGGGAATAGCTGGACGGGGCTTTGATCTTGTTTTCTGTGAGGAAAGTGAGATGATATGTTGATTCCAAGGTGGGTGTACAGTTTCTATATTTTGATTGGACAAATCTCTAAATTAGATGTTTAAGCATATTTACACAAAAGAAATCAAGAATAACTTGTAAATATATGCGACAGAAGTGTGTAGATTAGTACATTTTATAGGCATCATTGGTTAACTTAGTTCATCATGATGGGAATATACAGAAATAGATGGAACAACACACACCTTGGCTGTTCGTCTGAGGCTCTTCAGAATGTTCCTCTTCTTCGGGTCCTCACTCTCCTCATTAACAAGACTGTCACTTTTTAAGGTCCCATAGTCATCTTCTTTGCACTTTGGAAGAGCTCCCATCTCATCATCACTGCCTATGAAGCTGGTACGGAAGCTGCTAAATTTGCCGAGCCGCTTTGATCGGTCACGGTACAGGCGAGGCTTTACCCCAACTGACGAGAACTTCCTCCTTCGCTCCAGAGAGCTGCTGTCTGCTTCGCTATCCGAGCCATTTCCATTTGAGTGCATCCTGTTGGAGTTGCGTATAGTGATGATTTTTCCTTGTGTGCTATCGTGTGGAACTGAGTAGATGATCTCATCGTTGCTCGGACGAGGTTTTGAGACGGCATCAATGGGTTCAGCGTAGTCTGAGGGATCATAACCCACATCTCCACCAGGGACCCAAGTAACAGCAGAGGGCAGGGACCGACGATGTCCCAGAGTGTCAATATATGGGTTGCGGCTCACCTTACGGAAGTCAAAAGTGACACCTGGTTTAACTCTCACTTGGGGGGGTATTTTGTTATTAAGCTTATTCTCAAAGTCCCTGATATCAGGAATGACAGAGATGTCACTGGAATCCAAGTCAGGCATGTTGAAGCCTCCACTGTGAGAAGAGAGTGTGCCATCGTAGTACGGCGGAGATGGCTCAACGTCATCCTCTGAATCCATGAACATGGTCACCGGACTGGGAGAACTGCAGCGTGGGGAGTACACATTTTCATAGGTGCATGCTTCAGCAACATTATCGTACATGTGGGTGGCCTCCACAATGTTTCGTTTCTCTACCACTTCCATCAAAAAGGGATGAAACATTTCTATTCTATGCAGGCCTCCCACCACACCCCCAGATCCACAGACCACCCTGTTGAAACGAGCTTCAATTTCATGTGCTAGCTCCTCCCCCTGGATCAGCTGTTCACAAGCATAGTCGCTGTCTGTGAGTTCTGCTTGGCTATCTCCTACTGCCAGCAACTGAATTGGGATGATGTCTTGAACTTCACACAAGAATGCACATAGGGTCTCCAGGGAGGCTTTTCGGGAAACTGAGTACACAGCAATGTAGCCATGTACTAACCTGCTCTTCCGCAAAGTGAAAGAAGCATGGTACGAGAGTAGAGAAAGCTCTATTGCCAGCTTGTGCCCACCAACTGTCTGCTCTAGCAACAAGGAGGTGCCACAATTAGACATGGGCCTGGAGTTCTGATGCATTATGAAAGGGGCCAGGAGCTGCTCAATGTCATAGGGATCTCCACACATGAGGCACATGACGATGCGCAGGTCTGCTTCTTGGGCTGGCTGATGAGGAGAGTCTCTGAGACCTGGGGGCTCAGGGAGGAGAGGTGGGGAGCTGCTACCAAAAGACGTACTCCTCCTAATATCCAGAAGACTCCTCAGCACCTGGTTAATTTGAGTCTCACTGACATTGTGGCCATAGCCCACACCAGGGGAGGCAGGATCTAAAAAGCTACACTGTAGTCTCCTTGCAACCTGTTGTCCTTGTGTTATTAGGTTTAAGGCAGAGTCTCCACCAATATCAACATATGAGCCCACCCCTCTTTTAGTGACTAAAAGAAGAGATATTGGCAGTTGTGCCAGCAGGCTATCCCTTCGACCAAGAGTCGATTCCCTAAGCCGCTCAAGACTTTCAACCACATAGGAAAGGGAGTCTTTTGAATTATACAGACACAGACATCCATGAGGGGTGAAAGTAGGGGTGTGAAAGGAATTTACCGGAAGACGTACATTTCCTTCAATAGGCCGCAGTGTCAACTCGTACATCTTTCCATCTAACACATACCAGTCATCATTTGTACACAGTGCCCTAATCTCATTGGCAAATTCTCTGGCTAGTCCATCCTTCCCCAGTATGACTAGGTTAATTCTGTCAGCCTTGGTGTCCCCAAAATGAGTCTTCACATCAAAAAAGGGATAACATGTAGGGAAACGTGAAGCTAGGAGTTGCTCAATCTTAGAGTCCCCACAGTGAGGGCTGCTTGGGCAGGTTTCCTTGGTAGGATGATAGACAAAGTGGATATGCTTCAACACAAGAGCATCTCTTTCAGCAGGAAGCTTCTGCAGGGCTTTGAACCTCTGCTCCTCCCCCAGAACTTCCTGAATTGCCCCCATTTTCTCTTTGCTTGGCTTGGCATCTACTTCAAGTTCATAAAAAAGCTCAGAGTACTCAAGCAAAAGCTCCTGGAAATCTTCCTTAGCACGGTCTATGATTTCCTTCTGATGTCGATTGTACAGGTCCAAGTACTCTGGCTCCTCAAGCCACTGGTAGAACTCTTCATTCATGATGAAGCTGCGAGCTTCCTCCCAAGGTTTACCAGGGGTGACAAAGGGGGAGGAGGCTAACTTCTGCTTAAATTCCTGTCTTATCTCAGCCCGTCTGCACTCATTTCGCAGATGTTCCAGGTGAGCATTAAATATTTCCTCTGCTTCATGAGTCTCCAGTAGGTCTGAAGGGATCCGCTCATCTTCCATGTTATCAATGTGAGATGTGTCCTCCCATGGGGAATCCTCCAAAACAACAAACCAGTGGGCAAAGTGCTGTTTGGACTCAAGCACTTTCTGCACTCCAGACCAGCTCAGTTGATCTATCTCATCTAAATCTGGCACCAAAGAACTAAGAGCTAGAGGAAGAGTGCTTAGGTATATTTTGCGACGTCTCTCAATATGCTCCTGCTTCAGACGATACACATGCTGCTGAAAAAGCTTTTTGCATTTAGCCGTTCCCTCCAAGAAGACATATTCTTTGTACTCTGGTGAGGTGTTCATGCGTCGACTGGTGTTTACCCAGATTTCATTGTGATTCTTTACTATACGGTTAATTAGCCACTCATAGTGATCCTTGGCAGAGGCTATCTGCTGACTCTGGAGTTTTAGGGCTTCAAAATAGGGGATGATCTTGGGCTTCCCCCTGCTCTTATCAATCAGCTGAACCAAAGTAAGGAAGGCAAGGTCCACATTTATATTTGAACGTGCAGATGTCTCAACTACAGGTAGATTCTTCTTTGTGATCGCAAAGGTATGTGCATCTTTGATGTAGCGTTCGACTCCTTCATCACATTTCGTCAGGACCAGCACAATTGGTTTCTTAGTCTTGCTCAGCTGACCATATAGGTTTGTGACAAATTTCAGCTGATCATCAAAGTTACGGTTCATGCCCCGGCTCACATCGACACAAAGCAGGAAGCCATCAATTTGCAGTTTGCCTTCTGGCATTTGCTTCTGCTCAAAGTCTTGCTCCAGACCCAGCTGATCTGTACAGAAGTACATGAGCTTCTCTGCTGAAGCCAGCTTGGTTGCAGCTGCTCGTTTGATATAGGGCTGCATAGCAGTGCTACGATGTGGCTGAAATGTCTGGTCGTCAATGAATTCAGTTTGCTCCACAACATGCATCCGGCAGTCAGGCCCCTCCTCCAGGACCCGAGACACCTCCCCCCAAAAGAGAAAGTGATCATTGTTAACCACTCTACCCCCAAAGTCACTGGTGCTTAACACTGATGTGTGATCCAGGTAGAAATCGTCAGCACTAGGTCGCACAAACCTATTACACAGGCAGGACTTGCCAACCCCACACTGCCCCTTCTCTTTCTCTGTTCCTGACAAACCCACCACAACAAGGTTGTAAATGGGCGATCGTGCATCTTGCTTTTTCGCCATCATAGTCTTCTGAAACTCATCCTGCCATAAACAGGCACTGTATTAAGGAGTTCACTTAGATGTTTGTCCATAAAGTTCCTGATTCACAGAGGAGATCAGATTGCCATCTCTGCTGCCGGGCCTCAGTTATAATAAATAACTGTGCAACAGTAAGAGCAGTGGGTCCTTTCATTCAGTCCTTTTCAGAATCAGGGTCTGTCAAAACAAGCAAGAAACAAAAACGGACATCAGACAAACAGGCAGACCAAAACAAAACAAACACAAAAAAAAGAAGGTAATAAATTACATTTGGGGAAAGAAAAAATTTTTAAAAAGCAAAAGCCCATCAATATGCTGCTTCATGGATTAAGATTAGTATTCATCAACTTTCACATAATTAGATATGTAATAATAATAAAGAATTAAATACAAAGAGGCACACTTCATTCAGATTTTCTTTTTTTCTCTCCATTGTATTTTAGCCTGTGATAGTAAAGAAATGATTCAAATAAATTCAATAGAAAAGACAGCATTGAAAGGCACTAATATTGTCTTTAACCTTGATTGTCTACCAAGTGTGTTCCCTTCAAAGCAGAAGTGTAATCGCTGCATTAACAGTAAAGCACCTAACCGTTATTCATTACTTGTTTTCTGAATCACATTTGACCAACAACAAGACATCATAAGATCAGAGTTTAAAACGTGCAGCAATGCCAAACAGATACAAGTCCAGGCAGAGGCAATAGATACTTCTTACCTACTAGCTGACCCAAAATGAGAAAAAGATTTTTTGAATTTGATTCAGTTGAGAATCATATTTATTGCCCAGTCTGCTGCACCAGTCATTGTCTATATCAATGAGGATATTAGGCTGGTTTAGCTCATAAAGTTGAAACAGATGTAAAAGAAAATTCTACCAAAGTTGGGTCATGCCCCAACTGTGTCCATATCTGGATACAGACTTCTTTCTAATCAGCCTTGGTGGAGGCATACTCTGGCATTTTTTTTTTTTTTAATTGTTTTAGTTTAATAATCAAATTGTCTTGTCATAGTGACAAACTGAGAGAAGCTGGACCATCTTCTTGCATTTTACTTTAAATATCATTAAACTGATCAAAACTGCCATATTCTTTCAGCGGTGCTCCACAGATCTACAGGATTCCTGTAACATCAAACAAGGACAAGAATGTAAATCTTAGGCCTCATCTCTGAGACCGGTGCTCTTTCAGTGGGAATATCAGCTGATGAGGCTGAGAGCATTTAAAATGCTGCTGTATGCACCCCAAGTTTTAAGCCAAAGAGAACATTTATTTTGGCATAAATGAAACACCAGCTATCAGGTACATCTCCACAGACAAAATGAATGGAGAACCCAGCACACCTACCATCAATCACTTCAATGGGAAAAGGACACTGAACTTTCTCACCCGATTCATTTTTATAGCTCTGATAATTGCTTCCATTATCACAGCGGTGATGCAGTTCTGTTGTAATGGTCAGATGATGAGTTCAAAACTGATCAAACATCCAGTCCAACAGCTGAAATGTACCCTTATAATGAATTATTAACCTGACACATTTCGTGCCCTTTCATTTGAGGCGATCGGCTCCTGCAGGGTCAAAAGCAACCGTGGGCAGTGCACACAGCTCAGCTGAGCCGAGCCGAGCTGAGCTAAGGCCTGACAACAGAATGAGCAGGCAAGTTGGAGACGCGCAAAAACAGCCCAAAACTGGCCCATCTGGCCCCGCGGAAACACCCCACCACAGAAAGCCCTCCAACCGCTTTCGTTGTATAACCTGCACACTAAACCCAGATTTTGTAACCTTACATGTTCGGCGAAGGATTAACAGTTAACGTGGGCTTGAAGGGTGCACGGAGAGGGGCTGGCCACGCCAGGCCTGCTGCTGGTCTACATAATGAAACTGCAGCGCCGGGATCCGGGATAACCTGTCTGCTCCAGACCCACGCACGGCGACCAAAGGGAGACGGCTGGTCCGGGGGGGCTGCCGATCGACAGCCACGCGAGGAAATGGCCAATAAAGAAGAGAGAGCGCGGAGGATCGTGCAGACATACATACCATCGCATTCCCTTTCTCCTCCTGCATCTGTCAGGCCAGCCCTTGCCGCAACCCTCGCCGCCGCCTGATGTGCACAAGCGCAAGCCGCACAATGCCCCCACGGCTCGTAGCTGTCCACGGAAATATCAGAGCGATCAGTGGGACTTGATCACCTTAATTAAATCTCCATCGCTGGCGCCCGCATCGCTTTGGCATCGCTGCTTGTGATGCGGCTGAAACGCCGTGAAGGAGGAAATAAATATCCCGAACAATGGATCAATCCACTTTCGCCTCTTGCGAGGGCTCGCTTCCCTCCCGTGAAATTCGGGCTCTTTTTTTGTTTGTTTAAAAGTCGTCTCCCCCTCGGTTCACCACGTTGCCTTTTTCAATAATTATTCTGTCCATTGTTGTGCCCACATAATAATAGCGCTGGGCCGGCCGCAGCACGCGAGACAACCGTGGGTTTGCTGCGAGCCCCGTGGCGTTTGGCTTCAAATAGGCTCCCGCTGCAGCGCAAACGTCTCGCGTCCCGGTCAATTCACGGGCGGATTGCGTGTGTGAAAGTGGGATTTCTGTCAGCTTTCCGATAATGGCGGCGGCCCTCCTCCTCCTCCCTGGACCCAGATCCCCTCTTCTTTTCTTTGGGAAAAGGGAGCTGTGGAGACGGAGGCAGCGGAGAGAGGGACTCACCCAGCGGCGCCCTCACACAACTGCAGCACGTCGGCTCTCTCTCTCTCTCTCTCACCCACCACCACGCTGATGCCTCTGCGGGGCCCTGCACTCCAGAGTAATCGATTTCTCAGCACTTGCTGGAAATGACCGAAGTAACGCCGCGGGTCTCCTCCGGCGTCGTTTTGAACGTACATTATGATCGTCTGAGATGGGATCTATCAATGTCAAAAACTGGAGTCCTTCATAGAAAACTTGGGCCCACGGTTAGGAGGGAGACTATAGGTGGAAAGCATCTTCAAACACATCAGTATAGCCTTCCAGTTAAATGCCCTGTTGGTTTACGCACCTGGACAGGTATTCAGTTAGGCATATCTGTGAACCTTGTGGGTAAAGGGGCATATATTTGGTGCATGAGAGCACATTTTGGGGCGTCTAAACTCCACCATAACAGAACTCTTTAACTCGGTTTTAGTCCAAGTCTGAAAATGTGCCATTCAGTGAGACACATGTACAGGATACTGTGACACTACACACCCAGCTCTCAGGAGGACTACCCAGCCTCCGCTTAAGATCAGGCTGTATTGTGGGCCTTACACTACATTTTATATGTACTTAAAAGTCTACATGTATGAGCTCAAAGTCAGTAGTTTCCACTGGAAGTTGTTGTTATGGGCTGAATACTGCATACAGTTTTGTTATGAATTGGCAATTCTGCTAATGGCTAGATGCAGCAACTGATCATTTTACCTTAGGAAAAGATATGTTTTTGACTTTGCAAATGAAGCAAGCTCACTGCATCTGTCTTTCCACATAAAGAGATTGCATCATTGACACTGATTTCAAAAGATGCACAACTTGCTGAGAGATTGCTAACTCACCCTGAAAACAGGCTACCATTAACAATTCTGTAGAAACAAACTAAACATGTAGCTTTCAGACTATATCTCTGTGGTATTTTAACAAAACTGTTACAGACATTTCCTTAACCCCTCAGGAAATGTCAACTTTTGAAAAAAAAAGGCACTCTATAAAGAATATTTTGCTTTTATGTGTCATTTAATCTGCTTCATGTCACCTACTTGAACTACTAGCTACTTGGTGTCATCCAGCCGAAACAACACACAATGTGTTACATAACCAGGGTCGTTTCTAGATTTCTGGGGGCATTATGCAAGATGTAAAACTCCTGTGCAAGAGGGGAGTTCATCTGTGCTGATGCATTACTATGTTGCACTTTTAGGTTTGTTTTTTTTTTACAAGCAATCATTGATACAATCACAAGCTATTCTGTACTGAAAGCACTTTGACATCAGAAGTGATATTTGACATTGAGTACGTGGTTAAAACTGAGCCATGCCACAAGAGAATGACCCAAGCACACCAGCAAATCTAAATGAATGAAAAAAAAATCAGAGTCATGGAGCTGCAGTGATCCAAGTCAAAGTCCAGACCTCAGCCTGGCTGAAATGCTGCAGCAGGGCCTTAAGAGAGCTGTGGGTAGCAGCAAAGCTGTAAAGAAGAGTGGGAAAACATTTCTACATTTCTAAACAATGATGTGAAAGACTGAGAACCTAATTCGGACGACAATTACTTACAATTATTGGAGCTAGAGGTGCTTCTACAAGTGACTGAATAATGTGCTGAACTTCATTTACAGGGCAAGTGACCATATTTGGTCACTTCAGTACATTCTATGGTTGTTAGAAAAAAAAGTTACTATGTTAATACAGGTCCTTTAATATTCTCCAATAACCCTCTAGAGTTTGAATTTTGAAATTTCAAGTATTTTATTGACTGTTTACATTGTATTTTCCTATTTTCCTAACCTTGTTTTTATTTTGTCCGGATATGAGCAGTGTGGTGACTTGGTGGTTAGCGCTGCTCTCAGCTATAATCTTGGCAGAAGCCTTTCTGTGTTTGCATGTTCATGTTCTTTCCCAGGTTTTCTCCAGGTACTCCAGCTTCCTCCTAGCCTGATAGGTCAGACCCAGATCTAGAAAGATGTAGGTACCTGCAAAGCAAACTTAAATCTATGTCTAGATTTGTAGGCTAGCTTCCTCCCACAGTCCAACAGTCATGTATGTTAGGTTAACTGATAAATCCAAGTCACTCATAGGAGTGAGTAAGTGTGTGAGGTTGTCTGTTTATATGTGGCCCTGTGACGAACTGACAACCTATCTGGGGCGTACTTGTGCCTTTAGCCTATACGAAGCTGGGATAGGCTCCAGCAGACCTCTGAGACCCTAAACAGAAACAAGCAGGTATAGATAACGGAGAGAGGGCCACAGCCATGTATTGGAGTAGGCTGAGTCAGAGTTTCCAGCAAGCCTCAGACTGCCGTTGTGTTTTACTAATCAGATTTCAAATGGGCCAACATCAGGGCTGGTATCAGTACCATCAGAAGTAAAAGAAGTAGTCATAATATTGTGATTTAAAGCTTCCCAAAAAGGACCCTTCTTGCACAGATTGCTCATCTGTTTAAAGATGGTGTGAGACATCTACTCATCATTTTGACTCTTTTTTTTTTTTTGATTTGCTCCAATTTTGCCATAAGGCACACATTATATTTGTGTTTCATGATAATATTATTAAGTAAAAGAAGAAACTTGTGGACCACAAATGAGGGATTTCAGGCAGTTGAGAGTTTGTGACAGTGTCTTTAGTGAAAGAGTTTTTTTTTTTTGTTTTTTGGGTACTCCAAGGTTTGTACATTGCAAATCTTGCACATGCACAAAAAACGTCTTAGTGAGGCACTGTTGGTGAAGGGAAAAGCTTGATATGATATACTGAAGTCGTTGATATTTGGAAAAACTTATATGTCCCAGAACTGCAGTTTAGGGCCTCATAATAAAATTTCTCTTTAGTTACTATTTTCGTGGATCTGATGGAGTTTGTCCACAGGGTTGGCCTCCATCGTGACAGATATGTAACATCACTATGTTACATATCTGTTACATTACCATTAAGCCAGACACAGTTGTTGCAACAGACCAGGACAGAGTCCTAACTTATTTTTGCTAGTTCAGAGTTAGACTACGCCCCCTAAGAGTAATCAACTATTCCTCTCAATGAAACTGAGACAAATATTTTAAAATGAAAAATCCATTTTTTTGCTGTTTTGACTGTACTATCACCAGCTGTGCTTTTCAGGCACCATAACTTTTATAATAAGGTTAAGAAAAACAAACATCAGAGCAAACTTGACACCGTGACGCAATTTAAGCAGATAAGATGTAGCAATCTTTAATTTTCAGTGGTGAAAAAGCATAAATATTCAGTTTTTGCCCAGTGGGAAATGCGAGGCATGTAAGTGCAAATGAAAACAGTGGGGTTCTTGAGAGTTTCCCAACAAACCAAAACAAAATTGGTGCATAACAGTTCAAGAGAAAACATGCTTTGGATGAAGTGAGGCCCTATGGCAGCTAGAATGTGATAAATATTCATAAGCTGGTGTCTTCAGCTTCTTAGTACAGTGTCCAAATTCTCCTCCATATCTGACAGAGCTGAAGCTGGACTGGATCAATGCAACAAACAAATACTTCAATGTGATTGGTGGTGAGGGGTGGTGTAGGCCGGGTCAGGCAGCGGAGCTGATCCAATCTAACACCAGATCATTCATCAGCATCATATCTGATTACTATGAACGTTTGTGTTGCTGACTCCTAACCCCTTGACTACTGAAAACTAGCTGACATTTTTCTATGGCTTTTTCAGTGAGGGTTTCATTTGACTGCAGCTTGTAAAGATTATAGCTTTTTGACTGATATTGTTCCTCAACTGTTCAACTGTACCTGTTTGGATTCCAGTTTCCAGTCCAAAATGCCTGTAAAAACCAACCCTGGAATGGATTTATGGCCTGAAAGCGTCACCATCAAGTAACTCTGCTCTGGCAGGATGCTGGGAACAGTATTCGCTGCTCGGTCCGATCGCTAAGCAAGATAAGGTCGGATGTTTGTCTTCATATTTTATACTATATTACTGATATGTGCATTGAATTAGGGGGATTTTCTCTTAAGCTTGTATTCTGTCTGAGTGAAATTCATGAAAACTTTTGTGGTTTACAACAGTCATAAAGCTGATTAGGACTAACTTCATGGGAAGCAAAATGTAGTAGAAATGTATCCCTTCAGAACAACACAAAAGGCTGCAGTTGAGTGTAATAGATATTACTACCACTAGGTAGAGCCATAAGCCTTTCTACAACCCACAACACAACTTCGGTTCTTGCCTGCTGTTGTCCCAGTCATCATGCTAAAGAGAAAACATGACTGAGCTCAAACTTCATCCTTATGTCGTCCTTGCTTATTATTTATATTTTTTTCTTTAGTTTGTGCTAATATTTCTGAATGTTTAAAGTTGTTAAAAAAAAACAACCATTGTCTCCACAACTTGTTGCTTCTTGGGGTTTTATCAGTACATAAAGTAGCTGCTGTGGTGTAACGGGGATCTGGGGGATGAGAGGCAGGAGGGGTCAGAACGGGGTGAAAGGGACAACAGATGGGTGCTGAGGGAGCTCCGCGCACAATAGGTAGGCGATGGCATTTACACCACGGAAATAATAAACAGTGAGGAAATGTAGATTACAATACTCAAATGGCCATCAAATATACCTCAGTTCTTAGTAAACATCATATAAACTTAAATATAAACTGGGAGGTGTGTGTAAAATTGAAAAAAAGAAAGAAAGATAAGAAAAAACATCTATGCTTTTCAAATGTGTAATTGTTTCTCTATGATCCATTGTTGAATGAAATAGACAGATCATAGTGATTTAAATTTGGGAATTGAGAAAAAAAAAACATATTTGTAGCTTGAGTGGCATTTTTAGTATCTCTGGATTTCTTCCATGAGATGTCAGATGTTTAGAATTAGAATTAGTCTGGAAGTTTATGATGTGATTTCCTAATCACATTTCTTGGGGGGTGGGTTAGGGGGAGAGGGGAGGAGGCATAGTTGAGATACTTTTTCCAATTCGAATAAACAAAGTTTTACTAGAATAGCTTCTATGTATTTAGAGTAGTTTTAGGAAAAACTGACGACCCTCACTATAAAAACAGGACCCCATAGAAATAAACTTAATATTCATAAATCTATTCAAAATTGTCTTATTTTAAGCAAAAAAACAAAGAAAAAACAAAAACAAAAAAAAAAAACCTTGCCAGTGGTGTTAGAAAATTCTTCTTGACAAATATTCTTAAAACCATCCAAAAAATAATCTGAAATAGTCTTCTAATTTTCTTTAAACAAAACGTTTTATATTCCTTAGAAATTAGCGACTCAGATGACAATAGTCTCAGACATACCAAACATATCTTAATCAAGGCTGCCATCAGATTCTACTTTATATAACATTGGACCTTGTGTCTCTTGCCTTTTTAAAAGTTTAATTTAAGCACACAGGTCACCGAATAAAATGTAGAGTATCAAAGTTTAGATTAGAATTAAACACAAACCAATCCTCTTTAAGGAAGATCTGGAAGGTCAGGAAACATCTAGGAAGGAAATCCTTCTTACAGGAACTGCTAAACAAAGATAGGAACAATGATCGAAAAACACCTCAGTGTGTAAATAACACATTGTACTTGGACGGACTCTGTGCTGCAAACTGTAGTTTCTTTCTGTGTGACTTTAGAATATTTTTGAAATGATCTAATATCTTGCGAATATCTTGGAAAATAAGGTCACCTGTGAGGAGGAAGAGTGAAAAAGAATCTCTTCCTCATAGTTTAGTGGCCAAATGCTAAAGGAATAAGAGCTGAATCAACACCAGGGCGCACCAGAGCTTAGTAACAACACACCACGCTTCCCTGAAAACTCAAACTGACCCCAACCATGGGCTCAGTTTTCAGCTATGCATTTATGTTACACGTTAAGCTTTGAAGAGCGTGCGAGGCTGCCTCACATCCTTAGTCACAATATTTCTTCACTGCTCCATTTGACTTTGAATGGGTGACATAACAATATACCATTGTGCTGTCAACTTTCATATACTAAACAAACGACAAATTCTCAGCTTATTATCGGAGCTTTCACTGAGCTTCGTGCTCTTTACTGAGATGATCTGCAGTCGCTGGTCACTTCAGGTAAGAGAGGAGAGAACATCCAGTCAAGGAAAATGCAGCGAGGGAACTGAATAACCAAAAAGGGAAAGTTTTGCTGCAAAGAAAAAAAGTAAACTTTTTTATAGTGAAAGACAAACAAGACTTTAGTACCTACGATTGGCACAATATGCTTTAACTGCTTGAGTTTGAATTCTCCCTCTTTTTGTTTACCCTGAGTATTTGTGGGAGTGGTACCGAGAGTGCAGCCAGAGAGTTAGAAGAACATAAATACTTCTCCATCTGGGTAGCATTATTCAGATTCCTCAGTGTTGGGTATTTGAAGATGCTGGCAGGGGAGAGTGAGATGGTGGGGAGGTGGGGTTAAATAAGAGGACAGATGATCAGAGAGAAACCAGAGGAGGGTACTGTTCTCTTAAAGAGGGGATGTGGCTTTATAACCATGCTTCAAAAAATGTCAAAACGGGAAGAAAAAAAATTGGAGAGGATGTTAAACCAGACAGATGTAGAACATAGCACATGCGAGCAGAATCACATCTGCAGAGAGATATTTGTATGATGGTGTGAGATATTTCATCAGACAGACCCCAACAGAGAGTTTTGCTGGCAAAACCTTTTCATAACTAACATCCCATGTGAATCTGTCCCGGCTTGTGGAGAGAAGGGAGGGAGCTCACTAAACAGGGAGGGAAGTACAGAAAGAAAGAATGTAGTGAGATCTCATCATGTGATTTTTTTTTCTCTCCTATCTGCACAATTACATGTTCGGGGATCTTAGCAATTTTTTCCAGACCCTCTCAGCTCTCTGTTTCTCCAACTCTCTTTCTATCCAACGGCATACTTTCCTTGGACTTTTTTCTTTCTCTCAGTGTGACATGTGAGTGGAGGTCCTGCCCTTGTCTCTCGTTTCAGAGTGTAGCAGAGGGGTGGTGAGGCGGTCATTTACGTTGACCTGTCATGGGTGAGATGGATTGAAGGTGTAAACAAGAGGAGCTGTGAGTGTTTTGGTTTGAGTGCATGTGCCTCGCCCTTGTAGGGGAGTCAGGCGAAGGGGGAAGAAAGGCAAGGAGAAAGAGCAAGCGAGAAGAAAGTGACTGAGGGAAGAGGAGACGATTTGCTGAGCCGTGCCACCCGTGGACAAAGGTGGATGAGAGTTACGACTGAGAAGTTTGTTTGAGACAGGAGGAGGAGGAGCACCAGCCCGAGGAGGAACTATCACTTCAGAGTTCTTCCAGCAGTAAAAGGACAGGATGAGGTACCAGGCCAGGGTAAGATCCATGCCATGATGCTCTTTGTTGTGTTTTCATGCGTTGTGATGCCCACTGCATTGATTTACTGTGATTTTTTTCCCTCTTCATTGGCTGTTTTCTTACAATAAAGCTTCAGATTCACCCATTCAGACACCAAAGAAGGGAAAGCAAAGCAGCAAAGCAGCAAAGCATGAGTCACTGGAAGAATTTTCTTTCCCGCCTATGACTCAGTGTGTTTTGGGTTTTGTATAGGCTGTAACTAAAGCAATCCAAAGAGGAAAACACTGGGGTTTTTTTTCCACCATATCCATTACTGGCACTTGAGTGGTTTAGAACCAGCTGTGGTACCAGACCAGCTAGCCCTGGGAGAAAGCATCGGGGAGCACCTTATAAGGAAGACAATCTGTTTGCAGCTGGCCCAGCAGAGCTTTAGTCACAGGGCCTTGGGCCAAGTCCCACTCTTAACCTCCTTGCTGGCTGTCACTGCAGCTGCACCTACAGACCTACAGATTTCTCTAAAGCTCTCTGGCACTCTGAATCAAATCCCACATTAAGCTCTCGAGCACTGTCTGCCGGATCAGGCTGTCTCTGCCGTAACAACAGACCTCAGGTCATTACGCTGTCAACAGACCTGCAGGGATTACAATGTTTTCTGCTTAAATCTCTACCTCAGGCGTGCAGCTCTGCAGGTAGCTCAACTACAGTGCCTTTCGCTTCCTTTAACATTTGATTTCTTCATCCTTGAGGGCAAGCCGTTGCTCTGGTTGCGGCTTCTTGTTGTCAAAAGTTATTTCAGTCCACAAAATTTACTGTGATGCAATTTCTGAAATTAAGGGAAAAGTCAAACTCATGACTGGATTAAAAAAAGCTAAGTTTGCCATGTTTTTCAGTATACGTTGCTCTCCTATGTATCACTGTGGTACTACTGCATAGGTTCTGTCTGCATAGCAGCTACTGTAGGCCACAGATTAATTTCAAATTTGTCAGAGATCTAAGGAAGATGGAATGTAGTTTGCAGGCCAGACTAGTCTGCTAAAGCTCGGAGCCAGGAAGGGCAGGCCATTATCATCCACCATGGAAGTTTAATACTGAGCACTGAAGTTCCATAATGAAGTGGGAAGACCACGCAGTTATTAGACACGATATGAACCAAGCTCCAGCCACATACACTTATTAAACCCAAAGCTTGAAAAAAAATCTATGTATTGTTTTGCTATTTAAACTACTGTGCTGAGAAAAAAAATCCTTCAGTATCATTGGAAATGTTATGTTATAATTAGCAGCGCTCCCAACACTAACAGCAGTGCAAAAGAATTTTTCCACACATGAATATCACAACTGGAAGCATTAACTTAGGAGTGTAGAAAAAAATTAAAGGCATCCAGTGAAAAACTGCCCTCAGCCTGACCTTAACATTCTTTACATGTATCCTTTGGAAAATCTGACTGGGAACGGTGGTCCCTATCTGTAGGAAGCCCACCTGCGAGCAGGAGAACAATACTTTCCTGCTGAAGCAGTGGGAAGGCACTGCAGTGGAAGTGTCCCCTGACTTTCTTTTGGTTCTTGGCTCTCATCCACTGTTGTCCTTCTCATTTTTTTTCTGTCTTCCTGCATCAAACGTTAAGAGATAATGACCTGTTAGCAACATTAACCAGCAAAATGAGACCCTTGAGAGGCTCTTGGATTCAAGAAAAACAGAAGTCATGTGGAAGTCTAGCCCCTTTGTTCCACTTTCTGCTTGTTTTTTTTTTTTTTTGTGAGTGTGAAACAGAAGGGCTTCCCTTGTGATTGAGCCTTCAATAGCGAACGTAAGGCACTCTTAGTTTGTTCAGGGTGTGGAGAACCGAGCTCATGCCTGGATTATTTTCTGTGAGTATTGACAATTAAAATGTCATGGTTTTGTATGTGATTCTGTGTCTAGAACGGACAGCACTGCTTTTTAATTCTGTCCTGTCTGCACGCTGATGTTTGCCATCATGGTGCAGTTGACATGTACACAGGTTAAACCCTGTCTGGTGATGTAGAAGTGTGCATACATCATAATGCACTATCTCCCCATCACATAGTACAGTCTGTCTTTTCTGTTTATCATTAGGATTCCCTGAATATCTCCATTGTATAATCTTGGCAGGGCGTGGTGGGAACGGGCTTGCTTCTTGTGGTTACAGCCACTCAGTATTGAGTTATTTGCGATGATATTTCGAAAGTATTCTGGAAATACATGTTATCTGTCTCCATAAAGTGCTTTAACTTCGGAAAATGTGATGTGGTGACTCTTGTAACCCTGGGCACCAGATGTTTGTTCACAACTGAGTGAATACAATAAGATTCAGATGAAATAGGACCGTTTGTGCCCCCTGCTTTTCAGCAGAAGGGAATTACATCTCTAACCACAAATCTGAGATAGTTGGAACAAATATAGAAAACTCAAAATGAACCCAGTGACTCTTAGTGACACTATAAACATAAGCTGGTTTATTGATAATTAATTAATTAATAAGTTGGTACAAGTCTCATTTATTGCCAAGAAGGAGGGCAGAAAAAAATATTTCTCCTTCTAACTCTGCATGGGGATATTAAATGGTTCAAGGAATCTGGAGGAATGTCAATTCATGATGGGCAAAGGTGCAAGCCTGAGTTTGACATCTGTGATCTCTGAACTCTCAGATGTCACTGAATTAAGAACCATCTTTTATCAACAGCTGATGTAACTCCATGGA
>JAOWBL010000006.1:8474729-8486305 GCA_028564865.1 Zenarchopterus dispar | reverse complement strand
CATCCATCCATCCATCCATCCATCCATTCATCTTCTTTTGCCTATCTGGGCCTGGCTCAAGGGGCCTAAGAAGGGAAGCTCACACTTCCCTTTTGCGGGTCTCTTTGTCCAGCTCATCTGGGGGATTCACAAGGTGCTCCTAGGCTAAGTGAGAAACATAATCTTGAACTGGTGATCTAGCAAGAGTTGCAGGTCATTAAACCAACACAACCCCACTATCTGCAGAAAACAGAGACCCAATTCTGAGGTCAACAGACTGGACCCCCTCCATCCCTTGACTGCACCTAGAAATTCTGTCCATAAAAGTAATGAACAGAATCAGCGCTAAAGGTCACCTTTGGCATTTAGCCCTCCCTGGAAATCCATCCGACTTACTGCCAGCGATACAGACTAAACTCTGAGATGTGATGTACAGGTATAAGGCACCCAGTACTCCGGCAGTACTGGTACAAGGCACCAGTACTCCTGGAGTACTGAATGCCTCGTCCACAAAGACGTGTAGAGTGGTCAGCAAACTCCCATGCCCCCTCCAGGACTCTTCTTAAGGCGTAGAGTTGATCCAGCATTCCACGACCTGGACAGAAACCACAGTGCTCCACTCCACAGTGGACCCTAATAGACCTTACCAGGGAGGCTGAAGAGCATGATCCCTTATGCTCCATACCAAAAGATACCACTTTAAACTTTACAGTGCAAAAAGAATGCCTAGTGTAAACTTTTACCAGAGGTGACGTCTGTCTCTGGGTTCAGAGGAATCTGGGATGGACTTTCACACAGTGAAAAGGAATAAGTCTGCCAGATCTATTTTTGGAAGAAATGGACAACACAGTGTGTTCCAAAAAATCCACATTCCTTTTAACAAGTCCAAAGGCCAAGCTTGGTGATGGTGCGGGATCATGTCAGTGCCCTTGGCAAGTTACTTCTGTGATGGCAGTGTTTGTGCTAAAAAACCTCATTTAGGGCTGTGTTAACAAGTTATCAGAAAGAAGGAGAGTCTTTACTTCTTTTAATACGTGACTGCTCGTAATTGTAGAGAAGCTCACATTTGTCTATCCACTCTCATTTCCAATCTCCTCACCTTTAGTGACAAAGTTTCCTTTCTTCCATCTTTGCATAGGAAGTGGATGTGGACGGTCGAGTGCGTCTGGTGATGGAGAGCTCCCTGTCCGCCCGGGACAGGGTTGGGGTGCAGGACTTTGTCCTGCTGGAGAACTACAACAGTGAGGCAGCCTTCATAGAGAACTTGCGGCGACGCTTCAGAGAAAACCTCATCTATGTAATGAGGCCACATTTCTTAATTTTTTTCCAAACATTTTGGTCTGTGTAACTGGATAAAACTTCAACATAATATCTATTCTCATAACATTTTACCACAGACTTACATTGGATCAGTGTTGGTTTCGGTGAACCCTTACAAAGAGCTGGAGATTTACTCCAAGCAGCAGATGGAGCGTTACAGAGGGGTCAGCTTCTACGAAATATCGCCTCACATGTGAGTCGCTCTGTGGTCCCTGAACATGCTTGTTTTACACTTCAAACACTGAAATATTCAAGAGATTCATTGAAGAGAAATTAAATTTAAAAAATTCTGCCCATTTGTCTACCAAACAAATCAGTTCCACACTGAATAATACATAAGTATTTTGATAAAAGTCTTTTTTTTCATCTCTACAGAATTTATGATTAGTTCATGAAACACAATTCTGTTTGGAAGAAGTCGGAGCGCTGTGCCAAATGTTAATATCAATAGTTCATTTAAAGCAGCTCCGAACATGTTCTTTTATCAGTTTCAGTTTCATTTTGAAGGAATATTTCATTACTCTTAGGAAACACCATCTAGATCTCTCAATCTCCCACCTATACTGTTTTCAAAAAAAAAAAACCCAAAAAGCTCCCATGGTTGGGTCTTAGGTCCACCGGGCATCCCTTTACCTGGAAACATGTTTGCATCGTTAATTTGACAGATGTACAGCGGTGTTTGTCTGTTTGTTGCTGAAGCATCGTTTGTCTTTTCTACCAGCTATGCCTTATCAGACAACACTTACCGGGCCATGCGGACGGAGAGGAAGGACCAGTGTATTCTCATATCAGGTGAGAGTGGAGCTGGAAAAACGGAAGCTTCCAAGAAGATTCTCCTGTACTACGCTGTTACCTGCCCTGCAAATGAACACATGGCTGCCCTGGGTGACCGTCTCCTGCAGTCCAACCCTGTCCTGGAAGTATGTTATCTCTGGCTTTTTAAACTAAACAGCCAATTCACAATATATGATACTGATCTGGCTGATCTTAACTAGTTTTAAAGGCTTTCTTTGGACTGTGTGATGGTATTCATGGGCCCCACTTCTTAATTTTAATCTCTTACTTCTTTTAGGCTTTTGGTAACGCCAAAACACTGAGGAATGACAACTCCAGTCGCTTTGGAAAATACATGGATATCCAGTTTGACTTTAGGGTAAAAGTTTCCCAGATTTCTCATTCTATGTCAAAATCAGACTATCATACGTTTAAATACTTAAGACTATGAAATGTTTAAGAAGCATCTTACAGTTTCCATCTAATTCCATTTTTTGTGGTACAACTCTAAGGGGGCACCTGTGGGTGCTCATATCCTCAATTACCTGCTGGAGAAATCACGTGTTGTACATCAAAACCACGGCGAAAGAAACTTCCACATCTTCTACCAGCTCCTGGATGGAGGGGACGATGACCTTCTGAAGACACTGGACCTGGAAAGAAACCCTCAAAATTACCGCTATCTGGTCAAGGTAGCCCACTGTGTGGCGCAGTTTCTTTGATCTGAACAAGGGTCCTTTCAGTTATACCATCAGTTGTGTGATGTCATTAATAATCTTTTTTCTTCAGGGAAACTGTCCAAGAGTGAGCTCCATAAATGACAAGAATAATTGGAAAGTCGTGATGAAGGCCCTTCCTGTGATTGGCTTCACTGCAGAAGAAGTACAGGTCAGAAACAGTCACAGTGTTGATGAAAGCTGCACGCAACTCTCCTGACTTCCTTAACTTAACATGATATGTCACTTTAAAGGTGACATGCTCTCCTTTTTCAAAAGTTGAGACACTTTCCTGAATTTTTAATGGCATGTCTGTATCTACACAAATACAGTACAACAGCTCTCTGGTCAACCGTGAATTTACAGCTGTGTTCATTCACAGCTCATTAAGGGGGTGGAGTCAGTATCTCAGCTCCACTCCAACCCTCTCTTCTGCAAGGTATACCTCTTATGAAATAGTTGTTAGAGCGCTGCATCACCCACCTCTTGTGTGCGGTCATTTGAGGAACTACAATGAATTTTAGTTCCTCATGAGTCTCAACCCAGAAGTTAGACGGTTGGCGCTTGGTCCCACTGGAACTGCATTTTCATGTCTTAGGCCAGAGATTGACACATGAACTCCCTTGTGATATGCTGCCTCCATGTGGTTAGAGACAGTATTACTTTATGGAGTGGCTTTAAATTGAAACATTTACTGTATTTTGTATAGTTTGGATTTGTTTCATTTTTTAATATATATTTTTTTATTTTAAAGCTGTTTGATTGCATATTAAGGAAACAAAAATAACACCATATATAGAAATATATGTTGTAAAGCACTTTTTTGTATTAATGTCTATGTAAAAATGGAATCATTTACATTGTAGAGGCATTTGATCCAAGGCGGCGAACCTTCAAACAAAATTCAAAACTAATGAGAATATTTCCAGCCATCACTGTGCCCTCTGCTCATTATGCCACATTGTTTACACAATCCAAACATCCCATTTCTCATCATAATAAAAGCCTTCAAAACAATTCATCTGTGAGGTTGTTTAGATCTGTTTTTCACATGTTGAACCACAGGAACTGCTGAATGTTATCGCCAGTGTTCTCCATCTGGGTAACACTCTCTTTGGGGAAGGGGAGGAGGGAGAAACTTATATCACCACAGAGACCCAGCTCTTAAACCTCGAGAAGGTCAGTGCAGTCCCTGTGAAATCACTGGATGCTCAAATATGTACGAAAACAGCGTCTGGGACAACAGATGTGTTGTCATTTTGCAGCTGCTGGGTGTTGATGGCTCAGCCCTCAAGGAGGCACTCACTCACAAGAAACTCACTGCCAAAGGAGAAGAGGTGATTGTCCTCTTGTCAGTTTTCCTCTGGGTTCAGTCGTTTGCTGTGTTCTGAGTGTTTTTCCATTTCATCTGGACTTTCTTTTGCCTGTCACAGATGATCAGCCCGCTCAACTATGACCAGGCAGTGTCGGCCCGTGACGCTTTAGCCAAGGCTGTGTATGGTCGAACCTTCACTTGGTTGGTGGAGAAGATCAACCAGTCGCTGGCTCTGAAGGTGCAGTAACCATAGAAATACTGTTGTCCTTTGTGTGTGTCTGCCTCTGTGTGTTCGTCAGTCATTTGTACTTTGTGTGTGTAGGATGAAATCTACCACAGCAGCAAAGGCTCCTCAGTCATAGGCCTTCTAGATATTTATGGCTTTGAGGTCCTGCAGCATAACAGGTACAACTAATTTTTTTTTTTTTTTTGCTTACCTTGTCTTATCTTAATTTGTTTTATAGTAAAGTTTGTGAACCAACGTTTTTGTCATTTCTAACTCCTGTAATGTACACTGCAGTTCAGACAGCATAAAGTGAGCCTCTATACTCCCCATGACACTCAGACATATGGCCATCAAAAATAGTTTGGCCATCCACATTCACTTCATGAAAATGACCTTTTGTGAAGTAGATCTGGAGCCCCTCCCCCTTCACTGTCATTACCAGTAACTCACGCAGGGTTATAAAAGAGCTATTGTTGAAAATAACTAAGGTGGTTGCAGAATTGCTTATATCTTCTTGAATCAGCAGGTTTACTGCAAAACTGACGACAGTCATTCACTGACATTCCTTCTCTTCTACACATCATTTGGGATGTCCTTGTAGACACTGATCTGGTTGTTTTTCTGTTAAAGTTGCATTCTTTGTTACTCTGATTGGTTGTTTATTTATCCAATCTTCTGTGTCTGTTGCCACTGTCCAAATAAATGTACAAATTCTTTCTACCAAAGAAGAAAAGGAAAGGGACAACTGGCCAGGATTTGATTTTCAATCCCTTTGCTTCCAGTTTTGAGCAGTTCTGCATCAACTACTGCAACGAGAAGCTCCAGCAGCTTTTCATCGAGCTCACTCTGAGATCTGAGCAGGAGGAGTACGAGACAGAGGGAATCGCAGTAAGTGCATTTACTTTTTTGTTGTTGTTGTTAATACATTTGATGTCTGTGTGGATATTTTCCATTGCATGGGTAACTTAACATTGTTGTCTTTTAAATAAAGTGGGAGACGGTCCAATACTTTGACAACAAGATCATTTGCGACCTGATAGAAGAGAAGCACAAAGGCATCATCTCCATCCTGGTGTGTACGACTTCCCCAAGTGTATATGCCTGTCTTTCGTTACCTCCGTCACTCTAAATGAAATGACTGTTTTGTCAGGATGAGGAGTGTTTGAGACCTGGTGAGACTTGTGACGTCTCCTTTTTGGAAAAGCTTGAGGACACAGTGGGCGGCCATCCCCATTTTATCACGTATGTATCATCTTTCGTCGAGTACAGTTTCTAGTCTGCGTATGTTAGTTCATCTTCATGTGTGTGTGTCTTCCAGACACAAGCTGGCGAACGGAAAAACCCGCCGGGT
This sequence comes from Zenarchopterus dispar, assembly GCA_028564865.1. Taxonomy (NCBI): domain Eukaryota; kingdom Metazoa; phylum Chordata; class Actinopteri; order Beloniformes; family Zenarchopteridae; genus Zenarchopterus; species Zenarchopterus dispar. The sequence goes on along the minus strand of JAOWBL010000006.1, from coordinate 8,480,624 downwards.
AATGAGCAGGGATGAGTTCAGGCTGCTGCATTATGCAGGAGAGGTCAATTATAATGTCAATGGTGAGTTGTAATTTATCGGAACTATGGCTGAGTGTTTTTACTCAAGCATGTGTGAAGAATATAGTTTCCCTTGTCAGAGCCAACATTCAAAAGAAAACATGACTCAGAACCAGCTGATTCCTCGATGACTGTGTTTTTTGTTTTTGGGGGGGTTTTTTCACACTCCCTCACTTAGGTTTCCTAGACAAGAACAATGATCTGCTAAACAGGAACCTAAAAGAGGTGAGGACAGTGAAAATGCATAAGGTAGAGCCTTAACGCGACCTTTAACTCGCCTGAGGGAAGGGGAAGATGAGGCTTGTGCCATGCTGATTCATGGTTTTTGTGGTTTGGTGTCTGTTTAGGTCATGTGCCAGTCAGACAACCAGATCCTAAGCCACTGCTTCCGCAGAGAGGAAGTAATCGACCACAAACGTGCAGGGATGGTATCTACCATTATTGCTTTTTCACTCAAATAGCTTTTTTTAAAAAAAATCAGTTTCTTGTGATACTTGCACAAATCGCAATAAAGACACACATGAGTATTTTTTCTTGACGCATAGATACAGATTTACTTAAACTGTCCCACATAGATGTCCCACAATAACTGTCCCACAGATTCATGTCTTTTTTTGCTCCTTAGGCTGCCAGTCAGTTCAAAAACAGTCTGATGAAGCTAATGGAGATCCTCATGTCTAAAGAGCCATCCTATGTGCGTTGCATCAAACCCAATGATGCCAAGCAGCCAGGTACATATTTACACCCTATCATATGAATTCACTCATAAGAAGAGTTCAATAATAAGATAAGATAAATAGGTCAGAGCAGCTGCTTTATGAAAACAAAGAAAAGTTGCAATAAAAAAGAAAAGTCATGTGTATTGTGATGACTTGTGTGATCATTCCAAGATGGTGACAACATATCATGCTCTACATTTCATTTTTCTTTTCAGTTTAAAAAATAACAACAGCGTAGGTCTAACTCACTGAACAGTCTTTGAGTCCTGTTTAAAGTTCAGGGCTGTTATTAATCATCAAAAGTCCCACGTGTCTCCTTGAATTAATAAATAAATAAATAATAACTGGGAAAGAAAAAGAGAAGGCACTCTGAATGTGAAAGACTGAGGGAGTGCTGAGTGTGCAGCACCAGTAAACTAACTCAGGGTTGAGGCTGCCTGGGATCTTTACACAAGTTTATTTCTTCATAAGCACACTGCTCAGAGTGTAGAAATGTTCAAACTGCTGTTTAAGGCCCACTTCTTCTTGGTTTTCATTCCATGTAGGATATTACACCCAAATAGACCATTTACATTTTACTGCCCTGTTTTCTATTTTAATATTTATTCTATTGTGCTATATTTTTTGCATGGGTTTTCTTGCAAACTTTTATTTAATTTCTTTTTTCAGACATGTAAGAACATGTTTTGTATGAATGCTAGATTTATATATATAGCTAAAGAACAGCTTCAGTCACTAATCACATGTATTTACACTGCTGAGCTGATGAGCGGTGTGCATCCCTGGCTGCAGGACGGTTCGATGAAGTTCTGGTCAGACACCAGGTGAAGTACTTGGGTCTGATGGAAAACCTGAGGGTCAGGAGAGCCGGCTTCGCCTATCGTCGTCGTTTTGAAGCCTTCCTGCAAAGGTGACCGATCTCTCTGAAGCACTCCCGGCTGCTGCTCATTCTGTTTACCTCCGACTGTCCTTGTACTGACATCTAGATCCCTTTAGGTACAAGCCTCTGTGTCCGGAGACGTGGCCAAACTGGCAAGGAAAACTGGTCGACGGTGTTTCTACGTTGGTCAACCACCTTGGCTATAAATCAGAGGAGTACAAACTGGGCAGGTGCGTACAGGAGGAGGACAGTGTCAAGTTGAAGTTTTAGGTCAGGTTAAAGTTGTGAAAAAAACAATAGACATAATGCAAATCACTTAAAGTCCAGGAAAATGATACAGAGAAAAGTTCAACTGGATTTCGTTTTTCATATGCCTCGCCAGAAAAATCAAATTTCACAAATGGTTGAGTTTACTAGAAAAAAAGGTCAAAAATGTTAAAAGAGCATTGCATGAGGAAATGCCAGGGGTGACTCTGTCACAATGAAAACCACAATATTTGATGTCTTTAGTTCCTGAACACTTTAAACTACTTCCCTGTAATAAATGCGCAGCGTCTCATTCTTCCTTTCAGTTTATATTGATCACAATTTCTCATTTTTCTGCAGGTCGAAAATATTCATCCGTTTTCCAAAAACCCTCTTCGCCACTGAGGATGCTCTCGAGGCTAAGAAGCCGGAGATAGGTGCGTAACATGACTCAGACCGTAAGTGTGACAGCTGAAATGACATGAACGCCAGCCAGATGTTACGTTTGTGGGGAACTTCTGTGAGAGTGAGCTGACAATTCTTCTTTTAGAATTTCTGGTAAAACATTTCCAAACGGCCCTCATCACCCACCATCACAAGAAACACGTGTCATACATAATCACAAGCGGTGCGGGGACAACAACATCACATGCTCGAGCCGTTCCAAGAGTATCTGAACTCAGCGATGAATTCTGAGCTGGACTGTGAATTCATTCCCGTGTGTGACGCATCCGCAGCAGCACATGTGACAGAGCTGCATGAGGAAGTGCAGTCAAGTTTTACTCTCTCTGTTCTCTGTTTTGCTCCAGCTGTGACCCTCCAGACATCGTGGAGAGGCTACAGAGAGAGAGCCAAGTATCAGCGCATCAGACATGCAGGTTTCCTACTTCTATCACACAGAATAGTTCCTTAAACTTCGATAAACATCTAGTTATTATGATTATTAGTTCTTGTTTTTTTTAACATTGCTCCTTGTTTCATTTAAAACAACGGTTATGTGTTTTTTAAGACTTAATTTTTAGTGTATCTTTGCAGCTTTCATTAAGGTCAAGGTCAAGTTTATTCATATTACCCAATTAAAAACAACCAAGGTTGACCAAAGTGCTTTACAGCTACACAATCACACAAGCTTTGTTCATTTAATAGTAAATAAAAGTAGTCTTTTTTTTTTAAAGAGCCGATATTTTACTTTTCCAGTATTTCCAGTAAGGCCTAAGCTTATTTTGAATGACCTTTGAAGTTGTCTTGCTGCAAATATATGTATGTGTTTGTACAGTGATAGTGATCCAGTCGGGATGGCGAGGAATGAAAGCACGCAGGAGAGCCAAAAGGCGTCGTCAGGCCGCTGAGCTGATACGCAGGTGCTTCACTGCAGCTTTGTTCCACTTGTTTCTATGCCGGCTTTTACAGCTTCTTCTCATATTCATGGTTAATTTCCTAACTTGTTTTTTTTTTAAATGTTTCAGGTTCATAAAAGGCTTCATCTATCGTCATGAGGAGTACTGCCCTGAGAACGAGTACTTCTTGGATCACGTACGCTACTCCTTCCTCAAAAACCTGAGTAAAAACCTGCCCAAGAGCGTTTTGGACAAAAGCTGGCCCACGCCACCTCCCTCCGTGGTCGAGGTAAATGCAAACACCCCGCTCGTACAGACTGTCCTCTGCTTACTGAAGTCATCGTACACAAATAAAATAGTATGAGTCAAACCTACTGATGGAAAATTAAATGCTCCCAACAGGCCTCGGAGCACCTGCAGAGGCTGCACATGCGAAACATGGTCATCAAGTATTGCTCAAGGGTCCAGCCTGAATGGAAGAAGCAGGTGCACTGAGCGCAGAGGACACGGCCTTCCTCGCTTTTAAACAGAAATAATCCTTGTCATCCATCCTCTATTCTTTTTTAATCTTTGGATTTCCTGTAGATGATGCAGAAGGTTGTAGCCAGTGAGCTCTTCAAGGACCAGAAAGATGGCTACCCTCAGAGCGTTGGACGGCTCTTCTTGGACACCAGACTTGGTACATATTAAAGCCATAACTATCCAGTAAACACCACACAATGACCAGCACGTGACATTCACATGCACTTTCAATTACTTTATGTAGAGCGCGAACAAATCAGTCTCAAAGTCCTCCAGACACTCGGCAACGACAAAGTTCAGGTAGGGTTGATGTGGGATTATTCAAACACAACAACGACCATGGTAAAGACTGCCTGGCGGTGATGTGTCCTCTTGTACTTCTCAGTATGGCGTGTCAGTGGTGAAGTATGACAGGAGGGGCTTCAAGCCTCGGCCTCGCCAGCTGCTCCTCACAAACAGCTTTGCTGTCCTGGTGGACAGGAACAAGATCAAACAGAGGATCGACTACACTGCCATGAGAGGTGAAAACCGGCGCTGCAGACTCTTTTTTTTTCTATTTTTCCTTTTACATAAGAGTTGCTGTAATCGTTGTTACAGCTTTCAGCAGTCGTAATACCTGAATAACTTCTCTGTAGAAATATGCACGGCAACCAAGTGGTGAAAGTACATTAAGTTGTTTCTTTTGACGGGAACTTTTAAAATAAACTAAAAAAAAATACAATTACAAATCAGCAAAAGTTAAAATGATGTCGAAGATGCAAATAAATATATGCGTTTATTAAAAATATGCAAATATGCAGCACTGGGTCATCTTCGTTGCAGGTTTTTTTCAGCCCCAGAATTCAGTCCAGAACTCTCTTTGTGTTAAATTTTTTCTTCTTTTCTACTCAGAGACTCAACCCTTCAGGGATCCTGCCTTTGTACAAAATTATTACAATTGCATGTTGGCACCATTTGCTGGAAATAATGTCATTATCCCGTCTTTCAGGTTCAAACCAGCACTAACTTGCCCTTGTACCACATTTTTTTGGAATGTGCTACAGGTTTCAAATACAGAAAAGGATGTGTATTAACTACTGAGATGAAGCTGACAGGATAAAATATGAAACAGTTTGAGTTCATACACACTGGTGGGAAATAAAAATCTAAATAAATGTAAAATCCTCCTTTTTTTCTTTTCCTTAAATAGCAATTTTTTTTATTGAAGTCACATTAATTAATGTGTTAAAAGAGAAGTGAGCACCATTTGTGACATAGTATAGGGCCATGATGACATACTTTTAGTAGTCAAAGGGCCACACGTATAACTGAATTAAAATGGGATGCAATTTACCAGCCAATTTTATCATCCAGTCTTTCAAAAAAATTCACACTCAATGCTTTCGCCAGTTTATGTATGCATTACTGCTTTATGAAAAAAATCTTCCTGGACATTAAGCCTCTCTTTACTCCTTGAACCCAGAAACACTCTCGTGCCATTTCAAGCACGCTGCTGATTCATTTCTGCTTGCCAGAAAATAAGCTTGAAATGTTGATGATCTAAGTCACCCAAGCCTTGTTTTGCCATCAAAACTGCTGCATTACATACCTGCTAGTGGAGGATAAATAATTACTCCGATCTAAAGACAGCACCCATTATAGAGTATTTTTGTTTGTTTTCATTTTCTTGTCATAGAAGGGATTTGTAGCCCAAATCTTTTACACATATGTGGGATGAGGGTTTCACTGAGAATGGGACCTTTAAACCAGCGAAACTGAGTCCGGCTTTGTTTTGAAACAGGCATCTCTGTGAGCTCTCTCGGCGACGGGATGTTGGTTCTCCACATGCCCTGTGAGGACAACAAGCAGAAGGTACAGAGGGACAAAACACACGTCTGTTTACAAGCGCACCACTTCCTAACCCATCTGTGTCTCCCTCAGGGCGACGCGGTGCTGCACTGCCGCCACGTGATTGAGCTGGTGACCAAACTCTCCATGATGGCCAGCAAGACCCACTACGTCAACATCAAGCCGGGCAGGTGAGGATGCCCATGATTCTGGTTCTGTTCAGCGGTGTTTAATTCAATTCAATTCAATTTTATTTATATAGCGCCAATTCACAACAAACGTCGCCTCGAGGCGCTTCACACTGT
>JAOWBL010000006.1:8460729-8474629 GCA_028564865.1 Zenarchopterus dispar | reverse complement strand
TGTGTGTGTGTGTGTGTGTGTGTGTGTGTGTGTGTGTGTGTGTGTGTGTGTGTGTGTGTGTGTGTGTGTGTGAAAACTGCATTACTTCAGTGGGCTTGCCAAATTAATTTTGTTGTATGTGAGGTTTTGAGAACCTTATTAATATTTGTAATTTCACTGCAGGAAATATTGTTGAGTTGTTTCCTGAGCATTGCAGACCAGGTGCTACTCCCTTCTCTCTCTCTGATGGAGTGTAATGCTTGCATGTCTGAGGAACTCTGGGGTCTCTTCAAACTCTTTCCCTACCAGCACAGGTGAACCCACATATACACACTGACTCACACTCTCATATCACTCACTGTTTGAGCTGATGTGTAATTAAGTTATCAGATCGTGGAACCTCAGGCATCCCTCTGTGATACTGTTTAGTAATTAGTAAGGAAAGATTGGCATGCACGTCACACTTGGTTTGCTTTGAAATCATGCTTGCACTGGGAAAAGTGTGTGTGTCTGCATGAATGTCATACTACTCCCAAGCAGTGCAGAAATTTTATTTTTAGAGCCTTTCATTTTTCGATTTTTCTTTTTTGCATGCCCCTGAAGAAGATGTTCATATTTTTATAGGTTTTGTTCATGATGCGTATGGTGCACACTTTACACCAAGTAATCTAACGATGCCGATTACTTGGTGTAAAAAGAAAAAAAAAAGGGTCATAAAGTTTCTCATCACATTATGGTCCACTAAACTCTGCTGATGTTAATGTCTTTTGCAGTACAAGTATATTTGTTATTTTATGGAATTAATGGATTCATCTAAATGGCTTTTTAAACAATTCTTCCAAATAAAACCATCTTTGCACATTTTCAGAAGTAAAGCACGTTACAGATTCATTCTGTTACCTAAACAATACCAGCATTTCAACCAAATTCCTGTCAGAATGTAGTCATTTTGACAATAATGGACTGCTCTAGCTGCTATTAAACTATTGTAATAATTAATTTTAACTGTACTCTCCTTGACTTTTTGATTACTTGCAGAGGACATTCTGTAAATGTTTTTAAATGCAATATGACCCCTATTTCTCACAGTCCTTTCTCTACCTGTGCTCTCTCAGGTATCGGTTATATGGCCAGTGGAAGAATGAGACATATTCCAGTCATCCACTGTTGGTTAAAGTCAAAGCTCAGACTGTGGAAAGAGCGAAATATATTATGAAGTAAGTCAGTTGCACATGTATCAGTGTACTGTAGGAAATATTTGTAGGAAACTACTGTGAAGTTTGCAGAAGTGACGGCCTTTGCTTGCAGCACTCTTTGTATCCTCTTTGATTTGTTTTTTTCTACATATGTCCTCACTTGTGCTCTTTCCCTCCCAAGACGCTTGACCAAAGAAAATGTGAAACAATCTGGACGACAGATTGGCAAACTGAGCCACAGCAATCCCACCATCCTCTTTGATTATGTAAGTGTATTTTGATCTAATTATTATAATTTTTTTAATCATGTGGCCAAAATGTAACAACTTATTCTCTGTCTCTGTGCTACATAAAAGACACTCAAATGAATATATTGTGTTGGTTACCTGTTTCGTCAGTATTTATAGATACAAATCTGGACCTAAATTGAACTCGCTAAACTTTTGATACAAATGATCTGTAAACATGACCTGTACATACGTGTTTATTAAACAGCATCAAAGGCTTTAAATATTTTACCACTCTACCCTTCTTCTTTAGATGCTGTCTCAAATCCAGTGGTACGACAACCTCATTGTTCCAGTGGTGGACTCCTTGAAATACCTCACATCCCTCAACTATGATGTCTTGGCCTGTATCCTACACTTTTCACTCTTAAATGTGTGCGTGTGTGTTATTGAAGGAATTGGTCTTTCAGTGTGTCTTGACATGTTCCTATATTCTTCCACTTAACTGTAACTTAAGATTGTATCATTGAGGCTCTGGCCAACCCAGAGAAAGAGAAGATGAAACATGATGACACAACTATCTCCTCGTGGCTCCAGAGTATGTGGCTTCAGTTAGTCACATCAGTCATTTGGTTGCAAAAAGAGAGAAACTGTTTGAAGTTTTTATGAGTATTTAATTTATTCCTTTTGTTCTCTTCAAGGCCTGGCAAGTCTGTGTGGAGCTGTGTTCAGGAAATACCCGATTGAGTTGGCAGGTCTCCTTCAGTACGTCACAAATCAACTAAAAGCAGGAAAAAGGTAAGAACATCCAGTTTAGTAGAAAAAAGGACTAAATGGTTTGAGGATGTACTCAGTTCAAGCACAGCTGGGGCCGAATTCCTTATTTTTGATTAGTATTGGAACACATGACTCACTGCTATGAATATCATTTTGAATCAACTATCTAGTGCAACAAGATACCACACAGTTTTTTTTTGTTTTGTTTTGTTTTTTCTTTTTGCAATACCACAATCAAAATGAAATTACTATATCCCGTCTAATCTACCTATTCAATAAATATATTAATTTATTTAGGACAACAGTCAAGGTATGAAAAGCTTAGCAGTAAAGAAGTGTTATCCATACAGGACTTTTGACTCTCTACTCTCTATTCAGACATTTTGACGATAACGGTTCAGTTATTTTTAAAGATATTTTTAACTTCCACAAGCTGCGGTCATTCTTAAATGTGAGCATGGAACATGAAATTGTCATTTTCAGTTGTTGCTTTCTTTCTTTTTCTCACTATCTCTCTCTATATAGAGATATATAGATGTATAGCTATCTGGGTGGCAGATGCCATTGGTCACCTTCATTAATGTCATGCTACTTGTTTCAGTTTTGACCTGCTGATTCTGAAAGAAGTGGTGCAGAAAATGGCTGGCATTGAAATCACAGATGAAATGACTTCAGAACAGTTAGAGGCCATGACTGGAGGTGAACAACTCAAAGCTGAGGTAGAAACTCTTGAATATCGTAATGCAATCTTTCAAGTTTTCCTGCTTTGACGAAGTTTTTAAGTTTATGACGGCAGTTTCATTATCAATGTGACTTCTTTTGCAGGGTGGTTATTTTGGCCAAATCAGAAACACTAAAAAGTCTTCACAGCGTCTCAAGGATGCACTGCTGGACCACGAACTGGCCCTTCCATTGTGTTTGCTTATGGCCCAACAAAGAAATGGTGTGGTGTTCTTGGAAGGGGGAGAGAAACATCTCAAACTTGTCGGGCATCTCTATGACCAGGTATGTACTCTTAGAGTTTGTATGTTTTAGGGCAAATAATAGAATTTCTTTGGATCTCCCACTTTGTACACAAAATTCTAATATATTTGTTATATATTTCACATCTGCTAACAAAAAATAACCTGTCTCTTTTTTAAAAAATTATTACTCTTGCAGTGTCATGACACACTGGTGCAGTTTGGTGGATTTTTGGCTTCAAACCTCAGCACTGAAGATTACATCAAGCGAGTTCCCTCTATTGATGTCCTTTGTAACCAGTTTCACACTCCACATGACGCTGCTTTCTTCCTGTCCCGGCCAATGTACGCCCATCAGATTTTGGTTAGTGGACTGCCTTTATTTTATTTTCCAACAGACTGAATTTGGGCTGCTCTGATTCCTTTCTTCAATCCTGTCATTGGACCAAAATTCATAAACAAAGTGGCCACATTAAAAACAAAAATGCAGAAAAGTGCAGGGCTTTTGCTTATGTTTGTAAATATTAAATTTATGACCAAAGGGATGTTATAAGGTGATGGAACGGTGATCTGAAAAGAGTATCATATTATTAGTTCCTCTCATTATTATTATTATTTTATTTTTATAAATGGAACAATTGTAGTAATTTCTACTCATATGTTATGTACTTGCAGTCTAAGTACGATGAGCTGAAGAAAGCGGAAAAAGGCAACCGGCAGCAGCAGAAGGTTCACAAGTATGTCTCAGCCTGTGAGCAGGTGATGGCACCAGTGCATGAGGCGGTGGTGTCCCTCCATCCACCCAGAGTCTGGGATGACCTCCGCCCTCAGTTCTATGCTACGTTCTGGTCTCTCACCATGTATGATTTGGCTGTGCCCCAATCTGCCTACGAGCGAGAGGTCAATAAGCTCAAAGCTCAGATCAAGGCCATTGAGGAGAACCCTGAGATAGTAAGTAGTGGGCTATTAGCTATCATCACTCAGCCCTTGTCACCGATTTCCTTTTTTGGTATTGTTGTTGTTATTTTTTAATATTTCCTTTTAAGCTGAAACCCTTTTGTTGTATAGTGCAGAGTATTTGGTGCCATGAAAACGGCAGAGATTAGTATAACAATGTGGAGATGATCTTAAACTGGTTGTGTAATATACCGTTTGTAAAATTTCACATAAATTTTTTTTTCTTCTAACAAAAAAGCCCTTGAATAAGAAAAAGAAGGAGAAGGAACGCTGTACTGCCCTGCAAGAAAAACTGCAAGAAGAAGAGAAGAAGCAAACAGAGCATGTCCAAAGAGTTCTGTACCGTCTCAAACTGGAGAAAGACAACTGGTTGCTGGCCAGTAAGTAACTTTAAGACAACAGTGACCACTAAATTCTGCTATTTTAGCAAGTTGTTAATTTTCTGACCAAAGAAAATTATGTTTCCTTTGAATACAAAAGCTGTTTTGAGCAGTTTTGATTCCTCCTCAATTAACACATACTCATGAGATGATGGAAAGTTTTTATGGGAACAAGATGTAACTGCAGGATTTGCAAACAAAGCAAAAACTTTCTATTAAAATATGTTTGTTCAGTTTTAACTCTGTGTATGCATAACAGACTTATTAATACAACTTTTAATACTTAACCACAGAATCCACAAAGAACGAGACCATAACCAAGTTCTTGCAGCTCTGCTTGTTCCCTCGCTGCATCTTCTCTTCCATCGATGCTGTTTATTGCGCCCGCTTTGTGGAGCTGGTCCACCAGCAGAAGACACCCAACTTCTGCACCCTCTTGTGCTATGACAGGGTAAGAAATGTATACCTTAATTTACACGCTGGCAAAACTGATTGGAAATGCGCACACTTTCTTTATCTACAAGCATTACAATGAAAAATAAACGTTTTTATGTGGGATAGAGTCAAAACCTCACTGAAAGGTGCAGCAGCAGTAAGTGTACCCTCAAGTTGAAGTGGAACACTTACTAACTGCTGGCCTCAGATATTCATTGTAAAAGCTTGTATATATTACTTTTCATCATTTATGTAGGCTTTTCCTTCTAAGCACTGCACTTTGTCACTCTGCAGGTATTTTCAGCTATCATTTACACTGTGGCGAGCTGTACAGAGAATGAGTCTCACCGCTACGGACGCTTCCTGTGCTGCATGTTGGAAACAGTGACCCGGTGGCACAGTGATCGTACAGTCTATGAGAAGGTCTTGTGTTCTGCCACTTCTCTGCATATACCACAGATTTATTTGCAATGTTTAGTTAACTGGAGGATGATTTTTTTTTTTTTCTAGGAGTGTGTTAATTACCCAGGCTTCTTGACCATCTTCAGAGCTACAGGCTTTGATGGAGGGAACAAAGTAGATCAACTTGATTATGAGAACTTCAGGCATGTGGTGCACAAGTGGCACTACATGCTGACTAAAGTGAGCTGCCCTTTATTTATAATTTTTTATTTGTTTAAGATTTAAACTAGATAATAACCGGCAAAGTTCTGGCAGGTATGTCATTTTATGTCTTTTTGTTTATCCATCAACCAGGCTTCGGTTCATTGTTTGGAAACGGGAGATTACACCCACATCCGAAATATTCTGATCGTTCTTACCAAGATCCTGCCTTGCTATCCGAAGGTCCTGAACCTCGGCCAAGCTCTGGAGTGCCGGGTCCACAAGATCTGCCTTGAGGAGAAGGATAAGAGACCAGACCTCTATGCCTTAGCAATGGGGTAACACAGCATTGTGTGCTGTTCAGCTCCATATGGAGCATACAGTTAACATCTGTTTTTTGATGCACGTAAATAACATGAAAAAATTAGAACATGCAGTCTTGGAGAAGAATAGAATCTGAGTGTTAGTCACTATTTATAAGAATAAGATTGTGTGGTAGTGCCATGAAAAAAATTGTACATTTAAGAATCATGATTTTAAGATTCACAATTGGCAAGAGTGTTGTGGAAATCCACTCCATATATCAAAACAATACTTTCTTTGTTGTATCTTACTCATATTCATATCTTCTTCTTCTTTGCATCCTCTTCTTCTTGTTCATATTATTGTCTTCTTTTACTCCCGAGTCAAAGGCCCGGATGGGAACACAGTTTGACCCAATTTGACTCTCAGCAGTTTGGGTCCAATTGAACATGTACATTCAAAAGAAATCTTACTGCCAACCGTATCATTTGAGTGTCTTAGCCTGACTTTGATCATTTCGATTTAGTATGATTGCGATTTTTTTTTTTTGGAAATACTTCAAACATTTTAGTCCAATGGCTAACATGTTTTAAGTATGTTCAAAGTCCAGTTTAATTGGATTAACACAGTAATTATTTTTACTAAGATTGTGCAGAAGTCCCGAGTGATAGACACGCATTTTACACACCGAGATAAAGTAATGCCAATAATTTGATATGTAGGGAGGGACAACATTGCAAAGATTCTTTAAATTGTCTTTTGCTTGCTTTTTGTAAAATTCAAAAGGTTTGAACCTGTTTTTGTTTTACCATCAGTAGATGTAAGCTTGTTAGTTACACTTTATTTTACTTTTAAGTTTACTCCTGCTTAGTTTGCAGTTGACATGATTCAGTTACATTGAATCATATTGTGAACCAAGGGATAGAAACTGAATTGACTCCTATTTAGACATCTCAGAAGCTGAGATTTACTAAGCTGTATTGTTGACAAAGCTGTATACCAGGCCCACATCTTGATTTAGATGAAGATATGAAACTGGAAACTTTTTCTCTAAGGCATCAGGATCACATAGTGTTCACTGTATTTCAGCATCTATGACAGTGTTTCATTTTGTTGTTAGATTAGTAAAGGGAAGGTTGATTTTAAACAGAGAAATAGGATTTTATTTTATTTTATAAAGCTTTGTTCTTTTCTTCGCTCTGAAAAGGAAAATCTTTGCGCTTTGTGCTTCTCAGAAGTTCTTTTGAGGTTTTCGCCTTTGCTTTTTGCAAACCTTCTATGCATCTTACAGTTATTCAGGTCGGTTGAAAAGCCAGAAGGTGCACATGGTCCCCGAGAATGAGTTTCATCACAAGGACCAGCCAGCACGCAGTGCCACACCTGCTAGTCAACAGAATGGCCCTGGCAGCACTGGGAAGCCTGCCACCAGCGCAAGCAAGACCGAGGAGGGCGGGTCAGAGGATAGCGGTGGGTGACTCTTGACAGGACAAACCAGTGAAACCCCCTTAAACAATGTTCTTGACTCCCTTTACTTTTCCTTCCTCTCTCTTTTCACAGTTTGACTGCTATAATATTTACATTTTGTGATAATCCAGTACTGTATAAGTTGTAACCTGGAAACTTTGCAGCTGATCTTGAAATGTGCTCTAATGTTTTTGGTCTGTCTCCATGCAGAGCGGAGCAAGGATAAATCTCAGGGGACCACAAAGCCAGTTAACAAAGCCAACAGTGCAGCAGCCAAAGTTACCACCAGCAACGGGAACGGTGCTCTGAACAGGTAGGAACATAAACTCTTTGAAGAGTACGTCTCAAACAAAGCCAAACAAAATGTGTTGAAACTCACTCTGTGCCCAACTTCATCTCCTTATCAATCATTTTGTTGTTGAATTAAAGTTGTTCAGGAGTTGATTTAAAAAGGAAAAATTAATGTGTTTGCAGCACCAAAGCTGTTAAAGATCGGGACGAGAAAGAGAAGAGTGGGAAAGAGAAAAAAGAGAAAAAGGAAAAGACACCAGGCAGCACTCCAGATACCAAGCCTGAGAACCGTCGGGAGAAGCAGAGAGATGAAAGAGCAGGGAAGGAAGAGCGGGTGGTACGTGAGGGTAAGGAGAAGACCCCCAAGGCAGACAGGGAGAAAGTGAAGCCAGAAGACAAGAGCAGCAAAGATGATAAGGCCAAAGCCGGAAACGGGGAGCCCATGGAACCGTCCAGGGAGCGCGACACAATTACACGACACGAATCCAAGAGCAAGGAGAAAGGAGACAGGAATGCTGCAGCTGGAACCCTCAAGTCACCAGGTCCCAGATCAGAGTCGGCTGAATCTGAGAGGGGTAAGAAGCTTTTCCAGTTCTGTATGGACAGATTATGCTTTTGTGTCAAATCACAGCTAGTTATGGCATATATATGCTGATGCTAAGACCACTTCACTATATCCTGTGCCAGTTCCTGATAGGCACCTGCTCAGACATGTAACTTTGTCTCATGTCAGTGCACACAGCAGCAACAACTATGATTGATATAGGTGATAGCATTTTATATCCTGCTACAAATTTCTGGCTGCGGTTTCCTCTCCAAGATTTTCATACCACATAGTTTGCTGGAATTTCAATAAAAATGGAAATTGTAGATTGGACTATTGGAAGTAAGCTCAGCACTGCAAGCAGCAACACTGACAGATGAACCCACATTGGCGGCTAGTCGGAGGTTTAACTAGAGAAAAACACAGATTCACTAAAGTTTACACTTATACCAACTCTAGTTGTCACACAGAAGCATAAATCAGCTGTGTTTCAACATATCCCATAAAATCATCGTAAACATTTATTTTTATTCTGTTTTTACTTCACATTATTCCATGTTTTTATCTGCACCTTCATATCAGAGCAATTTCCTAGTCTGTAAACCTGTTTACTGGCAGTGGCAATAAAGTGATTCTGACATTTTGACTGTCATGTCTCATAGGCACCGTCTATAAAACTCTGTAGTAGATTTTCACTTGGACTTTGAAAATTATGAGAATGTTGCATTATATAGATTGTTGTTGTTAGATGAGTAAAATAAATAAAGTGAGAAGCTGGGCTATGGTTTAGTTGCCATTCTCTTAAATAACAAGTTTTACTTTCCTTTTCAGATCCCAAAAGACGAAAGCTCGACAGCCACTCTTCCCCATCCCACTCTTCGTCTGTTAAGGTTAGTATGGCTTGAAGAAGGCAGTGCCCGTTTCTTCTCTGTCTGCCGGAGCGTTCCCTGCCGTTGCACATTCCAGCAGCCCTGAAGATCATCAAGGAGGGTTTTCGTACACACAGGCATGGCATCTGGAAACTCCGACCATAACCATGGGAGTTGGAAAGCATTCCATGGACTTCAGCATGATGTTTTTCAGAATTGGGAAAAATCCCTTCATGGACTTAGTCAAGAGAATATTATGTATATAAAGTATTTTCATATTGAAATATTTACCTATTTTCATAAAAGTGAAAGCAGTCGTTGGTGCCTTGGGAAGAAAATCATTTTTAAGCTTTTCTATATTCGTGTGGATTTTTTTTTTTTTTTTTTTGAAAATAATATTCACAAGAAGAGAAGCAGCTTGCCAAATCAAGAGCTCTTCAAAAGCAACCTTTTTTTTTTTTTTTTTTTGTCTCCCCATCATGAGCAGTATCTTCCTACTTGAAGTGGTGCCCAGTCTTGTTTTTGTATTTTTTTTTTGTTTTTAAACCACATTTTTGGTGAGCAGCAAAGAGTTCCTGATTAGAGAAGGATAAAAGTATTCTCCTCGTCTCCTCAACGTCCCTCAAAGATGGATGATGTGCAGCAAACCACCATACTGCAGGAGTGCCTCTCGGCTGCAGCTGAATCATTGGTCCCACATCTGTCTCTGCTTGTTGATCGGCCTGCATGCAGCCTTCACATCACGCGATGCCTGTCCAGTCAGTCCTGCTGGCCCCTGCAGCACTGTCTCTACAGCTTCCAGCCTTCAGCATCAACAGTCGTACTACCTCCTGGCAAGCGTTGAGTGGAAAATCGGAGCGACTGGCAACTGAGATCAGCGAAGAGAATGAATGTTGCAGATTTATAACCCCGCCTCCTCCAAAGAGAATAAGGATGGGAGTGGGTGAAGCCTGAATCGTCTGGAGTCTTGTCCAAACCACTGGAAGCTTGTGATAGGTCTTTATTTTACCCTTCCATCAGAGAAATAGGCTCCATGTGTCTTATCCATTCTGAACTGTAAGTGACAGCAACAATTATCTTTGTACGGATGCAGTCAAACACTTTAAGATTTGAGTGATTTGTTTAACACACACAGGCACACCCATGCACATATTCACACTATTTACTTAACTTGCACTTTAGAAGTATTGAATACCAGCTGTGCTGTAGGGACTCTACATTATGCTGCCTGAAATTGGAAACATGTTTGTAGTAATAGGAGTAGTAGTTATTTCTTACATGCTCAGGGTTTTTCTATTATAAGTTTTCTATTTTCTAATATAAGTACTGACATTCCAGATGTTGAGTCTATGAACTCTCCTCTATGTGATAACCTTGTCAAAGCCTTAGTTCCTGAAGGTCAGAGTTCAAGGGAGAAGTATGCTGTTGGTCCGGCCGGCCCAGACTCCCCTCTCCCTCACCCCTTCTTCCAACTCTCTACTGCTGTCTGACAACCTCCTCCCAAATCCCCACCCCCTCCCAGCTCATCTGTCATCTCCATTCATTCCTACAGGACAATAACAACGAACCCAAGGAGTCCGCATCCAAGGTTTGAACTGACTCTTCTACTCCTACCTTCAAGATTCAGAAATATTTACCGCTGCTGGTGTGAAATGATGAAATGAAATGTTCCTTTTTGTTTTTATACACTTTGCAGTAACGATAGTAGTCACTGTAAATCTTCTAAACCGTATCATTGGGTACTTTTTAAGCACTTGGAGGCACCAGATTTAGTTGAAAACTACAGCTTAAACTCAGCATCTGTGTGAGATTGGAGAAGGCAGTGAACTTTCACAGAGAAACCATTAACTCATGCTACAAGTTTCAAAACGCAAGCCCCAAGGGTAGTAGCATTCTGTTGTCCAGCTTTATTCAGACATTAGAGCAAAAAGGACCAGAATATTCACATGTTCAGCCTTATTGATACATTTAGGCATTTATATGAGACTGGACATCAAGTAAAGTATAAATCTAAAATTTTTCTTTTATCTTAAAATATACTGTATATCCTTGACAGCCTACATTAGTGTGAGGAGAGCTGTGGTTGTGTAAAACATGTCTGTGGTTTAGTTTGAGCAGTTAGTGATTAAAAACATGCTGCTTGGGTTTAAACAGCTTTCATTAATCAGAATTGACTTTTATAGTCTAAACGTTGACAATAAAATAAGTTTTGCTACTTAATTTTCAAACAGATTCTTTGTATTCACCTGGATTCGGGCTTACCTGGTGGCGCTGGCGTGCGCAGCTCCATGCAGTCGCTTTGTTTGTTTTTTTTAATTGCTTTTAACAAGCAGATTTCAGCACCATTCATTCAGTCGTGTATGAGAATCAGAGCGCAGAGAGAAACGTAGCAGAAAACTATGATGCTGCAACTGAATGCTTGTTACCAATTAAACAACATTTTGCTAAAAAATGACACTCTAATTTAAATCCAGGATTTGATGTAGGTTTTCCTCCTTAAATAAAACTAGCCAGTAAGCTTAAGTTAAAAAAAATAGAGGCGACTCGCCGATGAGGGTTTCTGGGAATCCACTGATTGTTATTAGCTCAACAGAAATGTTTTTGAGTGGCATTTTCTAAAGGAAGCATGTATAAAGACAACAGTTTTCCAGAACCTCATATACATATTACTAAGTCTGGTATGTGTAAAGGATGCAATTACACATTAAAAAAAAAAAAAGATGCTGAGGTCATTGGTGTTGCATGCAGCCTTGAGATCTCACAGGGCCAGAGTAGAGCAGGGAGTATTGTCTTAAGCAGTTTGGAGGTCATTTGGGACCTAAATGCAGTTTGAGTGCTGAGGTGTACTTTAAATTCAGACTGGACCTCCTCACACTAACAGCTAACAACCTAACAGCTCCTCTGCAAACAGCCAGTTTTTGTGTTTATGTTCAGGCTGAGTAGCATTCAATTCAGTGATTTGTCATCAATGTGCAATTTGTAAGACACAATAGTTTGGTAAAAACTATACATTCCTCTAAACTAAATTACTGTAAACATTACAATTAGGATAAAACCAGTAGAGGTTATTCAATAACAAGTGTAATATCAAGATTCATCAGCTTTAATAAAGTGTAATTTTCTTTTTCCCATTCATCAGTGATTGTTATAGCCGGTTGTTTGTTGTAGAAAGACGTATACCTGCTTTGAGTCAACAAGTTCCTTTTAAATGAAGCGACACTGGAGAGGACCGTAGGGATGCTGCTGGACTGTCAACCAGACAGTCCACTTGTGAAGGAGTGACGTTTGGGGAGCTGCCATCCACAGTATTCACAGATGATGAATAAATGATGTTATTTTATTTTAAGGCAGGTTGTTCTCACCTTTGAGTTGTGTTAGTGGGTGAATTAAAACAGTTTTTGTCTTGTTCTGTTCGTGTGTAATTGTTTTCAGCATCACACCAACTTTAATTCAGTTGCCCAGTCCAAGAGCAGAGAGAGGGAAATGGAGAAGAAAGACACAGAGAACATACAAGGCCGAACCAAAGAGAAGAAGGAAGAAAAGGAACGCAAAGACAGGAAACGAGTGAGTGGCTCATACGTTCACTGAACGTTGTTTTGTAGTAATTGTAGTTTGTTTTTCTTGTTCTGAAGTTAATCCGTGTTGGAGGGGAACCAGCAGCAAGGGATAGGTTCAGTCATTTCAAACATAGGCGATGTTCTTGGTAAATGCCCATCTGTCAGACACCAAAAAATATATATTTTTATCAATGTTCACATCGTTAGGATCAGGCCCTCAATGATCGTGAGATGAGCCTAGAATCCAAACGCAGAAAGGAGGAGAATGGCACCAGTAAGTTTTGCCTTGACAAATATCAAATAGCGAGGCTAGAAGTCTCCAAAATTAAGGAAAAATGAAACGCATGTCTTCCCAGATCCCTCCAAAAACAGCAAGAGCACAAGCCCTTCCTGCAACTCCCCTCTGTCAGCTAAAAAAGAGAAAAGCAAAAGATCCAAATCCTCCAGCAAAGAGAAGGCCGAGTCTGTGAAACCTGAGCGAACTTCCTCCGGTGGAAAAAAGGTTCGCTTTTGACCCGCTGCCTCTGCTGGCTCTTCTCAGATTTTTGTAGACTAAACGAATAGCGGGCTTTTTTAGTTTAAATATGTCCTCCGTAGTTCATTAAGCTCTGGGTCCCACTGGATGCAGAAACGACGCAGTTCAGAAGCATCCTAGAAGCGGCTCTCCGCTTCATTACGGATCCGCAGCGAGCAGTATTCAGCCACCAGATTGAGCTGGTAGAAGGTCGGGCCCAGTGTAGAGGTTCCTGTCAGTTTTCCAAATAAAACGACACAAGCAAACGCCAACGTTTACATCAAGATTACGTTAACCTTTGGAGTCTGTGGGAAAATAATTATATACGAGGAGAGGTTCGTTCTGCCGTTTTATGTGATTAATAGCAGGAAGGACAGAAAATGACAGGTGCACGTCTTTAAATGAGCAAATTGTTGCGGGTAAACTTGTAATCTCATGAATCCAAGCAAACGGACAGCACTCAGGTTCTGAAACACTCCAGGTGGGACCTGAGGTCTGGCCGAGGATGGAGAAAAACCACAGCAAAGCTGGACCACGATGCTTCTGCACTCAGTGGGACCCAAGAATACCGCAGCTGAAAATCAGCAGTGAGTGTTTGTCTTTGTTCAGTCATGACTCTGTTTTGTTCCTTGTGCTGCAGGAGTCCAGACACGACAAAGACAAGTCTGAAAAGAAAGAGAAGAGAGACAGCAGTGGGGGAAAGGAGGAAAAAAAGCAATATCCTTAAATCATACTAGTGGCTACTTATTGCTTAGTTTTAATATTTGATATAGAACCTTTGTAAATGGCAGTATTTTTTAATTTGACTTTCCTCTGCTGTCCCCAACCACTGTGCATCCAAA
>JAOWBL010000006.1:8430753-8460629 GCA_028564865.1 Zenarchopterus dispar | reverse complement strand
CATCCAAAACAAAGCAGCTGTGGTTTGCTGCTTCGCTGAGTTCCACATGTACAGTCATCAGTGACCGAGTGTACTTGTTCTGAAATGAAGTGTCATTTGTGTATCCGTGTTACAAAATATTTCCAATGCAGCTGCTTACGGCACAAAATGTGGTTTCTACTTTTTTCATGATGGAAGAACCACTTCCATATTTTTAAACCTATTGTATGTAACTAAACTCAATGAAATCCAGGAAAATGTTGTTATGGATGTCATTGCACTATGAAGTGAGCCACAAAGTTTTGCTTGTGTATATAAGCACACAAATCTTCATCTTTTAATCTTTTGACTTGTTTAGTTTCAGTACTTACGTGCAGGCTCAGTTCTGTTACCAAACTTAACTGATTGTGTACCCTTGAACTCTGACCCGATAGTTTCAGGTGAAATGTGTCTCGCCCAGTTTATACAGGCAGTTATTTGCACACCGGCACTGTTCACACGTTTCGCTGTTTTTGTCTTTCCTGTGAAAAAAATAAAGATTTTTTCTTTGGAGATTTCTATCCTGCATTAACTCCTTTTTTAAGACTAAAACAAAACTGCCCATGACACCTTTTTTTTTTTTTTTTTTACTCTGAGCTGGGATGGAACATGTGGTTCTGACAGCAGTTCAGTCTTTAATACATCATTTCCCTTAACAGTGCTACTCATAAATCCTCTGACAAGCACAGATAATGTGCACTATCAGTTAAGGTAAGAACCACCCGGCTTCGTTCTTAACTCTAAAATGGACAAATGTGTTTTTGGTCTGATACATTTTCTGTCCTCTGCTCAACGTGTTCAGCAGTAGAACCAGAGACTCCGCTTTTATCTCCAGGACATCTGCAACTCCATCTGTACTACGTTGCTGACTCGTACGCTTTCTGCTTGTCTTTTTTTTTTTTTCCCTAAGCTCCCATCCCAACTGTTGTTAGCTGTGGTTAACTAGAAGTTATTTTTCTCATTTCAGACGAAGCCATCTGAAAAGTTTTATTTCTTTTTTTTTTGTATTCCATATGGGCACAGCATGCGTCTGTAATCACAGTGTTATATTTTTTACTAGAAATGTGGTTACTGTATGAAATAATCACTTGGTAGCATCTGGTCATGGAGTCCATAATCCCATGCTTGAGGGTTTTTTTTTTTTTTTTTTTTTCCTCATTTTATTGGAGTTTACAGGTTTTCCATTCTCATTTACCTCGTATCCTTTTTGAGATACTTAGACACTTTTTATTTATTTAGCTCCCTTTTAATCCTAGTAAGCCAGTAAGCATAAGTGATGAAAATAAAACAAAGGACCAGTTTGTATATTGTGTATAAAATAAAGAGGGTAACATGAAAATAACATGTTATTTTTTTTTCTTTTTTGGATGTCCCATGCAGGTTTTGTGATTTTATTTTTTAAATTTTTTTTTTTTTTTTTTTTTTTGTGCGTGTTAATCGGGTTTTTACCTAATTTATAAAAATGTCAGTTCAACCTTGATTCAAATGTAGAATTGTAAAGAAACTTTTGACGCTCTGTACTCCAAATACAGCTGTTTGGAAAATGAATTTTGGAGATTTTATCTGCTGTACTCAATGAGTGTAAGCTTTTTTTTTTCTTTTTTTTTTACAAAAAAAAAACAACATAAACCCAATAAATACTAGTTTTCCTAGTGTGTTACTTTAACAGTCTTTTTTTCTTTTGTCTTCCATAAACAGGTGCACGTGCATGGATGTTTATGGCATCTGTTTAGATGAATTTAGATGACTTTAGATGAATCTTGCAAGTTAGCATAAAAGTCAGTTTAATTCACATTTGGTTGAGAAGAAACTTTATAATCGGATTGTCTAGGTTCTACTTAGTGTTTGCACAGCAGGCTTTATCCAAAATGATGTGCATATAATCTTTGCATATTTTCAATTATATTGCTTAAAGTTTACGAGAATGGGGAGGATTCAATTATTTACCAACTTTCATGTCGAAGAATAATACCAAAGATGAATATAAACCTGCTTTTTTATTAAGGAAATGTAATAAAACTCTTTGTACATAACCTCTCCACAGAGGTTTCTTGGATCCACACATGCAACTCTCATGATTGAGGTACTGTTACAACAACTGGAAAAAGTAAAACCAAACCAGATCAAGTCTTTTTAGATCAACTTAACCGGGGTCCATTTTGAGTTGCAGTTTGGCAAAACTATCACCAAATTTACATGCACTTTATGTGGGGAATAAAAGTATGAGAAAGTCTGATATACTAAACAAATGTAGGCGCACATGGTCTGTAGCGTTTGTAGGCTTTTTCTCCGTTTTATAAAAAGTTCATTTATACAGACAAATGTTCCATTCGTTGCTCTTTTGTCAATGTACAGCCCAACTTCTTAAAAATGCATAGACACAGAAAGCTCGTCACAACCAAAGAAGCCATGGTGTTTTATCAGGTACCAAAAATGTCAAGAATCACAGCTGAAGAACCAGCACTTAAATGAGAATAGCATCTAGGTGTGTACAAAGTGTAAACCATGAGCTCAGTTAAACCGTTTGAATATTCTGTGACATAAAACGGGGTCACTTTCCTAAAGTCTAAAGCATTGAGAGTTCTTTTGATTTCAACAACATGGCACTAAGTGATAAAAAGTGGATCTCTTGATAAAAATGTGTGTTTTTTTCAAATAGAGTGTTTAAATAAATGACATGGTTGATTTAAAACAAGCATCTACGTAAATACAGAAGAATTTGGACGTAACGTCCAGCAGGCTATGAGATAACACCTTCCAAGCTGTTTCGGATCACCTTTAGTTTCATCAAGTTGCAAATAAAAACGGGGGTACAGTGGAGTCAATTTAACTGGTGCTTAACCTTAATGACTGATGCTTGTCCTAAATATTCTGACACTGAAAAAAGTCTTATAGTAAAACAACAAAATGACTTTACCTCACTAAATATAACATTTATCCAGCTTAAGGTTTCACCACAAAAATATGTCTTTAAAGGATTCAAATGACTTAAGTGTTTCAGGGTTTTGTTTGGAAATCATGGCTTTTTTTAATCTTCTTCTTCAGAATATAAAACAGCAATTACACCAGTTCATCTAGATGTCATTTGAAGCAGTGTCTTGCCCAAGTTCCACTAGTTCCACAGATTTTGTTTATTTTCAAGTGAATTTAATTTTAATTGCATTGCCATGACGCCAAAATGCTCCATAAGGCACTACAAGAGGCAAATTGAGTTTCCAGAAGCAAAAGTCCTGCTGAGTCATTGCCCTCTGTTAGTGTGACGGGTTTGTAACCCAAAAATGAGCACTTGAAGGCTTGTGTCCAAGCTGATGACAAAGAAGGCTCTGGGATGCCAACCTCGGGGGGGGTTCGGGGTCACACAGAGCGGCTGTTTCCATCCAGATGCACCAGTAGGATTCACATTTCATATCTGCAAAGCCAAGACACGTGCAAATACGAACAAATGAATAACTTATACGTGTGGGTATGTGTTCTGCTTGGGTGTACTTGCAAAGACAACTTTTGTCTTCAGAATATAAGCTTAACAGTAAACCACTTAATAAAATACCTCTCTGGGAAAGGAACAGCCCTGCCTAGCTGAAGGCCTGACCATCAAGAGACTTGTGGCCAGGCCTCCACCCCACATAGTCGGATCGGGGGCAACCCTTGAGAGCAATAACTGTCATAGTGGTCGGGTGATTTGTGGATGGGGTGGCAGTCAAAAGAAAAGACACAACTCAAGTTTTAGAATCGGTGTCCTGGAGAGGAGCGAGACTTGATCACACTGGAGATGACTTGCGTAAAAGGCGGTGAGAAGGGTGTGTTTACTTACAGCCCCCAGTGGTGCTAAACTCATGCTGGGACTTCAGTTCTCATGTAGGAGACACTGAAAGGGCACAGAGGTGTATCTGGGAGGAATGGCTTGAGTTTTTTGGTGCCTGCCATGTCAGCTAGCCTCAAAACTGTTGGTGGCCAGCAAGTTGGAAAAGGGGTCTTCCTGAGCTTGGATCATAATTTTCAGCCTCCTTGGAAAAGTCTGTGTATGGGTACTGACACAAATAAGTGATGGACTCCAAGAGCATCGGATTAAAACCAAGAAGTAGAGGTGGTTTGGACAACTGTTTAGGATGTTTCCTTGATGTTTCCTCAAGTGAGTTGTGAAGGCCTGCTAGCCCAGACCTAAGGCATGCTTGGGAGGGTACATCTCTTGGTTTGGAAACACTCAGAAGATCATCAGAGAGGGCCAGGCAGAAGGAGTTTTTTTTGTTTTGTCTATGCAACAACAGCCTGGTGAAGCAGTAAACTGTTTCAGCTAGCTAGGGTAGGAGCAAAATTTAATATCAGTCTTGACTGTGGTTGACTGTTTTCTTATTCCCTACAAGGCAGAGGTACGTTTTCAGCAATGTTTCTTTCTCTGTTTATCTGCCAACTATCCTATCAAAGTTAAAGAAACGTAGAGGTGAGGTGAAGCATGGGTAACTCACTACATGTTTATGCTCATACATTTGTTCAAAGAGTTGGGCTTTTCAAGAGCCTGCACCTGAAAAGAAACAACCACGACTTCTAGTGAACTCCATCTGTGTACTCGGAAGTCGGAGTTTCTGAGTTCCTGATCTGAAGTGTCAACTGGAACGTCCCCTGAGGTCGGAACTCCAACTAAGGTCAGAAGAAATCCCACCTGTCTAGGCTTCAGAGTCCAACACAGATGCTACTCATATCAACAATGTAAACCATCATTTAGTATTTACTCTTTATAGCAATTCTGTGGTATTTTATTCTTTTTTTAATCAGCTGATGTTGTTATGACACCACATTAATACAATAGCAACATGTGGTCACAGCTCGTCTGATGTTTAGAAAAGTTCCCCACGTACAAGTGTCCTTTTTTGTTCTTAAGAACGTGGTCAGCTTGAGTGTGATGTCATTCCTAGTTCCAACTTCCGACTTCCGAGGTAAATGGAATGCACTGTCAAAAACAAACATCAAATAATGTAAGAAGCAATAGGAGACGTACCCTCTAGATTTTAACACTCTCTGTCCCGTACACATTGTAGCCTTCACGGTACGTGGCAAAATTCTGGGCGTTTGCTGGAGGGGCTGGCTTAAAGTTTTGGGCATTCTTTGCCAGCTTCAGTCTTTTTGTTTCTTGCCGTGACTTATAGCAGAACTCTATCAAAGCCACAGTCATAGCCAAACCAAGCCCTCCGACCAGAATATAGAAGACCCCTGCCACGTTGCTCAGGCTTAGTGCACTTGTCTTGTCCTGGGGGAGGTAAAGACCACTGTTAAGATTTTTTTTTAAATTGACATTCTGAGGCTGTCTCCAAATACAGAAGCACAAAACCTGCATTTACACCCTGCTGCTCTAGGACTAAACAGGTACTTTGAGGAGGTTGCCTATTGTGTCTATAGACCCTCTGAGGTATAGCTGCTTCATTTGTCATTTAAGTGGGAAAAGTTAGAATAACTTAGAGCAAATGTGTCAAATTCCTCCTCTCATGCTATTTGTAGTCTAAGGAGCTGGGAAGGTGAATGTAGAGAGACTTACTCTATCCTGCTTTATGGTCTCTTTACGAGGCCACATATAGAGGAAGGCGGTCGTGGTCGTACAGGTCTACAGATTAAATCCTCAATTCTCTAGCATAGCTGCTCAACTTAACTTTCAAAACACTTCATCTCTACAGTCAAAGTGGCAAGCTGTGGAAGGTGAACTGATCCATTTTGCTGCTATTAAAAGCCAAACAGTAATATTGAAACTTATTTATGTGAGTTTTACCATTTGCATCAAAACCCAGTGAGCCTACCATTCCTACTGCCAGTACGTTTTACTGCCATACCTTAAAAGTTAGCTAACTACCAAATTTACTTTACACTGATTAAAGATGTAAAGACTTGTTCTTTGCTCTGACACTCCATAAATAACAAATGACTATTAAATACCATTTGAACACCCAGATGGTACTTAAAGGTCTATTTGGACTTGTCAGAAAAAGGATGAAATGTGAGTCTGTGTCCAGAAAAGTTGGCACACTGTAGAAAATAAAAATGAAAATCAATGATTTTCAAATAATTAAAGTTATATGTTGCATTAAGAATAGCCCAAAGAAAACACATAATGTCTTAAAGTTCATGAATTTGATTCCAGCAACTCATCTTGAAAAAGACAGGACAGGAGTAAGAATGGACTGAAGCAGTTGATAACATCTAACAAAAACTAAACAAGTAACACTGACTGGGGGTTAAAAAGAGAAAGAAAGAAAGAAAGAATCTGAATATTTCTGATGAGTCATCAGCATAAATATCCAGATGGCTGCAGTTGTGGTGGCCACAGAGCTGAAACAATCACTTCATCTTGAACATGGACAAGAAAAAAGGAGACATTGATGGATTTAGAATGAGAAGAAATAAACCAAACATGATTTCCATCCTTTAAGAAGAGTTGGAGTTGTGGAGGACTTGGTGTTCACCTGGATGACTGACTGGACTCAAACTACAACACTAAGACTGAATAATGAACATCACTGACAGATTCTCAATGACGCTTACATCCTTAAAAATGTGGATCAAGATGTTGTATAAATTTTATACTAACAGATGCAGCAGTATGAAAAAAAGGATTTGCTTATTTCTGCAAGGTAATGCACACACTCATTCTGCATGGCTCTGTACTAAAGATGCATAAATGACACATGTACACCAAAAACATACATGTATACAAACTGGTATTTATGAATAAAGAATGTGGTGAGAATAAATTCATCTCATATTCTTCAGTCCATGACTACAAACATTTGAACAATGTAAGCCTGATATAGTGAAATGGGAATTCCCAAAAAGACAACAAAATTTAACAAAGCGTTTTTTTAATACTGGCTTTAATGCTTTTATATTAATAATAATTTACTATAAATTGGTTTGTGTAAATACTCTTATTGAATTACGGATGCTATAAATAACCTCAGATGTTCATGAGAATGGCTGCACTGGTGGAGTTGGAAGACGTTCCTGATTCTGCAGCAGACAAGTGCGTTATCTTCATTCTGATTGAATGGCATCAGATGACGGTTGGCTCATCCAGTGCCTCAGGCTTCCAGAGTCTGATTAAAAAAACAATCAACACAGCAAAGTCCATCTGTACATCCCAGTTTCCCTCCTGATTGCCTTCACATAAGGCAATATAAGTTGAATTTATTAGTTACAAATAAAGCAGGGGTTGCTGGTGATGCTTTTAGCTGACACTGCTGATTTTTAATCCTACCATTTCTTTTCTAATTCTGGGGGCTTCTTTGGTCTGAATTTGTGTTCAAATAAATTTGATTTCATGTTCACTGCATCACTGATGAGCTTCTCCATTTCATATTTGGGAAGCAGCACTTCCTCTTTTCTGATTAGTGGTACAGACACATGTATGTGCTCAGCTGGGGAGCATCTGCATTCAGGCATGATTAAACATGTGAGTAGGGAGTAGTCATCTTGAAATTTTACAAATGTGCTTTAGTCTGAGGTTTATGTGTAAATATACTGTATGAGCAAACACAGATTCATACATTACTCAAAAAATTGTGTGAGCACTTTTCTGCCTTTTTGACAACACACACTTTTGATTGTGAAATTGGGACTCCTGGTGTTAAACTGGCCTGCCTGAACTAAAACACTCGTGTTTACTTAGCAAAAGCTTAGACCAAAGGAGCCCCCAAACCTGCTGGAAACCTGAGCGTCAGTATCAAGGAAGAATGGGAAAGAAACTTTGTTTCTCCTCAGTTAGCAAACACACATGAAAACAGTAATAAACATCTCCATGTCCTTACCCCCACCCCCCCACTACCCCCAATAAAAAATGTTGCTGGCATCAAATTCAACAGGAGAATTTATATTTAAACAGAAGAATAACATTTTTTAATTTTAACATATTTATTTGTACATATGGCTATATATATATATGTATATATATGTATATACATGTGTGTGTATGTTTGTATGTGTATGTATATTTGTATTTTGCTTTTCTTAACACTTTCCACAGCATACCAAGTTTTTTGGCAAAAGGGTTGTGCAATAATATAATGTACAAATGAATAAGACCAACAATAAACTAAATTTCAATAGAGGTTTGGATGAACAATAGCAGTATAATGGATTCAATTCTAAGATTGAACTTTTCAAAATTTTATGGCATGAATATAAACTGTGTGTAATCATGCTGCAATTTGAGGTGTCTACATACAAATGTGATGAAGTCACGTCAATGTAATGAATCATGGTCAAAGTGTGAAGAAAATAAACTGTGTGCAAACTTCCTCTAGTTTTCTATGTGTTGTTTTGAGTAAAAACAGAGAAAGTGTTCAGATATGTCATGCTTAACATGTCTGGGAGGATGTATACTTTAGATGTTTGCATATGAACAGTTAAGTCAAAATGCATTTTGACATCAGTATAAAAAGACCTGCAGCGACTGACCTTACTTCCAGAGTCCTTGGTTCCACATTCACCCTTATCGTACCACCATTTGTTTTTCAGCTTGTCTAAGATGCCTTGTTCACTGAGTTTCAATACTGCAAGGTTTACAGGAGTTCTTCACGTGGGAAATAACATAAATAACATTGTATTATGTTATTTTATGTTATTCAACTTTTTAAACTACTTTATACAGTACAAAGCGATAGAGTAGGGTCCTGGCCAACATATCACAGATAGCAAGCATCACTACATTATATAGAAATATATTACTTTCACGATCCATGACTACCCTAACATGCCAGACCCCGCCTGTATCGCTTTGAGTAATCGGCACACACTGATCACAAGAAAAAAGGTCTGAAGTGGCAGAATAAAGCAGCTTCTGCATAGCTTTTAAAGAATGAATGAAAACAGAAGCAGTAATTATTGCTGAGGGCACTTTTTTTTTTTGGCTATGTGAAGCCTTTTTGATGTTTAGCAAAGATCTAACAGGAACCCTTTCCTGACTAACAGACAAACACAGCAGCCCAATAATTTCATTTACAGCTATTAGAGAATAATGTCTCTCAAAGTCACCCTTCTAAGCACAGGAAATCCTTGCATGAAACCACAAAATGACTCTTTCATGTTTGTTTGCTTTTCCACATGACAGCAGGACTGATTGATTGCTCTGCAACAGCCAGAACGGGTCAGGACATTTTGGTTGTAACTAAACCGAATCTCTTCAAGACTTTGAGGGGGCTCACTTGGCAAGACATTATGCTCATTTTCCTTCACTGCCAGATTTCCGGGCTTGTTTCCTTTCAGAAAAATGATCAGTGTATGTAATCTAACATCATCAAATATATTGTATTCACCACTGCAATTTTGCATGTCAGATGCATGTAGGGGAAAATGGAGGGGGGACATCAGGGCTCCAAGAAAGGAAAAGTTATGATTGCTTCATGTTACCACTAAAAAGCAGCTCATTTGGCAAAGAATAGAAACTAAAGTTAAACTATAACTGATTTAGTGCCTTCCTACATAGCAACTATTATTCTCAGGGAGGGAATTTAAAATGAAGGCAGATCAGGGTTTGGCTTTTACACCTGAAGTTCATACGTGAACTTTAACAAAAATATTGTTACATGAAGCAAAAACAAGTGAAGTCTAAATGTTTTGTATCTGTATCATCTGGACAGTGACACAGTTGAGATTATGGCGTCCTTTTTAAGTGAACTCACCTCTGCTTTCTTAAAGTCGACCAAAAATAAACTAGTAGAACAAAAAACTCAGTATTTTTGCTTCAAATTGTGAGTTCATTTGAAAAATGACACAGGTCTCTCTCTAGTCTACTTTGGATCTTCCTCTTTTTTTTTTCTTTCAAGCCTAAGGACCAGGATACAACTGAATAAAAGGCTTAAATTGTTCAGGTTAAGCCAATCACTCCAGGTTCTAGAGCAGACTGAAATGAAACCAGCTCTGGAGGTGATCTCTGTAGGGTTTGCTTCAGACGCTTCTGGATTACTAGTGGTAATATACACCGTCAACAATCACAGTTTTGTAACCAAAATGCAATGTTCTCTGCATAAACACTTCACAGAAGTAGGGACACTGGAAATGCCTGGCCTTTACTGAATGGTGTAGGTAAGTAAAAACATGATTACATTTGGTTTACTCTGTAGAAACAGCATCTCAGAAGTGTCATTTAAATAGGCTTTACATTGATAAACTGCCTTCAAAAGATAAAACAAAGCTGCCTTTTCAGAAATTAAATCTTATTTAGAAGAAAATGACTTTTGATTTAGAATTAATACTTCCAAGTCAACAAGAATTAGGTAAACTTGTTGATATTTGAAACAAAACATCATCAAAACACAGAGAGGTATCTGTTGTGTTTTTTGGGAGGACAGTCTGGTCCCTCTTTGCTTTGTCCAGTTTATGGATTTAGCGATATCTATGGAGATGTTATCATTTTTAATTTTCTTTTCATAGTTCTACTCATTAGATAGGTGACTATCAAATGGTGATGAGATATTCACTGAATGTGACACAAAGTGTTTTGGGCTAGAAATTGTGCAGAATCATTTACCCCACCTTTAACTTTGACTTCATTTCAGTTTTCTACAGTTATAAATATCTTATATTTTCAGTGAATCATTTCAGTTCTGCAATCATGTAAACCTTTATGAGCATTTCGAGTGTTCCTGATGAACAGTTGCTGTAATCAGTTTTCATTTCTCCAGTAATGGCCTAGCTTATATAATAATGAAAGTGTTTAAGTAATTAAATGATTGCATGTCACTTTCTAGCAGCCGTGCCTACTGGATGAGTTAAAATAAAAAATCCATATGTATGTTTACACCTATTTAAACTTCATTTCACACTGCGATAAACTATCATATTTCAATCCAAAGCCCTCTTATATATGTTTTTTTTTTTTTTAGCATTGTTAGCAATATATATGTATATTTAAGCATTGCTTCAACATTGTGTCATGTCCCTGTGGACCTTAGTGGGTTTCACTTATACCAAAGGAACTTTTCACACAGCTAAATCTTAAAAAAGTAACACTTGATTTATAAATAATTTTTATATTTCTTTTTTCTGCCATATCTGCTAACAACTTAAGTTTTTATATAAATTTTTATGAAGGCAATTTAAATATCCATTCACTGAAATCTGTAAATGTTTTACAGAATTTTCTTCAGGAAACAGATAAACATAATTGTTCAAATAATTTGTGGCAATCTTCTAGGCCACTTAAAAAAAAAGGAAAAAAAATTTTTCCCCCTTATATTTAAAGGTTAAAACCTAATTTTAAAGCCACCCTATGTAGCAATACTACTTCCAACCACATGAGGGCAGCATGTAGCAAGAACATTCATTTATCAGCTCATACCATAAGACACAAGGAAGTGCACTTATAGTGTGGCAAACTGGCGTTGCATGATGTGTCAGACCATCTCTGCTCATTAGGACAATATATCTATTTCACAATGTACGCAAAATTGTTATTATATTATATGTATATTATAATCCTAACCCTAAACCTTAACCCTAAATCTAACCCCAGCAGAGCTATAGGTCCCCCTCTGGTCAGAGGTGGTATTGCTGCATTACATGGCTTTAAAGACCTGTGCTTGTTAACCATGGTTGTAACATCTGTGTGATTTTATTACACTAAGAAAATTGTTGGTTTTTTTATGTTAAATGCTGACTCAGTAATAGAACAAACACAATATCATGAACCCCTCATGACAGCAGCTGGTGCCATGTTTGTGATGTTTGGATCAGTTCTTTATAGGACTCTGTACCAAGATTGGAGCTGATTTTTCTCTTAATAACTTTTTAATAGTCTAGTATTATATTATTTTAATTATATCATTATACTCACGTAGAGTTTATAATTATAATAATATATAAGATCACATTATATGTGAATTGTTGCACAGCATCTGACACCTTGCACAGGTCTTGATGACTTTTGTTCAATCGCAACTTTACCTTTCAGTCTTTCTGCAAAACAGGAGCAGGGGATGAGGAGAATGGTTTCTGCAAACACTCAAGACAACACACACTGATATGAACAAAACATGCCAACAAAACACAGACTGAGTCACACCGTGTGATGGCATTTTAACCCACAAGGAAATCATTCAGCTTCAGTCCATAAAGGAGCCCCTGAAAGCAGTTACAGGTACATCATTTTAACATGTTGTCTGGTTTTAGGGAATATGTTTGATTAGGAACACAAATTTTGATTTCTTTGATTCAATGTACCTCTTTATTCTTAATTTGATTTCAGGAAGCTCAGTTATATATTTTCTCTGAATATCCCAGTTTCTCAGTGGTCATTACATACAATATATTTCTTTCTCATAGTTAAATTACCCACACATGCCTTTCTGACAGTGAAATAAGAACAAAGAAATGTGGCAGTCGGACGTGAAACTCTTGCATTACTGATCTATTGTCTTCCTGTCGGGACCTAAATGGAGTGAGGGAAATTAACAGTGAGAGGAGGCGGCTTTTGTGCTACTCCTCTGGTGATATCCATAGCCTGCTCACTCAGGAATGGATGACCAGAGGGAATAACAGCAAAGCTGGCCTGGCCTCCTCTCCGATGAATGCTGCAATACTGTGGTCATGATGCAAGCTGGAGAGCCGAGGCAGAGATGGATCCACAGTTACTAGAGCCTGGTGTCTGCAGCATAAGACCAGGGGCCTCGTATACAGAAGGTCTGAACAACAGATATGATGAAAAGAAATCTGTTATAGGTGCTGATGTAGGTAAAGAAAAAAGTCCCAGCAGTTCTGCAGAGCTGAGCTCATAGTGCAGCTGAAGGATATACTGTGTCATGCTGAAACATACAGAACATGCACACAGCATGAAAAAGAAAGACAGGCTTTATAAAAATAAAAAAGAAAGAAAGAAATTAGTTGAGCTACCTATGGTTTAATTAGTTTTGACTTGACATGAAAAATGAGACAATGTAGCTTTTGAAAGAAGTGTATTACCAACTTTTAACTAGAACAGAAACACTGTGATGACATGTTTGAGGACACATTTTAAGGTGTTTTATGACATCAGACCATGCTAGAAAAAGCAGCATATCATTATATTGTCCCTGTTTCTTTTGGCCACATCAGCAAACATCTGCAAAAGTTGCATTGTCTCACAGTTATTTGTACCTCAACTTTGATGTCATAATAGAAAAAAAACATCTTAATAAGATGTAAGATTTTAGTGAAACCCTCTCGGGCAAACGCAGCACCTGCTTGTGTTGTACTATGACTGCAGGGGTTACCAGGTCAGGGGGGCCATGGAAAGACTTTGACTGGTCTTAGGTTTAGACCAGGCAAAAGCCTTTATCAGTCACACGCTAGATTTTATTGAGAAGGTGTCAAAGGAAAAAAAAAGATTTTAAAAAACCGTGGCCCGTTAGATGTCGCTTTGTCATTAGAGTTCTCACGTTTACCTGCGATGCTTAGTCCCCTCAAGACAACGCTGTTTCCTGTGCCTGCCCTAACTATCTTTCAGCTTGGTGAAAATTAGATAAGATATTCACTTCAGTCATTTGGGTGTTGGTTTGAATCCCACACAGACATTTTTTTTTTTGGCCTGTAGATAAAAAAACCAGAGGAAAGGCTTGTTTCTGCTTTTTTTTATAACCACAGACCAAACAACTACTCTGTCACAAACCCTGCACTTCTTACTTCTACATCACAGAAGTTCTGTTTATATCTCACCATTGCTGTTTTTCTCCTCTATTAGCCTAGCAAAGGGTTCCCAGTTGATCACAGGTGTGCAATTTTAAAAAAAAAATAGCTAACACAGACAATGTTATCAGTAAGTTGCTAGTGGTCTTTTTAGCTTCAGATTTCACAGCCAGTGACGACAGCCTTGCCGATTACTCTGTTCTAGGATACCCGACTTTGGTGACATCGAGGCTGACCTTAGAGTCACCTCCCCCGCTGCCGCACTCTCCCTTGTCGTACCACCATTTGTTTTTCAATTTGTCCAAGAGGCCTTGCTCATTCAGTTTTAACACTGCCAGGTTAACAGCATTTCTTGAAACGATAAAACATAACTTGTAAGAAAATGAACAGGTCCGTGAGAAATCTAATATAGAATATTAGTAAGAAATAGTGATAAATATCAATGGTTCATCAGGGGGAGCATGGGAGGGACAAATTGGTAAAGAATTTCACTGGAGTGGAAGGGTAAGAAGCATTTTTACAGCAAAGAAAATGTTAAATATTAGAGAGGTGGCATGGAGGATTACATTGCCTGTAACTGAAGTGTGCGGGATGGGGACATTCTGTCATTGCTGAATTGTAAATAAGAACATCCAGCATGCAGCTTAACATTCATCACAACTGACAGACCAGCATTTTAAATAGCAAATTAATTAAAGAATACTTCAGTGTTGAATTTGAGGTAATGCAAAAGGGCACCACAGAGACCAGGAGGGAGGAGAGGTCGAAGGGAAAACAGACAACACAAAAGGAGGCTGGGGAAGGTGACAGTGCACATTGACATTCAAATGGATGTACTGAATGTAGTATACCAAGAACCTTCAGAGAAGACAACAAAAACAAACCAGAAAAATAAGACACAACAGAAAAAATGTGTTGATTTCACTTCATAAACTCATACTGTTCACTTGGAAAAAAGAAGAAAGGAGTGAGGAAAAGAAGAATGACAAAAGGAAACATCAGGGTAGGTGGAATACTATAACAACATAGAGGATATTGTTATATTATCCCACCCACCCTAATGCAGAGCCTTTAGGCGTGGCCACGCCGTAGCCCTTAGAGTCGAGGTTGCCGCCCACTTTCATGGTGTCACATGGCTTCCGCTGCTCTATGTACTCGTTCATAGTGGATTCGAGAAGAAAGGCAAACTTGCCCTTCGACTTTCGTACCCGGGAAACCCCATCTGGTGTTGTCTTGACAAACACTGAGGGTTCAGCTGATTTCATGTATGACCACATTTTCTCATAAACTGCTATTTTGGAGCGCTGCGTTCAAGGGAACAGAGAGAAAAGACAGAAACAGTTCAGTTACGCAAACTGACAGTCATGAAAACAACTTCAAACAGTTGAGTCCTCTGGAAAATACACAGTTGCTTTCTGACTGGGCATTAAATGATGATATTGAAGTATATGTGCACCAAGGATATACGTGGAGCCAAAATACTATCAGCTTAAACTGTAATCTTTTTAAATGAAAATTCACAATAAAATCTCTACAGCATGCTGCTGAACTGTTATATTGTCTCATATTGTGAACAGCAAGCAGTCTTAGAGAATATTAGTTTTCTAGCACAGTTTTTTCTTAAAGATAACATTTCATTTTTGCTCATTTTAATCTGGAATAATATTGGCGGTTAAGTCTTCTGTGTGGATGTTGCATGCTCCACCTGTGGAGGAGTTAGACTTCACCTGTTCGAAGACTGGCAAGGACAAATTTGTTTGCACCCTTCCACATGACAAAAGAAGTCTAGGCATCAATTTTTTGTTGTTTAGTACAAATCATACTTTGTTTTTGATTTTTTAAATGACTATTTTATATTATTATTTTACTATTAATATGTTAACATTTGACATTAAAAAGCAAATGAAAATGAGATTGTCCCTTTTTTTAGTCTAACCATATTTTGTTGCACGGCCTTCAGCAGCAATCACTGCAGAGCCATCGCTGTTGCTCAGTCTCAGGTTTAAACCGTGCCCTCTCCAGACTTGTTTTTTTCTTTCACCTGTTCATTGACGTTTTTTTTTTTTTTCATCCGCCTGTCTTGAGTTCTTTCACTGTGTGTTTTGGATCGTTACCCTGTTGGAGAACTCATGACCTGTGACTGAGACTTAGCTTCCCGACAGTAGACAGTATGTTTCGCTCCAGGATGCCTGGATAGTTTTGCAGTTTCATTGTGCTCATGAAACCCCTCAAGCAGCCTCACAGTGTTCCTTTCTTTGAAAGCATCATTTATCCACCTGCGAAGCAGAGTTGACGTGACAAGCCACAAAGCTTATCTCATTAGTTCAAAGGACATTCTTTCAGAAACTTTGTGGCTTGTCAAGATGCATTTTAGCAAAATCGAATCATTATTTATCAAAGTGTTTGTGTGTCATAGTGATAGTAATTATAAGGTCTTCTTGCTTTAAAGTAGATTGTTGTTGAGGAGATGAGGGATGGCGTGATCATATGGTGTCCTACTTTGACCTTGGAGCTTAGCTTGCATGTCTATCGATGTTTTCCTGGCACTTTGTCGACCACCTGCACTATCATCTGATCATCCTGGGGTTGCATTTCCTCTTGCAGCCTCGTCCTGAGAGGTTGGCTGTGCTCCCAAGGACGTTATATTTCTTCATAATATTTGAAACTGCAGCAAAAAAGCACATGAACGTGCTTGGGGAAGGTCTTGCAGCCCTCACCATTAACGTGCTTATCCACATTTTATTTTCTCAGCTCCTTAGACGATAGTCCCCTTTGCTTACTCTGTTTATGCTCAGTGTGCTGCACAAAAATGATACCAGACTGAATGACTATAACAATATTAAAGATACCTGGGATAATTGTTAATGTTTGCAATTATTTATGATCAACCGTCCATTTGTTGTACCCTCCTGTTGATCTGAGGAGGTCATGGTCACTAAACAGATAAACAGGGTCAAGACATAATCTGGAGAGGTCATGCTAGATACTGTTTTAAAGACATCTCTTAGTTTTTTGTATTGCTTTAATTAAAAAAAATCTTTGTTAAATAGGATTACAAATAGTTAAAAGGCAAAAATGTACAATTTTCAACCTAGAAACACAACCTATAAATTGGAAGCTGACAATAAACTAGCATGCGTATGAAAATCACAATTGTGGCTTCCAGCACTTCTAACAGTCTCTAATTGGCAAGTTATTTGTAATTTCAACATAAATCATCTTTACGAGAGGTTAACAAGCTTCCTACTTAAGCTCCAACAAAAGCACACATATTCCCATCTGTCATCGAGAAAGCAAATGAGTGTATTTCCAAAAAACTGAATTAGAAGCTGCTCTGAATCTCAGAGGCAGGAACGACTGTTGCTTTTCACGGCCACGGTGAATGCAGCGGTGGGTGTCACAGCAGGCGTCGTGAATTGCTGCAACACCTGTAGTGACATCACAGATTGGGCCAAGCCAGAAATGCAATATGCTTGAACATTTCAGCACATGATCTGCAGTGCATCGACAGCTGTCTGCCTGTTGTAATTCAGAGCAGCTTCACCTTTGAAATGCAAACAAGTCATCGGCGGTATAGTGGGCTTTATGCCAGCAGCCTGAAGTTGGACAGTCTGGCAGCTTAGCAGAAGTAAACTGCAGACCGTGTTGAGTATCAATATTAATAGGCAGACGTGACCTCCTCCTTCCCAATTTATGCTCCTACCGCCAGGCCACAGCTGGTGATGCAGTCATTATAGTTTAGATTTGTAGTCAGTTCTTTTCCACATCCACATCACTACAATGCTCATTTGCCTGCTCTGTACTTTAGTGCTTTTTATTTTTTAAAAAGATCATTATTGTTTAAATATGGTGATACATGCTGCCACGGTATTGCCTCTAGAGTTACATTATTATTAATATTATAATTTTAATGACAAGAGAGTCAAGCAGCTGTGAAATGTTTTCTTCAGCATGTCTAAGGTCTGTAATCTTCTGTGATCAATCCATGAAACTGATGTGTCAGACTCTCTGAAACCCTTCCCACAGTTTGAGCCAAATAACCCCTGGCATTGTCCTCTTGGAAAATGTTCACATCACCATGAAAGAAAAAGAGACAGATCTCAGTTTACTGCTGCACTATGGTTTGACCAACCCCAGATCATAATACTGCCGCCACACGTCTTTATCCACACCACTTCCCACCCTTATAAGCATCCATTACTCCAAAACAGGTGACACCTGGACTCGTCTGACCTTTTCCATTACTCCAGAGTCCAATCTTTATACTTCCTTGTATAATTAAGCCTTTTTTTTCAATTATTCTCACTGATAAGTGGTTCTCTAAACACTAAAAAGCTGTTCAGCACCAATATGTTGAGTTCTCTTCACATTTCAACTATAGGACACTCTTATTTTAACTACAAAATATTGGTATGAGTTCCACACTTGAGTTTCTTCACTAACATTGTTTGTAATCAAACATTAAAATAACTTAAAATCATTCAAGTTTTTTTCCAACCACATATCTTGTCCTCAGCACATCTTTATGTTTTAAGTAACTGACAAACTGGCTGATTGTCCTCATCATCTTGGTTATTATCATTTACCCATATTAGTACAGTGATCAGCCACTAATTACTGCCTGGTCATCTCATTTAGCAGTGTGAAATATTCATGCATCCATATATTTATTCAACTGCCAGTGCGCTGAATCTGTGCTGTTTGCTGTCTGACAGGGTGCAGGACCGCTTTTCTAAGACAACCGTCTTTAACATATTTGACCTCCTTACTCCAAAACTGACGGCTTTACCTCTGTGGCCGAGTCAGCTGCCAGCTGGAGCAGCTACAGACACGCAGAGCACAGCCCTGCTGTGACACTCAGTACGCTACTAAAAATGGCCAGTGAGAGGCTGATTGCTGGTCACAGGGGAGCACAAGTACACAGCTGTCTACAATAGAGGAGAAAATAAAGAGGCTGAGTTAAACTGGGCTAATGTGACCTTCTGTGTCTGGATCTGAGCATGATGAGGGACGGGAAGTTTCATTTGAATCCCGAACCCTCTCATATCTATACATGTGACAGGAGGGCTCTTAATCAGGCAAATGACAACCAGAAAAGATAAAGCTAAGAGGATATGACTGTTATTCAATATTCCTAAATTTCAGTAACTTTTTTCTTTCATGATGCTTTTCTAAATACACAATTTTTATCATAAATATTATAAGAACTAGATGAATTCTGAAAGTATAAAACCAAATGCTTAGCCTCTTCCTCCTAACCTCAACCAGACCATCCCTAACCAGTTTAAATATGTCCATACCCTCAGTTTTCACTGAGTAAAGACCACACTTTTTCTGTGGCTGTAGATGTCTCCAGTACAGACGGTTTTTTTTCATCCTGTAGCAGTTTTTGGTTTATTCTGGGCCACTGAGGTTGTTCATGGCAGCTCCACTTCAACCTCTACCTGCTTTCTTACAACACTGAGTGCACATAACTAGCACAGAAACAAGCAGAAACTCCAGCTGATTGGCAGGAAGGACCTAGAATCATCTTCCCTCAGCCTGAGTGCAGGTAACAGATGTTTTAATACTAATCTTAGAATGTAGAAACAATTTGAATCAATAAAGTGCTTTAAGTGGTCATTCATCCTGACTGGACTCATTCACATTAATTTACATTCTTATTTACGCTAACATGTCATAAAAGTAAAACCACTGACAGGTGAAGATGTGTAACACTGCTCATCCTGTTATAGTGCAATGTTCTCCTGGACAAGCCTGCACCCTGGCATCCACTTGCCACTTAACAAAACATTTTTTGCAGACCTCTGGCAACAGTCACTGGCAACAGTCTGAGGTACTCACAGGGGATCTGATGGCATCTGAGGGAAGCAATCCCAATCCACAGACCCAACCCCACAACCCACAGGGCCCAAATGATCTATCAAGTCTAAGTAGCAGACACCCCAGGAACCTGTCATTAATTCTTTGTTAATGTCCTGACTGATCAGAAGCTTCCTTGACAGCCTTGGGAGAACGTGTCTGATTGATGAGAGTATTTGATGTAGAGGCATCACAAGGTGGTTTTAACCAGATGGTATCATCAGTCATTGGGTGAGTTAGTCCGACATCACATCTAATAGGTGAAAGTAAATGAAAATAACCAAGAGAGCTGACAAACTATGTCAGCCCAGTGCTTATAGGGCAACATAAATAATTCATCAGCGATGTAATGGATTGTGGGCTCAGGCTAGAAAGTGAATCATTCTTGACATATGCACAATTTCACTTCGGTGGAGTGTTCATGTAAACACGCCTCACATGACAATAATGGCTAATGACAGGGCCTGGCCGTAGTGTGAAAACTGCAGTTCTTTTCTGGGTTACATGAAGATGCACGCTTGTCAGGAGCAGGCTGGTCATCTGCGTTGAAACCTGAAAGGCTCTTGACGCTGTCAGACTGATACGTTGGCTGAGAAATCCTCTCGCTAAAAGTGCCGTAATGAAGGCGAACCAATCAGCAAAAGCTTCCTAATTAATGACTGGTGCATGGGATGAGCTGGTCATGTCCACTGACAGGTGAAAGATCAGGGTTTATTGCAGGTCAGGAGCTCTGTAAATAAACTGTTTTATCCTCCAGCGACCAGTTTGTCTCTCAGCAGCTGACAGAGGAGAGAGTGATTCACGTCTCCGTGCACGTCTGTCACACTGTCATCCCAAAACAGACACAACACCCAAACAAAACCTGTTCACTCTGAAGTTTAATGTTTATCTACAGGAAGTATTTGCATAAAGTCACAGTTAAATTATAACTCATTTATTTTATGCTGATGGTTAAGGAAAGCAAATTAATAAAGTAACTAAACAAGGCCACGGCTCATTTAACATGCTGATGAAAATGATTCTCATCTCACTTTAATTCCTGCACTTACTCTCTCATCTCTCTTTTACTTTTTACTGATATCTAACTCTACTCATCCTAATATTATCCCTGCTTTACACATGACTAAATGCAATAAGCTACTGAAAGTCCTATCAAAATGTTGGATTTGATGTTATTAGTAGAAAAAGCTGGTTTATTTAAGCAAGGTCAATTCTTCAATAATACAAAATAGTGTTATGGACATCTGGTATATATATACTAAAAATATGTTTTGAGAATTACTCTATCAGATTTAAGCAGTTTTTTGTTTTTTAAACTAAGAATCAAGTGAAAAGCAACTTCAGCATAAATAGACGTGCTCTGGAGGAACTTTTGGAGCTGTTTTGTGACTTTGGTTTTTAAGACCTGGTAGTCTGTGATGTATAGGCACATTTCTTTATTTGGCTGTTTTATTGAAGGATGACAGAAGACAAATTATTTCAGATTCAATCTGCTGAGGTCCTCCTGTCTGTACAAATAACATAATCTAAATAGAGAAAGAGAGAAAGATGAATTGGAATCCAGTTTAAGCAAATTTAAAACTTCAAAGCATTACAAAATCCTTGTGTTTGACAACTAGTGCCTTTTAAATCCTCTCTGAATACCAGGGACAAAAGCAGTATGGGACAAATTACCATGTTTGTTGTGTTCATTTATTATGCACCCTGAGAGTATTATCAGGATTAGGTGAAATATTTCCTTTGATGAAAGCTTACATCGATTTATGGCTGCTATGAATAATTTTGCTTTTAATCTCCAGATTTCAATAATAGTTCTTCAGAAATGCCCTGCTGATGTTTCCAGTCTGGAGCCTGATTTTTGTCATTCAAGTTGAAGTAACTACGTCTCTGTCAATTATCTCTTCAGGAACTCGTTTGACAAACCGAGTCCATCAAAAACACAGTGGATCAGAACACTTCACAGGTTCAGTGTCAGCTCATAGTACTGCTTCTTATGCAAGAATTCACCAGGAAGCCTTTAAATTACTCAGTGAACTGCATTTTCAGAAATAAAGAAAATCTAGCAGATATAAAAGTGGTTTTTATTCAAAGCCGCTCTTGTCTTTACTTCACCATCTCCTCTATAACAGGGTGGGAAGATAAAATGAGTTTCTATGCTTATTTTAAAAGAAAATACAGTTGCATGTACATTCTAGCTGTATTGGATTTGCACTCTTGGAAAACAGCAAATACATAAACACACCTTGGAGATGGTATTGTTTGAAATCCAACCAACTGTACATGATGTTTTAAAGTGGTGTGCACCAGGCACAACGCTGATCACAGAAATAGCTTCATTTTAATGCTCTTAGACCTCAGCTCAGTTTGGCACAGCAGATCACTCTGCTTGAATGCC
The DNA here is from genome assembly GCA_028564865.1 of Zenarchopterus dispar. Taxonomy (NCBI): domain Eukaryota; kingdom Metazoa; phylum Chordata; class Actinopteri; order Beloniformes; family Zenarchopteridae; genus Zenarchopterus; species Zenarchopterus dispar. The sequence goes on along the minus strand of JAOWBL010000006.1, from coordinate 8,438,716 downwards.
TTCGTGAATGGGTTGAGTCATGGAAACATTACACTTGGTCACATCCTCGCAAAATCATATCCTCTCAGAGCCGGCCTTGCTAAACAAGAATAAGGGTATTTCATCAGAAAATGTCGTCCCTCTTGTATTCTTCTTGTTTCATGCATGCGTGCTTTAATTTCCATACGCAGGGACTGGCTGTACCTTCACATAAAAAGCCTTCCCCTGCCAGCAGCAGATAATGAAAACCTAACAGACAGGAACCTGATGTATGCTTACACTGTTTACAAATAGAGGAGATTTTAAGGTGTGATTTTTTTTTTTTTTTTACAGCACAGCTGCCTGTGGACCAGTGTGGAACCTGAATGTTTGATGATGAGTGGAGTTTTATATTTATGAGATGTTTCAGGCTTATTTTGAGCAATCACACCAACAGAAAACGTAAAAATAGATGCAGCTAATTTCTATTTCAGAGGACATTTTGTAGAATTGTAATGTAATTCATAGACATACAGATGTCCACTATACCATACCTAATCCAAAAAATGTTACTGTATCTGTTTTTTGTTGAAAGAAGTTTCGACTTTTAAAAGGGATACTTGCTCTTTTGGTTCCTGAGGCAACATGTTTGAGTAAAAGAGATAGAAATAAGTCTGTATATCAGTGGAGAGGTAGTGATATTGCTTATTTTGGTGGGGAAAACCAAAGTTAATTTTGTGGACAGAATAGATTTGCAGAGAGGCTAAGAGCAGGCATAACTTTCTAACACCATAATTTAGTTCTTTCGTAGTCACAGATGGACTGATGTTCACTTCTGCAAAAATAATAGTTCTTCTTAACTTTCCATTCCAAAGTGGTGGTTTTTTAAACCACTGAATAAGAAAAACACCTCCAATTTTCTTTTGGCTGTTTACTCCTACTGAAATATTTAATTTCATTTTATAAAACAGTGCATCAATCTGTGACGACAGACTGAAATAGTTGAATAAAGCTTTAGCACAGGTTTGTTTGGAAGTACTGTTGCCAGGGAAATAGTCCAAACCAGGTTTTGTTTATTGATTTATTACCTAGAAGTTCATAAACCCAACCACCCAGGAAAGCGTCAGGGACTAATTTAGTTTTGAGTCGGAGGAGGTCTCGTAACACAGTGTGGTGACAGTCGGCTGAAACACTCACCCTGAAGAACTCCTTAGTGGAGCCTGAGTCTAAAGTGCCATAGGCGATCTCCGTCTGCTTGGCCAGGTCCTCAGCGCTCTCTATCGGAGACACCATCCTCTCCACGGTGAGGAAAGCAGCCAGGTTGGCCGTGTAGGAAGAGATAATGATGAGAGTGAAGAACCACCACACTCCCCCAACAATACGACCGGACAGAGACCTGTGAGGGGGTCAAGGAGTAGACAGAGACATGAGAGCAGTGTGCTCAGACACATAAGTGTGGGAGGAAGGGGTCAGTTTCCACAGTGTCTGCTGTGTTTGGCACAATATCAGTTTAGTGGTTTAGCTCAGATCTGACTATTTAACTTTGTCATTTCTTAAATTATTGTTCACTTCATTACCTGCTTGCCTTCAGTGATCCATGCTGACACATTCATTTACTGGAATTATCATTAACTCAAAACAGCTCTCCATAAAGATTATTAATTCACTGAAATAAGCAATAAGCCTCATTAACTCAATATAACTATGTCCACATTTAGGCTTAGAGGTAACTCAGGTGAGCAGCCATCCCTGATCACCAGGAGAGCCCAGCACTCCAGCAGCCTGCAGCCTCCCGTCAGACTCATGTCAAAATAATCGTCATTTTCCATCTTTAAATAAATAAAAAGTTAACAAGAAAACATGTTGTAGATTTGATAGACTTCTTGTCAGTCGTCGTTTGATGATGAACACACAGGTTTCTAAAGTTTCTGATGTGATCCAAAATATAAAGGTCTTTAACATGAATTGGACCATAAAAGTAAAAGTTTGAAGCATAAACATCCTTAATGTTAGACTTATTGATACTGAAGTCAGATTATGAGGATCCAAACTGTTCTGTCTTACAAATATCCTGGTGCTTGATCAGTTCAGCTCAAACTTCAAATTTAAGCCTCTCAGTTAATCTGTTATTCAATATAAAGGATTTCCCTTGATTTTTGCTGCTCTCAGAAGATGTTTTAACTGAGGATACACTTTATTCTGTCTTATTCCAAACTACAATTAAGATGAGAAAGAAACTGGTTTGTAGAGCGGGTGCTGTTACTCTTATTTATGAAAGACTTATGTTAAGACTGATACTGTGATAATTCTGAGTTACATTACATAAACATATTAAGTAAACATAAACAGATGAGCTTGTCTAAAGCAACTCAGAGAATGGTTTTCCTCTTCTGATGACGATCATGGCGTTGTTCAGGGAGAATTACAGAATCAGCAGTTTGCATCCAAGAACACAATAGGACCCAGTTTTTCTGTTTTAGTGATTATTTTCTATGACTATCCCAAAGAAACTAACAACTCCCAGTTTTTTAAAGCTGCCTCGTTGACCTTCTTTGTAGAAGTGGATCAGGCTATGCTGTTGCTACGTTAAAAGCGCTGATGCAGCAGACATCAGTCTTCGTACTATGGCCTGATATGACTACTTTTCACAGTTACGTCCCTCTGAGCAGTCAAGAATTCAAAATGTGGAGATGTTGAACTCAGGCAACTGAAAAAAATGTTCTTTTATTTAACCAATTAATATTGGGAAGTTTGAAATGTTGATTTTTTACCGATGATTTCTGTGTATGGACACAATGAGACACACAGATCCTTGTCAGGTCATTTCAGGTGTTTTTATCAAATAATTTGCTTCCCTAAAGCAAAGAGAAAAACCCAAAAGATAATTTTCTTAATTAATAATATCTTTTCTGGTAGAACATAATTAATCATTTCGCTCATTTTCATTTGGATATGGTCTTCAGTCTCTACAATTTTTCACAAATAAATAAGAACGAATCCCAGAAGAAAGACTCTTGAAGAAAAAGTCTGGATAATCACAACTGTGATGAGAAAAGAGATGGATGGACAGATGGGTAGATAGATGGGTTCTGCATGACTGGAGGTCCATTGTTTTGAAAAATAATGCACATGATGTTGTTATGTTGGTTTCCCCACACAAAATACATTATATGCGCCAAGTTGATGACCGTAAAATGGGACATGCAGCAAAAACACGGTAGCCCTCCAAGAGTCATGAGGAATTCAGGCCATTACTTTGGATGAAATGTGATGACACCCTGTGCATTTTACAGCCCTCAGCATGGTGGATATAAGTTATTTTGTGGATGCAAAGCGTCACAGGCAGCATGCAACTCCAAAATAAATAGATGCACCGTGGAAGAAGGCTTCTTGCGCAGAGAGAAAAATGGAAAGAAAGTGCAGTGAAATGGAGCATGAGGTTAGGTGGAGAGCAGTAATAGCAAAGCTCAAAATAACCTATATGCACCATTGTAGGATGGAAATGCATGTATGGGACTATAAAATGCTGAGAGATGACAAGGACATCTGACAGGAGAATGAACACAACAACCAACCTTGGTGAGATATCGCATCCTTGCTGCATGAAGGCACCCAGGGAGAACCACAGGCTATTAAAAATCCCAAAGTCATTTGGAGGGTCAGGGGGGCCCTGAGGATCTTTGGCCTCATCATTCTCGTCCAGATGCCACTCATAAGGGCTGAAGCGGCTCACCAGGAAGAGCACCACGCTGACACCGATATAGGCAAAAACTATACACATCCAGATCTCATAGGCCAGTGGGTCCAGGAAGGAAAACACCCCTGGCTTGGACTTTTGAGGTTTCTTTATCATAATGGAGATGCCCAAGCTCATGAAGGGTTTAGAGAAGTCTATCACCTCTTCCCGTACCAGTGTTATGGTTAGTGGAGCCACAGCTATGTCAGCCCTCTGTGAAAATGGGAAGAGGTACATGAGGAGTTAGTCTGAAAGAAGAAACCATAAATAACCAGGCAATGTGTTAAATGTGAAAGTAACAGGGGTAATATTGATAAATCCAAAATCAAACCCACTCAGCTTCATGGACATGTTGAAACGCAGCATTTTAGCAAATACTGAACAAGAAAAACCTGTGATAAAGCCTTTGAGAGCAAATCTGGCATTTGGAAATGAGTCACTCAGCATTTGTATTTGATTAAAGTCTTTGTCTCATTCCCAATCTCCCTCATGAATCAAGCAGAGGGTTTGAAGACAGAAGTGGAGGCGCTTACGCAAGCAGTTCATGAAATGTGAATCAGCATGTTAAATTCACCTCTAAAAGACCCTCTGCAAAGCCTCACAGACATTCAAGAGACTGCAATGGCAAATGTTTGCAGTGACTTACATAAAATAAGGAAGGCTTTCAGTCAAAAGTAGCTGAGCAATGTTCATTCATGTCCATTTGTAAGTAAGCCTGTGATAAACCCTCGGCATAAAAACTGTGATGACTCACATGGAGGCCTTGTCATGGCCATTTTAGTTATAACACAGGACGCTTTTTTTCTGATAAAGCTGTCAGAAATGGTGTTGTTTTAATTGCTAACACAACAAACAAGAGATCAAAATTTCAGATCTTTCAAATCAATCTACCAATCTGCCAAGTGAGATTTCTAAAATTATATATTCAGAAGCTGAGGTATCATAAAAGATGCATATCGTCTTGTTAGAGCAGTTCAAGTGTGAAGATAAAACCAACACAGTAGATTATAGTTCACAGACACCAAGAAAAAAACAGTTTAATGGCTTAAATTTGATGGCAGAATTATTTGTGAGTTAATTTGTTTTATCCCTAGTGTAATATTATCTGTTGGTTTGATTTTGACAAAGCATTTACTAACTGAGCTTTCTATGTCCTCTCTTCATGTTTAAACATGAGCAGCTTAAGGGCAACACAAACAGACTGATACTCACCCCATAAACCAATTCACCCACCATCCCGTTCCAGGTCTTGGTTTCTGGATCTCTGGCTCCGTATTTCCCATCTGGCACTATGGACAGCTTATATTTTATCCCCACATGCTTTGCAATTTCAGAAGCTAAATCGACACAGTAGCCTTCATATCTGTCATTCCCATCCAGCTGCATATAGTTTTTCTTGTACATCACATAGGGAGCTTCCTGTTAATTAGACATAATTTTGAGTTTATAGAAGACAAATTGAAAATCCACAGTGACCAGACCTCATGGGTCACAGGAGGCCTTAATTGCTGCTGTAGCATGCACACATGCAGGGATAAGCCAAAAAGAGGAGCAAAAAAAAAAAAAAGCAGCAAATGTGTGAAACATAATAAGACTAACAGTGCACAGGTTAAATATGTGTTGAAGCACATTGTTGGAAAACTGGACAGACTGAAGGACAAACTGGAGGAGTATCTGACACATATAAAGGAGGCAAGCAGGCTCCCTCATGCTATCTTTGTTCAAAATCTAAATCTCTGGAAATGGGTGATAGGCAGGGGGTTGCATGGCCTTTGCATCATCGCGGCACAGGGAGCAGGGGAAGTTGAATGGAGCACTTTTCCAGTTCATGAAGTAAACATCAGTGACAGCAGAGAGATTAAAGTTACCAAAAATGGGGAAATTCATTGCTCAACTGACTAAAAATGTGCAATCCACATCAGAGGATCGGTTGCATGATGAAATAAATTTAACACTGCCTCAAGCTGCTTCTTTTACTGTATATTACAACAATACAATAATCAGCATCACCTCTGTGACTTTGATTTAGATAAAAATGTAATTCCATGTAATTCCTCCACAATGTAAAACATGTTAGCCATTAAAGATGAATAAATGTCACCTTTGGTTATTAAGCAATGGTGTTTCACTTTGTCATATGGCATGTACATGTTTTTCAGAGGCTTTTTCAGAGGTTTTAAATAGTAATTCCACATGTTCACAGGAGACTTTTGTCTTTCAGTGATGGACACTTTGACATTATCTAGCATTTTATCACTAGTTAACAAGTACGTCTCCTCCACTCTGCAGTCATGTACAATGTTATTTGAGACAAAATGAAAGATGTCTTTCATTAAAAGTAGTAAAAGTAAAGTGAATTCAATGAGATGACTGTGACATGTCTTAAATAATACATGTCTTTACCAAAATAAAAGCATGCCTGGCAGAAAATAATGCAATGACCGTCCAGTTTTCTATCCTCACTCTAACTATTTCCAGTCTAGTGGTGATGAGAATGACTTTTCAAGACACTGAAATGAGAATGTGGGACTATTAAGTTCTGAATTTGCCTAAGATGCAGACATAATAGGCAAAGTCAGAAAGAAAGACAAGCCGTTGTTTTAAATGTAAGATAAGGCGCACCTTATCTTACATTTAAGAATGGCTGATGATTCTTAACCTGGAAACTGCATCTAGTCTAACTACAGCTGCATCTGTTTACAGAAAACTTATATCATAATTTAAACTTCTAGTCCTCGTTGTCTGCAGATCATCTTTAATGTCGCTCTCTGACATCAGTGTCACTGACAGATTACTTAATGAGAGGGAAATATTGTTACTTACGTATGCACTGAATGTGAATACGATGATGTCTATCTCATTAGTTATCTTTACCAAAGCCGTTATTGTGATGTCACTACTACAACAGCCCTCTGTAATATAAAAAAACCAAAATGCTTTGGCACCCACACGGATACAGTTGAAACACTCTTTGTGAATCGACTGTTTCAACATGTAGTGAGTGGATGGAAAGCAACTGAAAATAAAATAATTCTACCCTCCCAGGACAGATTGACAACAATGGACACCTTGACCTTGAGTGGCAGAAATCTTAAGGTGAAACATTTAAAACTTGCTTGAGAGTGTACCATAATAGTAGTGACCACAATTGTTCGGTTTTCCACAGAAGAGGACTCGTTGGTGACCTGCTGATCCATTATATAAACAAATTTTTCGTACTCATTCCAGTAGCCGATCTGAAAAACGACACAAAGGTTCACAGTTATCACAAGAAGCAGAAAGACATTTGACAGCAGAGTCTCCAACTGAGTGTTAATTTGTTGACTCTGGAGACGCTTTGGCTTTGCTTGATGTATGATTTAATTTTAAAAAAAAGCTTGTAGTTGTTCTTCTCACTTCACCTGGGCTACACTTGGGCAGAGTAGGAGTGATCTATTCCTGTCTCAGCAAATGTTCCCTTACGTAACAATAAAGCAGCACCCTTGAAGCACTAAAAAAATAATACTAGTAGCCTAACAAAAACCTCATAGTCTAAATATGTCTTATCTAGAAAGTGCAGAGATTTTCTTTATTTTATATTTATTGCTCTATTTTTTACAGGTCAGAGATGGTGTTATCTAAAAAAACAAATACTAGCCTGTGTCATCTAATTCTGAGGTGTTTATTCCTGTGACTTTCTCATTCTTTCATCCAAGGAGAAATCTCTCATTTCTGGTTTCTCTAGCACACAATACTCACTCTGATGTCACTGCAGATTGTCTCACACTGAGACTGGACACGTGGGCTGCTGAAGTATGATGCCTTGTAAGCTGAGCTATGTGGACATTATGGGGACACTCACTTTTGGTGCCAGCTCTTGTGAGGACTTCAGGGTCATGGAGCTACTGTAGCCCAGCCACGGCACTGGCATCATGAGTGTCATGTGTAAGCAAGTGTGCGTGCTTTCAGACAGTAGTTTTTTGTTGTTGTTGTTTTCTTTTTTTTTCTATTTTGCATTTGACGTACCATTTATACACATCCCAATGTTACCATTGAAGCACATGAGCACAGCAAGAGTTTGGAGATGCATCAAAGTGCAAATGAAATTCAAAAAGTCAAACAGGACAGAGTAGTGTGTGCAGGTTTATGCGCTAACATGCTACAAACTAACGGAGAAATAGACAGTTTTGTCTTTGGTATTGAGATATTCAAGTCCGACAACTAAACAAACAATGACAGGTGCTAGAGTTGCCAACTTAACTAGTGAAATGACTTTTCCGAGCCAGTGAG
>JAOWBL010000006.1:8420283-8430653 GCA_028564865.1 Zenarchopterus dispar | reverse complement strand
TCCGACAACTAAACAAACAATGACAGGTGCTAGAGTTGCCAACTTAACTAGTGAAATGACTTTTCCGAGCCAGTGAGGCAATTATTGTTCACTAGCTTCTTTAGCAATCTAAACACAAGACAAGACATGTCCATGCTTCAAGGCAAAACGGACAAACTACAGCTGAATGCTAATGTGAGCTGAAGCTCTCAGCTCTCAGCTCTTTTCTGTTTGTGTCAAAACTTCAGCAACTATTTCAATTCAAATATTTCTACTGGCCATTCAATTAAAAATAAACATTTTCCCCTTTTTTGGCAAAATTCTTCAAAAGAAAAGGAAGGACACTTGACAGTGGTGATAACCTTGCTGCTGCTGAATTGAATTAATATTTACTTTCAGGTGCACTTTGACGCTTTAGTTGCAAATACAAATAAATAAATGGTCCCATTTGCAGCATCTCAAGCTGCTAATCTTTCAAACAGAATATCACTGACTTTGAGGTTTATTGTCATGATGGTCTAAAGACTCATTCATAACATTTGAGAGCATAGCTGGCAACTGACTGTCAAGATGTTACATGTAATATATTGATTGTATTGTCCCCAAATGCTGCTAAATGTAGAATGAAAAACAAAACATAGCTTCTCATAATATACTAATTTATCAGCTTTAACAGGCTTCTTAAACGTGTGATTTTTAAAACCCAACCACATCATCATACAAAAAATTTTGTACATTTTTTTTTCAGCTCCAATCTGTTGGGTTCTACTTGTCAGTGGATAATTCCCAGCTGAAAATCTGAGAGGGAATCACATGATCTGAGTTGGATTTGCAAGACTGGGCAAGTGGCAGCCTCTGCCCTGCCAACATGTGAGGAGAAAGCAAAACCCTCAATACATCTCTGCTTGTCGTGCTCGCCTGCATTCACTTAAAATTACCCAGAGCACACTGTGCTGCTATTTATATCATATTTGTATCATATGCTGGTCCTGCAAAGAGTTTTTAATAACAACTTAATTAAATTAAGATAAATGTTTTCAAGGCTGCATGTTCACTCACCCTCCTGGGGCCTGTTGGCTTCATCTCGTGCACATCGATGGTGTAATTAGATCGTCTCCCAAATGTGTCAAACTGGATGTTTCCTGTCATACCTTGTACTTGGACCTGTCACACACCAATAAAAGACTGATTACACCTGTTCCACGCATACAGCAAGAGAAATTAATCCTTTTATGGCACTATATCTTCTATATTGCTTGTGCATGATGCTTTTTCTACATTACTGCCAGATATGTACTTTTACCCTTTCTGTTAACTGGCAAGCTCTGATTTTGAACCAGTCAGGTAGTCCGAGCAAATGGGGTTGTCCAAAAATAGTGAATATGGCAGATAGATTTTTAAAGCAACAGAAACACTAATCAGCAGTTTCAATTTGAAATTCTTTGCCCACTTACAGAAAGACAATAAGTGTGCAGAGACTGCAGTTAAACGAAATACGGAGGAAGACCATGAAAGATCCCAGCCCTACCATTTTGAGGGCTCTCTCTATGTCGATGCCTTGGCTCCAGGGCACGGCAGGATTAGCGAGGCAGTCACCCGCACTCCCCCGGCGTGAAACGTCCACTCGCTGACGCCGAAGATACCGGAAGGCCTCCGCAATCACGAGGATGGCATCATGAGTAAGTGCTGATGTGTACTGAGACAAAGGCAAGAAGACGTCGCAATGAAGGACAAGTGATGCCATATTGATCCAAAACAACAGTGCACCGTCAACACAGCATCTGCTCACGACAGATCTGCTTGTTAGGCAAGTAAACAGTATTTCCGACTGTGAGTTTGCAAGATTCAGAGCAGCATACAGAATGTTATCTGGTTTGAGCAATGTTAAACTTTAAAACTTGGAAGAAAAGTGGGGTGGGGGTATATGTACTCTTGTAAGCTGAAGGAAACGCAACTGCAGCATCAGTTGCTATGCCTCACTGACCTTCAGTGGAGTGTTTTTGGCTTCTGGAAATTCTCTTTCATCCAAGCGCTCCCAGCGCTGAAGAAACTGCTGGACGATGGTGCTGTCTGGGTTGATGATCTGGAAGCCTGTGATGTTGGCCCCACCAGAAAAAACCCTGTCCAGGCTCATGTTTGAAAAACCCTGAGAGCAAAGAGCATGGCTTAATGGGAGCGAAGAAACAGGTCATTAACAGCTAGAAAGAAAGAAACACTTATCATTTGCTTTAGCTTATCCATCACGGCTCAACTTAGTAGTGTATGCTGCTGAAATTGAACTACTGAAAGTGTTGCTCTTCTTTTTGTTGAATTGCATCATACCAAGAGCTGCAGTTGAGGGTTTTTTTTTCTGTGTTGTGTTGAGTTGTTGCTTGGTCTCACCAGGTTAGCGAGGATATAGTGGTATCCTCTGCTGTTTTTTCCTGCGATCACCACCTACAGTTTGCAGAAAAAGACACAAAATGAGTCACACTTCTCACAACACTGAGAACATTTAGTGCACAGTTTCAGAAATAACAAAACCCCTCAATTTCAACATACTTAGCAGAAAGACAGAAAAGAATGACAACATTTCTCAGAGTAACATTTACAAGGGCAAAAGGGAGCGTGTGAGCACATTTGTGGATTTGTGCGTGTTGGTATGAACCCACAGAGTGGGGAGAAACTGCAATGACAGTGCTTGTTCCTTTCCATTAACTTCAACATGCAAAATAAGGTCATGGCTCTGGGACACCTCCCTCTCTCCATCAGCCGGTTCTTTACAGAGCGCCTCTCTCTGATCCTCCAGTGTCAATAACATAGCAGTCTTAATCAACCCAGAACATTGTACAGCACCTGTCGGGGGCAGCAGACACTGACAGAGATGGACTCACTGTTTTCCTTAAACTTCTTCGCCAGTAAAAGCTCTCTCAGAGTGCAAAGCTTCAAAAAGACACTGCGGGGGTGGAGAGGGTTTTTTCAGTCTTTTCACTTTCTGCACTCCTCCACATTCTTGATAAGTATACTCAACCGCTGAATTCATTTAAATGTAACATTGCCAGAGTGCTACTAACGCTGCATAGGAGAGATTTTATACTAAACTGCACTTAAACAAGAGCAGGCATCCCTGTGTTGTCTTCTACTTTTAAGTCTGATTTGCAAACAGATGTTACAATAAATGTTTAGCTTCAGCCTCCCAGGTTCCAGTGGATGAAGTTTACTTTCACTCACACCTATAAAGTTTTAAGCCAGATATATTTACTCTTGCCTTACTGCCACATTATAGTTTCTAGAGGGAAATGTACTTAATGCTCCTGTGCCTGTGACACATTTCCAACTCTGAGAAATTTCAACAAAAAAAATGCAATTATCATGCTTGCAGATGCAAACTGATTTCACTATGTTCCAACAATCAGCCATTACCCTCCAGTCTCCGCATGTTGTGTTTCCCTTACAAGCAACACTTTTTTTTTTACGCTTATTGTCTTCTAAATAGTCTTGAAAAGCTTTTCATTAGCCATTGATCTGTGAGAGGGAGCTGCAGTCAAGCGTAGCAAAGCATTTAATGAATGTGCCGTTCCTGGAGTGACTGACTACAACCAGTGTCCAACCCTCCTGCAGATGATGCAGACTGTGGTCTTGAAGTCCATTTACCGAGGGAATTCACCTCACTGGATGTTAATCCAGAACTCAGTTTTGCTGCTGCTTTCATAAGCATCAAAATGAAGAAATAAAAGTCTTCAGGCTTCTGGTGTCGACGACAACACAAGTTTTTATTTTATTTATTTATCCTTAAGTAAGTAGGCTCTTGAAGTTGAGTTTAAGATCATTTTTTGTCTTTCTAATTTACATTACTTGTCTTGAAATAAAGCATTGTACTTAAGGTTTATCTTGTTAGTTCTTAGTTCAGAGAAACAATGATTTAAATCATAAGGAACTAGCTCTAAAACCTTATGAAGAATCATGTAATCTACACTTTGACTGAATTTACTTTGTTTAATTCTACATCAAATGAAATTATTTTCTTTTATTTTTACTCTTAACCTTTGATGACATCAGCTTTCATATACATTTCTAACATGGTTTAACATGAATTTCTTGAATGAGATTTTAATGTATTTTATAACATAATGTGTTTTGTCATCCTGATGTTTTATATGTATGTCCTTTCCTGTAAATACTCATGTTCTTTTTATAGATCTGTTATACCGAAGTTACAAACTTTAATTAGTTTATTAGTGGCCTGTATCGTACTTTTACTTCTGTATGTTCATACCAGGTTTTGATTTTAAGTAAATGGCTTCATGTGAACTTTGACTGACATTGACTACAACTCTTATTTATAAAACTGCCCACAAAAAGCCCCTCACACTTCTTTACAGTCATCCAAACTTGTCAGTTCAGCAAAAACACAAAAGAAAAATATGAAAATATACAGTTAAAGGTTTACAGAGCTTGGAGTGAAAGTGGTCTCATGCAGACTGAAGGTTTCCCGGCTAATTAACAATATTTGGGTGTCAAATGAGAGTTTTAAACACTACAGCTTCACAGCTGTGTGTAAAATATCAAATCTGTCAAGGACAGAAAAGGTAGGTAAAACACCTTGGCATCTTCAGTAAATTCTGTCTCTATGTCCTGTTATTCAAATTAAGAGTGTGCAGATCCTGACTTCAATCCCTGTTTTATCTCTATTTGTTGTGACATGTGCACTTCATAAGTTTTCGTTTTCTTTGAACTGCTAGGAGATCTGTCCCTCCCCTCTCTGTTGGCACGGATGTTTTTAGGGGAAAAAAAGCATCTGGGTATAACAAATATTTTTAGGACATAGATGCTCCAGTTTCAAGGTCCCTGGGGATAATCGCTTCTTGTGCCTGCATGAAACCACCGGCAACCTGAGAGAGGTCAGGCGCTACCGTAGCCAATATAGTGATACTTTTATTGTCACAGGATTTGTAACCAACTGTCTGTCAAAATCCATTTCTTACACAAAAAACTCCTCTTCAAACAGTGAAGGGAAAAAGCAAACAAGCATTTTAAAGTACCTACTTATTTATTTTAGCAGTTTCTCTGTTCTTAGGTTGTGTCTGCGCAGGATTCTGACTAACAGATCTCAGGTCATCTTAAATGAACCATGCTAACTTAAAAATCAGCAGCACTGAGGGGGGAAGGGGTGGAGGGTGTGGAGGTTGGGTGGGTGGGGGTGAGTCAGTCTGGCTAAACTGCGACAGCGGTGTATCCGTCAAGCCTTCTATCTCTGGGTAAAAAAATGAGTAAAATCACAAAATGAAAAATAATCCATTGAGCATCCACTGACCTTGTTACCCCTCCAACTTGTTTTTGAGGCAGGGCATAGCCCTGTAACCTCTGCAGAGCAGAGTTGATGCTTCACAACATTAATCCACAGAGTGTAGCTCAGCAAATATTCCCCACACTGACCCCTAACAACCACTGGACATGATTGTTGAATCAGGGCCTTTCATGCACTGAGCATAAACATGGTTCACTTAACTTCAATAAACATTTAATCATGCAAAAAAGAAAAAAAATCTCGAAATCTTCTCAAAATACATCTTATAGCTAGGTTCATATACATAGTATGTAAATGGTATATATAGTAGCCCAGGTTTTGTTGATTTTGCCAGGACAGTTCGCTGGTTAGATGTCAACTACTCATCAAGACATTATGGCAGGCTTGTATCAATCTAATGGAACTGACTGATACAAGAGCAGCTTTGTTTACACCATTACTGCGTTCAGGGCAGGATCAGCTTTTGCTTATCATAACACAATAAGAGATCAATGAGCTTTTCATGGCGGTTAAATAAGCTCAGAATAAAATAGGAACTGAGAGACTTAACGGCATTTTTGAATATCACAACTGAAAAGATCTGTATTTTATAAATATTTAAGTCCAGCTCCAATCCACAATTGCTATCCAGTTTGTAAATGTACTTGTGCATCGGCAGGATTCTTCCACACAAATGTGAGCTGAGATTTTTAAGACTCTAGTTAAAAATAAAACCCACTAATTCATCTTTCACAACCCCACCCGTGCATTACCATCAAATGAATTATAGCTATCAGACAAACCCAGGACAGAGACGCACTCCGTGCACATGTCAGCTGTTTTAAGGACATAAACACAAGTGTAGGAATGCATCGCTGCACTGTGAGAGGAGAAGACAAACTGTGAGCATTTGTTTCAGGTTATCAGTACTTATCCAATCTTCTGCCCGTCTGTCTGTCTGGATGAGCAGGTCTGTGCTCTGCAGTCTGAGCCAGGCCAAGCTGCAGGAGCATCAGCTTAAATATTCCTGTGGGGACTGACTCTAATTAAGCAGGCTGGAGCCACAAGCCTGCGGAGAGCTTTATGTGTGTCCAACAGCCTTCAAGAGGATCTGACTGTCTCCTCCCTGATGGAGACTTCTCTTTGTTAAAGTGGCATGTCATCTGCTGTTGTCAGTTCTGGAAAATGCATTGTGAAGTCAATAACTGTGCTTTTACACAGTCAACTAATTACTGCTAAGCTACTCAAAACTGGGCAACGTGTGGAGGGATTTAACTGTCGAAGAAACTGGTAACTGAGGAGGAAGGACATGGCTGGGTATCAAAGAAACACTTCTCCAAATGCTTCTCTAAAACCACCCCACAAAGATGATTTTCTCACCAGAAAGTAGTTGTGCTATCCAGTGAAATGATCTTTTCTGTTTGTAGTTGCACAAAAAAAAAACATTTTTCTCTGTATTTACAGAATTAACTCGGCAGAACAGAAGCTTTTTCATCCTGTTTTCTAGTTTCTGAGAGTAAGTTCAGTCTGATCAGAAGCCACCAATTCCTCAGCTACACACTCCTAAAGTTCACACAGTTTCTGACTGAATGCCAGTTTCAGAAGAATTAGAAGAAAATTGTGAGGTTTTCATCCTTGTTGCAATTCTGCACCTGCCAACTCTCCTGCTCGCACGTTTTTCATGTTGTTTTTCATTTGGGCTGCTTTTAACTCAATTTTCTCAAGGGTCTCCTTTGAATGGCTGTACAACAAACAAGCTACTACAAAACTCTCTTCTTCATTATTTTTATTTTTTTTCAAGGGCTCTATTTTTTAAAACAAGCAAAGTGAAGTCACTGTTTTTTTTCCAGGTTTATCTGCAGTATGATCTTAATGTGTTATCATCTTAGACTTGACCAGAGGCTCAAAAATGAGGTAAATATATGTTTCAGAATTCTTATGTTCAAAATATTCAGCTTTCAGGGTGCTGAACGAACGTCTCTCTGTGGAGGGTTTTTCATTTACTTTTTTCTACCATGAGTTCACTATGACATCATACACAGTGGCATTTTCTTGTTTAGTCATATTCTCTTGGCAAAGTCCACAAGAACAACAGCCTCAGTGGTCATTTTAAAAGCAGACGTTCATGACAGTGCAACAAGGATCAAGCGTGTTTTCTTTCCCAATGGATATGCGAGTATCTCAGACTAAGCTTTTTACTATTAACAAGATCTCTCCAAAGAAATGGGATTTTTGTCATGAGAGAAGCACAGCTCAATGTATGCAGTTGTTTTTCCAGGCCAGGAACAAAGCCAATACTTTTGTTTTTTCAAAAACCTTCACCGAGGACTGTTTTGTGAACAAGGCCCAGATACCTGCTTGATTTACTGAAAAACATTAGTCAACCAATCAAAAAGCATGTGAGCCACATGCACTTGTTTCCAGGAGGAATCTCTTTTTTCTGTTTCTCAGTCTTGGTTGTTTAGAAATAATTACAGGCTTTTGGCATTTAGCTGGATGCAAAGTTTTACTCTAGCAGTACCAGCAAGTAAAATGTGATGGATGAAAATGAGCATGATATGGTCCATTTAAGTCAGCTGCCAACCATTGTCAGTGTCCACTACCCTTTTCACAACATTTGTTTCCATAAAAATTAACTCACTAACACATCAATAAAATACATTACTTGCATTTTAAATGTTTTTCCCAACTTACTCGATACAGTATAAAATGAGTATCATCTATTGTAAGTGACCAAAAACAGCAATGGTCAGCTTCAAAATGTTCAAATAAAATTTTTTAACAAATTGGCAAAACTCCTCCAGTGTGTGTCCACATTTGGTAGAAGTTGGGATCATAGGATGATTAATTATCATTTGGACATATACATCTTCAAATACATATTTTAGCCAAACCAGCAGAGCAGCATTGAGCCTCCCAATAATGATTCTGAAGTCCCCCCACAGTTGATGTGGGGGGACTTATGAGGGGGACACAGATACATGAATTTCTGAAAATTCATCTATCTGTGGCTCCACAGATAGATGAATTTTCATAAGGTTTGTTGCATAGATTCAGGATTCACAGAAGTTGAAATTGTGGGAATTTTACATCATTGTGTACACCACATACTGTTTTTGGACTTGTACCTTTGGTAGCATTGATTTGATTGGGACATACCTCAATGCAGCTATAACTGGTGTAAAAGATGGCTCTTACAGATAATTTACTAACTTTAGTAAGGCTGAAGTGAGGAGGATTTTGAAGAGAATGAAGAATGGAAAGCTATGTGGTCTTTATGATATATCTGTGGAAGTATGGATGTGTCTAGGAGTGCTGGCTGGTTTTGACAAGGACATTCAACAAGGTTTTAGAGAGGGAGAGGATGCCTGAGGGACAGAGAAATTTTCTGGTGCCAACTTTTAAGAACAAGGAAGACATGCAGTGTTAAGGCAGCTTCAGAGGAATAAAGTTGATGAGCCATCCCATGAAGTTATGAGAAAGAGTTGAAAAAGGTAGACTAAGAGGAGAAGTGAACATTTGTTAACAGCAGTATGGCTTTGTGTAAAAAGAAAGAGAGTGGTATAGATGCAACATTTGTTTTGAGGATGTTTATAGAAAAGTACTGGGAAGGTCAGAGGGAGCTGCATTGTGTCTTTGTAGACCTTGAGAAAGCATGTGGCAGGGTGCCGAGAAAAGAGTTATGATATTGTATGAGGACGTCTGGAGAAGCAGAGCAGTATTTTAGAATAGTGCAGGACATGCATGAGAACTGGAAGACAGTGGTGAGGTGTGCAGTAGGTGTGACAAAGAGGTTCAAGGTGGAGGTGGGACTGCCTCAAGGATTAGTTCTGAGCCCTTTCTTCTTTGCTCTGGCGTTGGACAGGCTGACTGATGAGGTTAGGCAAGAATCTCCATGGACTATGCTGTTTGCAGATGGCATGTGATCTGTTATGAGACCAGGGGGTAGGTGGAGGAAAAGCAAGACAGAATACATGTCTGTGAATGAGAGGGACCCAAGTGGAAAGGGGAGGTTACAGAAAACAGAGATAAATACGTAGGATTTTGAGTACTTAGGTCAACAGTCACAAGCAAAGGAAAGTGTGGAAAAGAGGTGAAGAAACATGTGCAGGAAGGTTGGAACTGATGGAAGAAGTTCCAGGGGTGATGTATGACAAAGACTATCAGCAAGAATGAAAAGAAATGTGTACAAGACAATAATGAGATGTGTAGTGTTGTGAGATTTGGAGGTCATGGCCCTGAGGAAAAGACAGGAGACAGAGTTGGAAGAAGCAGAAGTTATAATGTAGAGGTTTTCTCTGGGCATAACAAGGATGAATGGGATCAGGAATGACAGCACATGTTAAATGTTTTGGAGAGAAAGTCAAAGAGGCACGACTGAAATGGTTTAGAAATGTACAGAGAAGACACAGGGAATATATCAGGAAAAGGATGATGAGGTTAAAACTGCCAGGAGGGTTGCCTAGAGGAAGACCAAAGAGAAGGTTTATGGATGTAGTGAAAGAAGACGTGAAGTGAGCTGGCATGAGGAAAGAGGATGCAGAAGATAGGGTTAGATGGAGGCGGATAATTCGCTGTGTCAAACAGCCAAAAGGAAAAGAAGGAAGAGAAGGGGGTAATTAGTTATGCACGCTCAAGTATATTTATTTTTTTATTTTTTATTTATTCATGAAATAAAAATGTGCTTCATTTGCTTCACATTGTAAGGAAAAAAACGGCATCTTAAAAGTTGCAGGCACATTGGGTAAATCAAATGACAGAACCCCCGAGAAAACCTCTTACTCAGCTTTTCATCAAGATTCAATCATGCTTGACTAAACACCCAAATAAATCACTGAATCAAGTTTTCACCTGAATGCAGAAATGAGCAAGTAGTTTCCTACTATTATAGCTAACCTGTTCACTAGTTCATTTATCCAACTTCCAGGCACACAAAATAGTTTCACTTTAAAATTCACCATAAAAGTTGAAATTTGAGGAGTTTATATCCCTTTAAGAGTTTATGGCAATTCGTCTAAAAATGCATGGATAGTTGGTTGAGTTTTATCCATCACACATATTCTTTAATGTTTACAAAATTCTGGTTTTATTATTGGGCATCAAACAAGACCTAATAGAAAAATAG
>JAOWBL010000006.1:8370360-8403129 GCA_028564865.1 Zenarchopterus dispar | reverse complement strand
TAGATAGATAGATAGATAGATAGATAGATAGATAGATAGATAGATAGATAGATAGATAGATAGATAGATAGATAGGGGGGATTGGGAGAAAATTTCGGATCAGGTTAGAAAATCGAAGTAAAGATCTTCGAAAGGAGGCAGCAGGAGTGAAATGGAGCATACATGTCCTAGAAATGCTCCATGTCAGTTTAAAAATACTCAGAACACACAGTTAAGAACAATTTAGCAAACTGCAGCTAGAAAATATTCCTTCATCTGGAAATCAAGTTGAAATGTATGACTTATTTTATACAAATTATATCCAAATTCTAACACATATAATAACAAAAATAAGTGTCATTGCAAAATTGAGCTTAAAATTATTTATTTCAGCTGCTATTGTAGTGGAGAACAAAGAATGAGCAACAAATGTCTACAAAAGAAAAAAAGAAAGAATTTGTCTTGGGCTTTCTGCAATCAACAAGAGCAAAAAAATTGACATTCTGCTCATTGAATGTAAATAAAGCCGATGAAGTCATTAATCAGGCAAGAGTTTCAGAATATTTAAACCTGCCATGGTCTCTTAGCTTCTTGCTTAGTGAACATAATAGATCATAGAGCTGCTTTCTTCTCTGTGCAAACATCAAAAGGGTTTGTTTGGCAGCACTTATTGGACTGACAAGCACACAGCATGATGTGAAGCTACAAAGCCATCACAGAGCCCAAGATCTACCTTCAGAGTTGAAGACACTTTAATGAAGTTTGGAAGACAGCCAACACTGTCACTATCAACTGAGGAGAACTTGTTTTGAAAAGTCAGGAGCAACTCAAGAAAATGTTTTGGCATGAACTGGATAAAGCTGGAAAAGAAGAGTCACTGTCTACAGAAAAGAAAGCAGATTAAGAGGTTTCCATTCAAGAACAAAGCTCTCAATCCAAGGCCAACAGCTTCAGCTAACAGCACCATAACCATGTGAAATTGATTTGTTGATTTGTATAATTCTTGATAAATAGGTCCATAGAGTGTTCTTATAGACGCAGAATGGTGAGAGGTAAATTTGACTGGTTTTGGTCAATTTCATGAAGCATACAAATTTCGGTAAACCCTTTTCTCCTGCTGCTGTCAGTCAGTTGGTACCATGTTCACACAGGGATGCAGTGGTGGAAAGCTGAGTGGATGGAGTCTGTACATCATTTAAGTGCCATGTCACCTGATACACACACTAGATGCCTGGGTCAAATCCAGTGTGAAAGCTGCAAATATCCTCACCTGAACTGTATGACTGCACTATAAAATATGCTTGTTTTGATATCAAGCAATGATGTAGTCTTAAAAGAATATGCAATATATTCTTAAATATACATGAACTGCAGTCTTAAATAAATAAAATCTGTTTCATTCATTCTTGTGGATACATTTTTTTTTCCTCTTTGGCACATTTATTTTGTCAGCAATAAATGACTCAATAACCCTTCATCACTCTGACAGATGTGGCTTTTTTAAGGCTGGTGTACGCCTCCTCCTGCCTGCGAAAGCTTTTCCCTCCATTTAAAAGATACGCTGACGTTTTCACTCTTAGCCAGGTCATCCACTTGTGATGGAAGAAGGAGCCTACCCCAGCCAGCATCAGATGCTCCCAAACAGCTAACAACTGATAGAACATGAATTCTTAGACAAGCTGAGGCAGGTGCAGCCAGATGTTTGTTTTGTTGCTGTTGTTACTGTTTGTAGAGAAGCCAGTGATGATGCTGTCATTGAAGGGTTTTTGTCGATGACATGGATGACAGTGGAGTACCTGGTTTCTAGCCATGCCAGCCATACCCATCTAAAGTGCAAGATTCTTACTCATGAAATGGGCAGGATACTCTTCCCATTCACATCCATTTCCTCTGGTAGAGAACATGCTGAACCAATCACAATAATGCTTGCGTAGGATTTATCCGATGACTCATCCAGGATTCATGAAAGAGCCACAATTCAAAACAACCAAGATTCTTGAAGAATTAACCATAACACCCTGGATCAACAAGTTTTACTTGACTTCACTGGGCTTCCTACCCTATTGCAGAGCATTTGGGATGTCTTTTGTTGACACTAGTCTGATAATGAACTCTGCTTCATTTCACGTTTTCTTTCTCTATCCAGTGGCATCCACAGGAAGTTTCTTCTGCATCCATTGCCACTGACTCCTGGGAAACAAAGCAAACCCAGAGGAATCTAACCAATTGTTTCTGTTGAAGAGGAAAACAGTCGGGATAGCCGGTTTCACCCAGAGTAGAAATCCACACAACCCCAAAGACCAGGCAAACTTATGTCCTTGCATTGTAAATCAGTAAGGAGATGGGAAAGGGTGTGTTAGAGGGGTATTAGTTTGTCCCAGTAAAAAAAAAAAATAGATCTAAACTTTTCAGGTTGTGCATTGGTTTATGTATTTTTCATTGTTTCAAATAGCCAGCAACACAAAGTGCTTTTATTGCTCTCTGTAGTAGAATGGGCTATGTAGACTGTCCCTTGATGACTATGTAGAATCCAGAAAACTGGTGGGTCCAAATTTCTTTTGAATCATTGATCAATTGATATTTGAAACACATTGTCTGCGTTGTTTTTAAACTTGGTCACTGTTGGGCATCGAACAAAAGCATCCAGACACATGCGGGTTTCTCAGGTACATATATTGTTGCTATGCATATATTTGGACTCTATGTATGTAATTTTTACTTGTGTTTATTTAATCAAACCCAAAATATTTAGAATAATTGGAAAGCTTTAAAAAAAAAATGTAATTTGTAATTTTTTAATCTATTTGAACCTTTTCTGACAGAGGTACAACTACAGAGGGAGTGATTTTCAGTCTCTTCACTTACTAACTTGATTTTATTTGGAAAATTGATGCAATTCTGCAATTTAATGTGAGCAATAAACAAAGTTATATAAAAAATTACAAGAGAAGCAAAGATGAACTGTGACTCATCACTTTTGAACAGACTTCTACAGAGAAATCTTATTTTAAAAAAGAAAGTTTAAGACAAAATCATCAGTGTAATTGCAAATAATTTAGGTATGTCATAATCTGCAGTGCCTATTTTATAATATTATTACATCTTAGCATATAAAGATCATCATCATAGGATGAGTGTGGCCTTTGAGAAAATGTCATGGTACCGTGATCAATAGACTCAGATTGGCTCAGATTGGCTCAGGAGACCTTTGCTTTGTAAGGAAGCTGAAAATGATTTCCTTTCTATTTGTTTAACCCAAATAACTTCAGATCAGAGTTGCATCTTTGCTGCCACAGCTGATCTGTGACTAGCTCATGGTCTATTTTATACAGACCGTTGAACTGTTTTTTCACACCCACAGATGCTGACCTTCAGAGCTTCCTCCTCTGTATAAAGCTGGCCCACATGAAAGGATCCACAGGCGTTTAAACATATGGAAAAGTTGATGAATCTTGCACATTCCCTTTTTATAATCCAATTAGAGCTAAATAATAATCAGAGGGGCTTGGATTAGAGATCCACACAGCTGCAGTCATACTGTGGAGGCAGAGTGACAGCACCTGTGAATGACTCATTTGAGGCAACAGAGTACTGGGGGCCTCTGTGAACAGGATTCATCCACACTGAGAAGCAATTAGAAATCATTACTGACATAGATTAAAATGTATCAGACTACTTAGAATGAGGATTGGGGGATAAAGGATTTACATATTAAAGACCATCTGCCTCAGCAGGGTTCGGTCTGACTCTTACTTTTTCCAGTTTTTCATGCAACGAGATGTTGCTGCTACATTTGCGTCGGCGTACTGAATTACCAGAGGGGCCCTCTCACCTCTGTCAGTGTCGTAGAGGTAGACAAACTTCTCCCACTTGTAATGGTCCAGCAGGCTGAGAACAGCTCCTTTCAAACTGGGCCTCATCTGGATGACAAACTGCACGTCATTGTCGATGGGGAAGCTGGGCGTGATGAAGGAGGTGTGCAGAGCCCCGCAGAAGGAGGTCAGGGTGTTCATGGACTTCCGGTCATAAAAGCCGAAGATGGCATAAACTCCACGGGAGAACTGGGAACAAACTGGTGACACAGAGAAAAACACAGATT
Organism: Zenarchopterus dispar; assembly: GCA_028564865.1. Classification (NCBI taxonomy): domain Eukaryota; kingdom Metazoa; phylum Chordata; class Actinopteri; order Beloniformes; family Zenarchopteridae; genus Zenarchopterus; species Zenarchopterus dispar. The sequence continues at coordinate 8,399,051 of JAOWBL010000006.1, read as the reverse complement.
TACAGTCAGCTCATCTTTCATGTCAGTTAGATACTGATGGTGCTGAATCCAACAATGACCACTGTAGGGATTAAAATGCTTTTCTGCTTGTTTGAAATGAACAAAAACCCATGATGCCACAGATCGAGTGAATCTGAATACATGTATGCCATGTCAGATGTGTCTTCCCCACAGCCACGCTCTGCTGCCCACTGCCCTTCACTTCTCCTTGCTGTAAATGCAACTGCTTGGGTAATCAACTAGAAATAACGAGGAAGTCAGTGAACTGGTCACATCCTTTAATGGACAAATACCCTGAAACGTGAGCATGCAAATGTTCTAGCGCTGGGCTCTTCTGCAGTATAAAAGATTTATCACAATCCCATCTGCAGCCATCTGCAGGCCTGTGGAAATGAGTTTTGGCTATAAACACACACTGGACACTTGGTCTTACAAGACATTAAATATTTTATTTGTATGTAATAAATGGATTTAATGACACTAAATGATGCAGAATCTCGGATATGACCCTTGCCCTAATGTTAGTCACAACTGACACAAATGTAGGGATGGAGTGGCCCTGCTCTGATATTTCTGACCTTCTGCTCCCCACAGATCTGAATGCAGCTCAGTGAAGCTGGTCTGTATAAATAATAAATGTTAAATGAGGTTACAAGTAACTGGAGAAAATGAACCAGCGGTCATTGAGAAGAAAGACTGCCCTGTAATGTGTTAATTTTTCATTTATAGAAGAAGGGCAGAGAGTCTTCACTGTTATAAATTTAAATAAATTGGGTAACTTTACAAAACTTCCTTCATCCCCAAGTCTCTTTCTAAATTAATAAGTTGAACAACTTGCATACTTTTCAGAAGTATGCATTGTAATGGGCCACATTACTATTATCAAGTGTATAATTTAATTAAGTGACCTCACTGCAATTTATTGCATAATTTACAGCTAAAAAAATCTATCTTAGACTAAATGTAGCCCCTCAGTTTGGCCTTATTCCCTTCAAGAGCTCTCCTTTTTTCTCTTTGGGCAGCTTCATCTACCTCTGCCTGTCAGAGTTCACTTTTTTAACCTCATGAATAGTTTAAATTTATTCCAACACCAATCGTAAATATGTTAAGGGCCGATGTCAACAACATGCAGAACAGCTTTGTCGACAAGCTTATCAACAAAAGTTAGAAAACATATGACTACATCTGTACTGATGTAAGTGAGATGGGAAAGAACAGGATAATTCAGCTCATGCAATACTGAAATCATAACAGTATAAAGTATGTAAATGACAACAAATGACAAAAAATACCACATGTGTCTTTTACTGAATACATTTCAGCCATAATCATGGTCTGTTTGCAAAGAAACAACTGGTGGTCTGTTCCATTCAGAAAAATCACAACACATACTGCAACAGCTCATGCATTAAATCTCCACAACCCATGCATTACTTATAGGTAACATGTGGGGTTTTTGACCTCTGGTAGTTCTGTGGAGCCGTTATTTATGAGCAGTCACTTGAGGACGCACATGCATGAGGCACGTGGGTGGCGTGATACAGATTCCTGTCCCCCAGACTGTGTGATCCTGCCAGTAGATTCATAAGTGGTAATGCATTAGGAAACCCAGCAACACAAACACAGTAAAAGGAAGACAAGATAGCAAGCAGATAAACAACTGAAAGGGTAAAAAAGTGGAATGGTGGGGAACTGTTTGTGATTTTAGTAAAATTAAGATAACTTGTCAGGGTGGTCTGCGTATGTCACATATATCATGTATATAGTGTAGAAAGGAATATTATCTAACAAAGATTGTTCTCCCAGGGCTGCATGTGGACTCCCTTATCAATTGTTGATGTTGCCTAAAAGCTGTTTACACTTTCCCAGTTATAGTCACATTTAATGCAGGTTCTGGGCATAAAAAAAATGGCAAAATTGTTTTTCCCTTTTTCAGAATAGCCAAACAAAACACTAAATCTATCATCTGTCATGCATGCTTTATCACTCATTACAGAGAAATGTGATATTTCTTCCCTCCCTCCACGTCCACAGCCTTTAACATCACTAGGCACATCAGATTGACTGATCTAAATCTTGAAAAGGCCAGAGTAACAATGTTTTACCAAACACAGGAGTCCACAGAAATGAGAGATTCATCCATTTGATATCATCCGATAATCAAGGGCAAAATCTTCCAGGAGCTGCGGCGCCTTGTTTTCATATTTGAAGACCAGATTTCAGTGTTCATTTCAAGGTCAATTCAATATAGCAGCTACTTTATACTCTGGAAAATGCCACTGCAAATTACTTTGTTTTGTATTCAGAATGATCTTTGTGCGCTCTTTCAGGAAATGATTTAACACAAAACACGTTCAGCTCATGTTATCATGAACTGAATGCACTTCGGCTCACCCAACATTGACCAATTCTATTCACAAAGTGGCAACACGATCTCTTGTTTGTCTTTAAGAAGACACCTTATTCTCCTAGAGGACGAACAAAATCACATATTTGGACTCATGAAGCAGTAAGGATCAGCCAGCTAGAGGAAATTCTCCTGATCGTGGTCAAAAATGAAGATACGCGTCATTTACTTTATTACAGAGGGGATGAGGCAGTATTTTTCTGCTCCGTGTATTTCTGATCAGAATACTAACAAGCTTGGTCGTTGCCTTTTTTGTTCCCCCATCTCTCCATTATCCTTTTTCCAGCTCTCACCTCTTCACTGAGCACAACAGGCAGAGGCCCCCGTTGAACCAACACTGACATATGTCTTTAAACCATCAAGTTTGTCATGAAACTTGCTGAGCACCCAAACTCAGCCCTCCAAGGTGTATTACTGAGCAGAACTGCAGGTGAACTGCTGTCTCTCCAAGAAAATGCAATTCTATGCAAATGAAAACAGGATAGAGGAAGGATCACAGTAAGATGAAGAAGTGAACTTTCTGGGACAAAGTCACCAGTTGGAGCTGAGAAGGTTTGATAGATTGGATACTGCACCGGACACAATGAGGACAGCAGTTTAAAGTTTTGTGATAAAATGTAAACCGTCTATGTCCGTAGTTCTGTCTGATTGGAAGTTATTTTTCCACCCTCTTGGAGAAGAGGGGAGCAGCAGCAGAGTTTTGGTTCATTCTCAAGCAGTGGATGGAGGACATGGTGATTTTAGCTGTACTGGGGGTGGCTCTGCTGTACCCCAGGGCTGCATGTTGATTAAGTGAGGAAGGTAGAACTAGACCACATACATCTGTGTGAGCTGAGCCTCATCTTTATGGTGCCCCATATCTGTCTAACAGGAGTCCAGCACACACAGTCTGTATCTATGAAGCAACACTACCATAAGTTGCACAAGAGATTGTCACAGTGCTAGTATTTGTCTCTTAAAATACTAATTACAATCCCCATCAGTACACACATGTGTGTATAACTCACACCATGAACACCAACAATCCCGTCATAGAGGTAGGCTTTTACAGATAACATCCTGAACTAACTCTCTCATTTTAAACACTTGGAATCCTGTGTCTGTTTTTTTCCAAACTCCAGCAGAAATGTAGACTCATCTGACCACAGAACATGTGTCCACTGTCTTTTTTATTACATTTCTTCATGCAGTGGTGGACCATGTTATGTGAAAATGGTTTTTCCTGGATAGTCCTGATACCCTGAGAGTAAACTGACTGACAGCTAGTAATGTGGCTGTAATGGCAGGTAAACCTTATCCTTGATCGCCAGCTGACCAGCAAATTCCTCCCTGTGTGAGTTGATATTTTTGAAACTGGTGCAAGTGTGCTGCAGTTTGGAAGGTAGTAAAATGCTCCTCCAGGGGGCTGAAAGCTTAATCCATTAATGTTGTCCTATATCTTCTTGTATGTAAAAAAGCACCATTTTGACCCTTTAAAATGGGTTTATTTAAAATCTAATTACCCTCAGATTCTGACTGAATTCTGCACCTTATTCCTACATCTATTTGCAGATGTCCTGCCTATTAACCTCTCATGTTGCATGCATGAAGTGCAGCAGTGGAACAACAACAAACTGCAAAACTGAAAGATCAAATCTCTTAATAAAAGACAGGACAGGAGATTTTCAAATGAGACGGGGTTACTTGGCTGGATGGAAGATGGCAACAAATCTTGTGAATGTGCTGACTGACAGACAATGAGAAAACATGTGCTTTCTCATGGAAATGAGCTGGACACGGAGCTGGAGAGCAAAGAAGAGCAAGTGAATTCTTCCGGCAGGAGTCAGCTTGACACAATGTGAAAGGATGTTGTGGAGATATTTCTCGATATCTGACAGATAAAGAGAGGTATTTCAAAACAATAATCTCAGCAGCCGCTGCAATGAAGTTTCCATTTGAATCCACAAAGTTGACCCCAAGCCGTTTATATTTCTGCTTTTGTATAGTCATGGACAGCCCTGAGCCCTACCATAACACACTGGTCAGCAGAGACTAAACACAGTTTTCACCTCCAAGGGGATTTATAAATAGGAATTATGCAATATTCTGTTGATTTGTCACTGCTGTCTTCTTGGCAATGCACAGATGTGCACAGGAACAACACAATGAACTCTATTGACAGGAGATGCCCACACAGACTGACATGAGAGAAGGCATGTCAGATAAAAGGACAGGTTTGACAAGTATATGCACTCAGGGTAATTTAAGGTGCAAACTGTATGAAACTGCAAGTCCTCAACAGAGCTGCAGGCTAGAAGAGCTGAACTCAACACATCACCATGAAACTGTGGCTGTCCAATTTTAAAACTCCAAATGTATAACTTTTTTGGCACACAAGCATGTAAATTCTTAATGAAATTGTTGCATTTTCTAACTGTCAGGATGCTTCAAATCAACAGGTTTTGTCCTCTTCCATTTTGACACCTGACTCCTTCAAGGCTTATGGAACAAATAAGAGCAATAAGATCAATATGCCACAGCAGAAAGGAAATTTTTGCAATTTCGTGTCAATTTCAAATCTTTAATAATGTAAGTTTTCAGTTGAAATGGGCAATTTTTATAGAATTTGTATTTAAATTTGAACTGTAGCAGCTTTAGGCTTCACGTTGGCTTGAAGGTTAGCACTGTTGACTTCTGGGTGTAGATAACTGATGGATGAAAGCAGCTTTATAACCAACTAATCCTTTTTTTTAACTAAAGTATTAAAACAGTGGCTTCGTGAATATGGAACTTTGGATATATTTCTAGAAACACTTGTACTGACAGTTGTGCAGGGCTTTTGTGGACAGAAGGCAGTGGACTAAACCAAAAAAGATTGAGCTTGAAACTTTTTTTCTTTTATTTATTTTTTATTTTTTGTGCATAAGCATCACAATTTTAGAGTGACTGAGAATGAGAACTTTTTTCCCAGTATGAATAATGATTGTTGTGGGTAGTTTTGTATAATAGTGGTAAAGTCCTTATATGGCATTGCCCAATCTTTGGTCTAAGTGAAATGTTTGATTCGCAAATTTTCTTAAATATGTGTGAATATATTATTATGGTCTCTAAATATTAAAGACTCAAAAAGAGGAAAAAGGAAGGTTGTGCACTTCACATAATATATTTATATTTAGTTTATTTATAATAATTGTCTTTGTTGCCTTGAAATGTTGTTTTTTTTCTAATAAGGCCCATTATTATGTTTTCAGCTTATATAAATACATTTTGTGGAACCTGTTGACAGGAAAAAAATAACTGAAGTCAAAGTTTTATTTTTCTTCTTGTTTTTTGAGTGAATAATAATTTGTGTAACTAAGCATTCACTGATATTCATTTAAATTCCACCAGAAATTTCTCTTTGGTGTGGAGTCATAGTGTCTACATGAAAAACAGCTTTTGCAAAGAAATTTGCAGCATAATGTACATTAATGTTTATGCTAACATGCCAGACGGTATTTTAATACAAAACCATCTGGCATGCGAACCTGCTAGGACAAAAATCATGACCACAAACATAATTGATCCCAATCACTTCAACAAAGCAGTATCAGCTTAGCCAGTCCTTGTATTTTACTTATGAATAGTTGAGTCATCTTATCTTAGTTGAATAGGATGTATTTGTGGTTTTTAAAATCGTATGTGGACCTGCTGGTTCAGTTGGACTACAAATGTTGAATGCTTATTTTGTTGTGAAAGAAGAACCAAATGTAAAGGCCACATACTTTAAATGATTTCTGTGTAATGACATTTAAGTGTTTTGTGTTTTTATCCGCATTACAGTCTGCATTGTTGCACAATTTGACTCAGTTGACTAGCCACAGAAAAAGCACAAGGCATATAGGATGTGAAGGCGGAGGAGGTGTTTCTCCTCAGGCAGTGTTCTTGCATATTGGCTGGAGTTCCCTCTTCTGTACCGATTACAGTTTAGTAAAAGAACAAGTTTTATTCCAGTGGGTTACTCCCTGTAGATAATTAATTATGTACCAAGAGAAGAGCAGCACTCATTGGATTAACTCTAATGTGAGGAACACAACTAGATACATCATGACTAAAAGAAATCTCCAGCAGTGACCCTTACTGTAGACATGGCCCGTGTCTGCAGGGTTTTATAAAGCAGAACAGAATTGAACATTTCAGTGCATGATGGCTCGAATTCTGCAAACCTTCCACCTACACAACTTTTGCACAAACTGGCAACACATCATCTAAGGACTACTATAATAAGAGTGAGTGATACAACACACTGGTGATGCAGAGGAAACACAAAAAAGTTTCTGGGAGGTCGAGAATTCCTTTTTCATGCAGAAAATATATTTATATTTATATAAGCCCCGGACAGGCTGTGATGAAAATCTAAGCAATGTGATGATTCTCAAATAATTTAAATGGCATATTTTGTTTTTTCTTGCATTTTTTATATATTGCAAATGTTTTCAAATCATAGTAATTGACAGAAAGTCCAAACGCTTCTGAATACCCAATTTGCAATTTCAGAATGTGACAAAAAAAATGTCCCTACTGAATAGAGTATCAATAACTTACCTGACTAACAATGAATTATGGATTACTTGTTTAGAAATCTAAAAACAGCAGAGAACAGATGTGAATTTTATCCTTTAAGTTCACGAATAATGACCCGTACAACTTCTCAAACCACTCAAAGCAGCTTCTCCTAACTGGTCACTGCTCTGTTTTCTGTCACTTTCTTTTGCGGCACTCTGCTGTGCTCATGCACATGGCTCGTACTGTTTCGATAATTTCAGGTAACACGTTACGGCAGAGATTTCAGAGGCAGCTCACAGCGGAGGATGTTGTGTAAGGCTGCAACAGACTGCTGCAGCATCACTGTAGCTTGTCAGCAGTGATCACCGTCGCTCTGTTACAGCACTGACATGTAAGCACATTCTGATGCACAAGATGAAACACTAACTGCACATCTCCAGTGGTTTACCCCCGAAGCTGTTGAGGACTGTTCTGTTATTTCACGACATTATGACCAGCCAAGCTTCAGCGAGTCACTTTGAGGAAAACAACAAATAAGATTCTTCGTTGAGATATAGTAGCCATGCGTTGCTTGGTCAAATATATGAAGCATTTATAACTTGATTGTTCAGTCAACTGATATTTAAATGCCTCTTTTGAAGTTAAGGACGTTACTTAGCATCACTACTCTTCTTGTTTATAGAGACATGATGCATTTACGCTGGCCCGTGACTCACGTCTTACCCCACAGCAATGGACCTTAAAAGTTCTCATTAAATTAAGGGTCAAACCATCTTTTCATGTCACTGAAAATGCAGCTTAGAAAACAGCACTGTGTGCATGAATTTACTATTTGAAAACACCGTGACAAATGTGAAGATGACTACTTGTCAACTCCATGCAGCTCATCGAGCTGACAAGACTCGGGCTGCAGTAGCAGCGACTTAGATATTTTTATAAGCACATCATGATAAAAGGACCATGCTTTTGGGGAAGTGTCTCTTTCTGTTTCAGTGGCCCTGATCAATAGACTGAACACAAATACAAAAGTCGGGGTGACCAAAAACAAGAAAAAGTGGAACCTGTCCCACTGAACAAGTTCCAGTGATTGAATTCAGCCTGTCCACGTCTGCATTAGAAGTGACCTTGCTGCTACACTGACAAGCAGTTTTAGTAATCGTTTATTACACATATTCACATTTATTATTCAGGCCAAAGTGTGAATTATGATAGGCAGCGTTGCAAGGAGTGCTCTCCCAATGCCAAACAACTTGACAACCTTGTCTGATGCTCATGCATCATTCATTTCTAGTCGGTTCATATGAGTTCTGCGGGTTATGATGAATCCAAGTTTATTCTGTTTTGTTTGGTTAGTTTCCATCAAGTTTGCTTTGCTTCAGTTACAGAGCTTGTTAATTGACATTTGTTTTTAGATGTTACCATATGTCCACAAGCGCTAATGATCTAACCAGAGAGGAAGGCCTCAGATGAGTAATCTTACCTCCAGTAACCTCACAGCTTCAGAGATGGAGACTATTTGTGATGTGATTAAAGGATCAAGATTTTTGGAAACACTTTATTCTTAGTTATTTGGTGATGTGAATGTTTTGCATTTATTTTATTTGAAAAGCTGCTACATCCAGCAACTTTCCCTAATATTAGGAGCACAAATGGCTACACATCTATCTGGTTTTAAAACTCAAAGCCAACAGCCATCACTTATCTAAAGCTAATTCATTAATATGTATTCAGTGGTAGCCAGGCAACCTAAGGCAGAACACTGCCATTTCACTTTTCTACAAATTACAGGATATTTAGAAACTAGATCTTTCTCAACCATTCTTTCTCAGTGATACTTTGTAAAGGACATGAAACATTAAGAAAAACCAAACAGCAGTCTTTTTTCCACTCTAAATTGTTTTGTTTCATAAACCTCATCGAATCTAGAGTGTGTTAGTATAAAAGGAAAAACAATGACCACACTTGAAGCACCGAAAGCTAAATCCCTGTTGTCCAAGGTTGCAAAAAAAAAAAAAAAAAAAAAAAAGAAAAAAGAAAGAAAGAAAGAAGAAGTTGAGATTATATTTATGGGATTTTTCTAAAAATGGCAAAATGGTGCCCCAGGTTGCTGGATTGTCCTGTCTAACAGATAAATAAAACCATAATGTGTCTTTCTTATCCAAGGTTTTGCACATACCAAGTAACTGCAAATTGGATATATATACACAAAATATATATATGTACGTATATATGTACAAGTATTGTATTTGAACTCTTTTAGCAAATAGTAATAATTTTGAAAAATGAATAAATAAATCCTAACAATAAACTGCACAGTTCTAATCTCAGAAGCATCACATTAACATCAGAGCTGCATGCATAATTTTTTGCATGCTAATCTGCATTCAAACTCTGCAAAGACAGAGATGTCCTAATTTGGATGCTGCTGATGAGTCAAGGTATTCACCACAGTGTTAACAATGCAGAAGAAGAAGAGCAGCAGGAGGAGGAGGAGGAGGAGGAGATCTGGCTGCATGAACTGGTCTGTGCTGCATTAGTGGGACTGTCCATTGCCTACACAGTGAAGAGCTCTAACATTAGCCTCTGTCTGAACATCATAACACCGGTTGAGTCACAGCAAGAGGAGGATATATAACTATAATAAACACTAGGATAAGAAACACTCCATATTAGTAGCATTTTATCAACCTTATGTGACAGTTTGCTTCAAAAGCCATTCTTAAAAGGCCACAGCATTATTTTCTTTTGTTGTGTGTGTGTTTGCAAAATGTAACAGCATGACTTATATACAGAAAAGAAACAGAGTAGAAAACACTTTGAATTTCACTCCAAATACATATTTAGATAAATGATTGCCATTCATTACTAGTCATTAAGAATAGTCCTACATATAGCATTTAGTTGAATTTGTCTCTGTTTGTCTTGCGCTCTCTCCTTTTTGCCCTGATCTCAGTCTTAATGGATGTGACCTTCCCATTTCTGCATTTATGCATGCTATCAGTTGAGGCCTGCGGCAAGGTGTCACATCAATATGCCCTGCACCATTTCTCTAGACACAAATTAGTGAGACAATAAACGAAGAATGCTGCAAATTTCTCTGTATCGGAATCAATTCAATCACAACTGAACATTGTTTGCTGCAGCGCATTATCAGCTGCTTATAGGTCTGTTGGTTTGTTGATCTTTATTTGTGCCATGTAAGCATCAAAATGGGAAATTCAATGCCTCAGGCCAGGGGAAGTTGGAGCATTGACCATTTAATAGTAAAGAGGGACTGAGACAGAGAAAATGAAAGTTTGTTGAGGATTGATTTTTCCACATGGGAGGGCAAACTGGAGCCACACACAAACACACCACTGCTGGACTATGACGGCCCACATATTGATCCTCACTGCCAATAACAGAGTCATTTGCCATCAGGGATTTGTAACAATCATTACACAGTGGTCCAGCTGGAGGACACCAATGTTGTCCTGTTTTAATCTAGATGGAATACACACAACAGATGAGCGTTTGGTAAAATGTAACCATTTTAATCTTATTTTTTTATTTTCATTTTTTTGGATTTGTTAATTTCATGATAAAGATTCCTAACAATATGCCAATTTAAAATCTTAATCATCTTAACATTTGCTAATATCAAAATTGATGATCAGAGTTGTGGGATAGCATGGCTTTGACAAATAAGTCTTTCTAGAATAAATACGTGTCAAATCAAAATGATCAAATTCATTCTCAAACATCAACACCTCCTAGGCAACCGGGGCATTATGCAATCAGGATCTCCACGATAAAAAATTGTGCAATTGGGTACATTTCCAAACAATTTCTGTACAAACTGACAAAACCAGGCTGCTTAATGAGGTACTCAGTGTTCAATGTCAACTAGTGAGCATTGAGCTTAGTGTGGATCAGCTCATCATGCTGAAATTAATTCCCCAGATTATCATGATTTTCTTCTTATCCTTTTAGAAACCCATAAGCTTCTTCTAAAAACAATAGATCTGGACTTAGTTTGCATCTTCGGACAAGTTCTCTAATCTGAGCTCTACCCCTGGTATGTAGAATCCAAGCATGTAATATGCATGTCTTCTTCAGCACCAACTGCTGAAGTGCCCTTGAGCTGAGCACTGACCTAACAGCTGCTTTGGAGTAATTACTCAGCTGCTCAGAGTGCAAACTTGTAGTCAAACAGGGCAGTGTTGTGGTGTGAGCGTGTGAATGTGCGCAGACCTGCACCCGCCTGCAACTTCTCCGCAAGGCCACTGCACTAACAGTAAGTCACCACAATACTTACAGGAATGCCCTGAATGCATGTGGTGCAATTCTGCTGAAATCCCCTCACTTTCTGAAGCCTTGTTTTCACTTCATTAGGTCACACAACCAACTCTACGGCAGCTGACAGAGTTCAGAGAACTGCAGCTGATCTTCAAGCGTGAAGTGTGAAGTGCACTTGGTGGGAATAAGATAACAAATTAATTCTCCAGACAGAATTTGTTGCCCTACATGGCAGAGGAGGGACTGGCAGACCAATTATGAAGCCATATCACACTCCACAGTCCTTCATTCCAAATCCATCATGTTTGGGGAGATGACTACACAGATTACAGCACATTACAGCAGATACAATAGGCTATTTACAATCAGATATGTAGACATCAACAAACAGAAACACCATGACTGCTGGGATGCTGGAAGAGGCTAATATGACACCCCCCCCCCCCCCCAAAAAAAAAAAAAAAAAAACCCTGATCAGGGGGACAGATTTATAACTATATATTGGCAAATGTTTTAGTAAAACAGGTGACATAAAGCAAACATTAAAAAACAAAACCGGCTTAAAGAGTAACCACTACAGTAAGACCTGCCAAAGACTACACTGCAGTGAAACCCAAACAATAATGAAGTGGAAGCAGAAGTCAGTAAAGCTCCTGGAGACCACACAACTTTTCACTTGCATACCATGGCAACCACTTCTACATCTTGATAAAAATAAATATGCAAAAATAAAATAAATGTGTGATGTAATACATAGTTACACAGCCATATATAACAATTATAGAAGTTTTTTTTTTCCTTTATGCATTGTCAGGTACTTATCTCACTGCTGTACCTCACCTTCTTAGATTTATTCAATTATTCTGTTTATAAAACCACTGTCTGGGCATTTGGAGGCCATCAAGATCTATCATCCCGCTGATGAATTTGGATGCCATGGTTGAGGATTTATGATTACCACAGCATTGACAGGAGTCTGTGTCACTTTAAACTCATTAATATATGTAATATCTTTGGATTGGTCTGCCACTGAAACAAAGGGAACTGTGTTTAACATAATCCCTGTTTGCACTGTATAGCTCAGAACTTGCAACACTTTGGGGTATCATTTATTACCAGAGCACAGTTTCTTCTTTTCTCCACAATGCCTGGTAGGGAAATGGTTTATGGAGAAAATAACTACTCACAGGCATGCGTGACAGAGAAACTGTTGGAGGACTCCAAGTTGTCGACATTGTAATTAAGGTGGAAGGGTTTTTCTGTCACATTCTGGTTGGTGTTGTACAGCTGAACAGCAAACCTGAAGGCGCTGTGCTCCTGCACTGTGGAGCGCATGAACAGTCCACCTACAGGAAAGAAAATGACACAGAACATCGCTCTAATTAGTTCAAACACATCATACATTAGATTTCACTTATTTTACCTCAAATTCCCTTGACAAGGACATAATTTCTACCCTCAGCTTTCCAGGGCTGATTGGCGCATCTTATCAGAGATGGTTGGCTCTAATGTCAGCTTATTAAAAGATTAAAGCCAAAGAAATGTGACACAGATTCAGCAAACAATGCCCTGCAGATGATGAAACTGCCGTTTTGAAACAATTTGGATCAAGTCTAGTTGTCTAAACCGCCCACAGAGACATGAGAAGTATGAGAAGTAGAATAAGTTGGCAACGATTTGAGCAAAAACACTAATAACGGACTGACTGAGACTTGCAGAGATGCGTCCTAAGAGAATCCCTTTGAACTTACCAATGTTGATCTGGTTTGGAAAACCTGCCCACGAGGACCCACAAAAAACCAACAGAGCAAGGATTGTCGCAACTGTTCGATTCCACATTTTTCTCCGAGAAGTGAAATAAACTCCCTGTCTGTACGTGACTGAGGCAAAGCAAGGAGAACCATGTACACGGGCTTGAAAGAAGAAATCCACAAGATGCGGCGTCTCTTTCTCTTCTCTTTCTCTCTTTCTCACTCACTCGCTGAGCACCCACGTTAAATTTGTGCCAGCGCAACTGCAGCGCCAGCCCTCTGATGCTGATGCTGATGCTGCTGCCGCTGGAAACCTAAAGCCAGTGTTTTATCTCAAAGATGGTGGTGGGGGCGGAGGAGGAGGAGAGGGGGAGCAGATCTCCGTGGATGAAGGCCACTGAGATGTGCCAGGAGAGGAAGAGGAGGGAGGGAGGGAGGGAGAGCGAAGCGGGGAGGGGAGGGAAAGGGGGCGTTTATCAAACTTGGCCTGACGTGGAATTATAATAAGTGCAGCCTCCCGTCTTCCTCCTCACGTCACTGCAGAGTTGGTGTGTGAGAAGGTGCAGTCACTGCAGGCTTAGTGTGCGTGTGTGGTGCAGAGGCAGAGAGGCGCACAAAAGAACTGAAGTCAGTGGGAACTAACATCTCTACTGCTTACTTGTGCTTGTAAGTGTATATATGGCATGTACTGTTAAGTATACTGTATGCCATCCATCCATCCATCCATCTATTTCCTCGTGTTGTATGAAGACGTGTGGGTGCTCTCATGCAGCAGTAGCCCCGCGCACTGCCAGCATAATCCTGCGCTGTCCCCTGCAGGTGTTCCAGTGGAGAAACTGCAACTGTCGGAGCTAATGCACTGTTTTATGTCTGATTAATCAAAGCTTTCAAGCGGCCAAACTAAGGGCATATATTAGGATCCAAATTGAACTATTTATGTTCATCATGGGGATTCACCCCCAGTTTTTCTGGCAACAAAAGGGTAGCAACAGCTAGTAGCAACAACAGGTCCTGCAGAAAAATGATTTTTTTATCACTCTATCAATATGAGACTTGTGTTAGAACAATGTGTTCTCATTTTGAATTCAATACCTGCAGCACATTTAAAAAGAGACTCGTGGGGAAAAAAATACATGTTGTAAAAAAATTTTAAAAGACAGGAAACATCTCACAAGCCATTAGTTTTATCCACATCACATCAGGAACATGACTGGGAATAAAAAGGGCCTCTCTATGAAGGCCTTAAGGTATATTAAAGCTGAAGCTGGAAATAATTTGTAAAAAAAAAAAAAAGGTATTAGTATCTATGGTGCATTGATAGATCTAAAGGATTCAGAGGATGAAAAAAAATACTATCGATTTTTTGATCTTCTTGCACCACTGCCTTAAAGAAAACACATGGAGAAAAAAACACAAAAACAAAAAACTCTTTTGGTCCTTGAGAATATATGTTTGGGTGTCTGAGGTAACCATCTCAACAATTTTGATATGATTCTGTCATGTTATTTGGGTTCCAAAGTGTTTGAAAATACATCATTCAGTGAGAGTTTCAGATTTTCAGAATCTTGTGACATCCCAGACCCAGATCAAAGTAGAATTATTCAACCTCTCTCTCTCCACATACTCACATTTTGTTGCATTTTCTGTATCTTCAAAGTGTTACACCAATTTGAAAAGAAGGCATACTCCACAGAAGACAGTGGGAGTGGAGTCAAGTAGCTGATTCTAATTCTCTAAAACCAACTGATTTAACAGGATGAGGTTCATGCTTATTTAAAGTGAACTAAAGTAGAGTGCAAAATTCTCCTGTGCTCTGATATATCAAAATAAGAATTACCAGAAATCAGAAATATTATTCTTAGTAATCATAGACACTGTGTCCACATGGTAAAAAAAAAAAAGGAGAAGAATGACCACGTGTCTTATTGTCAGTGTATATCTCTGAAGACAGCATCCATGATGGTCTGAGGGTGCAGTAGCACATGTGACATGTTTAAAATCTGCATGATTAACCTTAATTCTGAACAACACGGGTTTGGAGCCGCACATACCAATATTCAGAAGGTGTCTTTTGACACTGTAAGGCTTTGTTATTTCAGCAAGGTTCTGCGTAGGTTATAACAGCATCACTCCCTGGAAAGAGTCCAGGTGCTAAACTGCTCTGCGTGCAGCAACAACCTGCTGCACATGAAAAACATTTGGCACCTTCAGAAACCAAATATCCAACAAAGTAGGACCTGAACTGCTGAGCAATAAAAAATGTGTCAAGCAACAATGGGAAAATAATTTTCTTTCCAAATTATATATGGTATCATAGTAATTCCCCAATTGAACACAAAGAAGAAAGAGAGGCAGTGCCTTGTTCAAGATGAGGTGAGAGCAGCAGTGGAGGAGACGTGATCTAGCAAGGCAGCGGGGATGAAACATCAGGGAGCTTGGACCAGATGGGAGAATGTGGAGAGAGGAAAATATCCTAGACTGAGCTCTGAAAAGTCAAACTTCACTGCACCAAGTTTCTCATCATGGCGGTGTGTATGACATGCTTCCAAACCTCTTGTTGCTCATTTTTGGTTCATTAAATTATCTTTCCATTGGTAAAAGTGGACTCTTGTTTTGTCTAAGCTGAGCTGGTTTATGTGAATGTAATCTGCACACATGGGGATTAGCAGAGACACCAGCATGCCCCTTGTGTTTCAAGAGAGGAACTTTAGGATACGTCCTCAGTTGCTCTACAAGTGCCCTCGGAGAAGTCCATTGCAGAAGCTATCAGTGCAGAAGTATCAATCAGTATCAACCCCACAAAAGCTCTACTGTTTCTTGGAGTCCTCATTTCTGAGTCCACCAAACAAGCTGTACTGCAGGAGCTCACCGTTCTGTGGAAAGTCCACTTGGAAGAAGCCTTTGAGAGGAAGCTCTTCAAGTATGCAAAATTGGTCAGCGACTGTCAGCAGGCTTGATGGAGAGCGAGGTGCCTCCCAGTGGAGGATGGATGCAGTGGGCTTAGAGCCTGTTTTTTGGCCAGAGCCTCCAGTATTTTAGGCAAAGATGAAGAGAAGAACCATTCGCAGTACCAACAAAGCTGCAGACAGGGCCTCAAGATGGTTGTGCCTCAAAAGAGGCCATGGAGCCATGGTAGCTAAGCCATCTGGACACAAGTCAGGGTCTTATCAGGCCCAACTGGGTCACCTGGAGGAGGGTGTATGATGTTGAAAGACCCCCAAATACCCGATGAACCCAGAAACATCCCTGACTATGGATCCAGCAGGATTGGCAGATGTATGTACACAACACTTGACAATAGTGTTGTAACAAATGACTTAACACAGGTGCAACCAATTGGTTAAATGATTTTCAATCCACTGATTTATAATTATTTATGGTTTACATAGTCCGTCTGCTTTTTTGGATGGGTATTATGAGTATGTGTGGGGCTATTATGCACTCGGTCACCCTGTACAAGTATTCCCAGAGTGGCAAACTGCAAATAATCTTTATTAGGTGTCATTTTCTCTTGTTTTTTAACTGCTTCTATCCAGTAAAGATGGTTGTCATTTTTTTTAAAAAATCATGTCATGAGGGTGGACATATTAACATGGTCCATCCAGTTATTACAGTTTGAACATGACAATGTAACCCCATGTCTTTGCCTGAGAGGAGCAACAGGGATCACTGATGACTAAATAGCATCTCATGAGCAAAGTGTCTGTGTGAAACTTATCAGCTGCTTCATATTATAGACATCCCTTATGAATTCCCGCTTCAGTGGTTTGTATTGTTTGCTCATCTCAGTTTCAGCCGCATAAGACTGCAGATGTAAATTTATATAGCTGCCTCTTCGGTTCCCAGTCTTTGCTGTTCAGTTATTTCCCGCCATTCACTTCGTTTTATTACACTGTTGTGTGTCATTAAAAACACGTTCTGAATTGCGTCTTGCAGTAGGTTGAAAATGTGAGTTATCCTGTCATACAATTATGAAATTCCTCTGCCTGGACTTTAGTCTGTGTAATCATTTATCTGTTTAAAAATGTGAGAGTTAAATTGTTTTATTCACTCCTCACGCCTTCACAACTCACTGTGGGAAGCCGTTATGGTTCAATAAATGAGCTGCAGAACACAAAGTATAATGTGTGTGAAGAGCTTCTTATTATTAGGAGTACCGCATCACCAGCACAGCAGAACAGGCAACACAGGCCGTGTTTATTGATCTGGATGTGATTTGATGCTAAGCGGGCGGCTATTATCTTTCACAGGAAGTACCGAGGACAACTGCTCTGTAATTAAGTTCAATTTCATGAACAAAAATAGTGTGAGGGCACCATGACCTTTTTTGTTTTGTTTTTTTCATTTTATACAGACACGCACAGCTGTTGGTGTGTCATTTACAGAAAAGCTTATCGCTGCTCTATTAATTATACACTTTGTCTCAATGTGGTTTATAGAAATCTAGATAAACTGCTAACAAATTTAAATTTGCTATGCTGGCACATCTTTCTAAATCTGAGTCTGATCTACCAGGCTAATAAGTTCAGGGTATTGAAATTTAACTCTTGAAAAAAACTGAGCAGGCCGGAAGTGTCAGTATCCAAAGAACTGATAAGCACGTAAATTAAGCTCACCACACGTTAAATCATGTTCTCCACTGAACCAGGATTATTAGTGTGAGAGAGAGAAAAAAAAAAGAGCACAGGCCTTCACTGTTTTATGAGTAAGGGTTATTAATGTTTTCTCTGAGCCTTCGCCAAAATCACACCTGTGACATCCCAGACCATACCCTGTTTTCTTTTCATTCTAATTTCATCCAGACCCCGTCTTATTTTCTTTTTCTCTCCCTCTCTTGTCCTCTCCTACCAGACCTACCTCCTCCTGCTGCATGTTGCCTGATTACTTATCTGCTTCAGCTGCTCTGATTACCCACACCTGTGACTGATTAGTCCTGATCAACCCATAAGCTCCACTCCTCCAGGACCAGGTCCCTCCGCTCCTCTCCCGTCTTAGCTCTATCTGTAATATAGTTGTTGCCTTCTGCCGAATGGTTTTTGGTGTTTGCCATCGGAGGCCACAGAGTTTGTTAGTTTTGATTGGACTGATTATCTACAAGTCAACCTCTTGTTTGAAATGCCAAACTTTGATTCCATCCTGCGATTCCTGCTGCGTTGTAAATTTCAGTCTTCTGTTCCTGTGATGATCTTGTTTAAATAAATCTGAAGCAAGGGTCAATAACAGTTTTTTTGAAACTCAATATAGAAACGATTGCAACTTTATACCATTCTCAATAAAGAAACGAAGAACACTTTCAGTTGTATTGATATTTCTCACTATGTAATCAAATACTAATTCTTTTTTTTTCCCCACTAACCTTTATGAAAGTTCTAGTATATGACATCAATGCACACTATAATAAAAGTCCAACATGAGCTAAAGTCAGCTTTTTGATATGACTGTACCTGTAAATAAATGGATAAAGATATGAGGACACTTAAAACATGCTCTTGCTCCTGAAATCAAGTGTAAAAACCACAAAACATCAATGTTTTGGAGGCCAACTGCAAAGTTAGTTAGCATGTAGCTAACTTAGCTCTGCTTTAAGACCTAAACTACATCCTGAGTTTAAATCTTGGCTCAAAGTTGAATGTGACTGCATTTTTTTATGTTTTTTTTTTTTTAAACTAATTCACAGTTAAACTGTATGAAAACCAGAAATACGCACGGAAGTTGGTTTCTGATTCGGCAGTAAGCAAAAAAGGCAGCTTCCTAGTTAGAAGCTATAAATCAGAAGCTAATTTAGGAATAGTGAAGCACATTACAGCTGTGATTCAGCCTCTGGAGTCAGCAGGCTGTAGCTTACATGAAAATAATTGCTTCTTTTTGTATTTGAGTTTCACAAATGTGAATGTGTGGCTCAAAATGGGGAGAAAAAAGTTCAAATGAGTGTGTAAGGTGAGATACAATACATGTCCTATTTTGTTAAGAAAACTGTTTTTCAGTCTTGCTTTTATCTAATTTAACGCACAAGAAAAGAGACATTGAAAGGGTTGATGTGATGTGCTGACAGCACAATAGGGTTTAAGAGGTCATGTGACATTCTTATGTCACATAAGTGCAACACCTTGTAAAAATCTTTTTTTTTTTTTTAAATCTAACCACCAGTAATGTCACTAACTCTACTGGCCCAAAATGCCAAGGTGAGACATCCATCTGGAGCTTATCTAGCTCTATATTGAGCTGGTTTGGTGGTGTGATTCAGCCTTCTGTGACTTTGCAGTTATTGCTGTGCACTGACTGTGTTGATTTCTAACAGTAATGGTTAGCGGTTTAGCATGAGTTCCCATGCTAATATCTGACAACGAGGATAAGTACTGAGGTGAGCTTTAAGGTAATTGCTTCAATGTCTCTACAACACACTGTAGGCAAGCTTCCCACTTTTCACAGACGCAAATGAGATCTGCTCGGGGAGTCTCTCACTCTCTGCCTGACGCACAGCCTCTTCAGCAACACTTGATTGAGTGTACACATCAGCAGCCTGTTTCGGTACTCGCTTTAGAGTGTAAGTAAAAATCACATTTATAAGGCATCTGAAGCATCAGTTAAAAACATGTTGTTATATTGTTTAAAAAGGCTTACGTGGACCATGTGACGATACTTGGTGAGATACAGTCCACAATCATTGATATAATTTATTGATTGTATGACGTAAATCCTGATAGTTGACAACATCCTCCATCACCTATCAATACAGCTCTGTGTGCTTCTGAAAGTGGTAACCTTGTTTTATAAATAGCAGCTGCTTGTTATAACCCACAGAATTATGCACACAAGTTGGAAGCCTGGGGGAGTGAGGTGGCCTAAATACAGACATATCCAGCGTTAGAATTAGCACTGTTATCACAGATCACACAGTTGCAATCAGACACATCATCCAAGCAGTGATTAAGTCATCAAAAAGACCATTCAGTGCTTAGTAACCAGTCTTTAAAATCAACCTGAAATGCGTTGGGGGGGAAAGTGTTACAACAGAGTCTGTTCACTGGATTAAAATAAGGGGACTTTACCGAGATGCTTGTGGTAGCATTTTAAACAGATAAAGAATGATTTAAAGATTATCTCGTGTAAGGAAAAATAATCAGCATAATAACCTTAACTAAGGTAAAGGCATGATTGGCAAAGAATTAGAGTAAATTGTCTAAAAACCCCAACAGACACCATTGTTGAACTTTTCTGTAACTTCTTTAAATAGATAGATGCCAATAAAAGCACATGACACTAGAACACCAGAGCCCAGAGTTAAGTGATGGACTTTATAGTCGTGTTGTTGGAACTGCTGCCATTTGTTTTAGACACTTTGGGAAACAGAGGAGCTGTCAGCTGGTCACTGCCTGGTGATCACTGCATCTGATTATTGGTTGATCAGATGGTGGGAGGATGCAGGACAGATGTGGAAAACCACAAAGTACAGTCAGGGTTTGCTGAGACCACTTGGCAAAGAAAGCTGTCAGAAAAATGTTCAACTCCCACCTCCAACAGAGTTTCAACCAGCAGCGAGATTCTGGAAGCAACAGTAGGTACCAGCAGCCCAAGTGGACTGTAACCAAAAGAATGCTTCAGATGAATCTGGTGGGTTTTTTTCTTTTTTTAATTGTGTTATTGAAATTGAAATTGTTATTAGTAACTCCGATAGGCTCCAGCCGACCCCCGTGACCCAGAAATGGAACAACGGGTCAAGAAAATGGATGGATGGATTAGTAACTCCACTAAAAAAATATATGTTTGTTTCATAGAAATTAAATAAAAAGTTTGCATATTTTATCATTCTGTAAAAAAAAAATAAATTAAAACCCTAGATATTGGAAAATGACATTAGAGCTTATTTTGTGGTAATATACTGAATCCAGAACTAGTCTGTTAAGTCACTGTAAAATATCAATAAAATTCTGCATCTTTATTTAAAGTATGACAATTGATGCCTTAACATGTTTGTTCTGTAAATAGCTGGTGGAACCAGAAGAATTCAGTCTGCTTTAAAAACCATACGTCATCAACCGGTTATAGTGATGAACCAGGAGGACGCCAGCAAGACCATTGATGCTGAAGACATCCCAGCTCTCTGACAGATGTTGATGTGTTTGTTGTTTTGACATTTCTTTTACATTCAGACACCATAACAAAAGTCAGATGCTGGTCAGGATGATGCTATATACACTTTTCATCTGTTCACTGTGTAAGAAATGAGAAACGCATTGGAAAACACTTTCAAGCACCTTTGAATTTGTCTTGGTATACTGTACATAAGCTCGGGCCATTTGCCATTCAACAAAATCATACAAGCATATACAGTGTAGTTTCATGAATTTAAATGTTTTATTTCACCCTCTACATTCAGTTTGGAATCATGTGAAAAAGATCCGTATAAAATTGTCATGTAAATGAAGATAGAGCACCAAATATTCCTGTAAAAGTGATTCCTAGTTTATTTTGAGTCAACCACTTAGTTCATCAATCTCTCTCCCAAACTGCTGCGATTACAAGGATGCCTGAGAAGCAATTTAAAATAAGTTTGTATCCACCCTTTAATAAATATGCTCTCTTTGGTCATATTTCACAGAGGTTTGACATAACATTGAGTTAAGTTATGTAAAGTCACCTTCTGTGGCATGCCGTTCATAACTGTGTGCCAGGAGCCAATGTGAAATATTAATCCAGCTTTTGCTATTAAAAACTACAGCAGCCGCTCTGGCTTGACTGAAGACTTGAAAACAAAACGCAAAATAATAAGAATAGCACATAATGATCTCTGGCAGCCGAGTGCCTGAAGGCCATGTTTTTGTGTGTGGAGTGTTGAAGGGTATTGTGAACAGAAAGCAGACGTCCTCCAACAACATTCCCCATCTTGTTACAATGAAAATTGTGGTAATATATGAATTTTAAAAAAGGTCATTTGACGAGAGAAAATGTTTCCTTATCTGTTACAACATTAGATATGTAATTGAAATATTGCATGTCAATTCTCTGAAGTGCTAAGTGCCTCTCAAAAATGCACTTTCAAATTGATATTTTGGAGAACAAAGTGATAAAGAAATTGAAAAAAAAAAAATCACTATGCAAAAGTTTAAAAGTCTAGTAAGCTTAATTGGAATCATGCTGGGAACCAGAGGGGACTAAGATACAAACACAACCATGAATGTTAATGAAAATGTTATTAAGAATTCCCAGTTCTTCAACTAAGTAACCCAGAGGCGAAGCACTCACAGAACAAAACAAATTAGCAGAGATATTTGAGTTGTCAGTGTTTTGTTTCCATAAAAAGAAAATCCTTGTCTTGTGTGAATTCTGCCTGATGGGATCTCAGTTTTTGATGTTTTAAAGAGCAGAACATTTAACCTTCTGTTCTTGTTTAGGTCCCAGAGTATAACTTAAGTTTGCACACACTGTTTCTGTTGACAAGTTATTTACCCCAACTGCTGCAACCTGAAGAACTATGTCAGAAAACAGATCCTGTGGTGATGAAAAAGATACCACTCTGTTTCAGAGGGATCAAATTATTGGTCTGAACCGAGCAAGCAAAACAATGAGGGACATTACTGAAGTGACAAAAAGTCTGTTTAAGAACTGTCAGTCATCATCCTCTAGAAGTGTGAGCAGAACAATACCACAAATGATCAGAATTGTGATTGATTAGTGGCCTCAGAATCCATTTAACCACATTTTGAATCTTTTTTTGATTAATGCAACTCTGGATGGAAATGTTGTAAAAATCAAAGAGGATAAACTTTCCTGAGCCCCTCGAAATAATGCCATAGTGAATATGTGCTATAATCAAAGCTCAGTGATTAAAATAATATTAGAGTGTGAAATATATGAGGGATTTATTTATTCATGTACTTATTTAAATTTTTATTATTATTTTTGAGACTGGGGTTAACTGATGTAGACCATCTTATTGGTTACATGAAGTGAAGAGAATGATAAATGTGTGCTTTACATTTGTGCTCCTTATAAATTTGATCAACATCATGCTGTCTCGGACTAAATTACACTCATCACCTGAGCTGAAATCTCATCTCACAACAAGATGACTGATTGGTACACGGGGAGACATCAGGATAACACCATGCTTGCCATTAGTTTCAGAAATGAACTTTATATCTAAAATAACTGCCCTATATTTTCTGTAAGAGAATCTGCTTTTACAACCTTGCCCTGTTGAACCGAATGTTGCAAATTGTAGGTTTCTGTTTTAAATGCTGCGTGATAAATAAAATAACTCATAACCACTGATGTGTTGTCAATTTGAGATTTTCTAAATTTCTATAACAGATACTATATAATATATATATATATATATATATATATATATATATATATATTGGCTATTGCTGATAGCAAACTGACACTACAGCAAAAATATTAAATAAAGTTTTGTCACTACAGGAAAATGGCATGAAGCACATCTGTAGTTTGAAAACTGGACATTTCAAGTCCACTGTAAGCGCCCCGAACAATGTCCCACATTGCCTGCTGCATCTATAAATAGGGCTACTTGGCAGCCTTTCCTCTCACAGCGACTGAGGCTGCTGTTCTACCCTGCAGCATGGCCTTCCACAGCAGAGCACCACCATCAACCAGGCTCTGGAGCTGCACGCAGCTCTGGTGGTCAGACTCACTGCGTCACATGATCTCAGCCGGCCTCCGCTTTGTCCTTACTTCCGGACCGAAAGAACGTTGCAGAGATATGGACAAGCTGTGTGGACTGACCAACGGGCTGTGATGGTACATCTTTTAATATCACATTTTTTAAAGAAAAAAAAAATCACCAAAAAAACTAAGGGCAACACATATTCTGCAGATCATAACAGCAGACTAAAAGTAATTGTTCAAGAGCATGTGCGGCAGAAAATAAAAAGGACATTTTATGTAACATTTAAAGAAGGTCTTCAGTGTCCCTGAGACAATATCCAGTCGTAATAATTGAGGGATTTTATGGATTTTGGTATCTTTTTCAAGTAACTGGGTGTAACAAACTTCATTTAGGGCTGTCCCCAAGAGGGCTCTACTTTGGGGACACTTAACAAAGTGTGACAGACTGAATTGCAGGCTGCGTTAGCATTCACAACACTTGAAAGAGCTTTAAGTGTTTGACTTTGGCTGAGGATAGCTGGCAATGCAGAAGAAAAGCTGACAGCAACAGAGTAAAGCCAAAAGCTGCAAACGGTGTCTCGTACTTGTGTATAATCTTACAGCAGAACATCTGGCCCCAACATTTGCAGTCATTTCCTGAGGTGGTCAGCAAAACCAGACTTTTTCTAATCCCGCTGTAAACACAAGTTTTTTTGTGTGCTGCATTATAAATATTTACATTGAGAAAGAAGCCATTAATCTTCTCAGAAAAGGAAAAGTCTTTCGTGACAGGCAGAGTAAGATCAGAGATTTTCTGTTTTGACACCATAACGACACAGTGTCAGTCTTAGTATCGGTGGGTGGACTTCTTGCACAGTCAGGCACAAAAACAGATCTTTAAAGTTTATTGATGACAGTTTATGAGTCAGTGAAGCCCACACCACAGAGCTGGTTTTAAGTTATGGCTGATTTTAATGTTCATTTGGACCATCTGCTGTTTTTGGACCATTAATTCTTAATTGTTGATAAAATTTCTCAGTGGTTGGTTGGCTTTTATGACCCAAGGTATTTTATTTCATTTCTATACTGAAATGCTCCAATATATTATTTATCAATTTCCCAATATGCCTGACTGCTGCACTCCTCCTCCTCTCACGCTCTCCGAGACATGAAGATATATTTTGAAATCGTGAATAATGGAAGAGTTTGTTTCACTAAAGGTGAATTTCTTTTAAATTCCCGATCTTAGCAGGTTTTACAGTAGTAATCACATTATTCTTTGGTGTTTGGTGAGTTAAGTCCTCAAAAGGACCCAAAGCCGCTTTGACCCGGCCGCCGGCTTAGACAACACTGCCCTCTGCTGGTTTTAAAATGCAAACGAGGACTCTTGTTGCGCTTGCAACGAACAAAGTGCAGCA
Source organism: Zenarchopterus dispar (assembly GCA_028564865.1). Lineage (NCBI taxonomy): Eukaryota > Metazoa > Chordata > Actinopteri > Beloniformes > Zenarchopteridae > Zenarchopterus > Zenarchopterus dispar. The sequence continues at coordinate 8,374,062 of JAOWBL010000006.1, read as the reverse complement.
ACTGCCGACGTCACGCAGAATTAGTGACATTATTGGATATGAATCAAAAACTGTTTCATATCATGCTGACATTTAAAGTGTCTTTATGAAATACAAGCAAGACCGCAACGCAAAAAGCAGGGTTTTACTATTTTAGAAGATTTGTGCATTCGTCCTCTTTTCAAAATAATCACTTCTCAAGATGTAAGAGGGTCTCTGCAGATAAAAGTCAAGATTTTATTGGTAGCTTCATGCTCCCTGGGTTCTCCATTAGGTTTTACCTACAGGTCGGAAGCTCTGAAATGTTGCAATTTTTTAAAAATATAATTTGTGAAGGCATGATAAATAGCACTATTGTGTGGTGTATCATGGTGCTCATCTGTGCTATACAGGAAATTCAGTTAGAAAATAGTTTTTGGGTTTTTTTTCCTACAAAAGTGGCCACAAATTGCATGGCAAAATATGACAACAGGTGCATTTAAACTAACAACTGCAACATTCTGAGCTGACTCAAACAAAGTTTTTTTTCCTTTTGTTTCCAGCTGCAGAGGACACAAGTCTTGAAAAGTCATTATCACACTTTTTCAGTTCTAGTTTCTATTTAATACAGTTTTACAGTAAATGAAGACTAAATATAGAGGCTAACTGTACACAATTAAGCAAAACAGAATCTGAAATGATTTTCCATAAGTTGCACTAAAAATTAAGAAGGCAGTAAGAAAACAGTGACTTCCACTGTGCAGTTCAGTAGTTGAAATAATGCCTGTCTGCTCCATCTGACTAAATCAAAATATATTAAACATTTTTTTCCAGTTCCAATTTTTTTTTAAATCAAAACACGTTTAATATTTTTTGCAGCTGTGATCTTAATTTTTTTGTGATCATAGATTAACTTAGAACAAAATGAGTACTTCACCAATTATATTTTAAAATACTAGTTTAAATACATGTTTCAGTATCTCCATACTTTCAAGTAATTCTGGTCAATTTTAAGACAAGTGCAGATTATGTTTGGAAAGAATGTAACATACTTTTGTAACCTGTGTCCTTACATGCCGGGACCAGCGAGCCGTTACTCCCAGCTCACATTTACATGCATTATGAATTGCATGGTTTTCCAGTGTTTGGCCCATCAATCTACTTCCATGAGCATGTGATACACGTCAACACAACCCACTTCTTTTGTACAAATGAAATGTGTGTTCACTTCTGTGACTCTTCTCCAGGTATTAGCTGCCCGTGGCTGGTCTCACGCGATCACTCTCTCCCTACTCCTCTGCAGATTCCTCAGAGCTGTTCACCACTGAAGCGCCGAGTGTGTGCAGCTCATCCAAAACACACAGCAGTCTCTCTGAGAGCACACAGACAGTCACATCTGTAAATGTCAAGACATATAGGAAAAAAAAACAAACAAAAAAAAAGCTGTATGACAGAAGTAGAATTCTGACATTTATAACCACCTGCAGACAGATGGGCTTCTGCTTCTACAGAGCACCCCCTCTGTGAAGGGTCTTGTTGGATTCTGGGAGCAGCAGGGTTTTGTGGAGCCGTTAAGTCAGGCTGCGTATTCTCCCTCATCGGCATTCTTTCAGCCACCGTGACCTGAAACAGATTCGGATTATAGGACAAAAGTGCAAAATTTCCTGAATCGTGTTTTGTTTTTAAAATGCTCTTACCGGCTGGAGGTTTTGATCTTTCTCAGTCCTTTCCAGGACTTCCAGGTTTGTGTTTTCGCTTTTCCAATGCCAAGGTTGGTTCATTTCATTTTCTTTCTTTGCTGCCTCTCTCTGAAACTGCTGCAAAGTCATAACTGCAGCAGGCAATACAGACAGATCAGAAACCACTGGGACGGGCTGTTATGTCATGCTGCTATATACAGTACAAACAAATTCGATTTTATTAACGGCAGTCTACATTATAGCTCCACTCTCCCATGCTGAGAGGCTGTGGCCTGAGGTGACACTGATGCAGCTACCTGCTTTGGTGTGTTCTCTCCTTGCAGCATTCACCTGCACTTCCAGCTCTCTCAGTTTCTCGGCACATCGCTCCTCAATCTCAGAGACTTTTTCCTGTAGGACTGCAAGAGAAGAACAAATCCACGCCAGGGGTTAAACTGTGGGGTTTTGTTGCAGATTTTTATGATGAGTATAACTGACATTAACGAGAACAAAGAAAGGAACTTTGGTTGGTTTTTACATTCACAGTGTCAGGACCCCTTGTTAATTTGTTGCGTTTCCAGCATTTCCTTTTCCCCTCTGACTCATTACTGATCCGTGTCTGTAATATGTGTGGGGTGCTCCTCAGCTGTTGCTCCAATCTGCACACCTGCCTGCTACATTTCAACTCATCAGCAGCAAATCAGCCCAAAACCTTTATCCACTTCTCACCAGATTGTTTCAGCCACTAAGGATAAATGCATATGAGTCCACCAATCAATCATCCAGCCATGTTCACACACCTCCCTCTCATCCTCAGTGGGCCTCAGTTTGCCGCAAGCTTCGGTCGGCACTCTGCATTCAGCAGACATAATCCTCACCTCCACCCATCTTTACTCCTCAAGTTCAGACGATTAATATTTTTTTTACTGAATCTTTGACCAGAGTTTGATTATAACGTGCAGCTATTGGCCTTCTTTTATTTGAAGGAGTTATTTTCAACAGCAGAACAACATTCAAGCAGTTTCTTGATAAGAGTACATTATATTTAACAAACACTTTTATCAATAGTGAATTACACAATCAAACCAAAATCTAAACACAGACTTCCAGTATGGCCAAAGTGCAATTTCTAAAAGGAAAAAGGGCATTACAAAGTGCAAGCAGGAAATGAAATCAAAAGTACAGGTAGAGCTAGAAAAAAACGCTCTGGTTCTGACAGAAACTCGCAGGTCGTTCCAGCAACGTAAAACAGTCTGTGAGAACCGTCTGGACTGAGAGCGCCTTGTGTGTAGGGATAACAGAAGAAGGCAACAGTGACCTGGAGTGCAGGTCTGTATGACTGAGCTGAGTTAGGGAAGAGCTGACCCAGATACCCTCTGTAGGGCAGCAGAAGTGATTTCAGCAGCTACTTGTTGATGGTGCAGGATAATCCACACTGGAGTGATGTGAGTCCTTTTAGGTTCATGGAAAACCAGACACACCACCGTACTCTGGACCATCTCTAAAGGATGAAACCTGTGTCTTTAAAGAAATTACATGTTTTTACTTTGGCAGAAGATAAAAAAAGATCATCATTCAACAGTGAAAAATTATTTTTCCCTCAGGACCAGGCTAAAGGATGAATATTGAACTTTCCTCTCATTTAGGGAGAAAACTCAGACTGAGGTGATATGAGATGATTATACATTTCTTACATTTCTGCAAATAAATTGTAATGTTGCTCTGTAAGTGCTGAATGAAATGCCAACAACTAAAAATTTACAAATATAAGTTATGAAATTAAAAGGTGGGAATATCAATCATGATAAAATGATTTATCGAATTGAGATAATATTTATTTCTAAATAAGTAGTATCAACCAACACCTGAGAATATCTACCTGATTGGTAGGGCTGCCTGCAGAATAACCTGAATGTTTTCAGCTTATTCTGCAGGCAGCCCTATGTTGTTAGATATGTGACACTGACCCATGTTTTAATTAGCACTTTTTCATTTTAAATTTACTTAACATTTTTTTTTAAGTTGATCAACTCTGTGTATAAATTATATATATATATATATATAT
>JAOWBL010000006.1:8324488-8370260 GCA_028564865.1 Zenarchopterus dispar | reverse complement strand
CACACACACACACACACACACACACACACACACACACATACATACATACATATATTTATTTTATATCTTATTACATGAAGGAGCAAAATTAAAAAAAAAAGTCATTACAGATAGTAAAGGTGAAATCATTACAGATAGTAAAGGCACCTGGCTATTATTCTAAAACTTTTAATGAAGTTTTCATGTACAAATCAAATTTGGGATCATTTACTAGAGTAAACAAAGTACCACTCCTTAAAATACTACATCCAAGTGTCTACTGAGCACATCACAAAACTGTTCCTATGCTCCTGATCACATGGCCAGTCGCACTGCAAGAGTAACTTCAGGTGTGAAGCCAATCAGATGACGTGCTTCTCTAAAAATGGCAGTAGGGGAGGTTAAGACAGTCTCACCCTGCTCGCTGTGCTCTTGCTGACAGCGCAGTTCGCAGCGGAGACCCTCCAGGCGGCTGTTGCTCTCCTCCAGCTGGACCTGGACCTGCTGCAGAGTCTGCTCAGTCTTTACTCTGTCACTTACAGCCATCTTCACCTCCATGCGTCTCTGTTCCAGCTCCTGTTCCTGCTGCCTAACTTTACTGTCATCTATGGAGGAGGTTCAGAATGAAACAATGCACATCCGTGTAGAAGACAATCTGACAGCATACTATAAGTGTTGTGACCTGTGAAAGGGTCTCACATTGTTCTTTCAGGTCAGCTAGAGCCTTCTCAATGAGCTCTGGGGTTCTTTTGAGCTCTTGGGTGAGTCTGTCTCTCTCTTCACACACCAAACTGTGTTCTATTTGGATGCTTGTGACACTGCAGGACAATAAAGACAAAATGGGAGAGTAAATGAGTCTTGAAAATGAATTTAGACCCATTATCCCCTGAGGCTGCATACAGTTTTCAAACTGTGATACGCTAAGACGATCATTCCTCTCTCCACTCTAACCCAAGAGTTCTACACATGCTTTTTAAAAATAATGAAACATAAAACTATACCTATCTCCATCTTCTTCTGACTGTTTACAGGCCTGCTCAATTTTCTGCAGAGCTGCTCTCCTCATGACCAAACCTGGAAAAAGAAAAAAGGAAAGTCAAAACTAGTCTACATTCTTAACCAGATATACTGCTTGCACGTCAGACCAAAGCCCGGCTATGTTTGTCTACCTTGGATCGTCTCCACTCTTCTTTTGGCAAAAGAAAGCCTTTGGGTAAAAGTGTTGAGTTTTGCTTTAGCTGCACCCACTTGTGCCATCTTGCTGTAAAATTCCTGACTGAACCTGCAAACCAGAAGCAAAATATTAGTATTATATATAATGAAATATTGACAAAAGAATAATGATGAAATCATTTTACCTCTGCACAATTTCTGTCAGGGTTTTTATATCAGCCTCCGCTTTCTGGCTCTGCAACTTCAGCTCAGCGTTTTCTTTGTGGACTTTGGCCAAGTTCTGTTTTATTGTCTGGTAGGAAAAACAGACATCCCTCTATGACAGTATCTAGGGCTAATCGGCATTATTTAGTAAACTGTGACTCCTAGTTTTTAAGAATACTTTTTCAAAGCCATTTTTCTCCAATCTCTGCTGTTCTTAAAAAGTTTTTTTTTCTGGAGTCAGCATCATCTGCTGTACACATTATTGCTTTTCCTAAGTAGACTCAGGTTTATTGTGTGTCATCAAAATTTCTGACAACAATGCAAATAACATGAGCCGCTTTAGTTCTAACCTCCTTTTCTACTCTCTCCAGGTCCAGCTCGGCCATTCTGTCCTGCAGGCTGTGTTGGAGCACATTGGCGTGGTGCTGCTCCTGCTGGAGCTGCTGCTCCATGAATCTCACCTGAAGCACAGAATAATACTTTAAACTGTTTAAAACACATTAAATATGATATCACAGTACCATAACGACGAATAACTATTTTCATACATCTGAAAGGAGTTTGTCCTTCTCTCTTCTTATCTCAATGTCCTTTGAGCGAAGCTGGATGCATAACTTGAAGACTTTTTCCCTCCACAGCTGAAGCACTTGAAGGCCCTCAGAGCTATTTTTCAAAAGAGGATCTGCCGAGGTCTGCTGAAACACACAAATATGTAGTACAAAAATCATTTCAGCGTCTTATGTGATTTCAGAACTGTAAAAAGGTTTTTTTAAAGTCTCCAAATTATTTTTAAATTTATAAGTGTTGTTTTTTTCTCGACCTGTCCAGGGTGTACCCCTGCCTCCCGCCTGAGACAGGCTGGGACAGGCTCCAGCCGACCCCCGTGACCCAGAAATGGAACAACGGGTCAAGAAAATGGATGGATGGATGTTTTTTTTCTCTTTCGCAAAAGCACAGAACTGTGTAAAGTTCTGGGATACCTAAAGCATAGTCAACAGCTTTCATGTACAAATTACCATTCAAAATTCTACTGAAGGAAGAACCAAAAAAAAATTACAAATGGGTGTTTAACGTTACCTCTTTTTTACTACGTAACACCAGTTTGTCATAGTACAACTGTTGCAAAATCTCTGAATGTACATGTATTTTGAAAGTTGTTCCAATGATTTTAAATTGTACATCAACTAATGGAATTTGCCTCAGAAATTAAGGATCTTACGAGTGATCATCTCTTCAACACCCTGAACTTCCACTGCTGGCACCAATGAAACTGTGCAAAGTGCCAGGGAGATGTTTTACATCTCAAAATGAACCCAGTCAGGAGCTATAACTATTTAATTACTGTAATTACATGTTGGGGCTTATAGGACCTGAGCATTTTTGATTAGTGAAGCACTCCCATATTGTTTTTTTTTTTTTTAATACTTCAGCAGACTTACAAGCCCAATATTTGCAGAATTTTAGATGGCAGGCAACTGCTGTCTGGAGACTTCTTGAAAAATGTGCCAGGAAATTTAAGATATTACTGGTCAAAACACAACTTTAAGGAACTTAGGTAAGATATTTTGACAATTGAGACTGAGCTTCTCTCAGCTGCTTATCTCGAATAATTACATTTCCATAAAGACTCAATGATCTTAACATCAGAACTCTTGGGGGAACAAAGCATCGTTTGTTACAGGAGTTGTCATTATCTCTCACAATAGCTTTGTGTGCTCCTTTCTGCATGTTTAGGGTCATTATATCATGCTGTAAAAAATAAATTTGTGATTGATATCACTCTTTCATAATAACACTGCATAACAAAGAAGACTCTAAATGTCTAAATGCTACAAACTGGCAAATCATCACAGGACTGTTTTATTAATGCTGTCTGGTCTTAAAATATCTCATCTTGCAACTTAATGGTTTCCAAAACTAAAAGTGAAACCAAGACGTTAACAGTTATAATTATAAATCTCGAGCAATTGTCGAGATTACTGCAATTTTAAGTCATTAGCAGACAAACTATGTCACAGGTGTGCAATTGAATGAATTAACTGGGGCTTCGCAACCTTGTTTGAAATTATTCCTTTCTCCAAATTAAACCTTTTGTAATATTCAGTGTCTGCAGACATTTTCTCAGACTTTTTTAGCTAAGGTTTTTTTTTTTAAAAAACAAATTACAGCTGATTGATCCATATAAAATAAAATTAAAAAATAATCAAATCAGTTGCTCAGCCTGCAAGAAGCAGCCTGTACTACTCATCATGTGTTATGAACAAAGGCCTCCATCCCACAACGCCATGTGAAAGAAAGAAGAAAAAACCCACTTACCCTTTTTATGATTTTTTCTTCTTGGAGAGCAAGTATCTCATTCACAGAGTTAAGTCTTACGTTCAAAAGCTCTGTGGTCGTCTGAAGAGCCGCTTTCTCTTTGTTCAGCCTCTACAAAATGCAGAACAGAACGAATGCACATTTATAAATTCATAAGTTACTTTCTCATTTATTTGACTAATCTTACTTTACTGTGTTGAAAAGAATATTTCAAAGTCCCATGCTTCATAGTAGGTTTATTCTGTCAGTGTAGTTTATACTGTCTCCACCTCAAGTGCTTCATTTAATTGTTCCTTCTCTCCTTTCTCTGGGGCAAACTGGCCGATGTAATTTCTGAGGCTGAGCAGAGTTGCAGACTGTGTCTCAAAGGATTGTCTCATTTGGCTGAAATATATATGTATAAAAAAGTAAACAAAAAAAGGAAGAGAAATCAGTGAATCTGACTTTTATAAAGTGCTTTTAGATTCTTAACTTTCTTTTGTTTCAGATAATGGCACCTTAAATGTTCCTTCAGCCCATCTCTCTCTGTAGATACCTCAGTCAAAGTGCTTTTTAGCTGCAGCACTTCTGAGGCTATTGATTGAAGGCGGTCCTGTAATTCACCGTTTGTTTTTCTCGCCACGCTCAATTCTGCACAATGGGAGGCATTCAACTGTTGCAGCTGAAAGTAAGGAGAGGGGAAAAAAGAGAAACTTTAAGACACATAAATAATGGTGTAACACCTTACTGAGGCTCAAGGTGAAGGTTTCACTCCACTCGTTTCTTTGCTTAGACTTCAGCAGAGCCGATGCCAGCTGACTCAAGCTCTTGGACTATATCTAATTTCACTTGTAATGAACTTCTTTGCTTTCCCTGTTAAGTGCCCCTGGATGAATTTTGCTATGACTGACACTACAGATAAACCAAAGTGAATTTCATATAGGGCCTTTGTCTACAGAGAGGTCACTGAAATCTGAATGTGAAAGGTTTTCATGGCTCACATTTCCTCTCAGAGATTGTGTCACGTACCTGCACCTCCTGTTTCATTTTCATTTCCTCCATTTGTTCCAGCAGTGCAAGAGCCTGCCTTTTGGCCTCTTCTTCAGTCTGAATCCTGCTCATATCAGCCTTAAGAGCAAGCTCTCTATATTCCTCTTTGCCCTTCTCTACATCTCCTCTCAGCTTTGTTATTTCCTCATCGGACTCTGCTTTTAATTTTTCAAGCTAGAAGAGACAGAAATATTAATCATAGAGGAATCTTCATTTATGAGACCAATTACAGGGAAACTTGTTAAACCAAAAGATGACTATATACTATCAGTTAGACAGCAAATCTGTACAACTGCATAAGACTGAAAACAGCTAAAATAAGTTACTCAGACATTAACTCTCCAGTGACCCTTATCTACACGAGTATCAAAATGAAATGTTTTGTGAGTAAACATAATTACCTGTGAGCTTATTTTCTGTGTCTGTGCGCTACTGAGATTGAGCTCCTCTCTGATTTGCCTGAGTTCAGCCTTAGTCTTTGTAAGTTCTTCTTGCATCACTTCCACTTTGTGGTTCTGTCTATTGTACAAAGGTTATCAAGTTAAACTCTTTCAAAAACTAAGTACACAAAACCAAACCAAAAAATGACTTGCCTGCACAATAACGTCAGCAAACATGGTACCTGCTCAGCATGACATCTTTGTTTTTGATTTCTTCCCTGTACTTCTCTGCCGTCTCCTTCAGGGCCTCCACCTGCCCCTTTAACCTCTCAGCTTCAGCCTTGTGCTTCTCAGCCTCAAGTGGCCGCTCTGACTCACATCTGGACCACTGCTCACTCCTCACTGCAGATCTGCATTAGAGGATGAGAGACTTTTAATGTACCTCACAAACTACCCTGCTGACCAACAATAATCTAACCACATGAAATAATGGACTGTAAAAATACCTCATCGTCATAGCTGGCATGTGATCTACATGATCTAGGAGGATCTTTCCTCTTATAGGGTCTTCTTGTAGCATCGTCGTCCTCTGATTTTCCTTCCTCAGCTCCAAGATTTCTTGTTGGGCTTGTGTGACACTGAGCCGTGGATTGGTGAGAGCGGGTACCGACTTGCCCGACGGTACCGACTTTACGACTGGGTTTATCCAGGACATGGACGGCCGTGTCGCCGAGGTTTGTATGGGTCTGTGCGATCCAGTTGACTGGGCACTCGTTGCAAAATGCGACGGAGGAACAAGGACCCATTGAGTATTCCCTAAAGAACACGAATTAAGTTTTATACGTGGAGACATGTGAATGAGAACAGCAAAGTTTGAGTAGCTGTTTCTAAGGTTGTTACAGTTAAGTTAGGTACTATTGTAAGCTAACTTTAGCTTTTTAAGGTAATCTCGAAGTCAGTGTTGACTAACACACTACGGGCAAAATGACAATACACCGTGGACACACAACTCACTTGGAAGTGCTGGTGAAGTGAAGTCAGTGGGCACTTTAAGCCTCTCCTTTTCAGAGTTTTGTTTATCCATATTCAACAGATTCCACTGTGATATTAACACTAAACCGGAAACAGTTTTAGGCTGTTTGAGGATGTTTGGTTTATACTCCCGCCTGTGACGTAAGAATTCGTTACCTTAGTTACAGTTTACAGCAGTAACGTCGAAGTTTTCAGATTGTGCTGTTTTTACTAAAAGTTTATTTGGTTTTTAAACCAAAAAATCAAAATACAATATAATTACATGAATATGCTTCATTTTATTATTTATTTGATCATTTATTTATTCGACAAATGAAATAATATGTCAAAGTACTTCTGCCAGAAAGCAGCGTAGTGCATCACGGGAAAGTGGAAATATGGAACCCCTGTTTAACTTGTCCCTGAGTTTTGTCTTGCAGGATGTTCTGTCCTGACTGGCTGTAGCGATTCGTGTCTCTGACTGGAACAAAAAATGTGTAATTCGTAATTAATAATTGCCTCTTACTTGAAAAGTTTTTGTATTCATTAAAGTAAATATTTGAAGACCAAATTCCAACAAAAATTAGCTCATTCTTCCAGAGAAATTGAGGTTACTAAAAGAATGAGCTCAAACATTTTTTTAAGTTCACTACAATTCATGAAAGATGAGTAATCGTCAAAGCTGCTTTTGTTGCTTTTATTATTTTTTTCATTAGATAATATATTAGTCGGTACATAAAATTTAAAAAAAAAATTGGTCTGTCTGGCCAAAACATAATGTACCTTTGTTATTTCTATTCTTGGAAATAAAAATGGATTCAAAATACTAACAACAACAATAATGATGATGATAATAATAATTATGATGAAGATGATAATGAAAAGATGCCATCTTAGGCACGCCATTCATTTTCCTTTGTTTTCACAAAGTGCATAATTTACAGGGGTAGAATAAAGTCAAGTGAATATTATTCTTCAAAATGGTGAAAAAGGGCAAATGCCATCGCTGAGATTATTTGCAAGTACACCACGTCTGTTTCTCTGTGACTCCCACACCCCCTGAGGTGTTCAAACACACTGTCTCTGCAATATCTTACCTGCTGAGAAAAAAGGAGAGCACAGCAGATACATTTTGAAAGGTAGTAGTTTATAATTTGCTTCTGTCTCTACAGTTTGGAGATTGAATTTTGCTTAATGTTTAAGTGAATCTATACATTTATCCGTATTTTTAGTAATTTACATTTGGGAATATTGACAAATTTATGTGCTTACTTTCCTCCATCTGCAGTAATGGATATTTTGTGCTTAAAACATTTGTGTTTCAAATCCATATACTGTAAACATATGGTTTCAGATAGATAGCTAAATAGATCTGTCATTCTCTGTCATCTTCAGAAGCCAAGTATGTTTGCACTTACCTATATGGGCTGATATTATGTAGTCTATTGCTGCCATGGCCCACTTTCCCTGGGGGTTCATTAAAATTTAATCAAATTTATTCTGTTTGTGGTGTATTCAGGTAACAAAGAGACATTTTAGTGTCAGTCATATTGTTTCACAGTGATAGTACAATTATATCAAAGCAGATATATAATCATCTCAATAAATTACAGAAATATACAATAGACTGCCAAGAATAATGAGAGCACTTTTTTCTTTCTTTCTTTCTTTCTTTCTTTTTTTATTGGAGGGTTGTGGGAATGTTGTAACCTTATACTGATATTGTATCTCTTTAGTCACATAGTACTTTGATTAAAGTCCTTAAAGGCAAAGTAGAGCAAAGGAAGGATCAGAGGGTCCATCAAGGGAATCTGTTGAAAGACAGAGTAGCAGAAACTCACCCGCAAATTGGACCTTAAAGATATCAGAATCGAGAGACTGCTCTGTTGTATATGTCTTTTTATTTCCCAGATGACAGGTGTAATTACCTGTGTTGAAAACAAATGACAATTAAAGAAAACATTTTGTAAAAGGTGGACTGAGTCTAGAACATAAATTTCTTACAGTCTAAATTTGTCTGTTCAGCCTGGACACATGAGACTGCTGGGTTCAAAATGAATGTTTCAATGGCTCTTACAGAAGAGATTTTCAACATCAATTTTTTATTAGTCCTTAAATTATTGTGGAATATTTGAAAAATACTGAGGATAAGTCTATTTTAACCATGTTTTTGCAGAGGCAATGTTCTATAAATAGGGCTATGAAGGACATTTGAATAAACCCCTCAATAAAAACCCTCAGCATACACAAATAAAACTGTTTAATGCTATGAATGTAAGCCCTGCGAGTGAAGATTGTTGCTGCAAATAACAAAAAGTTCATTTCGAAAAACTGGCTTCTGAAATGTGTATTACAAAAATTCTACAAATTTATGGGGGAAATCATTCTTTATGGAAAAAGATTTCAAAAAGACCTTCTATACAAAACCATAGGACATTGTACATGAAGACAATCATTTATCATGTTGTAAGTTTTCTGAGTGTTCTTTTTTTAAATGTTTATTTGTATGTGATTGAGGAATGATAAGATATAAGATAAAAGATAAGATAAGTGAATCCTTTATTGATCCCCAGAGGTGCAAATCAGGTCTCACAGGAGCACAAAAAGTAACAAAGAATATGTCAGGTAAATCCAAGTTAATAAAATTAGTAAGTACATGTCCATTGTCTATTATAAGATTATGTGTTTGCATAAATAAGGTTAGTGTCTTCTGTGAAATAAAAAGTAGTTAATGTTACAGGTGGAGCAAAAAGATGCAGTTAAAGTTACAGTTGAGTTTAGCAGGTTGCTGTTTCAGGCAGACTAGTTTCTGTGGTACAACAGATGGTAGTGGGTACAAAATAAATGAAACGTGGCTGAATGAGCTGCCCATCTGCTAGGGGTCATTATAGAGAGGGTGACAAGGGTTGTCAAGGATGGCTTTGACTTTGTCCTACATCCTTCTCTCAGCCTCTTTATCCAGACTATTAGTCATAGACCAACCACAGTGTGTGTCTTTTGATTAACTTGCTGAGTTTTGATAAGACCCCACCAGCAAAATATGGCAAGGAAAAGTGTACCAGCCACCACAGACCGTTTTGTAAAGAGAAAAAAAATCTTCAAATGTCTGTTGCAGGCACAGATTGATTTGAATCTTTTTAGGAAGAGCAGGCTGTACTGTCCTTCTAGGCATCTGTGTCATGGGACCAGTCTGGTTTATTCTTAATGTTGACCCTCATACGAGGTCCTCTGGTAGTTCTCCACAACTGCCTTGATCTTGCTGATGCTGTGCACTGTGAAATCAAGCGGGAGTCTGAAGAAAAGTGATGCCTGAACATTTCCTTGGGATACTCCAGTGCTGCTTGTCATCATGGTACTCCAAGTATCTACAACTGCCTTATTTGCATACATTTTAATTCCTAAATCTGTTTCATGTTCTTCTACTAATGCAAAAGAAAGCCAAAATTGAAGCCTGTGCATGTAAAAAACTATATTTTTATTTGATGTTTCACCTTCTTTGTGTCCTAAGTTTGCTCTAGGGCAGGGGTCTTCAGGTCTGGTCCCAGAGGGACCCTTGTCCTGCATGTTTTAGATGTTTCTCTGGTTCAACACAACCTGATATAAACAACTGTCATTAACAGATGTGCAGACACTGATGACAAGCTGATGATGATCTATTAATTTGAATTAGGTGCATTGATGCAAGGAGACATTGAAAACATGCAGTACCTCACTTGAAGAGCCCTGCTCTAGAGTCTCCTCCAAGTTGAATGTGAATGAAATCCTTTGGATACCAAACATTTTCAAAGTAACCTCATCTTTCTTTGAATTTTTAAGAAGAAACATTCCCATTTCTTTCACCTTTGTTTTATCACCCAGCTCCTTAGGGAGTCCAAATTCACACACAGTTTGGATTTTTGTATATCAATATTTGTGGCATTAAGGCAAGTAGTCTCCTGAGATTACGAATGTGTGTCAGTTGAACCTCAGGTGTACAGTACCAGTTAGAAGGAACAAGTAAAAAAAGAAAAAAACAGAAAAATTGCTTTTTAGTTTGGTTGTGAATGTTTTATTGTCTGAAGTTACTTAAAAATCCTTAACTCGGTCATACAACTCTGTCATTTTGTGGCCACCTGAATCTGAAAATGTCTCCTTCAGCAAACAATTCAGATTCACAGGGGTGTTTTTTTCATCTTTTTGAATGAAAAAAGCTTTTGAAAAGCTCTGAAAAGCCTTCCTGTTTGATTACATGTTAAAGAAACAAAAATATCTCAATATTGCTGTACCTTGGAAGTGAGTGATGTGAAGATGCAACAAAGGAGTGGGAGTCACTGTGGGGAAACAGTGAAGTGGCTGACTTCATAAACCAGCTGCTTTGAACAGCGATGCAAAGACATGGTTGAAAAAGGAGAAGTTTTGATGTTTTTGTGCAGCATTTTGATCAAAGCATGGGAAGACTACCTCAAGAAATTAAGCCAATTTCTGGAAAAGGAAAAGAAGCTATGATACGTCTCCTTTTAAAGAAATGCCTCCTTTCCAAAGAAAAAGACTTGCCATCCCAACCAAAGGTTTAAGTAAACCCACTCACTCAAGAAATAATCAAAAGGTGCATCCACACTTTCCATTAGATAATGTAAGTCTTGCCACTGGGAAGTAAAGGTGTCATGTTTCTTTCAATCTTGCCCAAGGACACACAAACTGCATTTGCTTTTTCCCCAGTCAACCTCATTCAGCCCACACTTGTGGGGAAAATGTCCATGAACACAAGTATCTGGGCCAGGGAGCATATCTTTAATTAAAATATCTTCAAATGCTAATTACATTGGACTTCTCACATGTGACAAGTGTACTTATAAGCCCATGAATAAAAATGTTGTGATAAAAACAAGGGGAGGGAAGGGCCTCCTGTATTGCTGCAGGTGGGAGATTTCATAACTACAGAGAATACTCAGCTATCTTTCTCACAGTAATCTTCATGCATTTCCCAATATAACTTGCCAAATGCCTCATTGTCGCTTTATAAGCCCTCTGTATGTATCAAAGTCAGCATCAGCATCCATGATTATGAACAGAAAATAAATGCGGCTCAGCTTGGTTTCCCTTAAAAGCTTTCCCATAGTCTAACGGAGCATGAAAGAGACATCCCAAGAACTGTAAAAATCAACCCTCAGTTGTGAATCACAGCTATATGGCCACTGGGCATTATTAAAAGAGAATATGTGGGGGGGAGGAATGTCTGCTCTGTCAGCAAATGTGTCTGGCTCAGTATCTCACAGACTTGTGCATGTGTGTGGATAGGTGATGCAGATTTCCATGTGTTTCCCATGCTTTTATGTTTATCATGAGGATGCAACACAGGAACAAGTTAATTAACGGATTCATTGTTTCTGTGTGTTTGTATGTGTGATGAAGAGGAACTTCCTCCCCTCCTTGTCCTGGAGTAATATAATTCAACACCCGTGTTCACTCTGTCTACCTGGGGGAGGTGATCTTACAGCCCTGCTGTCAATCCTGATCACGAGTGAAAACAGAAGTTACAAATAATCATAAGAATCAGTGGGAAAACTTTTTTTTCAGGAGATTTTTATTGCATTTAATTCTTTTTCCTGGTTGTCACAGTTTACTACAACACTATTCGACATGCACCTCGTCTCTCCTTGCAGGCCTGCACGCCTCTTGAGCACCCTCACTTTTTTTTTTTTATGTGGTCATCTAGGATTTTTTTTTTTTCCTATTTTTTTTTCTGTACCTTAACAAAAGCGTGCGCTCGGGACTGATGTCCGAGGTTAATGTGGTTAGTTAATGGTTTCTAAATTGGGAAACCGTCGGGTTTTTTGGATGGCGAATTTAATGCACTGGCGTATCCCCGTGGTTGCCTAGTAACGCGCTGGCAGTGGGCGCCGTAGAAAGATCTCTATGGTGGGCGCTCCATTAAAACCGTTGGCGCTCCTGACCTTGGCGTCGTGAATGCGCAAAGCACACAGACTGTGCGAAGCAGCAGATAAGAGCGAAGATCTGTTTGATACTGAAACCGAGGGGAATATTCCACACTCGTTCCTTTGTCTTTTAGCGAGACTGACGGGCATGGTATGGGGGAAATCTCGAGATGGAGCGCGTTTCAGCTTGTGTAAAAGCAGGTGAGTTAACCTAATGATTCTGTTTTCTTTTCCTTTTTTTTTTCTTCCTCCCCGTGGGACAAATCTCTGTCCAGATTCATCACTGACTTCTGGGCTAATTGTTTCACCTAAAGCGACTGCTCAGCGTTATTCCACGGTGGAGCAAATATTGGCTTGGCATTTTCATTTTAAATGTCCAATATGACACCGTCCTAGACCCAGATTAAACAAGCTTCCCAGTCACAACGTGAGGCAGCGCGCACACACTAAAGCAGTTTGGCGATGCTACGTGGGCTGTGCCTTGGTTTCTCCGTGGGTCTGGATCCTTGCATTCATTTATGAAGCGGTGATCATTATGTTGAGTGCTTCCTACATGTCCTCTTGACGGCATTCCCCTCCACGCCAGTCCACCCCGGTCTCTGCTCCTCTGAAAATTCGGGGTTTGGAAATATCCCGAAATGTCTTTGATCCACATCAGTCTGATTACAAGGACATCCAGAGCCCGGTACTGTTGTCTCAAGTACTAGGATCTTTTTTTTTTTTTTCTGTTGCTTTCATGTCAAGGGCCCCCAGGCCACCAGAACCCGATCGATAAGATGTTGTTCCAGAGATTTTTGTTAGCGGTGAATTGGTGCTGAATTGTGTGCCTGTCAATGCTGTAGGTGCAGAGATAATAGTGGCAGGAGTGAAACATGATTATAGCAATCATTCTAATAGGTCTGTAACTGAGATCAATTCAGCCAAATGGGGATTAAAGTATTTTGGTCTCAGGAAACGTGGGAGTACAAGGTATTCTCACCCACATCACCACCCGTAAACACCTGGCTGATGCAAAAGAGTAAAGATAAAATACCTTCTGGTGGTTAAACATTAGGATTTTTTTTCTTCTTTTTTTTTGACATATCACTTACTGAGTTCTGGGCATGTTGCCAGTCTAAATTGCCCAATAACTTGTAATGTATCAAACTTGACTGAGTGATGGTTCACTTTTATGACATGGCCCATTTGGTGTGAGCCATAAAGCTTTTATCCACATCTGTCCCATAACAGAAGAGGTTGGAAAAGGGAGTATCCAGCTGCTTTGACTATCTGTCTGCAGGGATTCCAGTAAAAACAGAAGACGTTCATTTATTTGATTTTTTTTCTCTCTCTCTCTTCTCTTTTTACATGTATTTATTTATTTATTTACTTATTTACCCTGCCAGTTAAACTAAAATGTTGATTTGAGGTTAGAGTGAAAAAAAATCAAATACATATTTACTCGCTCTAGTAGCATGCATGTTTAATTTAAAAGGAAATGCCATTCATATTAACAATTCATATAATCCCTCTGATCTGCAGCATCCCTTTCTTCTTCGTCTTCTTTTTTTTTTTTTTTTTAACACACTTCCCCCGAACTGTCAGGGCTCTTTCTTAAACTGGAAACAACTAGTCAGACCGCTGGTTGCTTGATTGGTTCAATAAACATCCTGATCATTACAACTACTAAGGATTTCACAAAGTTGTTTTTTTTTTCTGTCTGTTTGCTTGTTTAACATAAGACACTGTTTCACCTCCAAATCAACCTAGAAAATGTTTTTTAAAGCCACTTTCCAACCCCTCGTCAGAGAAAGAAAATCAGGTATCCATCACTGTCAGATAAAATGACAGATAAAACAAGTCATATATTTTTTTTGGCTGTAGGAAACATTCGTGACTCTTGATTAAAGCAGACAAAGCTGGCCCGAGGTTGGACGAGTCCAATATTTCTCTTGTGATCTTCTGTCATAATGTGAGAAGAAAATTGATCTGATTTGTGTCATTGCTTGGAAATAAGCAAGGCACTATGGTATTTTATGTCAGCTGACGTGCTCCACCTGTGAAAGACAGACAGAGCTTCGTTTATTTGCATTTGCGTTCCCTCCAGTGCAACAAAATGAGACGAAGAAAAGCCAAAAGCACTACGTACTGTATATGGTTAATTAGTTTATCGTACCAGTGGGGAATTGTCTGCTGTCTTAATTGATCATCAGATTTAAAAATGGAGCTATGTCGCTGCAGTGCCGACTTTGACAAAGCTGAGGGCCGTATCCATCAATTAATCTGAGGAGGTTAACAAGATTGTTCTTTGTTTTGCTCTTTGCAACCCAATAAGATGACTAGTAGCTGCAGAGCAACACTTGATTTTTCTCTGGAGGTTTAAGACTTGCTTTCTTATGTAACAACTCATTTCAACACATGACAGAGTAACGGGGTGCTCACCTTATTTTTTTTTTGGCATGCAGAGGGATGACTGTGAAGTCGGTCTTCAGATTCCTTTTTTTTTTTTCACCTTTAGAGCACTTTAGTTACGGGAATGACTAAGATATCCAAAATGAGTGAAAGTTTCACCAGATGAGGAAGCAGCATGATTTATTTGATGGCTTTCCTCGTATCTGTTTTGCAGATATGCAGGTAGTTATTTCTAAAATAACCTGCTGTAAATTGTAACATCAGCTGGATTTCCACTTAATAATGTAATTAAAAACAAAATGTGTTCCATGTTTCTTGAAATAAAAGACAAGCTTAGCAAAGGTGGATTAAAAAGACAGAAATTCTCATAAAAAGGGGAGCTAAAGGAGCCTTTTACTCGGATGTTTAACTCTGATTGTCTGTTGCTACTTATAATAGTTCCTCGATTGTTTCAGTTAGCCTGTAATTACTCTGCTGTGTGCAGGGAGATTGGTGCGTGTGTAGTCCCACCAGACATGTTTATTCTGGGAATGAGCAACATTTCCATTATGCATCTTCATGTCAGTAACTGACAGTTTTGCCTCGGTGTACTGGAAGAAATAAAGCCCAATTCGTGATGCTGTGTTTTTGAAATTAAACACTAAACTATAACCTGGTCACAGTCTTTTCTTCTCAGAGACATTAAAGACATCTTTCCTTTGGTGCTCCCTTAGTTTGTTTTTTTTTTTTTAACATGGAAAAAAAAAAAGCCAAAGGGTTTGTTTAGCATCTTTTATATTCAGATGTTTTTGTAGCATCACAGCAGATGGGCTTTCCAGATTTCTATGAAGCTGAAGATTAGTATAAACATACAGTTTTACAATTACAATTTTAAGTGCCAAAATATGTATGTTGAGTCCCTGAATATGGGAAAAGGGTGATACTTGACAAAAGTTGCTCTATTAGTGTCAGTTTTTATATTTTCATCTGCAACTCTAAGATCATAGGCTGGAAAGCAGGATGCAGTTATTTATAAATAAATTGAACCTAATGTTTATTTAATGTAACATAAAGACAACCTATCAAATACTGACGCTGAGAAATTACATCTATTTAAATATACATGCTAATTTTGAATTTAATGTCAGCTATATACACGGTGTTAGAGAGACATATTCATCACTGTGTCGCCTCGCCCTTTAACAAGACCAAGTTTTGGGGAACTGAGGAGACCAGTTGTTTCAGTTATTAAAGTAAAAATATTTTCCTGTCCAGCAGTTCATGAGTCTCCTTGTTCACATTTTTTACTTGCTCCAAATGCTTCTAAGAGGTGACAGGTCTGGACTGCAGGCAAGTCCTATTAGCACCTGGACTTGGAGTTGTGCTGCAGCATCATGTTCATTGTGTCATTTAGTGTTGTCTTTCTGAAATAAACAAAGCCTCGCTGAGAAGGATGTCATCTGAGAGGTTAAAACCTGCACATATTGTTCGGCATTAATGGTGTTGTGCAAGGTGTCTACCACATGAGCAACAGTTCATCTCAGTGCTGTCACAGATGCAGGCTTTTTTTTTTTCAGTGCACAGATAAAATGTTGGATAGTTGTCCTCCTCACTAGCTCAGATGATGTGGAGTTCATTATTTCCAAAAATAATTCCAGATATAGATATTTTAGACAACTTCACTTCATAAATATGATTGTGCCAAGAAAAAGTGGCAAAGTCTGTACATTCTTTTATGTTTTTTCTTCTTTGCATGGTAGAACTTTAATCTGAATTCACTGAAACAATGACAAATGGTATCCACTGACAGGAGTGTATCAGAGGCCATGCAACGATTTCCACTGCAGAATCACATCTGTTTTGAATGCAGGGCTGCCTGAGCACTACAAAAACATTCAATATTGGTTTTGGCCAGAGATTTTTGTAGCTTTTCTGACTCCTTTTAATGTTATGTACTGTAGTTGCTGAAATCCTGAAATTCTTTTCAGTCTGACATTGACAAATGTTTTTCTTGAACTGCTGAACTATTATAGTCGTACATTTTACCTGTCGATACAATTTTCAGCCATGTTACTGACATTCATTTCAAACTGAGTGCTTATTTAAACAATTTCTTGTTTTCAGCTTTTCTTTTTTCATTTTTTTTGTTCAAATGAATTACAAGTCATTCTTTTTTTCTTTTTGTTAATTGGTGATCTGTCCAGAATCTACCCTTTGTTTTTTCCAATGACAGCTGATAAGCTCCAGTTCCCCGTAATCCTGACAGGTGGAAGCGGGTTTGGAAATTGGATAAATTCCAATCTTTTTCTTTTTTCGCGTGTATTGTACACAAAGTGACTTTTTTTTAAAAAACCTCATCTTATTTTGATGCCTTGATCACGAAAAAGAACTAATCATTACAATGTGTTTAGTAAGATTTTTCTAATCATCTTCTTTTATTTTCACAGGTCCAAATGTACTGCAATGAGAAGAGCAAGCGCCGACGGTCCATACCTGGCTGAGGTGTATTTGGATTCGATAACTGTTGGAGCTAAAGGCACATTGAGGGATGTCTGTTTGACGGGGTCAGTGCGAAGGGGCTGAACAGACACTACAGTGTGCATTTGTGTTGTGTAAGGGCACTGTCTGATCCAGACCATGTGGCTGGCTACGTTTAGAGGCCATCTGTTGCCTGCACACCTGCTACATCAGCAAGGGATTGCAACCATCACCCACTGTGCTTTTCTTTGGTGGATATTATGTCCCTGCTGGTCACTGACCAAAGCCACAAGCCAGAAATTCTACCCAACTGTGACGACCCAGTATGGGAAACTGCGAGGTCTCAGAGTACCTGTTCCCAGTGAGGTCCTCAGGCCCGTTGATCAGTATCTCGGGGTCCCTTACGCAGCCCCGCCTGTGGGTGAGAAGCGCTTCATGCCCCCTGAGCAGCCCTCCTCGTGGTCAGGTGTCAAGAACGCCACCCACTTCATGCCCGTGTGCCCTCAGAACATCCACAACACCGTGCCGGAGATCATGATGCCCATATGGTTCACCTATAACCTGGACACAGTAGCCACATACATTCAGGATCAGAGCGAGGACTGTTTGTATCTGAACATCTACACTCCGATAGAAGATGGTGAGTTGTTACGGCAAACTGCACAGCAGCAGCTTTCCATAATCATTGCTCACTGTTCCTGTTGGCGTCATTGTCCTGCGACCATCATGAACTCTGTCTGTGACCACCGCTCATGTCATTCCTGCCACCTGAAGCTGATTAATCACCCAAAAGCAATGCAGACGTTATCCAATATGTTACATTCAAACAGATAAGCGGTAATTTTTCTCACAGGCTTATGTTGATGCAGATGAATTGATCCCTTGTATAAATTCAACCGGAGCAGCACCAACAAACATAAGGGAGGTGTGTGTTTGTTTTCCAACTAACATGCATCCAGTGAATTATTTCTGCGATTAGGCGTGGTGGAAATATAGACCCTTCTAAACAAAGCAGAAAGGTTCAGCTTTTAAAAATGCTAAGCACAGGATGTTTTCTTGTCACAGCATCAAGTAACCATAAAGACTATTAGGAGAAAGTTAGCTATGCCAGAGTTCCAGTTTTTACTAAAACACCCCTATATTAGAGAACCTCTGTTCAGTCAGTGAGTCTGTTGGGGGCCAATTAGTGAGCCACTGAAGTCATCTGTCTGTTGCCAACTGAATCCTTTCCTATTTTTGAACTGTGAGATAAACCAGTGACAGAGCATGTGTATATCTGCCGTGAATCTGTAGATTAACAGAGCGATGGGATACCACAGTGGTGCAGCATGTTTTCTAAATCCAGTGATGATTAGCAGATTTCCCTAAATCAGGTTACTTCAAGACACTAATTAAACATGGTTTCCGTGAGCGCATCGCCTCCCTCGCAAGCATGCAATTAGATACATAACATTCAGCATTACAAGTTGATCTGTGTTCTGCTCCTAAATGCAACACACCACTCTTTGAGACTGTTTTTTTTTCCCCCCATGGTAGCATAGCAACAACAGATAAACAGCCTGCTCGAGAGGTAGCTGTCCAAAATGGTGCAGCCCATGTTTTATATAGCCCCTCGGCTGAGTGCAGCCTGTAGGGCTACTCACCTGGCACATAAGCACTTTAATTACATTTCACTGATACATTTATTCCAATAGGCAATAACATGACCCTTTTTGTGCTATGCATTTTTATTCTTTCAGACTTTTCTAATTTGAACTGCACCGCGGGCACGCTATGTCTTAATTATTTGTTCACTCATATTCAGCTGTTCTCATTTCTACTTATCTCCAGCAGTCTTTTTTCAAATCAAAGGAATTTTTTTGAAATGTGCACATTTTAGTACTATTGTTTGAGGCATTTTGAAAGTTAATTAGCCATTCATTAAGAAACACTTCACCTAGATGTTTCCCTCAGGAATTCACCTGAAGATCTGACATGAGAGCGGAAGATCCAGATATGAAGGATTGCATTACTTCAAGTGTCTCTGACATCTGATAAGGAACAATTACATTATTTGTTTACCTTTTTAAAACACAATTTTTTCCATGTCAGTTGAAACTGTGCTATATATTTCAAAAGATTTGTTAATAAACCATTATGGATCAGAGGTTCAGGATCGTTTCTCCTCCCAGCTTGATCAGATATTAAATAAGAGGAAAAGTCAAATCCATCGTGCTTTTTTGAATTTTGTACTTCTTTTTTTTTTCCTCACATGAATCCCAGGGAGCCAACACAAGAAAAAGGGGGCGGCTTTCTCACATGCTGAGATTCATATTTCTGAAGGTATTTTTTTTTCACTAAAAATTCAAAGTCTTGACGCATGGATTTTTTTACTTTTTTACTTTTTCATGAAATTGTTACAATCCGTAGTTTTTGCTTTCCCTATAAATGCAGGGGGAGGGAGGTTTATTTTGACAAGTTTTATTATCTGATTTATGATTACATAAGCTGCAGTCCTTTCAGCAAGTGCTACATCTCTATTACTCATTGATCTAGAGATTATATTATCTATTTATGTGTCTTTAACTTCCTTCAAAAGAAGTCATTATTTGATATACTAACTCGGTCCCAAAACATGAGATATAGATTTCTGCAGTTTCTATTTTAGCTCAGATTAGAAGAATGCAGGAGCTTGGTGTCGTGGGATATTTCTCAGTTAAAATCTGCACTAAAAACATGTTTTAAATTGGTACATGCATACTGTACACCGAACATAAAAGTTTTTCTTTCTTTTTTTTTATGGCTAAATAGACATCAAAATCAAGAGCTTTTTTTTCATCATCCAGAGATTTTATAAATGGTGCAGAGTACAAGTACACTTGGTTGAATATTCCCAAGCGCCATAAAATCTGTTGGTCATATACATAACCCTTATCAGGGTGCATTTTCTGATTGTCTGTACAGCTTTCAAACCACAGGCTTACCACCCTGGCTTGCTTCTGGGCACATTTTCTAAGCAGTCTTCTCTCATGCTTCATATTGAGCAGTTGGGACTTAAAGTTTTAGTAACAGTTCACTTTTAATCCTCCATTTCATTACTATTGTTCCTGCAGTTGTCTGTTCAGCATATATGTGTGTGTGTGTGTTTGTGTGTGTGCTTGTGTGTGTGTGTGTGTGTGTGTGTTGCAGATATCAGGGACTCTGAAGCACGACCTGTGATGGTTTACATCCACGGAGGCTCCTACATGGAGGGCACCGGGAATATGATGGATGGCAGCATACTGGCCAGTTACGGGAACGTTGTTGTCGTCACACTCAACTACAGAATTGGAATATTAGGTGATAACCTCTTCCAAAATGCTTTCTTAGCTCTGTTTAATCCAGCAAAAGAAACTTTCATAACTCGACATTAATTACCACTTTTGTCACCGAAGAAACAGAGATGAAAGAGAAATTACAAGAAAATATTGCTGAGATCTTTGTAGAATGGCAAAACTGCACATTCTTTGCAAGCCATGTCCTTGTGAAAACTTCTTTACCCAATTTGTTATTTTCT
The DNA here is from genome assembly GCA_028564865.1 of Zenarchopterus dispar. Lineage (NCBI taxonomy): Eukaryota > Metazoa > Chordata > Actinopteri > Beloniformes > Zenarchopteridae > Zenarchopterus > Zenarchopterus dispar. The sequence continues at coordinate 8,349,870 of JAOWBL010000006.1, read as the reverse complement.
AGATGAATTTATATTATTTGTGCGAGGTTATCCTCATTCTTGTCACTCTTATAAGTGAACTCATTTAAATACAGCGCAGAAGGCTGCAGAATTCATAGGCATTCGCAAGGTTAAGAGTTTTCTGTTTTCGCTATTTAACATTGAAAGCAGTACGGTGTGAGTTAAAGGATGAATTGTAAGCACACCAATGACCGTATTGTTTTAGAAGAGACTTGCTTGTGCACATTATATCTTATGAAGTCAATGTTCTGAGAAGTCAAATCACATTTGATGAATAGAGCCCTGGCTGCTTACTGGGGGGTTACACTGCTTGAGGAGTATTAAAGACTAAAGTAGTGAAGTGCTGTGGGAGAGCGTAAGGGCATATTTACACCTGGGGTTGTGGGTTCACTCAGATGCCCTGCTGAGCTTGAGATCAAAGCTGTAATACCTGTACTTTAGAACTCAACTTTGGCTTTGGCTGTGTTGTCTCTCCGTGCACGTCAGGCTTCCTCAGTACTGGTGACCAGGCAGCAAAAGGAAACTACGGGCTCCTGGATCAGATTCAAGCTCTCCGCTGGATAAGCAAAAATATCGGCTACTTTGGAGGAGACCCAGGTCGCATCACAGTCTTTGGATCAGGAATTGGTGCTTCCTGTGTCAGTCTGCTCACACTGTCCCACCACTCAGAGGGTAAGATTATGCAAATTACAGGTTTGTTCAGAGCTTTATCAATCCATATCAAGTGCAGCGATTAGCCCTATGTAACTATATATGAATCAGAAATATAAGATTAAATATATAATCATTTTATTTTCAATCGTTGTAGAATTTTGTGTAAGTGTTAAGACATGACTGTGGGCTATCAGGGATATTTATTAACTTGTCACCATGTCATCAGGTACACCTGTGACCATCAGTTTTGATCATTTTAGTTTATGTATATTTCCGTCTCTCAGTGTCAGATATGTTTGCCCTTTTTTAAGTTTGCAAGGTTTAAAAAAAGGAACAAAAATCCCAATTATCCTGATGTGTTGATCCATCGACATTCCAAATTATTAAATTAAGACACTGTTTACCAACAACAAGGTTGGAATAAAGGGGAGGAAGAAAAAAGCTCAATTTGTGAACTTCAAAAGTGGGTGGCAAACTGCGAATTGAACACCTTATCTTTGCTATATTAGTCTTCTGGCTGGCCCCTTGGTGCTGGATTAAATCACAAGAAGGGCAGAAAGTGTGTAATCTCATCAATGCCTGGGAGCCTGCAGCAGCTGTCCTTTGTGAGCTTTGTATTGAATATCCTAACTCTGCAACAGCAAGTGCACAAAGGCCTCTAGCTGTCTCTGAAGTAGGCTAGCGAGTAGCTAAATGTTCAAATCAAAGTCAGCAACGGCGAGAGAAAGTGACACCGTTGCTGCTCCAGTTTTTCCAGCGACCCTTGTGTCTTGACCTCCAGATAGTATTTTGTGAACTGATGCATCTGACTTGTCAGTTTTAGGTAGCAGATACAAAATCCCCAGAGACGGAGGCGATCCACTACATGTAAACAATTTAAGAAAACAGCTTGTTTACTGTATCAACACAGAAGGATCAGGGTTACTGCATATTCAGCTCTCTGCACACACCCTCCACTGTGCAGCCAGCGTCAGCAGTCTGTGTACACTACACAGCTTGTTAGGCACACCATATTAATGATCATACAATTACAGTCTGCAATAACTGTTAGAGGAAGAACTCAACACATCCTAGCTGAGCTCCAAGTTGACCATTAGTTTGCCTTGCCTTCATTGTGCTCTGAGTTTAGAAGACGTCGCGTGGAACGCAAAAAGAGAATCCACAAAGAAGATTTCTTTCTCTTTAACAGCAGACGGAGGCAGAGATGCTTTCCTTTCCCTGCTGCTTTATGGAGCAGCTTCTCATCAGCTTTGGTCTCATCACCCTGTGTGCTGCATTATCCTCCTTACCTGTAATCAAAGTACATCACATGTGGTCTTGTTTGCTTGCATCTATCCTAATTTTTCACTGCAACAAGGATTGGCTTTAATTGTGAAAAACAGTGAATTATGATTCAGCTTTGGCCAAGTCATAGTGCTATAAAAAGTCACAGTTTTGTGGGTTAACCACTGGGCTTTTGTCCTGTGTTCCTTTGTCTTTTATTCTGCGTCCCAAGGCCTCTTTCACAGAGCCATCATCCAAAGTGGTTCAGCGCTGTCCAGCTGGGCTGTCAACTACCAGCCAGTGAAGTACACTCGCATGCTTGCTGAGCGTGTGGGCTGCAACGTGTTGGACACAGTGGACATGGTGTCTTGCCTGCAGAAAAAAAGTGCCAAGGAGCTTGTAGAGCAAGACATCCAGGCTGCCCGCTACCGCGTGGCTTTCGGGCCTGTCATTGACGGAGACGTCATCCCAGATGACCCCGAGATCCTGATGGAGCAAGGCGAGTTCCTTAACTATGACATAATGCTGGGTGTAAATCAGGGTGAAGGACTGCGCTTTGTGGAGAATGTTATGGACCTGGAGGACGGTGTGTCTGGCAGCGACTTTGACTTTGCAGTGTCAGACTTTGTGGACAGTTTGTATGGCTACCCAGAGGGGAAGGACACTCTGAGGGAGACAATTAAATTTATGTACACAGACTGGGCTGATAAGGATAATCCAGAGACCAGGAGGAAGACCCTGGTCGCCCTCTTCACTGACCACCAGTGGGTGGAGCCATCAGTTGTAACAGCTGACCTGCATGCCCGCTACGGCTCACCCACATACTTCTACGCCTTCTACCACCACTGCCAGAGCCTTATGAAGCCTGTGTGGTCAGACTCGGCGCATGGAGATGAGGTGCCTTACGTATTTGGCATCCCCATGGTGGGCCCAACAGATCTGTTCCCCTGTAACTTTTCCAGGAACGACATCATGCTCAGCGCCGTGGTTATGACGTACTGGACCAACTTTGCTAAGAGTGGGTGAGTAACAGCAAGTTCAGCCGCCACCAGAAGTGCATGACTGGGATTTATGTATTCATTGTTACAAGGGTATACGATTTTACTGCATATCTAATTTCATATTCCTATCTCGGCTTAGAAACAGCAGCAGTGTCAGATTCAGCATTAAGTAGGGCCTCCTAATTAAGTGCAGCCTGAAATCCTTCTTCCGTGTCTTTCAGCCTTATCTAATATTCTTCCTTTGTTAGTTCTTGGGAACTCCCAAATGAATATATGTGCTTCTCTTTTTATTGATTTATACAAAGTCCTTAAAATGTAAAAACAGAGACAACGTGCTGTTTGTTAGGTCTGTTTCCCATGCTGCAATTGATTTAAACTCACTATAAATATGGAAACCCTACATAGTTTTACAATCAGACTTTGAACTATAGTTCAATCTACTCAGTATCAGTATATAAACTACAGTGTAAACCAACAAGTGAGAGCTGTCTTTTTTGTTTTATTTATTGTGAAGCTGTTGTAAAATTTATTCTAATGCACATAATCAAGTTTCATCACTCCAGGCAGGTCTCCTACAGGCAATGGAGCCGAAAAGTTACAACACAGTATAAATTAACTTTTAAAGCCATTTCTCAGTATTAAAAAACACAAAAAGTAAATAGGCAGTTATTAAACCTGAGCCAGCTTTATTGAGTTATTAACAGGTGATGTCCTATTGTGGACATCACCTGTTAACACTAAAAAAAAAAAAAAAAATGGCAACACTTTAAATAAACAAATCAAAGTGTCACAGTAAATTGTTAGTCCATGACACATTGTCATCTTACTTGATTGTGCTGTCTCTGAATTGGGATACAATTCTTCCAAAAGATTCCCTCTCATGTTGTTGTGATGATGGTGGGCCAGCATGTCGGCCCAAAAACTATATACACTTAGTTGAAGGCAGCGGCATGTCATTCACTTAATTTGCAGACCTATGAATTTATTCAAAGATCTCTTTTGCTCACGCTGAATCTGTCTTATCTTCTGACAGTTGAAATGTATTGATTTTACTGAGAAACCGCAAACACATCCTAATATAGTCCGATGAAAAAGTAAACCCTTTTTAATTCTAAGGTGTTAACTGTATCAGGATACAAAAAAATCAAGTAATTAATTTCAAAAAACCCTAATTGGATCCAGGTATTATTATTAGTGGTGATAGATTAAGGTAATCTTTTCTGTATGTTATTATTAGCCTGGCATCCATGTGAACAAATTTTTGGCCCTTTTTCTTTACAACATTTCTTCTTTTCTTTACAACATTTCTTCAGCTCATTGGGCTTTGTAGATATTTTTTTTTTCATGCACAGCTCTCTTAAACTCCCATCACAGCATTTTGGTCAGGTTGAAGCCATGAAAAACATTGATTCTTTTCTTTTTCAGCCAATCTGTTATAGATTTGATGGGGTATGTATGTAAGGTTGACTGGTGACTCCAAATTGCCCAGAGGAGCGAGTGTGTGTGGCCGTGTGTGTGTGGTTGTCTATATGTGGCCCTGTGATCTTCGATGGACTGGTGACCTGTCCAGGGTTTACGCTGCAACTGATCCATGTGACCATAAATAGGAATAATTGGGTTTAGGTCATGGATAGGTAGAGGTGCAGTGATTAGCATTAAACATGCCAACTTGGGGATGTAGAATCTGACATGTGCCTCCTTGGTTTTCTGGAGTTTTTCTGAGCACTGCGCAATCTGGCCATGAGGTGAATCTGCTGGGATGTCCGCCCCTGAGAAGATTTGCAGTTGTCTTGAATCTTTTATACTTGCATATAATTTTTCTCACTATAGGATGACAGACTCTAAATTATTAGGAAATGACTCTATAACTCTGAAAACTTCCAAACTTACACTTTTATAGCAGTTAGTACGCTTGCTTACAGTCAGCTAGTCAAGTGCATGTGATTAACACCTCTTGCCTGCTATTTATACTTTTGAGTTCTACCGAAACAGTAAGGGTGTACTTAGTTTGTCACACACTACCTGTGCAAATTCTCTAGCTGTTGATAAATGCTTAATGGCACAGTGTAATAAATCATTTTGTTGTTCATCTGAGGTTACATGTTTAAGAGTTGGTAAGAATCACATTTTTTATAATCATCATTACTATTATGACCTTATTTGACAGAGGGTCTTTTTTGCATGACTTCATTTCTTTCCTTTGTGCATCTGTGAGTTTCCTTCTGGCATCTGTGACAGGTATCATCTGGGTCACTTATGAATATTTTAGTTCAACAAAATCTTCAGCAAATGATCAAATATTATTCAAGATAAACTCTGGTCTGATGCTGACTTGTATCTTATATTGCTGCTGAAAGTACAGCAGCGAGATCTTCTGCTGCTCTCCTTTAAAGGCAAAAAATTGGCTAAATTTTTATATTAAGCTAAGATGCACCTTAGTGAGTTTCACTGTGGTGGAGGACTCTGCTGCTGCATTTCAGGACTCTTATTGCATGCTGAACACACACCTGCAATGAATCTTGGTGGAGGACACCCTCAGCAGTAGGCGAAAGCACGGCACAGGTCACTGCAGCCTGCTGTTACAGTGTATTGGAATGATGGAATGCTGAGCCCTTGAGGAGAGATGGGGATATTACATTGTGTTGGCCTATTTTTTCCCTTCTGCTTCTGTTGGTGAATTCTGTACCCTTTCTCCCTACTGTCGTTCCAACAAAAAAAAAAACCCTTTTGTTTCCTAATGAATTTGGAATAGAAACATTGCTTCTAATTACCCATGTCTGAGTGATACGGATGAAATAATTAACAATTATAACATTTAAATACATTTAAATACTTACATTTAAAGAATAATGCATATTATGAAGTAGCAAAACGATCCTAGTCATTTTTGAAAGACTTAAATAATGATGGAAAAATATTACTGTTTAGAAATTAATTTTGTTTGTTATTTTTATTGATTTTGATGGAAAATAGAGGGAGCTAAATCAACCGACCAATTTCATAAACTGGAACTGGAATTGATGTCATCGGTGAAGCTGTCTTTTAGCTTATTTCCTAACACTTTTTTCTTTTATGACTCAAATCTTCTATATATTTATATTTTTACAGAGATCCCAACAAGCCAGTGCCACAGGACACTAAGTTCATCCACACAAAGGCCAACCGCTTTGAGGAGGTAGCCTGGTCCAAGTACGACCCGTATGACCAGCTCTACTTGCATATTGGCCTGAAGCCTCGTATCCGTGACCACTACCGTGCCACCAAAGTGGCCTTCTGGAAGCACCTGGTGCCTCATCTCTACAACCTCCACGACATGTTCCATTACTCCTCCACCACCACCAAAGTCACCCCTCTGGATCCCACCCAGTCCAATGGTAAAAGGTCCGGCACCACCGGGCGGCCTCCTGTGTCCACTGGCCACAATGAAGGTGAAGGGGGGAAAGAGATGGGTCCTCTGATCATGCCAAACCCGAGAGATTACTCCACAGAGCTCAGCGTCACCATTGCTGTGGGGGCGTCACTCCTCTTCCTGAACGTCCTGGCTTTTGCTGCTCTGTACTACCGGAAGGACAAGCGCAGTCGCCAGGAGACGTCCCAGCAGCCCAGTCCCCAGCGCGAAAGCAAAGGCAACAATGCAGGCCATACCAACACAGTAGATGAGACCCTGTCGTCCCAGCAAAGGAGTCCCTGCGAGGCCCTTCACAATCCTCTTCATGTCTCCCCCAGCTTCTCCCTCAGTCAACGCCGTTCTCCCGATGACATCCCTCTTATGACCCCCAACAACATCACCATGATCCCCAACTCCTTAATGGGCCTCTCCAACATGAGTCCATACAGTACCTTCCCTGCTGGCTACAGCTCTGCAGGCTTGCCCAGCACCCACTCCACCACTCGGGTATAGCTTGGCAGGAGGAGATGAGAAATGTAACATACGTGAAACATAAAACATGAAATGTAAAGCTGTATTTAGCGTATGTAGGTTAAAAAAATATGAAAAATTTGTTCTTTCTTTTTCAAAGGTGTACAAACACCAACATCCTGCCTTTGCTCTCTCATAATAGGAAACCTAACTGCAGAGTCATTTTGTAATAATCATTTTCAAAGACGGTCAAAAAGAAGTGCATTTCATTTTCCGCTTTGGCTTTTTTGGAACTTTACCTAGCAAGAACTTAGTATAATGTTTATACAGTTGGATTTGTATGGGAAGTTTTTTCTTACTCTGTGATATCTATTTTGCTCTCGTGGACACAAAAGGACATTACAGTTCATGGTGGACAAAAATGAGTTCTGAAAGAAGTAGAAAAGTAATAATATTGTTACTATAATCAAGCTATTTTATACATATTTCTCATATCACATTGCTTATTACAGAAATGTATTTTTACTGTAACTGCTTTAAAGCCCTTGTACATCGCTTGCACAAGGTATTAATGTGGAATCATAACGGCAACGGATGGAAACTGTACGTAAATACTGGTCAGACATGGTGAAAATGTCCAACTTCTTCAAAATGCTTCTAACTGGGATTACAAAGATAGCACCCGTGTGTGAGAGTGTGTTTGTGTGTGTATGTGTTAAGGGAGGGGAGAGGGGGCGGGGTCTGTTGGGTGGAGAATGTGTGGATGTGGTAAAACTGCAGTTCAAAAATGTAAATTTGGCATCGTTTGAACTTAACCATTCAGTTTCGCATATGTAGTGTTGTGTAATTTATTGTAGTCTACTTGAGTATCCTTGCTATATTTTGGCTTTATGTGCTTTTGATTTTTGCAAAGTACGTTGTAGGAATATAACTTTTGCTTCACTATAAACAAAAAATTACTTATGATGTGTTTTCCTACTATAACTAACTCATGGTTCTTTTGGCTTGGCTTGTTTGTACAGAATAAACTTAGACTGATATTTTATTTGTTGTTTGTTTATGAATACTGTAAGGTCTTCGGAGAGATGACTGTAATTACATTGTAATTGTATGTATACCCATTCATTTATTCACACTTAAAGTGAGTTTAATGGAGCTTACAGGACATTTCTCCAACTTCAAGTGGTTTGGACCCCGAACAAGGTGTATCCATGGGGCGTCCTTTATCAAATGGACATGTTGGACGTCAAACTTTGAGATTTGAGTCCTTTGAACCTATCATAACATTGTTTAATCTAAATGAGACAGTTATTAAAAGATTTTTGGAACTAAAAATGAGTCTTGTCACACACAACTATTTGAGCGTACATCATACACTCATTACAGATATGTGTCCTTAAATCATAAATATGTGAAATCTGGTTTTCTGTATGTGCATCAGTATTCAGTTTAAATGGGAACTCCACTGATTTTTCACCAGAATCTCTTTGTAGTACCCTAAGAACTGCTGCACATGATGGATACCCCTGATAAAAATAAAAAAAATTGATAAGAGGTTGTGGAGCTCAAGGCTACAACTGGGAAATATGAAGGTATGGTTACAAAAAGATGAGCTCACAGAGCAATGTAAATTGCTCACTCTTTATCTTTGCTGGAGGCTTGTAAACACTGCATAAACCACCATGAATATAACGCACCTGAATCTGAACTGTTCGCAAGAGAGTTGCATAAATGAGAAAGTATCTCTGGCCCTGTTGAGTAAATTCTGATCAGCAAGAGATTGCCCTTGGCAAGAAATATATAATGCGATATCAGAGAAGAGCTATTTTAATGTTTTAAATACAATATAGCTTTCTAAAGAGTAAAATGAAATTAGTTTGAGTTCAGTTTTGGGTTCAAAGGAGTTTGTTTCACTCTTCAAAATGAAAAGCTAAATCAATAAGACATCGCAGTTGGCCACTGTTCTGGAAACAGGGGTTACATCTCAACTAAACACATAGGCTTCACCCATATGGGACTGTCCATGAGCTCCATACTGGCCCTATACGTGGGTATGCTCACATGCGATAATACTGGGTGACAGATGGAAACCACCTATGACCCCCTATTTGTTTGTTAAATCTACACGATCGCGATTTGTGTTACAAACTTTATGCCCATGCAAGCATTTCCTACAAATGACCCAGCTAAGGCTTTCATAAGCAACTCATCAGGGTTCACCCAAGTGGCTGTCACAAAGTGGGCCCCAGATAAGAGCCCCATTTTTGGCCCATGGACATTTAGTACCTATGTACCTCAATATAACAAATGTTGGCAATTATTATTGTTCCAATATGGAACCTGTGGACAATCCCATGTGGAGGCTATTTTTTCGCCCATTTATCACCTGTATAGACTTTACAAACACATAGTGGCTGGGATAATGCACCCTTGTTCAGTGCCATAACTTTAATCTCTTATCACAGCTGCGTATATTTGTCCACAGCTAATGGTGGCATTTTTTTGCCTACTGTTATCTACCTTTACTGTGCAATGCCATGTAAGTGCAAAATGCTCCTGTGAAGTTGTTGCAAAGCAACGATCGCATCATTTCTATCACAGACAGCAGATACTGTATAGCCTCGACGTTATCAGATGAGTGTCACGCAGCAATTCATGGAGGTTTTTCTCAGAAAAAGTTGAAACTGTGTGACTGGTTTACAGGTCCCACAGGCTTCAAAACACAAAGTCACACCAAGACCGAGATTATCATAAAAGACAATCAAACACTGAAGCAAATCAGCACAGTTTGAAAGTAACAGCCCATGCATACCTTATCATGCAGTAAAACAAATCATTTATCCCCCACCACAGTAGGTCATTGCCGCTGAATTCACGGGAGTGTATTTGTTGTTTGATGGCTGCTTGTTTGTTTTGTCAGAAGATAACATAAGACTCATTGTGATAACAGGGGGAAAAGGGTGCAAATGTTTTTAGAGGGCCTCTTCCTCCTCCCCTGTACAAACACATGCATATTGTTCATACATATTCAGTGCATAAACACTGGTGAGTGCATCTGTCAACAGCAAACAGTGACAAGAGCAACTCAGACAAATCACAGCCCTACATCTCATATCTGCACTCCTTACTCACTTACAAACTATAAAATTGCATTGAAAATTGAGAGCCTATCCTGTATAATACACTCACATTGTTTTCCGTCTGGTTGATCCTGATACAGCAAAGGTCCCACATTTCATATGATTATTCAGAATGTTTACTAATATATGCAGTTTTGAAACATTTGCGGCTTAAAAAAATAATACTAATTTCATGCACTAATCAGAGACAGTGACAGAGTGCTAGAAAGTGCTATCCAATAATTTATCACCTGAACTTATATTACTGATCACCTTTGACATCAGCTTCTATGCCATATAGATTATTCATAAATTCTCTGTTTTGTGTCATCCAAATGAAAAAGGTCTTTGAAACTTTTCCTCCCACGATATCCTTTGATTGTCAACATTATTTCTTATTGCGTACCAAAAGTAAAGCTGACAACCACTCCACACCCTTCTCTCTCTCTTTCTCACTATATATATATATATATATATATATATATATATATATATATATATATATAGTACAGAGGTTAATTAATTCTCCCAGTCTGTCTCTTTCTTGCCTGGTGTTCTCAGAGATTCAAAGGCATCATTCTTCTGTACTTGACTTTCCATGTGTTTCATTAATTCTTTCCACGTTCAAATTACTTGATCTTTAATTGCTCCAGCTTTTTAGGTGATAAAAGTCTGCAGAAGGGAAATCAGAATCCAGTAGGCTATTATTTTTGATTTCACTGTCACAATTTGTTTCCAGCAACAGATAAGTCACTGAAAAGATCTAATTTTTGAAGGGACTCAATGAGTTGATCAAATGGCGCTGTGTGCCTGCACCAGTCAAGCAGACTTTGATACCTCACAAGGTGTAGGGTTTTACGAATAATAAAGTTGAATCCAGGTAGATGATTAATAATAATGTTGTTCCTGCAATCTGATAGTAATCTACTACACTCACCTGCTTATTATGGGCTTTAAAATGTCAAAAATAAAGAGGGTGAGGACTTTCACTGAACCTAAAAAAGAAAAAAAAATCTAATAAAATAGTGCTGTGTTTTCTCCAGCTCCACACTGGGTTCTTTGTCGTGAACCCAGCTTTGACATCAACTGGGTCACACATGAGGGAGGGAGGGAAGGAGGGTAGCAGCTGGACCCAACCATCAATGTCACCCTTGTTAGTCAACTTCATCAATGTCAGTCCCTAGCGTTTCGATTTATTTCCCTCTTTTGTCTGCACATGCTTTTATATATGTGCTTTCTTAACACACTTCTTTGGAGAGCGTCAACCATATGCACGCTGCTCACATCTAGGATGCGGAACGTGCAGGCAGGCAACACATGCATGCTGACATTAAACACATCAGTTATTAAAAATTAATTTGATGCACCTCAGTGTGAGCAAACATGAACACAAAAAAACTTGAAAGTATGTGAAAGAAAAAATTGATGTGTAATTTTGCATTGAGTAAGTAAAAGTGTGCATGTTTGCACTACAGAATTAAAAATGACTTAGTTTAAACTGGACTATATCTGTGAAGAGGTTTTATCTTCTTAAATTTTATATCCTGTGTGCACTTTACAAGCAAAAGCATTTTCTTTAAAGTTACCCACATTTGCTCGTTTAATCAAAAGAAGAAAGAACAGAACATCTGAAATGCTGTGTATGACATTGTAAACCAAAATGAGAGTTCAGATAAGGATTTTGGCACCTCTCCTTGTCCCCAGTCCCAAACCCACTGCTCCATAAATAATGACTGGCAGCTGAAATGGGACTTTGTGACTTTAAGATGGGACTCGGGGAGATGTGGTCTATCTATTGTTGATGAGACAAAAGCGCAAGTCAGATTCATATAGGAGTGGCGGGGAATAACTTCTCATATCCTCATATCACAGTCACAAAGCCAGCCAGCTAAACTTCAATATCCCCACACTTCTTTCTGGACATGGGTGAGTGCACAGAATTTTTAATAACTCTTATCATTTCTTATTAATGTGATTTGAAATACTCTGAATTTCAATAACTTACTTCTGTTGCCTTTAATAATACTCCTTCCATGCCTAGATATATTGCACTCATGTGCGGTGTGCAGTTTGCTGCAAATTAATCCACATTTTCATTTGTCAAAGGCATTTTTATGTCCAAAAGACTGATTTACAACTGACTCACCTTTAGCCCTTGTTCCTAATATATGGCTCTGTTTAATATGCAAAGATGATTTCAGAGTACTGAAAAGAAAACATCACATGGGCTCAGCAAGGACTACTCTTCAGTACAGAAAGAAATCCTCGTTATCTCTTCTAATATTTTTTCCATCTACAATCTAAATGAATCAGACTAAGAGAGATGGGCATGCAACTCTCATCATGCCAAGGCCATGCCAGGTCACTCGTGTGAAAGAGGTCAGACACTCCCACATGTGTCACAGCAGAAATGAGCAAAATTTCCATGACAACCATGGATGCAAACAAGTTCTGCTGGATGTTTTTTTTTCTCTATCTCTTAGAAGCAACTTGTATGCTTCCTTGCAGATTTTTTAACAGCTTCAGAGCATTGATTAACTATATTGGAACTAGTGAGATTGCACTCATGGCTTTTGCACAGAATTCAAATGGAGGCTGCGTTGACATTTATCAGTCTATCTGCACAACCACAGCTGCAGCGCGGCACAGATGAAGTGTGGGCGTCTGAAAGCACTATGATTTTTGGGACTATCGCTCTTCCTGCCATGGTTATTTATACTCTTCAAGCAGACTTTTTTTTTTACTTATGGCCTCTCCTCCCTCCAACTAAACCACAAGAGACCCACTCTGTGAGTTTAATCAGGAGGTTTTATGCACATAAGGACAGTTTAGGCACCTGTGTATTTCAGAAAATGTATTGGAAAGTTTAAGTGGGGTTGTTGTTGTTGTAGTTGCTGTTGTTAAGATATTCAAATTCCTCCCCTCCCTCTCTCCATTCATTATGCTTTGACCCACTCTTTGAACACTCAAAGCCAACCCCCACCACCATCATCGACCCTCGGTGCCATGGTACCAGCCTCAGCCAGACATGGATGGAGGATGGCCTGAGTAGTGACATTGCCAGTGGTGTTGAGATGGTTCCGGTGACCCCTGCCGCCACCACATACTACATTATCTGTGTTTGTGTGCGTGCGTGTAGTGGCACTCTGCTCTTTGTTTGTTTGACATCACTGCCCTTTGTTCCTCCCCGACCGCTGTAGACACAATGGACATTGTATCTGTAGCCACAAAGACAAGCTCTTTCCTCAGGCTCCTGAGGCCAGTTTTTCACCGCTATCCCTCAGTGGCCTGGTGACGCCTGTAACCGCAGGAGAAAGAGGGCTGGACCAGATTTAGTAAGGGGGCTAAGCCATGAGGTGTTGGCACAAGCAGAAGAGCTTTCACATACGGATGAAATCAGCTCAGGGAGGCTTATTGTACAGTGACAGAACCTTGTAGGCAGTACTGTACATCACTGCTTGGCACTGGGATCTTTCTCGTTGTGGAGTACAGCATCAGAGGCAGCAAATGTTTCCGGTCAGGCAGCCTTGGCTTTGCAAAGCCTTAGGTGCTTTCCTCTATCCCATTTCTGCATTTATTAACACTTTGGATATTTGCTACCTGCTTCAACACCGCCACTCACACTGGAAGAAGTGCATGAGATTGTTGTGAAGTCAGTGGTGACTGCTTTTGTTTGGACGCTTTTATTGGGAAATAGCTGCTTGAACTCTGCTGTCTAATTTTTTTTTTTTTACTTTTTCTGTTGCTTTCTTGCCTGTCGGTGGGGTTTGGGTGTATATTCATGGATTTGCAGACAGAGCAAGGCCTTTTCCATAGCTCACCCACAGGGTGAAAGAGTCTCCCACCGTGGCATAGATGTGCTGTGTGGTTATATGTGCGGTGTGTGCCGCCTGTGTGCTGATATATTATGCCCCCTCAGGTTGTTATGATTGCTGTATCCGGTGCATTGGGGCAGTGCCCTACCCATCACTGGTGGCCACCTTGCTGTGCTATGCTGGCACAGCGTTATTTTGTGGCTGTGGGCACGAAGCGCTGACCCAGACAGAAGTCCTCGTCGAGACTTACTTTGCCCGCAACATTCAGGACTATGTGGTCATGGCGTCTTTGTGAGTGATGCTTCAATAAATAGTCCTTTTTTGTTTGTTTGTTTTGTTCTTTAAACTCTCGGGAATGGTTTCATTTCACTGTATGACAAACTTCTCCTCGCGATTATTCCAGCATCAAATACTTCCAGTACGTGATCTATGGTCTGGCATCATTTTTCTTCCTCTACGGTATCTTGCTGCTGGCTGAGGGCTTCTACACTACGAGTGCAGTCAAACAGACCTTCGGCGAGTTCAGGAGCACCCAGTGTGGCCGCTGCCTCAGCCTGACGGTGAGAACATGGGCGGAGGATGGAGGTGGGGAGGGGGGGATGATGTCACTTCATTGTTGAGAAGCTGAATGCTGGTTTGTGTTTAGTTCTTGGGCTGAATGACATGTTCTTTGTTCATGCCATTTCTAGCCAGAATCATGAATTATTGTTGATAGCAGATTTAATGACATCCCATTTATCACACTGACACTTGAGCATTTAAGCCAGAAGTCTGCAACCTTTTTTGTTTCAACAGTTTGTCATAGTGACATACATCTTGGCCTTCATCTGGCTGGCCGTGTTTGCCTTCACTGCAATCCCAGTGTTTTTCCTGTTCAACATGGAGCAGACCTGCCACAACATCAACATCCTGGCTGAAACGACAACCAGCATTAATCAGCATGGCTGGATTTGCATGGACGCCAGACAGTATGGTGGGTTGTTCTTAAAATGACTAACCCTAATGAGAATGCTAATGTGTCCTTGAGAGCAATGGATTAATCAATGGGGAGTGGCTGCAAGAGTGATGGTTAAATTAGGTTTGATGTGACAAAGATAACTACAACTTTATCTTAATTTCTTCCCCACTGTGCAACATGAGTTGTTATGAATCAGCATCAATGAGAGATCCCTCATTTATGTCACATCTTCACTTTAAGGTCTGCTTCCTTGGAATGCAATGCCAGGCAAAGCCTGCGGACTGACCTTGGCGTCTATTTGTAAAGCCAGTGAAGTGAGTACACAAAACCAGGAATTATCACACAAAACATGAAATTACTGTCCAGAAATCTACACTATATTACCAATATATTTAGTGCATGTGTATAAGTGAGCATTTTTACTTAAATGTATGATACTAACATTCAAAAAATTGATTTTTTTAAACATGTTTTTGTCTTTTTTTTTTTTTTTACAGTTCTATGTAACTTATGACTTGTACATAGCGGCATTTGCTGGAGCTGGGATCACTCTGTTGGCACTGGTGAGCAATTGCTTTGGCACTTTAAATGCTTCCTGGTTATTCAAGGCTTCTCACTTAAATTAATCAAACAAAATTAAATTATAGTATGAGTTTACCAACACCGTAAAAAATGATTCTGCACTAGTATTTAGCCATGCAAGTTAATGTGGTTTTCATTTGCCCATCTTATGCAGCGGAAGGACTGACATTTAGTTTGCAATGATTAGAACCAGCCGCCATATAAACAGTGTCCTTTATTAATTTACAATTTTCAGATGAATTATTTTGCCCCCCCCCAAAAAAAACAGTTCCACTAATGTCTGTGTACATTCATCATTTAGAGTAACAGGCACACTTTGAAACTGTTTCATTGCTGTTGGTGTCAGTTTGTTTGTCTTTACCAAAAACCCATCAAACTTCTCTTCCAACACATGGATGAACATAAAGTGAAAGTTGATGTGTTTTCTTTGAAGGAAATTTAGTATTCACAGTCTGTTTTTCCCTTTCAGTGGCAAAAATATTTAGTATATCTATAATTAATTGAAAAAGTTGTATTATCTGTTTTGTTCTTGTCTCATTCACACACATTTATCTTTGCAGTTTCTGTATCTCATTGCCACCACCTACAACTACGCAGTCTTGCGGTTCCTGGGCAGAAAAGGGATTCGTTAGAAGTGGCAAGGCATCGTTCCAACCCTCCCTCATCATCTGGCATTGAGCTGGACGGTCGGCGAGTGCAACTTTCTTTCTCAGTGAAGCAGCAGTTTTCAAATCTGGATCCTCTGCAACTTGTTTTGATGTCAAATAACAGACAAATTTTTCTCATCACTGCTTTGTATGAACAACAAAGAGAGAGATGAAGATAATTCACACCTGGTAACGAGCTCCTGCCTGCTCCACAAGTCGCTCTCTCAGATGATTCTCTTGGCTTTGTTGTTCGTTTTCCTGTTGTGGGTTATATTTCTCATTTTATCCTTTCTGCGAGGCTTCCTTGGTGCTGATTGTGATGTATGATGTTTCATGAATAATTAAGAGCAATGACAGCTTGCTTTGCAAGTCATAACTGTGTGCGCTCTGTTCAGTGTGTGCTGAAGCACATATTCGTTCTGAATATCATTTTGCTGCCGCCTCATTATCACTATCTTGTGCATCAACATTGTGGAACTAAAAGTGACATTCAGTGTGTCAGTTTCCCTTTAAGCTTTTCACCTTTTAGTAAATTTACTGTGCATTTGGTCATGATCAATTTATGCTTTGTTTAAATAAGACTGTACAAGGAGGTGTTTTGGTTACTAGTTTTTGTTTTTATTTTGTTTTGTTTTTTTATGTCACTGTGGCCTTGATGCTTCTGTAACTGGTCTCCAGCTGACGAGTCACGTGTGTGCTTATTTGTAATGAGGGCTAATTAAACCATTTAAAACTGTTGTATTTGTCTGTAGTTTTATTTTAACCATTTACAACAGGCCGTGTTATTATCATTTATGTTTATTATGAAGTGTTTTATTGAAGCATCAGTGCTAATTACTGCTGACGGGTTTTATAATCACACAGTTATGAAACATGACAATACAACATGTGCTTTTTTTCAATAATAACAACTGTTAAGAAAAACTGTATTCAGAGTTAGGCCAGTATTGGTGAGGTTCACAGTTTAGATAGTACATTATTTACAGAATATGTTGAGTGGCAACATATTTGCTCTGGAAAATAATCATTTTTTGCAAGTTTTCATGAAGCAACCACGGCACTGGACCAGTTTTTCATGCAAGAACATGGGGGTCAGAAAATCTCCGAGGGCCGTCGCACAAACACCACACTGCAAAACACACACAACATTAACACCAGGCAAAACAAGAGCCACTAAACATTATAAATAGTTTATATGTAATATATCTAATTATAAATGGACAGTACGCTCTCTAAAGAAGATGAACAAACCTTAAGGCACTCTGGGTGGCAGATCAGCTCAGGCTCACTGAACTTTATCTTGACATTTCCATCAACGATTTGGTTACAAAAATGACAGGTTGCTATGTCTGTCCTGAAGAAGAGAATTGAAAACATTAGGATCTCTAAGTGTGCGGACATTCAATCTATGTAATAATAATTCATTGATTTAAGATGATAAAATGTTTGAAATGAGAAAACATGGACATTGGAGAGATTATGTAAGATATTGCAAACCTACCTGGACATGTTCAGAGTTTGAAGGGAATTTAGCTCTTCTGCAGGCTTTTGAAACACCTCAGAGCTAGAAAAGTTAAAAAATAGTCAAAGAATGAAATTCATTTCATTGCTCAAATAAAACGATGTCATCACACGAGCAAAGTGGATACAAATGATGTTGTTAGTTGTTTAAAAGGTTACTCACATGTTGGTAATATCACTCTGTTCCTTCAGCTCAAGCTTCTCTGGAAACGATTGTTCTGGATCCTCCACAGCTTTAGGAACAGCTTCAGCTGTGGGGGTCTCCGCGTCTAATGCATTTGTCAGATCAATGGCTCTGTCAACTAAATTATCACTAACACCTTCAGCATCTGCAGCAGGCACGGGTTGAACAGCATCCTCGATATTCAGCTCCAGCATGAAGTCTGCTGCATCCTCACGTGTTGCCCCGACACTTTGTTCAGCATTATCAGCAGACTGGGCTTCACACTCAACTACCTCTTCAGTTCTGCTCTCTATAACTGGCTCTGCCAGGCATGCAGACTCCACTTCACACTCTGCAGACCTGACAGGAGTTTCATCAGCAGGTGATTCAGATTCAGACAGATTACCGGGGACTGGTTGCACACTGGTAAGCAGAGCAGCCTCGTCTGCCGGTGTTGCATTATCAGCAGCAGGGGTCTCAGGAAATGACTCCACTTCAACCTGAGCAACAGTTTCAACAATTTCTTGATCAGCTGATTCAGGCAGAGGATCAGAGACTGGTTGTACAATGTCCTGTGCTCCAGCCTCTTCCCCTGGTCTTGCATTATCAGCACCAGAGGTCTCAGGTGTTTCCTTAACCTCAGCAATGGCTTCAACCATTTGTTTTGTATCATGTTCTGAAGGTGATAGCTCATGACTGCCATTTATAGTAGTTTCAGGAGTGTGATGATCAACTGATTCAGGTAGAGGATCAGAGACTGGTTGCACACTGCTCTGTGCGGCAGTCTCTTCCCCTGGTGTTGCATTATCAAAAGCAGGTGAAGTCTCTGGCAGGGTGGTCTCCAGCAACTCATCCACTTCGCCCACAACTTCAACATTTTGTTTTATGTCTTGTACAGGAGGACATGTGTCACAACTGCAATCTGTAGGGATTTCAGCTGCAGGCGGAGACAGTGATTTGTAAGCAGATTCTACCAATAAATCAGAAGCTGAAGGCACACTTTCTTGGAGTGAAGCATCTTCTCCTGGTTCAGCATAATTCACATCACTGGTCTCAGGAAACAACTCTGCAACAACCTTAGAAGCAGAAGTTACAATTTCTTCTTTTGGCTGTTGTGTGGAGAAATTATCTAAACTGTCCCCTATTGGCTGTCCAGATATTTCTCTACCCGCATCCTCTAGACTTGTTTCACTTGCTTCATGTGTACTGATCACAGATTCTTCTTGAAGTTTCACTTCAACTACAGGCGTAGCAGGAGTTTCAGCAGTGCCTGGACTCCCAACTGTGTCACCAACAGCCGCCACTTCTGAATCATGACTTTCCACATTAGCATCTGGGGAGACCTTATTCTCGTTGTGACCTGTGACTGACGGGTCAGTTGGCTCATCATCATGGCCATCCTTATCTTCAACAACTGTGTTGGTAGGTATTTGCTCAGATAACCCCAAAGAAGTTGCTGCCTCTGAGTTTTCATTAGCTGAAGAAGCTCTGTGGATGTCTTCTTTACCATGAGCATCTGCAGAGACCTCGGCAGATTCCTCACTGTGTTCCACATTTGTCTTGTCTAGTGGTAACTCGTGTTCCTCATTTATTTCTGCAACTGCTGGTTCTGGTGGTGTCTTACAATCTTGAATGACCTCTTCTGTGGCTGCTTTGGGCCTGTAACAAAGGGTGTTGTTCATTCTTTACTATATGCACAAAAAGATGCATTTAAAACCACATCAGCGGCATTTTTATTTTCTTAAATGCAAGTAAAGTTTTTCTATAGTTACATAAGATGTTCTCATATGCTAACTTTTTATCATCTGTGGTCTCCACTGCTGATCTCTTAAGCTGAGCATCTTTTGGGGCAGGATTAATTTCACAATTTTTCTGATGAACTGAATAACTAACACA
This sequence comes from Zenarchopterus dispar, assembly GCA_028564865.1. Lineage (NCBI taxonomy): Eukaryota > Metazoa > Chordata > Actinopteri > Beloniformes > Zenarchopteridae > Zenarchopterus > Zenarchopterus dispar. The sequence continues at coordinate 8,330,392 of JAOWBL010000006.1, read as the reverse complement.
AAGCACAGATTAAAGAAAACTTGTAAAATATAAACATCTATATGAACATTCATTATTTGGTTCAAATGTTAAGCTTTATCTAAGATAAATTATGTAAACCTTGAATTAAGTAAATCTGCTGGCTCACATTTTGCACAATTTATTATGAGTTAAAATTCAAAACACACATACCTGTCAGGAGGAATACATTCTTCTTTTTGAGGGGGAGGACTTTGGGAAGGATCTGTTGATCTAAAGGGTTAAGAATAAGAAAAATCAGTGTGTGACTCAGTCACCTTGTGTCTTGGTAATTACATCTTCAAAACTAGTTGAAAATTTCAACAGTTTTAAATGGCCTTATCTTAAAACTGGAATCGGACGCAAATGTTTCACTCTTGGAAAAATAGTAGATTTTCATTCAAGGGGCAATGTAAATCTACCGGAAAAGAGCAGATCACTTAAGAACTGTTTTTTTTATAAATATTTTTAGAGATTTCTTTTTCTGTTGGTTTCAGATGATCATTTTGTTTCTTCTTTTATTGGAGCCTGAGGTAATCCATACCCGTACAATGAATGTGTACAGAAAGTCTGTCCTGCCTTAGAGGTATGAACATGTGATCTCAGTGACTGATGAAACAAATTTAATAAATTGAGCCTTAAATGTCAACACTGCCGTTATTAACAACTTAAATATCACAAGAGGCATAGCTGTGAACCAGAGGTAGAACTGGTAAATGAGAGACACGCAAACTTGGGCAACAGTTCACCCTGCCTGCAGGAAAAAAACCTCTTATTACTGATGTAATTTCGGACTTGTACATTTGACTGTGGATTGTGAGGTAGTGATCCAGCCGTTGCTCACCCGCTGAAAATAAGACGTGTGAAGCAAGTCATATATTATTTACTGACCAGAGATAGATTATCCCTCATATCACACGTTGTGCTCGAACACGAAAAATGTTTGCATATTTGTCGTGTTTGCATATTTGTCTGATTTGTGTATCAGTATTAATAATTGAAATATGCAAACATGTCATGTACATAAATTGGTTCAGGTGGTTTTATACAAAAGGATTTTTAAAAATCATTGAGTAAATTATATATTTTCTTTTGTTCAGAGAGAGGCGTTGCTTTATTTCTCGTTATTACATTTAGTGTGGCTGGGCAGTTTTGGTTTTGTTTTTTTTCCCCCAAGTTTCGATACTTTTCTTTTGAAAAAACTCGACTTCCTGTTTTGTTTTAGTTGCCTTCACAGATGCTGAAGTTAGTTTCAGTAAGGTCTTTGAGACACGCTGACAGGTAACGTTTCTAAACATCATTCACATTGTTAAAATGTAATATCTTAATATTCTGTTAGTAAAGCCTGCATTTTGTCATTTATTTTCATGTTGTTTTGGTACTTGTTTTCCATCTAGAAATGTTTGCAAGCTACTCATAAGCCCCAAAGCCGAGTAGCCAGTACTTTTACAGCAGGTCAGCAGCAATGGGCCTCTCAACAATATTTTTTTATTAGGAGCCACTCGAAGAAAGTCTGAAGTATTAATTTGCCATTTGTGCCCCACCAGCCTTGATCTTGGATGGATTTGGTCCTAAAAGTAAAGAGAGAAAAAAAGAGTGGAATGGTCCTTTTTGCCATTTCACCGAAACAGAAACGATCTTCAGAGGGGTTGAATTTACTCAGCAGGTAGCACTTCCATGCTAGGCGGTAAAGTATGTTTGGTCCCACTATGATTGTAAATGCGTAACCTTCAATATTTGTTGCTGACAATGTCTATCGACTCGTATAGGATCAGCACAATGCACTTTTCATCGTTATTACAATCAATGTATCCCCAAACTCTCCACGTCTTTTGCGCGCCGTAGTTGACACACCGTTGTAAGGCGACGGTTCGTTACAGGACGCGTCGTCTTCTGTCTCTGACAAATATACCAAACAGTAGGAACATCTTTCTTGACCAGCAAGAGTTTAATGGTAGATGATGTTTTTTTTTAAATCATTCGTGGAGACGGCTTTGATTGTAACATAAAATAAAAGCACAGAAGGCTTTTGGTTTGAAGAGCCAAACGGACTTCTTCGTCACAAACCTGACCGGTGTTTGATCTGTGGTGAGTTCAGGGCCCCATTGGGTTCAACTTCAGAAGTTCACAATATCCAAAATGCAATAACGCTATTTGTGGTTAATTTGTGCCGATTTGTGAACAACAATATGTATTGTTGACTGACCTTTACATTTTATTTTCTATTTATTATTAACATTATTTTTGTATTAGTTTAAAGTTAAATAGTGTTTTTTTTGCAGTCAGACTTGTTATGGTGCTTTCATGCCTGTATTCGCTGTGCCATCCTAGGACACAAATGCCATCAAGAAACCATCTTGACAAAATCGGACGAAAGAAAAAGAAGAAATGGACGGAGGAGTCCATGGAGCGTGCACTGATAGAGGTGAAGTCAGGACGGTGCACGGTGAGACAGGCGGCCAAGGAGTTTGGAGTCCCTAAATCTTCACTTGGGGACCGAGTAAGTGGGCGGGTGACACCAGGGAGCCGCAGCGGGCCAGCTCAGCTCATCACTTCTGCAGATGAGGAGCTGTTGGTGGAGTTCTCCTTATACATGTCCAAGCATGGATTCCCACTTACCAAGCAGCAGGTGGTGTCCTTTGCATCCTCGATTTATAAGCGGCAGCACCGGAGGGTGGCATTTTCCAAACTGGGCCAGACTTGGTGGCTCAATTTTAGAAAACGACAAGAAAAGAATATTACAATTCAGCCAGCTGACAATGTTGTCCGTGGGAGGACGGCGTGCGTGAGGAAGGAAGCGGTGGATCAGTTTTTTTGCCTTTTGAGCACAGTCATAGATACACATGGGCTCAGAGACAAGCCTCGCCAAATCTACAACTGCCATGAAACAGGGTTTCAACTGGGCAGGAAGAGGGCAAATATCCCCAAATCTGCCACTCTGGGCTACAAGCCAGTGCCAGGCTCAAGGGACCACATCTCTGTCCTGGCTTGCTTTAGCGCAGCTGGAGAGGACATTCCTCCTTTTGTTATCTACTCAAAGGCCTATCCCGGAGGAGTATGTTACAAGACACAAGGCCCGACAAATGCCCTCTACGGGTGGTCAGACTCGGCGTGCATCAACTCAGACCTCTTTAAGAAATGGTTTCTGAAGCATTTTCTCACTCACGCACCAAAGGAACGTCCACTGCTTCTGATTTTTGATGGTCACAAGTCACCTGTGAACCTGGAGGTGGTGGAATCAGCTCGCAAAGAGAACATAATTCTTCTGTGCTTCCCGCCTCATTGCTCTCACATCTTGCAGCCACTGGACGCTGGTCTGTTTGTGGTTCTGAAGCAGCGCTTTGTGTCACTCACAGGTGAAGGCTGTCCCACTGATACTCACTTCGCAGTCAGTAAGAAAGATTTCTCGGGTGTATTTAAAAGAGCTTATCAGGTAGCAAAGGAAGAGGAAGGTATCCGAATTGTGAGGGAAGGCTTCAAGAAGTGTGGTATATACCCGCTGAACCATTTTGCAATTAATGGACGTAATTTCATGCCACACAACATTGGTCTTGCGGCTGGATCCTCCTTGTCGATATCTGCACAAACGGTGCACGCTGTGGGAGAGCTCACAGCTGCTGAAGCCTCCTCTTAGAAAATGGAAACTACATAATTGAACAGATCTTTAAATCTGAAGCAGTTTTGAATGGAACAACAGGAACAAATCGTGGCTATTTTTGGTGTCAAGGAAGCTGTTTTAAATTTCAAGCCTTCTCCAACGATTCCCTGTGCTTGTAAAAATATTAGGCACCTTAAATGAAATGTTCCCGGAAGGAGGAAACACGGGGAGGATGTTACTTCAGTTTAAGTGAATCACAAGGAAGAGACGATAGAAACTGCAGCTGAAGAAAAAATGTGACATCAGTGTTTTCTTTTGTCTTCCATGTAGTTAAGAACCTGACTGCTATCTAATCCGCTGTTGATGACAGTAAATACGTCAGGAGAGTGTGCAGAGTATACTGCTAAGCGTGAGAGTGCTTTACCCTTTTGTATAAAATTAGTCAGTTATGAGAAGAGTTAAATAATGTATTCTGAATATCCCTGCTAAGATCAAAGAAACACTGGGGGGGGGTCATATTGTCAAGTTGAACTGTTTTTCTCACTGAATTGTAAGAGAAACCAATATATGGTTTCGTTAAAATATAGCTTGAGATTCTAGAGGACTTATTGTGCTTTACTACAGAAGATTTGCCAAAGAGATTCACTCTTAAAACCTCTCACACGGTAATTTCTCATTTGATTGTAAAGCCTAACAAGGGCAGGCTTAATAAGTTATATTGGCTGGAAACCTACAAAGTCCCCTAAAGGGTTTGTTTTGTTTTTGTTTTTGTTTGTTTGTTTTATCTGGGCACCTCAAAACACAAATTGCTTTGCATTCCTCCTGATTAGAGACGTTTAATTTTTTTTTTTTTAAATGAAGTACACTGGTTCAGTCCATGAACACGTGGAGAAAATTATGTAACAGCCCGTCTTGGAGAAACTGAGAGATTTTGTCATTGCTGTGTTTAACTGCAGAAAGCAGCATTGGTTTATTAGTCAAGGTTTGGCATAAAATTTAACTGACCATCTGTTTTAAGTAAGTGCACATTTTTTTGAACAAAACATGAATGAAGATGGGATTAGAAACTGTTTTGGTAACCAATGCAAAGATGCCAGCAGCTGGCTGTGTGCTCTGTGTTCATTATGTCACTTAGTCATGTGGTACTTGGGTATAAATGCCTGGTTAAAAGATGTTAACACTGTGACAGCTGTAATGTTGAAGATAAAAGAGTCAATATTTTATCTCCTGGTTGTGATAAAGGGATTGTGCCTACACTACACTAAGGACAATACATTGCAGATAATATGGAAAGGAGAGATAACATGTCACTTAGTGCTCATTAGTCAATTTAAAAGGCAAATCTGACACAGGATCTAGCTGCTATTCCTGAGCACCGCTGCATTTGCTCTGTGTGTGGCTGTTATGATGGCTTTGTAGCTGGATAAGTGGTTCATGTTTTGACATGAGCTGCTGGTGTACCTCGCTCTATGGTGCTACTGATATCACCTTTCTTACTTGAACCTTCCACGAGAGATGTGCTACTAACGCACCGCTGCGGTTCAGGATTGGACCAACCTCAGTACAAGGCCCAGTCGGTCCGCCAACGACTTCCGAAACACAACCTCCTCGTGTTTAGTGTTGCATCCATCAAAAACAAATGCATCACGGCCAGTGTAGCAAAAATCGAAGCACAGCCACAGCTGCTGTCACTTTGACAGATGTGCCGTCCTGAGTCTTTAGTCATAATTACAGATGCAATCTGTCTCTTCAGCTGCCAGTAACTGGGCTGATGAACTGCCCCTACAGTTTTCTTTCTACATACAACAGGCCAGACTTGTCTCATGGACTTGCATTAGGCGATACCAGCAGCAGACTACTACATAATGCATTATACTGTAACATAATACATTTTATTGTGCCATAATACAACTTTTTCTTCATGAATCAGAGAAAGTGAAAATTCTATTGAGAAGTAAAAAGTTATTTGTTTGTTGTAACCTTTCAGATATGGTTATACTTTTCTTTTAAGTATTCCTTGCCATTAAACTGCAGAAGACATATTTTGTATCAAAATAATACAGGTCTGGAAAAATGTGACAACTTTACTAATGTGGAGGGGTTTGTTGAACTACTGTGTGTGATGTTGGCTATTGCCACAAAAAAACAATTTATCTCAGGGAGAAAAACAAAATAAAGATGTTTTTGAAATATAATTCAGTACAGATTTGTCTTTTGCTTCTGTCTTCACACTATATATATATATATATATATATATATATATATATATATATATATATATATATATATATATATATACACATATATTT
>JAOWBL010000006.1:8293219-8324388 GCA_028564865.1 Zenarchopterus dispar | reverse complement strand
TTTTTTTCTTTTATAATGATATTAAGTGTTTAAAAGGAACTGTGCCGTCGCCCTGCAGTTATCCCAGGCAGCCGACAGAGGGCGCCATCCCCGGGACCAGCTGTTGACTAGGACTGGGAGGCTTCTGGGAAAAGATGGCAGCTTCCTTTTGTTTCTGGGGATTTGCAGTACTCAGAAAGAGGATTTAAAAGCAGTCTTCAGTGGAAACACTCGTCTCCCGGTCGGAATTAGCACCCCCAGTTATCCAAACATTTAAACTGGGAGAACATGGAGAAGAGCGGGAGTGTCGACAGTTTGGGATCGAAACCCTCCTCCCGACAGCCAAGTGTTGATTCATTGTGCAGGTAAGCTAAATACTCCTTTTATAAAAAAAACCCTTTTTACGATAGCTGTAAGTAGTGATACCGCTACTCGGTTAAATATGTCATTTTAGTAACTGATATTAACGTGTCTTATCCCGGTGTTAGTCCTGTAATCTTTCTGAACCCTGAGTTATGACATATAGACGGGGGAAGCAAAAGGCAGGAAGACTTCTGATAAATCACTACAGAAGCGCAGTCTCTGTAGTCTGTATAGGGTGAAGACGTGTTTTTATCAACTCATTAGCTTCCACTTTCTGTTTAAAATACTTGGTTCTGTTTCCACATAGCATGAGAGAACTGAGCGGCTCTGAGAGTGGGTTGATTCACGACACGGGTGGGTGGATTCAGTCAGCACACATCAGTGTAATCCACTAAATCAGGACAAGTCTCATGAAGTTGTCTGATCAGACACTAGAAAATACCTGGGATGACTTTGATTTGTTTTTCCTTAGTGAAAAATACTTGTATTAGTCATTAGGATTCAGACATTAAAGGAGATATTAACATTACCTGTTTGTTTAGGGGCTTTTCAGCTGGATGATGATTGTTTACAGTTTATACTTTTATTTTAATATGGAAATAAATGTCTTACATTTGTTCCAAGCCTGAAGTCAAGCATGTTGCTTGTTTTTTTTTTTTAGCTGGTTGATGGATCTTTGTTGAGCACTAGTGTGCAGCATCATCTCAGCTTGTTCAGTCTGACCATCAGCTGACACGAGAGAGAATTTTAAATGTCCCATCTTTGTCATCTGTTCTCGTCAGCACTTCCACATCCCGCTCTGATCGGTCCGCCCAGGCCAAACCACAGTCCGCTTTGTCCTCCGACTCCATGTCAACCTCTGCAGAGCTTTCTCCAGAGCCCAGGGTTGGTATCCTGCATGCAGTTAAAAAATGTTCAATGTATGCGTTAAGATAATGTTTGATAACCAAAGCATGACTCTCCTCATTTATGCATGCCTCAGGTCAAGCCTAAAACCACCGGCAAGGTATACTAACCAGTAAATTCATGGTACATGGTTATATTTGAAGCATACATACGGTCGAGTGACTGCTGTAAAGTTATATATATATATATATATTTTTTTTTTCAGAAGGTGCACAGAGAATCAGACAAAGAAGAACCACAGCTACTTCCAAATGAAGCTGTGCAAGATATGGGTAATTATTATCTCTTTGTTTTGCCTCTATCACATCTCAAATCAAAACACCCCACGCATAAACAGATTTTTTTTTCAAAATCGTTACTAGATACAGTACTAATATGAAATGAATTCATGTTTTTTCTTTTTTGTTTTATAGCACAAGATATCACCTACTTCTGCCCCTTCACTGGAGCACTGAGGGGAACAGTGACAGTTACCAACTACAGGCTTTTCTTCAGATCTACAGACAGGGTACAAGTAGTGAATATTACAACATAAAATAACTACTTTAATTATTTAGGAATACTTTTGTAAGTTGTGCTTGGCTTCTAGGAGCCTGGATTTCTGTTGGATTTGCCTCTTGGGGTGGTGAGTCGAGTGGAAAAAATTGGAAACGTTTCAAACCGCTGTGATGTGTCCTATGGGATAGTCTGCAAGGTGAGTGTGCTGTGGAGATGATTTAAAAGAACTGCAACTAATCAATGTTTAGAGATCATAGATGGAAAATGGAAAAGTACATAATGGTAGCAGTTAAGACAGAGATGTGTGAAAAAATATAAATACAATAACAATGAATTGGAATGAGTTGATTTATAATCAGATTATAAAGAAAAGACAGGTGTGTAACTAAACTAATTGAATTTAATTCCACTGTATTTAATTGTACTTACATTAAACTTCCTTACTTTCTCTGTAAAGTGCCCTGGCATTATTTTTGATGTGAATCAGTGCTATAAAGATGAACTGAACTGAATTTATATCAATTATTTAAGAGTCAGTGAACCTCTGAAAACGGAAAGCTTTATTACAAGTTCAGTCAGTGGTCTTTAACATTTTAGTGCTATAAAAATATATTTGCATAATGATGGTAGTAGCAGGGATGGACCATCATTTGGGATGGACCATCATTTGCTGCTCTGCCTTTCTGCAGGACATGCGTAACCTACGATTTGCACATAAACAACTGGAGGACACCCTCAGGAAGTCAATTTTTGAAGTGCTGATTAAATTTGCGTTTCCTGTTTCCAATGGGCTGGTGAGTGTTTTTCAGTCACACTAGCGCTGTTGCCACTGTACCACAACATCATCCACTAACTGATTCACTTCTCCTCTGTTCTCCGTAGCAAATATTCGCCTTTGAATATGGTCAAGTCTTTCCTGAAAATGGATGGAAAGTGTATGATCCTGTTGCAGAGTACAAAAGACAGGTACTTAAAGTGACACGCTCCAAATATCATACTAGATATGGAAGGAAGGCGTTTACAGCAGATGCTGTTGTGTTTTTTTGTCAAGGGTATACCCAATGAAAGCTGGAGGTTAACGAAAGTAAATGATCACTACGAGCTGTGCGACACCTACCCATCCACTCTGGCCGTACCTGTCAACATACCAGATGAAGAGCTGAAGAAAGTGGGGGCTTTTCGTGCCAAGGGGAGAATACCTGTAAGTAGCTGTTCTACGACTTTAATGCATTTGTCCAGAATGCTGTGCTACAGTTCTCTTACACTCTGCGTGCAGGTGTTGTCATGGATCCATCCAGAAAGCCAGGCTACAGTGACGCGCTGCAGTCAGCCGATGGTTGGGGTGAACGGCAAGCGCAGTAAAGAGGATGAGAAATACCTCCAGGCGATCATGGATGCCAATGCTCAGTCCCACAAACTCTTCATTTTTGATGCCAGACCCAGCGTCAACGCTGCTGCCAACAAGGTTGAGTTTTCTAAATCTTTAAAACAAAAAAAAGACAGAGATACGAGGGATGTAATAATTGATGCCTAACTCAGTAAGCACTTGGGAAAATTGCCACTTGTTCTAATGGTTGCATTTGTTTTCTTTTGAAATGCATCCATTAAGGGATTCGTACAGAAACTTCACACTCCTAACAATAAAGACTTATCGACTGTGCAATGGAAACTGCAAGTTTTAACATACATTTTCTCACAAGTTGAAGAAATGACATCAGTGTGGAGTTATCGTTTTAATCTTTGGAGGATTACAACGGCAAGGAAAATGTTAGCCACAATTTCTGAAAAAATAAAAACCCTCATAATTCTCCTGATTATGTGTATGGTGTTAAGTAAATTGTTGGGAAATGCTCTACTGATAACCATTGCAGGGAAATGCAGGAGGTGTCTAAGCAGCCTGCAGGCTGGGCCTGAAGAAGATGTCACTTTTGAGGTCTGAAAAGAGGCAGAAAATATAATGATTTCAGGTTTTTTAAGTATAAACTCTTATAAAAAATGGAAAATACCATAAGAACCATAGTAAAGTTTCTGCAGTTTCCTACCTGGGACCCCTTCTTAAGCAGAAAATGTTTAGAAGTTGTGATGTAATGTCACTTCAGCACATCAGCTGTTTAGTTGATCCCTCCCCAGCTGATCTTTTTTTTTTTTTTACTATTATGTTGTTTTCCACAGATGAAAGGGGGTGGATATGAAAGTGAAGATGCATATCAAAATGCTGAGCTTGTGTTCTTGGACATTCACAATATCCATGTGATGAGAGAGTCTCTCCGCAAACTGAAGGACGTTGTCTACCCCAATATTGAGGATTCCCACTGGCTTTCCAACCTGGAGGCCACTCATTGGCTTGAGCACATCAAGGTGAGCGGATAAGAATGACATAAAAACGAAGACGCTTGATTACTGACAGTCGTGTCTGTGCCATGTGCCAAATATCGGTGTGTTTGTAGTTGATCCTGGCAGGAGCTCTCAGGATTGCAGACAAAGTGGAGTCGGGGAAAACGTCAGTGGTGGTGCACTGCAGCGACGGCTGGGACCGCACGGCTCAGCTCACCTCCTTGTCCATGCTCATGCTGGATGGTTACTATCGCACCATTCGAGGCTTCGAAGTGCTGCTCGAGAAAGAGTGGCTCAGTTTCGGTCATCGCTTCCAGCTGGTAAGTGAACAATCTTATCTCCTTTGCCATTTGGAAATCCGAGCATAAGGTCACAAGGCATTTCTAGCCGTAAGTACATGACAAATGTTCCCTCTGATTCTGCCAGCGCATCGGCCATGGTGATAAAAACCACACAGACGCAGACCGTTCACCTGTTTTTATTCAGTTCATTGACTGTGTCTGGCAGTTGACACGCCAGGTAGGCAACGCACATTTAAGTCAGGTGTGGGAATGTATTTAAAAAGATTCTAAAAGATGATAATCAAGTTGTTTTTATGTAAGTTTCCTGCAGCTTTTGAATTTAATGAATACTTCCTGGTAACCATCCTGGATCACCTGTACAGCTGCCTGTTTGGAACTTTCCTGTGTAACAGCGAACAGCAAAGGTTGAAGGAAGTAAGAGCATTTTGTTTCTCACAGTAGCATATTTATATGTTTAAACTTATGTCATGACCCCTACATCTGAGACAATGATGCTTGCTGATTAGTACATGGTGTCCTAAAATGAAGAAAGTGGCTATAGAACAGAAGAGGTACTAGCACCAAATCAAATATGGTCTTGTACATTTGAGACGTTTATCCTTTTATTTTACAGGAGATTCCCAAGAGATCAGTCTCGCTGTGGTCCTATACTAACAGCCAGCTGGAGGAGTTTACCAATCCTCTGTATGTGAACTACTCCAACCATGTGCTGTTCCCGGTAGTCAGTTTGCGCCACCTAGAGCTTTGGGTTGGCTACTACATCCGCTGGAACCCTCGCATGAGACCTCAGGTATGCTATAAAACCTGCTTTTTCTTTCCTTCACTGTCTTTAGGCACCAGCCCTTCTCCTGAGCTTTACCCCTATTCTTCCTCGTCCAAGGAACCTATTCATCAGCGCTACAAGGAGCTGTTAGCAAAGCGTGCCGAGCTGCAGAAAAGAGTTGACGAGTTGCAGCGGGAGGTGACAAATCGCTCGGTTTCCTCTTCCTCTGAGCGGGCAGGCTCCCCGACACGCTCCATCACTCCGGTGCAGACCTTCGTTTGACACGACGTCACGCTTGTGACCACCACAGAAGCAAAGGAGATCTACATGCGAGAGGGTGTCACGCACTAGCCGTCATGAGGGCTACATCAGAAGCCTTGAGGGACCCGTTTACCAAACTGCTCTTTTAGGTGGCTCACAACTTTTGATACACTATGAGCAAAAGTGTGAAAAAGCAGTGTATCGTATTTGCATTTCTCAGAAGTCATGTAGAGTCAGCCTGCAACACAGCGAGTGTGATCTTTCTCAGAAAACACGGGACTACAGCCATACGTTACTCTTCCTAATTGGCGAGACTCCAGACGGCATATAATCAAAGTAAGAGAGCACGGTGTAGCCTTATTGACCTTACTTACAACTAGTGTGTGTTCAAATATAGTAATTATTACTTGAGTTAAATGTTTATGCCTTATAAGTCTCATAGAAACACACTTCATTCATTGATAGTCATTTCAAAGAAAAATACATCTAGAAAAAAAATTGGAGATGCATAATTTTTAAAAAAAAATCAAGATTAGAAATTAACATTTTTTGGCAGTTTTATTGATTTGATGCTGTTGCTAAATGACTGCAATGTTGGCTTCCTCTAACAGTGAAAAAATATTTGCATTTTATGAATCCATAATTTGTTATGAAAGACATTCCTTTCACCAAATGATTCTAGCTTTGTAAGTTTCATTTTTCTAGTAGCAGAAATTATTTATTATCATTTATAAGTGTATTTATAACTCTTAAACAGTCTGTTTCTCATGTTCTAGTCTCATGATTAGAACTTTCTCCGTGCAACACTAATAAGCTGCAAAGAAATATGCAAAAATGTGTTTGCGCCAATAATTTGTAATTATCAAGGGGTTTTGTTTTGCTTTTTATTTTTATCTTGTTTTGTTTACATCTCTTGATGCTGCAATTTACAAATAGTATTTGTTTCATGAGCAATAGAGTGGGTGGTAACACTAATGATGTAATAAATCCTCATATGAGTGCCTGCTCTGAATAGTTGAGAAAAATGACAAAAGGATAGTGCACATAGTTAATAAGTATACTGATGGCCGCTAGCACCTTCTCTGCACATGTGAATATTTGCATGAAACATGCTCCTCTTTTAACCGTTAGTGTTTTAAATGATAGCTGGCACTGCCCTTATCTCCAGATATGCTTATGATCTTGTTGATAAATGCAAGATAAAGAGTGCCTTTCATAATCATTTAAGAAAGATGAAGCCACGAGTGAGCTATGTTTATAGAGCAGTTGAATACTGGACCATGTTGTCTCTACAGAGTCTGTTTTATCTTTCCGCTTCTTTTTTTTTTTTTTCCTTAGATAACCTATACTCATTAACACTCATTATTCCTATGGCTTTTGTATTCAGTTCATGTGTCTACTTCTATTTGTTTGTGTACATCTGTGTACACTCAGTCTATAATTTACACTATTAAAGTTAAACACTTCCACATAGTGAGACTATATGTGTTAACCCACTTCAAGACTTGAATTTGGAAAGTGATTTAATATAGACAACAATTGTACTTACAAATGTTACACTGTATTAAAATGTTTAATAAAGGTTCTAATTCATTATATGTAGTCTTTTTTTCTTGTTTTCTCCTCATGATAGGAGCTCTGACTAATGGAAAAAGTTTGTTTTCCCTTTCTGACAAACTGTGATGTGGGGATTGTTATGAGATTATGTGGGGATCTCAGAGGTCAAGAAGGCATATACTGGGTCAAAAAGTCCAAGATGTAAGTTGGGGTAAGATCATGTACGGCTTTGAAGTTGATCACTAGAATTTTGACAATATCGAATCTAACAGGAAGTTAAGAAAGGGTAGCAGATTCAGGGGGATGTGTTCAGGCATTTTTGTGGTATACCTTTTTTTTAAATAGGAGGCAATGGAGGGAATCCTGACTGATCCTTGAGTACAGTGAATTACAGTAGTTCAGTTAAGAGTAGACATAACTTTTTGTAAGTCAGCAGTTGAAAGAAATGACCTGACTTTAGCAAAAAAGCTGAAAAAAACAACATTGAACTACATGTTTGACCTTGGCATCAAAACTAAGATGAGAGTCCAGTATTACACCTAGGTTTCAAGGTGTTTGTTTGATATGTGAGATATTGCCAACGCTAGAAACGATAGAACTGACATCGCTTAGGGAACCAACAAGAATGACCTGATGTTTTTGTCATTGAACATCAGCGAATTATGGGCCATCCAGGATTTAATGTCAGACAGACAGGCTGTGAGATTTGCAAAGCTGCTAGAATCTGTGTGTTTTATGGGCATGTTCCCCTAGGAAGCAACAGCATAAAAAATAGTTTTTATAATATGGTCCTGATTAAATTGGCCTGATGGTAGCATGTAAATGGAGAACATGAGGGGACTAAGTACTGAGCTCTGTGGTACACCACAAATGAGCTGAGCAACGTTGGAGATGTACTCATTGAGATTGACTGAAAAGGTTTTGTTAGAGGGATATGAACCTTATAAGCAGAACTCTTAATTCTAACCCAGAACTCCAAACAATGGAGAAGGATGTCGTAGCCAACAGTATCAAAGATGGCACTTAAATTTAAACGTATCAAAATTAAACATTCAGCTCTATCTGCACTTAGCAGTATGTCATTGGTCACCTTAACAAGGGCTGTCTCTGTGCTATGAAGTGCTCTCAAAACAAAGTAAAACTATTGAAAATATTATTTTCTTTCATAAATTATATCTATTATATCTATCTAAAAATCCAGAGACAAATCAAAAATCTTTAACATAACAGGACAGACTCTGTGTGTGTGTGTGTGTGTGTGTGTGGGGGGGGGGGGGGGGGGGGGGGGGGGGGAACCTAACTTGATTTAAGTGTGCTATGTGTAACTTCAGGTGGTAATTTTTTAAAAAATTTAAAGAGTTGGATATTTTGGGTTTGTTTCTGTTTAAGACTGAACAGTGTCTTAGTGGTTAGCACTATTGTGTGACAGTGAGAAGGTCCTGGTTCAAAATCCCAGATGGGGTCTTCTGTGTAGGCTTTTTTTCTTTCCCTGTGTCTCCCCTGTGTACTCTACCTTCTTTTAAGCCTAAAAGTTGCATATTCAGTTATTTAGTGATTTTAAATTGATCATAAAGTGAGTATATATAGTTATCTGTCTCATTTGTCTCCATGTGGAGCTGTGATGGAATAATAAAGGTTCTGGGTATGCGCTGATTTTTGCTCAGTGAGGGCTAGGAGAGGGTCCAGCAGAATCCAGGAACCCTGAAAAATTAATCAACTTTCTGTTTAAAGTATAAATTTACTTTAAAAAATTTTTTTAAAGAAGCTTTTGGCAATAATTGTATTCAAGTTTTCTTGGAACAAAGCTTCAAAACGACTTTTGACAACACTATCCTTAAATGATTAAAGAGGACTGGATAAAATTCTGATGACAGGGCTGAATGTAATTGTGTCAACAAACTATAATGAAAATAAATCTAAGCATTGAGATTCCAGTACATGGCGTACAGAAGTAACAACAGGGACAATGTCTTAATGTGTAAAGTCACCTTTTGAAACTTAGTAGGCTTTAACAATGTGAACATTTTGAATTAAGGACATGATAATTACAAGTAAAAATAGTCATCATAAAAAAATATTGAATAAAGAAATATTCGGATAAAAAATGTTTTATGAGCTATTATTTATTTATTTATTTTAATATCCTGGTTATTTCTGACTTGTCAAACTAATTTTTTTTTAAATCGTCAGAAAGTGAGGAACGCTTGACTATAACTCGACATCTGATTGGCTCAGCTCATTTGAAACTGAGATCCCGCGGACGGACGTTGTGTCGCGATAGGTTTCTTTTCTTCTTCGGGAGCTGTCGGCAGCTTCCGGTTGCATGACGGCTAGTAGATACAAAAAGAGAGAAGGAGGAAAACACAAGAAAAACCTTTCTCTGCGAGAACAGCGGAAACTTAATCTTAAAGGACAAACTGTTATGAACGGATTGTCTTTGTGCCGACGTACCCAACAACGGACCCTAAGCCATTGCCGCTGTAAAAGGCGGTGAAAGATAAAGGATATTTGGAGTTTATTGTTCTTCGCTTGCTCGCTCGAGCTAAGCTATCTGTGTGCTGTTAAATAACCGAGTTAGCTCAGATTGGCAAACACTGGATGCCAGCACAGCGTGTTCCTGGGTCTTAGTGCAGCGGGCGTCTTTAAAGGCAATATCACGGTTAATCCGTTCAGTTTGCAGCTGGACTCTGCTGTCCTCTTTTAGCTCCGCGGCTTCGGTTAGGCGAGAATGGCAACGTCGGCTCTGTACGCCTGTACGAAGTGTAACCAGCGGTACCCCTTCGAGGAGCTGTCGCAGGGCCAGCAGCTGTGCAAGGTTGGGGAGTGTGTGAGATCGAGGGGTGACTGTTGACAAGACACAAACAAATAAGAACTGAAAGTGTGCAGAGAGTTATTGCCGCCCCGGGAACACGATATCACGACAAGCAGCAGGTTAGCTAGGCTCGGATTATGTAACAATTTAGAAAACAGCCGTATTAACCTAACCATGTTTAGACCATGCCTTATTATTCTGATCATTAAAACTACACTGGAATTACAACACCAAGACTCGATCAATGTTTGTGAACGAGTCTTTAGAGCTATTGCACTCCTAATTATATTGACACTACATGTTTGCCAACATGTTGCTGTTGCAGTGATTTTCTTCGGTCTAGATAGGAGGAGCAGAGCACTTTCTTTTGAGACACAAACAGCTTTCATGAAGAAAAACAGTCCCAGAGCTCAAGAAAAACCTGTTCTTTAGTTAACTGTCCTCCAACATTTACACTTGTCATCTTTAGATTAATTGTAGAATTTCTATTTTTAAACGATTAATTCAGTCATTTGTTGAACATAAAACTGCTGCCAGTGTTTTTTTTTTCTTTTGAGGGTTTGTGAAACTTGAACAGAAAGATCCTTGTTTTTGTTTTTTTTTAATTGAAGAAACAGTGTAGAATAGCTGCCTCATTTTTTTTAGATGTTTTCATTTCTATAGATGTTGTAGACTAGAAATTTTACACCATACACACCCAAACAAATCTTGTCTCAGACATGTCCCCCATAGATGTATTTACTTAGGTTTTTGCATCAAAACATTGATATTTCTTTGCTTTGGTTCCAGGAATGTCGCATCGCACACCCAATAGTGAAGTGTACATACTGCAGATCTGAGTTTCAGCAGGAGAGGTGAGAAGTGTACCCCAAATTAAGATTTCCATCTTTTACAAATATTTTTTGATGGCTGATTTTAAAGTCGTTGTGAGTTCATCTTTATTCTTTTACAGTAAAACAAATACAATCTGCAAGAAGTGTGCCCAGAACGTCAAACAGTTTGGAACAGTGAGTAGATTTCTCAGAAATGTTCTTTTTAACATATGTTTTATTCGCTGGCTTCACTGTCATTAATTGCTGTGAAGTTGTCGTTTGCTTTGCTTTTGGTAAACGGGATACTAAACAAAGACGATTTCAAACTGGACTTGGCGTGTTGAACGTTTGGAGATTAATTTGAAGGGTTTTTTTTTTTTCTTCCACAGCCAAAACCCTGCCAGTACTGTAACATCATTGCCGCTTTTATCGGGACAAAGTGCCAGCGTTGTACTAATTCAGAAAAGAAATATGGACCTCCTCAGACTTGTGAGCAGTGCAAACAGCAATGCGCTTTTGACCGCAAAGAGGAGGGCAGAAGAAAGGTATAAATCTGTCACAGAAGTAGTCTGAGCAGACAGCAAAAGTGTTAAAAATTTTATGAACTCTATTTTTTTTTTTAATGTGTTACAGGTGGATGGAAAGCTGTTGTGCTGGCTCTGTACTCTGTCCTACCGCCGTGTCTTGCAGAAGACCAAGGAACAGAGGAAGGGCTTCGGATCTTCCAACTCTTCATCCCTGAACGAGAAAGACCACCACTCCAGATCGCACCACCATCATCACCATCATCACCACCACCAACACAGACACAGCAGTTCTCACCACAAGTACGTTCTCTGTTATGCCACCTCTCTCTTTAGGTTCTGTCTCCACGATCCTGACGCTGTCACGGTTGTCAGAGTACTTGTGTTGATTTTACTCAAGTCATCTTTCAATCAGAAGATTGTTGTTGGAGCTTTAACTCCTCTGAAGTGTGTTTGGGGAAATGAGCAAAAGCCCCCATAAAATGAATAGTTTTATATACATCTAAAAGGCACTTTATAAATGTGGACCATTAAGTTACAAAGGTTACCCCTCTTTCACAGACTGAGTGGAAGCCTGAGTCCTGAGCAGGACCCGGGACTGTGGAAGCAGAGGTACAGATCTCCTTATTTAAGTTACACGATGGACTTGGCAAAGTATTTTTCTGCCCGCAATTTTACTTGCATATCATTTTGCTTTGCAGCCATAAATCATCTTCAATCCAGAAGGAGACTCCAAAGAAAAAACCAAAATTGGAGATGAAGCCATCCAACGGGGACAGGTATTTTGAGGCTCATTTTTAGCAGCTCTATGGTCATCTGAGGGTTGTGGGGAGTTGGGAGCTCCCTGAATGACTGCATGCCTTAGTATGTTTTGGTTTTTTTTCTCTCTCTCTCTCTTCTCTTTGCTGGGTATCATAAGAACACTGAAGTAATGTGACAACTAGCTGATGGATGGTAGAGTAAATGTGTAGTAATTCCTTCACTGCATATCAATTCATAACAGCTAGGATTCACTGTTGCCTTCATTCCACTTATATTTATTTAGAGGATTTTTGTGTAGTTGACTTTTTTTCAAAACCTTTTTGCAGTGGTGGGTTCTGGCATTGCTTTTGAATGTTTAGCCAATCCACGTGAAGTCATGTTGGTTGGATCGACACCTGAGCAAGTAAAATCATTTAGATCGATACTGGTACAGTTGATTCACGACTAGTTCCTCTCCTGATGGAGAAACTTCTGCTTTTAAGTATGACTGTTAAAATAAAAATGAGTAAAAGTTTGAACTTCAGTCACAGTTCCTGCAGTGCAGACACTCATTAAAAAAGGACTTTAATAGTTCTGAGAACTGTGGAAAAGTTCCTGCACTCTTAAAGCGGGTCTTGCAGCTGTTGGAAAACTTGATCTTTTGGCATGTAACTGCTCAGATATTTTTTTTTTTTTTGCAAGTTTTCATGAATGTCTTGGTATTGACTTTATGCTGTTTATTCTATTTTTTAATGTTATCCCAACAGTGGTTCCATCACCCAGTCCATGGATTCTGGTGGAACGGACAACTTCATCCTCATCAGCCAGCTCAAAGAGGAAGTGATGTCCCTGAAGAGACTTTTGCAGCAGAGAGATCAGACCATTCTTGAGAAAGACCGAAAGGTGGGCTTTCAGATTTGCTCCAGCATTACTGAATCAAAGCTGCACAAGTGTGGGTTACTTTCATTTGAGTGATGTTTTGGTTTAATGATGAAATTCTCCTCCAGCTCACAGAACTCAAAGCGGACTTTCAGTACCAGGAATCTAACATGAGAGTGAAGATGAACCAAATGGAGAAATCACACAAAGAAGCAATGGAGCAACAACAGGTAGGAATAATACATATTTTTGAAGTGGTGTTTCATAAAACGCTCCATGTGCCAAGTTGTTTTAAGCATCATATTTGGCTTCTGGTGAGCTGTTTGCTGTTTAATATTTTCTGAGAAGTTTCACATCTTTCAACTTCTCTTCAAGCAATAAAGCTCGTAACCTGTCTCTATTGTGTCAGTTTTATTCTTTCATATGTGGACATTCCACGAATGTGTGGTAATATCTTTACTAGCTACTGCTGTTGCTTGAAAAGCAAGAACTGGCTGATGTTAGGAACGGGCCTCTCAGATTTTTCAAGCAAGATAAGACTGTCATGCACACTGCAACTTTGACAGTTTCGTTACACTCACTAGCACATTATCTGTATGGAAGTTTACTATAAGTGTTAAAGGCAAATGAATGTTCCAGCATGATTCATAAATGATCTACTTTTAGGATACATTTCCACTCTGTTTCCATGGTTACACAGAGAGTTTCAGCTTGACAATTTTCCCGTCAATTTGTGATGTTCACTTTTCAGTCGTTCTGTTCAGCACCGACATGCTCCTTGTCCTGGGTGCATCGGTTCAGTCTTGCCATTTTGATATAATCTTGTAGTATGAGATAAATGAGACCAAAAATCTGGATTTGAGCTTAATGTTTCCATTAAAAAATCCTGGTCTAATTTTTGGTTCTTGGAAGATGTTTCGCCTTCTATTCAGAAGATTTCTAAATCGAACCTCTAACACGGTTAATGATCTGTTTCCACAGGCCAAGAACAGGGAACTGATGAAACAAGTGGCCGCCCTTTCAAAGGGCAAAAAGTTTGACCGGACAGGAAGTTCTCTGCTCTTGCCCTAACAGTAGGTTGGCCAATGGGTAACAACACAGAGCGGCTTCATTTTTGTAACACTGTGAAAGTCTCTCTCCTGTTTCCTCATTGCCATCTACATCAATTACTTCTGAATTGACCAAGCCAGAAACCATGTTGTACATGGAAATCAGTTGTTAAATTGAAGAAACTTCTCTCTAAATGTCAACATATTTTAGATATTTTTTTTGGAGACTTTCCCTCAGGATCATGGAATACAACTTTCGATATGGTGGAGGATGGAGGCCTCTTTTTCAACACTGCCGGGCCAAAACATCAAGGCGTGGTGTGCTTGTGTGGATACCATTCTGGTGACTCGATGTATCCACTTGAATTTTATGGATGTCATGCATTTATTTATTCAACTGTATTTCTTAGCTTTTTTATTTCTTCACAACATACTAAGAATATCCCACATTTTGGGGGTTTTCTTCAATAGCAATTAGTTATATTTTTCTAAATGGATGCGACTGTGGAAGACATGCTCTCATTAATGGAGATCGTGTGCAACCTTACAAAGTATGCAAATGCCAGATGGGTTACCAGTGAGCTGCTTCTCACCAGTCGAGACCTCTTTAACAATTCAGGAGCAACCAATGAGGAGTCCGAACAGCTGTCTGATCGATGTCTCTTGGCAGCCTCTTTCTCACTGTGGGACAGCTGTAGTGCTTTGTCGTTTCTCTTTAGTGGAACGATTGTAACTCTGCATGATTTTACTGCCAGATACCGGATGGCATTGTGGTCAGACTTCTTCCTTGCCCCCCTTTTAAATTTGTTTTTTAAGAATCACTTGTAAATGTATTACTGGGGTCAGCCATTGTATTTAAACTATCGCTTGTATCTGTTTTAGTGATTAAAAGTATGTGTATGGTGAGGCCAGTTGAATTTAACATGTCTGTAGAAAATGCTTTTTAAAGGAACACACCCACCACTCTACATTACTGGGCTGGTTTCATACTGTGGCGTTCAGGATCACTTTTGTACTTTTTCCAATCTTGTTTAAATCTATTAAAACTGGCTAAACTGTTACTGTATGCTTGTTTTATTTATTTATTGCAACTATTTAGCTTTTAACTTACATAATTTGATCTATTTCAGTATACAAGTGTACAGATTTAGTAAGAATGGGGGTAGAAACTTGGCACTTCCACTGAGCAGCTTGCCACCACTCAAGGATCACCGCTGTACTTTACAAATGCAGTTTGTTATAAGCTACCTGGTCAGACTCAGTGTTTAAGTGACTAAATCTACAACCTCAATTCCAAAATTTTTGGAACAATAAATGTTAATTAAAATTGAATACAATGATTTGCAAATCTCACTGTATTAAATTATCTTTGGCCCAGAAAAGACGGTAGGATTTTACAATTGCGTTCACATTGGCATCCCCTTTGCATGATGGATATTTAACCTTCATTTAGTGAAAGCAACATGAATTGTATTCCACAAGCTATCAGAGTTCATGAAGTGATTTTACATAATCATGCTTCTTTTTCACAGATTTATTTATTTTAAGAAGGTGGGAATATTTAAAATGTTCAAATAACATGTCTGGAGTAATTGAATGGCAGAAAGTACAATAAGAAATACTGACAATGTTTGCTGAATAGAAACGTGATGGATTTAGTTTTATTCCAAAATTAAAAAAAAAAAAAGAATTGTTGGCTAGCTGTGGTGGGTTTAACCCTTATGGTACTAAACTGGAGCTCCATGGAAAGTCCTGCTGTTGAAATAAAAGACAAGGTCATTATTGGCAAAGCCTTTCATATTTATGCAATAATCTGTGGACGAATTAAACCAAAGAATTGTATTGGAGTGCAATGCATCAGTGTGTGTGTCTGCAACGAATTGAAGGCTACAAAAGAAATCAAAATTTTACCTGAGGTTGTTTTGCTGTTTCTGATATTGGATGTATTTGTTATATCAAGGCAGTTATGAAGTAATAGCATTGGTATTTTAGACTGTGATACATTTTCTCTGTCAAATCATGAGGCTTTTCAGGTAGATAACTAACCCGAAGTACAAAAGAGAGAAAAGAAAAAGCTATTGTGTTCAAGCAACAGTAAGTCCTCTCCTAGATCCCGTTAAAACCATTGCAGAGAGCTGAAATAACCTGATGCCACTTCATAAAAACACGCATGCAAACCTATAAGAGCCAGAATGAAGAGCAATTTTAGACCAGGTAGCTCCTCTTCATGTGTCATCTGTAAAAAGAAAATTATATTTTTGAATGCATAATCTAACAACAACAAAGAGTACACTGGCAAAATATATGTGATTTCTTCAGTAAATAAATTATAAAATGACTTATTTAGATAACTTTCATTATTCTTTCCTCCGATTCAAACAAAAGTAGGAGAATGAAAATGAAGGAGTGCCACTGTTCCTTACCGTTCCGAGCGGCACCTGAACGTCTCACATAGTTTTTCCGGGTCATTTGAAGCTTCCGCTAGCTTACCTGTAGATTGTAACAGCTTGTGCTTGTGACACTTGAACAAAAACAAATGCTTGCATAGGACGTAGTTCTGTCAAGGTCCCTTAAATTCATTTTTTCCATTTAAATTCAGACGTTTGATGTGGATAAATATGGAAATATGTGATGAAACAACGTAGTTAATGTATGACAAAGTACCAGATACAGCTAGCAGTAGCTAACTTTTAGCTGTTTCAAGCAGTAAATGTGTAAAAGTGGCTAAAACCGAAACTCATCAAGTCTGAAGAGAACCCCCCCAAAAAAGGTTAGTATAATCTAAATCTATGACGATGTTCTTCTCATTTCATGATAAAATGAATGACTAGTAAAAGCGTCAGTTATGTTTTTTTATTTGTGACAGAGCTAACGTACTGTTGTCAGTTTTGTTTTGTAACTTAAGACGCCTCCAGATAAAATCAAGTGATAAACCTATGTAAAATAATCAGAAACGGTAGTGTAGCGACAGTCTCAGCTGGTGGGAGCTGAAACAAAGATTAAAGCAATTATAGTTGCTGCGGTATTATTTAACAGACGCGATCAGCTCAAAACAGAATTACTGTTGTCTTATAAAATAAGCGACCCAATATCGCACACACTAAATAGTTTAATGACGAAGATGTTTAGAAACTATATTTCATGCTAGCATAAGATATTTGGATGCTTTTAGAAAGGATTGCTATTTCTAATAGCTAATTCTCCTGGATCAGGAATAGTACAACAAAAGTAAACAAACCTACAAAATAAACATCCATTTAATTAGTATGCCTTCAGTTCTTTCACGGTCCTATAAAAATGTTTTTAAAAATACAAAGCTGAAATTGACAGCCTTGTCAATTTAATTATGTGCTTATGAAAAATCCATATATAGATATAGTTGTTTACAGGGAATGAGAATTACATGATGTGAAACCAAACATAAATATGAAAAACCTGCACAAATTCACACTTTACTTTATCTTTGTTTTTTTGTTTTGTTTTGTTTTGTTTTACTAATAAGTATTAACAAGTAAATTATTGATTTCCAATTATTACCCATTATCATGTGGCTTGGGTTGGTGCTGTATTTAATGAAGTTGTCCCAGTTATTGTGTTGCTTCTATTGAAATTCAATGCAGGATCATTCAAGAACACAGATTCCTCAAACTATTCTTGCAGGTCAGTCCGATGTAAACATTAGCTCAAATGTTTCTGCTTTGTGTGTTATATTTGCAGGATGTCGGATTCAGATAGTGAAGATGACCAGGATCGCCCTTTTTCCCTAACTGGTTTCCTGTTTGGGAATATAAATGAAGATGGGCAACTAGAAGATGACACTGTTCTTGACAATGTTGGTGTTTTAAAGACATTTTTCTTAAGCATTGTTTGAGATCAGTATTTCATAGTGTTGTGCAGAATTTAAACAAAGTTTATCATTAATCAATGGTGAAAATTATGCACAATGTACTGCTTTTAATTTGCACTCTGTTGCTTCTTAGCATTTTTTTTTCTAAATTTTAGCTTTGCCTTCTTTTGTAAATTATTCTCTTTTTTTCCCCTTTGTTATCTTTTTATGCCAGGAGTCCAAAAAGCATCTTGCTGGATTGGGAAATCTGGGTCTGGGCTCTCTCATTACAGAGATTACGGCTACTGAGGATGATGATAAAGAGGACAGCAGAGATTCAGGAAACGTGGATGCAGAAGGTGAGAGGACATGTATGCAGAAATGATAAATGTGGCCTGAACAGACTAGGGTGATATTTTCAGTACTTTCCGTCATGCAGGTTGGGTGAAAAGTACTGACGATGCAGTTGATTATTCTGACATAAGTGAGGTTGCTGAGGATGAGACTAAGAAGTACCGCCAGGCCATGGGGTCTTTGCAGCCGAGCAAGAAAACAGGTGATCACCTTACATCTCCCTGGTGGGGTTATAATAACAGTCTGCTAAAAATCACATTTAAAAGCAGTCTTTCTGGAAATGTTTTACATGACAATGCTTTTTTTTTCTAGAAGAGTTGTATTTATCCTTTGTGATTTTTTTATGTGGAAAAAAAAAGAGACTTTACTGAGCAATTAGCATGCCTCCCAAACTGTTTTTAGAGTGTCTGTTTTTGAATGATTTAAATGTAGATGATGACGATGACTATGATGCCGACTGTGAGGATATTGACTCTAAGCTAATGCCTCCACCACCACCACCGAGTCTTCCTACATCTGTAAAAAAAGAGGATCCCTCCTCTCAAAGCACAAATGGTGAGGACATGAACTTATACGCATTAGCTCTGAGGAAATTATGCATGGCTTAAACTTAGTGACTCATTTATCAAGCTTCTAGTTTACTCCATTTAAATGAGTTGTTTTTTTTTCAGAATTGTGGTGATAAAGTTGAATTGTTTTTAGTACTCCTGTAATCTGGCACTGTGTATCCTGACAGTGAGTGAAGACGGTGATGGAATCATTCTGCCCTCCATCATTGCGCCATCTTCAACTGGTGATAAGGTTGACTTCAGCAGCTCCTCAGACTCTGAGTCAGAAACAGACCGTCCCTGTGCAGGTACAGGATCAGGAGGACCTCCAGACAGGCTCAACCTCCCTCTTGCTGGCATTATGCAGAAAGATGCTGCCAAAGCTTTGCCAAGTGTTACAGAGCTGTTTCCAGAGTTTCGGCCCGGCAGGGTAAAACATTTTCACAGGCACATAATAAAATATATTATTTTTCAAAAGGCTTACTTTTACCATTGTCAGTTTTAATCTAAAATATGTACTTGCACTATGAATTACATGAATAGGTTCTTCGGTTCTTACGACTGTTTGGTCCTGGAAAGAACATGCCATCAGTTTGGAGGAGTGCCCGCAGGAAAAAGAAGCGAAAGCACCGAGAGCCTCAGCCTGGGACGCCTCCTCCAGAAGGCGAAACTTCAGAAATAAGCCAGGAGAAAAAGTCGGGATGGGTTTACGAGTATGCGCTACCTCCACCTCCGGAGCAATGTCTCTCTGATGATGAGGTAACCTCCTGTGATGTCAGCTCTCAGCAGGCAAGAAGTCATCAATCCAGCATTTCACTTTCCTTTCTGTTTTCTCTAGATAACCATGATGGCTCCAGTAGAATCAAAGTTCTCACAAACATGCGGTGATGGGGACAAGGAGGCAGAGTCTAGACCTAAAGTAGCAGAATGGAGATATGGTCCGGCTCAGCTCTGGTACGACATGCTAGGTGTCCCTGAGGATGGAAGCAATTTTAACTACGGGTTCAAGCTTAAAGAAATAGAGTCCAGTGAGTCTCAGAAGCAGGATATGCCCAAAGAAGCAACAGAGATTCCTCAAGAGGTATTTATAGATTTACATTTGCAGCTCTAAGAGGGAAATTTCTCTGATTGAGATACTAATATTGCATATAATTTGTTTAGGTTCAGGTGCAGGGTGAAAATGATGATGATGACGACGGTGAAGATGTTGAAGCAGATAAAGACAAAGTGGCTCTGGAGGATGAGCTCTTCCTGATGGTCACTCAACTGCAGTGGGAGGATGATATTATTTGGAATGGGGAGGATGTAAAACACAAGGGCACGAAGACTCAGCGAGCCAGCCTGGCAGGATGGCTCCCGTCTAGCATGACCCGCAATGCTAATGCTTACAATGCACAGCAAGGTAAGATGCAAGGGAAAATTAAATCCAAGCTGTTGGATTTTTCATGTAGCAAGCATTATTTCATATAAGCTTACAAAACTACAAATCATTCTTTTAAATTGAAAAGATACATTAAATCTCACAGGTCTGACAAGAAGTAATTCTCAGCTGGTGCCACCAACACCCCCACCCATGCCCAAAACCTCTTCAATCTCAGGCTCCAAACGAGAAAAAAGCAGCCATGATAATCAAGGTGAATGTTGTTGTTTTTTTAATAACAGAACAGAGAAAATTTTAACTTGGCCATTTCTTTATGTATTTACATATATCTCAGCCTAACCTCTATTTATTTTTGTTTCTCTGAAGCCTCTCAAGAAGAAGACAACCCTTGGTTTTCAATTTTTCCCATTGACAATGAGGAGTTGGTGTATGGTCGTTGGGAAGACAACATTATCTGGGATGACCAGGAGATGGATCACATGCTCATCCCACCTGTTCTCACACTGGATCCCAACGATGAGAATATAATTCTAGGTATATTCAGAAATCATAGTTAGTTAATATGTATGTTAACTTCTGGCATATTCAACATTCACAATAAGTTTCCTTTAGTCTGCTTATTCTGATGTGCGCTAACCTGCTTTGTCCTGTAGAAATTCCTGATGAAAAGGAGGAGACAACTTCCCATTCCCCATCAAAAGAAAATAAGAAGGAAACTGCAATCAAGAAGAGCCGCATTCTGCTCGGGAAGACGGGAGTGATAAAAGATGAGCCTCAGCAGGTTTGTCGCCTCATCAAGGCCAGCAGAAGTATATACTTGATTACGATAAAAACAAAGCTACACGTTTTCATTTGGTTTATTTACTTATTGTTATAAATGCCATAATTGGTAACCGATCATTAATATTAATAGTGATGGTACAGATGCGATTAAACTTTTTAGATCTATCATTCGAGTACCATACTAGTTAAGCTCTAACAGAGATTTTACTGCAGTATTGAATGCATTCAAAAGTGAAAAAAGTAAAGTAAAAAGTGGAAATTAGAAGGACAACAATTTTAGTGAGGTAACATTTCTTTCTTTCAATACAGAACATGTCCCAGCCTGAGGTGAAGGACCCCTGGAACCTTTCCAATGATGAGTTCTACTATCCCAAACAGCAGGGCCTGAGGGGAACCTTCGGCGGCAACATCATTCAGGTGAGAAGTAATCAACAAAAATAAAAATAAAGCTGACAGGGCATGTTTGATATTGGAAGCTATAGTGAAAAATGTATGACAGAATCTTGACTTAACATCTACCTATGAAAAGTAGACTCATCTTTTTTTCTTTTTTTTTTTTAAATTTAATTTTTTTAACAGCATTCCACCCCAGCGCTAGAGCTGAGGCAGCCCTTCTTCCCTACCCACATGGGACCCATGAAGCTTCGCCAGTTCCATCGACCAACCCTGAAGAAGTACTCTTTTGGAGCTTTAGCTCAGCCAGGTCCCCACGCTGTTCAGCCACTGCTCAAACACATAAAGAAGAAGGCCAAGGTTTAGCTCTGAGAATTTAAATATGACCTCTTTTTTTGTTTTTTTATTAATCATATTTATATTTACATTAAAGTTGCACTGCTATTGCTTTGGGTGTTTTCTGAAATAGATGCGAGAACAAGAGCGACAGGCATCAGGAGGTGGAGACATGTTCTTCATGCGAACACCACAGGACTTGACAGGCAAAGATGGAGATCTAATCCTGGCAGAGTACAGTGAGGAATATCCACCTCTCATCATGCAAGTTGGCATGGCAACTAAAATCAAAAACTACTACAAAAGGGTAAGCAGTAGTACATTCATGAATTTGCATCTATCACTTTTTGTTCTGTCTGGAAAAGAGCCAAGAAATAAATTAAAGCAAACACGGTTTGGTGCAGCTTCAGATCATTGTCAAATGTTCCAGTTGATCACAAAACAGCTCATTGGATTAAATTTATAAAACATACGGTGCTGCTGTTGCTGTGTTATTCAGAAACCTGGAAAAGATCCTGGAGCACCTGACTGTAAATATGGAGAGACCGTGTACTGTCACACATCCCCTTTCCTGGGTTCTCTTCATCCTGGACAGTTACTGCAGGTTTGTACCACCAAATTCTGTATTTAGGTGAAGTGCATGTTCAAGCCTGTTACCATGACATAAATGTGTGGTGGTATGCTCTTTTCTTTTAGGCATTTGAAAACAACCTCTTCCGTGCTCCAATCTACTTACACAAGATGCCAGAAACAGATTTCTTGGTTATACGAACTCGACATGGCTACTACATTAGAGAGCTTGTGGACATGTTTGTTGTCGGTCAGGAGTGCCCCCTGTTTGAAGTTCCAGGGCCAAACTCCAAACGTGCCAATACTCACATCAGAGATTTCCTGCAGGTATGCTTATTTGTGTGACCTCTTCTTGAAACTGCAGCTCCCGATATTGTAAATGGTCAACTGTCACATCTTCACTCTGCAGGTTTTCATTTACCGCCTCTTCTGGAAGAGCAAGGATCGGCCCAGGAGAATCCGCATGGAGGACATTAAGAAAGCATTTCCTTCACACTCGGAGAGCAGCATCAGAAAACGACTTAAGCTCTGTGCCGACTTCAAACGTACAGGTACACTTGACACAGTTTTGGACCACCATCATTATTTGAACTAACATGGAGGGGAAGTTAGAGAGAGGTTCTGGGATCTTTGAGGCTGAATGAGCTCAACTTGGATATTATAAACTAAGAACTAATGTTGATTAAGCCCAATATAAGTTATAGAATATGAACATTATTTCCTACACTGTGTGTGACCACAAAGGAAACAAAACATTGATGACTTTTGTTTTTAATAACTGTATTACGCTTCCTATCCTCATGTCAGGGATGGATTCAAACTGGTGGGTGTTGAAGCCTGACTTCAGATTGCCTACAGAAGAAGAAATCAGAGCCATGGTGTCTCCAGAGCAATGTTGCTCTTACTACAGCATGCTGGTGGCAGAGCAGAGGCTCAAGGTAACAGTCTTTACCACCACATCACCACATAACACGAGCAAATATTGTGTCCACTGTTTCACTAGTTTTCTGACCACGACAGGATGCTGGATATGGTGAGAAATCTTTCTTTGCTCCAGAAGAAGAGAATGAAGAGGACTTTCAAATGAAGATTGATGATGAGGTATTGTTAATACTATCTAGCTACAATGTTAGCTGATTTACTATTGAGATAACAGAAGAAGTTTCTAGTCTCGCTAATTTTGCGTTGGTCATCATAGGTGCGGACCGCTCCATGGAACACAACGAGAGCCTTCATTTCTGCAATGAAGGGGAAGTGCCTTTTGGAGGTTACAGGAGTGGCAGATCCTACAGGATGTGGAGAAGGTTTCTCCTATGTCAAAGTGCCCAACAAGCCCACTCAACAGAAGGTTAGATTTTCTGAATAGAAACTCCTCCAACCTAACGTTATTCTCTGCTGTATGTCATTGACGTGAATAAATTTCATTTCTCCTTTTTCTTTCTCCAGGATGACAAAGAGCCACAGCCTGTCAAGAAGACAGTGACAGGGACAGATGCTGATCTTCGGAGGCTCTCACTTAAAAACGCTAAACAGCTGCTCCGCAAGTTTGGCGTTCCAGAGGAAGAGGTACTGATATGATGTGTTTTGTAGGACAACGCATTTACCACAGCTGAACATAACTATCCACTTCTAAGTTGAAAGATTTTAGTCACATCCCTCAGGCTTGTTAAACTGATTGCATCTTTGTCCTTGTTTTAGATCAAGAAACTTTCCCGCTGGGAGGTCATTGATGTGGTGAGAACCATGTCCACGGAACAAGCACGCTCAGGCGAAGGACCCATGAGCAAGTTTGCCAGAGGTTCTCGTTTCTCCGTCGCCGAGCACCAGGAGCGCTACAAGGAAGAGTGCCAGAGGATCTTTGACCTGCAGAACAAGTGAGACCTTTAACTGGTTTTACAGTTATTAACTTGGATTCTGTCTTTATAGGTGTTAAGTTCTTTTCCTTGTTGCACCCCAACCACAGAGTCCTGGAGTCGACAGAGGTGCTGTCTACAGACACGGACAGCAGTTCAGCAGAAGATAGTGACTTTGAGGAGATGGGTAAAAACATTGAGAACATGCTGCAGAACAAGAAGACCAGCTCCCAGCTTTCCCGTGAGAGGGAGGAGCAGGAGAGGAAGGAACTACAGAGGATGCTGATGGGTGAGGAGAGCGACCGCGACAACAAGGGACGCAAAGATCGGCGCAAAGGCTTGTGTGAGTTTGCATTTCAGATTTACATCAAGCTCTTGATGGTATATCGGGAGCGCGAGTGAAAAATGATGTCCTCATTGCTTTTGTAGCCAGCTCCATGTCCACCAGCTCCCACAAAGATGACGACACATCTTCCGTCACCAGCTTAAACTCTTCAGCTACAGGACGCCGCCTCAAGATCTATCGCACCTTTAGGGATGAGGATGGCAAGGAATACGTCCGCTGTGAGACAGTGCGTAAAGCTGCTGTCATTGATGCCTACACCAGGATCAGAACCACCAAAGATGATGAATTCATGTGAGAGTCTGTTTTTAAACTCAAGAGTGACTTGGAAGACTCTTTTTGCAAGCGGAGTGGTGTGTCAAAGATGTGCTACTAATCTTTTATCGTGACTCCTTATGTTTGCAGACGAAAGTTTGCCCTCTTTGACGAGCAGCACAGAGAAGAGATGAGGAAGGAACGCAGGCGTATTCAGGAGCAGCTCAGGAGGCTGAAGAGAAACCAAGAGAAAGACAAGATCAAAGGACCTCCAGAGAAAAAGGCCAAGAAGGTCAAAGAGAGACCAGACCTCAAGGTAAAAGTAAGCTTGCTGATTTCAATTCTGCAGTCATTTCTTTAACTCATTCATTCATAGGTTGATTATTGTCGTGTTCCTTAATGTTTGGCTTCTTTTTCTTTTTCTTTTATCCCTAGCTTAAGTGCGGAGCCTGTGGAGCAATTGGACACATGAGGACAAACAAATTCTGCCCACTGTACTATCAAACCAACGCCCCACCCTCTAATCCAGTTGCTATGACGGAGGAGCAGGAGGAGGAGCTGGAAAAGACCGTCATCCACAACGACAACGAGGAACTGATCAAGGTGGAGGGGACGAAGATTGTGCTTGGCAAGCAGCTCATTGAAAGGTAAGAGCTGATTGTCCTCCAACTTGAAAATAATCTGATTTCAGTTTTTATTTTTGGATGATGCAGCAGGTATTTTTAGTCTCTTAGATACTTAATAATGATAATAATAATAATAGTAAGTACATGGTTTGTACCAGCTACAGCCTGTAAGTCTCTCATCTATTTTTCCTTTTTCAGTGCTGACGAGGTGCGCAGAAAGTCTTTGGTGCTCAAGTTCCCCAAACAGCAGCTGCCACCAAAGAAGAAGAGACGCGTAGGCAGTGCAGTCCATTGTGACTACCTCAATGTAAGCATTGTTTTTGAGCACGATTGGACTCGGGGAAGTAACTTTATAGCTGATGTATCACACCATTTTTTTTTCCTTTTTCCATATGGACAGAAGCCGCACAAGGCAATCCACCGCAGACGTACCGACCCCATGGTCACCTTGTCCTCCGTGCTAGAAAGCATCATCAACGACATGCGGGATCATCCCAATGTAAGATCTGACAAGTGCTCATTAGAAACTAATTTCTCCATACATATTTTCCCTACTTTGCAGTCTCATTTCTTGTACTTTTTTTTGTTTTTAGACTTACCCCTTCCATACTCCAGTGAATGCCAAGGTTGTGAAGGACTACTATAAGATAATCACTCGGCCCATGGACCTGCAGACACTAAGGGAAAATGTACGCAAGAGGATGTATCCTTCCAGAGAGGAGTTCCGCGAAGCTGTGGAGGTTATTGTCAAAAACAGCGCCACCTATAATGGTAATGTTGGAAAAAATGAATCATATTCTCTGGTTTCAGTTAGATGTACAAGGTCACATCAAGGTGTTGATATGGATATCTTTTTTTTCTTTTTTTTTTTTGCAGGGGCTAAACATCCCATAACACAAGTGGCACAGTCCATGCTGGACCTTTGTGATGCTAAACTGAAAGAAGTGAGTGAAGTCTACAAATTTGAGGATTTTCTTATCTTACGTTGTTTCACATGAATAACTAGATGTCTGCTTTTGACTGCAGAAGGAGGACAGGCTGGTGAGGCTGGAGAAAGCCATTAACCCCTTGCTGGATGATGACGATCAGGTGGCCTTCTCCTTTATCTTGGACAACATCGTAACTCAGAAAATGATGGTGGTTCCAGATGTGAGTCAGCCTTTTCCTCATTTTTGCTTCTTAACACAGTATAAGAGTAAACACAGTATAAAAGTCAGATTATCATTCAGCCCCTAATTCTTGCATCTTTCCTTTTTGTAGTCATGGCCGTTTCACCATCCTGTTAACAAAAAGTTCGTGCCAGATTATTATAAGGTCATCATAAACCCCATGGATCTGGAGAGCATCCGGAAGGTGAGAGTCTCACGCTGCATGTCAGTTCTTGAATTCTGGAGTAAACGCATTTCTCTGACACCTGTAAATGACTCTTCCTGTGTACCTGTGTGGTTTCACAGAACATTTCCAAACATAAATACCAGAATCGAGACACATTCCTTTCAGACATCAGCCTCATCCACGCAAACAGCATCAAATACAACGGTGAGTAAATTTGATCACAGGTGTTACCATGAACTCTGCAGTACTTTCTCCTGGTAAAGGGTTTGACTTTCTGAATAGTCTCTTGCTCATCAAAACTTTGTTGTAATATGACTTTGTCGTTTCAACAGGCCCAGACAGTCCGTACACCAAGACGGCCCTGGAGATCGTCAATGTTTGTAAACACACGCTGGCAGAGGTATGTTGAATCTGATCTCAGCTTGCTCTTTATGGGGTATGAGAAGGTTCACGAGTATTTCTGGAGAGTTTCACCTCTTGAACACAGATTTGTAAAAGGAACTAGTAAAATATTCTTTATTTAATTGTTGCTATGATTGTAAGACGTTTGATGGGAATTACATTATCACAGCTATGTTGCGTTAATGATAAAGATCACTGTAACATCTGTTTTTTTTATCATATATGGGAAGTATCACATAATAAGAATAGATTCGTTGTATGACACACACAAAGTATTGTATTTTTATATGTAGGGATTTGTGTTGCTGTAATAATCTTGATTGTGTCCTCAGTATGATGAGCACTTGACACAGTTGGAGAAGGACATCTCTACTGCCAAGGAGGCAGCTCTAGATGCAGCAGACTTGGAGAGTTTGGACCCAATGACGCCTGGGCCGTACACACCGCAGGTAAGAGCAAACGGCACCCAGTATTGCCGCTGTCGTGGGATTTGGTGGTCTCCTGGATTTCCTGCTTAAACTAAACCTCAGTGACAAGAGAATGTAGGTCACATGCTGTTTATTATGAGCCAAACTTTTGTACATGCCGTAGCTTCCTTGCTTCACCTTCTAGTGGTCCTGACGCCTTTTCTTCACTTACTCACCGTACTAATGTTCCCTTTCAGCTTGTCACATTGTGTTTGTACTATCTAGTCTCTTCACTGTAGTGTCTTCTTTCTCCCAACTTCTCCTTCGCTCCTCGTGTCCCGTCTCTCCGTTTGTGTTTACCACCCTGTGGGGTGTTGGCCAGCCTGCTGATCTGTTTGACAGCGGGGCTTCAGGGAGTCTGCCCAGAGAGCCCAGCAGCCTTTTCTCTGAGGGACCTCTAGTGGTTACTCCAGAGAAGAGAGGGGGGCAGGTATGGAGAGAGAGACCGAAATAAGGCTTGCTACCACATGTCACCTCTCCTCAAGCTATCCTTAGAGCATCCAGCCCTGATTGGACACTTTTTGTATCTACTTATGTAAATGTTGTTCGATGCATAAAATAACGCAGCCTTACAGCAGCTCTTTTTTTTTTTTTTTTTTTAATTCGGGCTTTCAGGGGCGGCACAGTAGGAGAGTTGGAGAGGAAGAATCAGATGTGGATATCGAGGGCTTTGAGGATGAGGATGACGGCAAACCAAAGACTCCTGCCCCTGTAAGAGACAGATTCTTGATGTGAAAATGGCAATATTTTGCCAATACATACAATGTGGACTTATTACCTTATCATCTGCTACATCCAATGCATGTGTTTATGCAGATAATGTAGTCAGAATCCTTAATTTTAAAAAAAAATCTATATTTTCAAGTAAGACAGATTGAAATCAACAACATTCTGTCCTAAGTGAGTCCTAGCTACTTCTGATTTGTATGATCTGCATTTCTAGGCAGAGGATGCTGAAGGAGATCTGGAGGACGACGATGATGATGAAGACATGTTGCTGCCACCTCGCAGGCGCCTGCATGACCAGGAAGAAGACGAGGAGGAGGAGGAAGAGAACGGAGGGCGTGGAAGATCTAACCATCCACCTCAAGCCAGCGTGCTGTATCAAGACCTGCTCATGTCTGATGGAGAGGATGATGCTAGCGAAGAGGAGGGCGACAACCCTTTCTCCTGTAAGGACTCAAGCAGAATTTAGTTATTTTACTTTAAAATGTACCTTGTAATACACATTTCCTGTTCAAAAAAAAAAAAAAAGAAAAATCAAACTCTTAACACTGATATGCTCATGCAATGTCACATCATTCAAGTACTGGTTTTCTAATTCACTGGACACCCAGTTTTAGTAGTTCCAGCACCCTTCTTAGTTGTTTTCTTCGACTGCTCCAAAACAATAATTTGAGTGTTCTGAAACGGAGTGACATCTTTATAACCACAGGATGTGTCATCTGTCATCATTTAAGGAAGGAGAAGCTACTGACAGCATCAGTTAGTTACTTAATTTGGTGCTTGTTGAAACACACTAGTCAGTACGCAATACCTTTCCAAAGACGTTGTCGTACCTAACTTTTTACAGTTGAATTCAGTGAATCACTCTTTTTTGACTGGCGGTGTGCACTTATGTAGGTAAAACTGCCTCTTACAGTCTGAATTTCCAAATTTATGGATGTTATAAGCACAGACTGCTGTTGCCTTAACGCTTAGCCCCCGGAGGGGGTCAAGTTTCTACGTGTCACTGATGTGTTGTGTGTTCATCCAGCCATACATCTGTCAGAGAGTGGCAGCGACTCTGACAGAGAGGTCGACGTGCGACCGGAACCTCCGCTGAGAGCTCAGGAGACGGCCCGTATGGACATGGAGCAGGACGAGAGCTTGATGTCGTATGATGAGGCCGATGAATTACATTTGGAGGACAGCAATATCAGGTAGCAGTTTTCCATTTCTTACTCTTTGACAACAACATTTTCAATATTGTTAGGAGTTTAGAAGACTTTAATCTCATGATTAGGTCTATAAAAGGACAGTTTTAATGAGGGTAAATTGGCATTAACAATTATTTTCCTTCCTCTGAAAAATACTTGATGAATAGTAAAAAAAAAAATCTTTACAGTTTAAAAAAATTTTTTAAGCAGCATTTATGTACTTCTTTCTTGTTCCATAACTCCTCCCTCTGGCTTTCCCTGTCACTTGCCTCAGTTTCGGCAGCTATGAGGACGGAGAGAGTCAGACTCAGATGCAGCCATCCAGCCTGGGAAATGGCGAAGAGTATGGCATCAGTGAGGAAGAAGAGGAAGATGAAGAAGATGAATCGCGAAGGAGAGGCCCAGCCGTGCTCTCCCAGGTCCAACTCAGCGAAGACGAGGAGAGCGAAGAGTTCAGATCTATGGGAGGAGACAGTGACATGGACTCTGACAATTAGTCTTGTAATTTTTGTGTGAAGTGTCTTGAAAATGTAATTCCACAGAATGGGAAATGTAATTTCTCAAGTAAATATGTACACTGTTATCTTGTAAATGAAGGTCGATGTTTATAGTTGCCTCCTGCTAGTTTCTTGTACTGTAAGCAGCGCATTGTAAATTTGCCTTTTATGCGTCGAAAGAATATTGTTCATCATGATATTCTGGTGTAGACTCTTGATCACCCAAATCCTGGTAATCCTTAAAGGCTCGAAGCAAGGAAACTCAATGTCCTTTTCTTGAGAGGATTTACCCAAGAAGCAAGAAACTGAAGTCCAGTACCTTTGATTTAAGCCAGGCGTTAAGGATGTCGGTGGATCTTAGTGGAAGTTTGCTCTCACTTGTTTTGTACAGTTTTTACCTCAGTTATATCCTTTGTTCACCAATTGTTTAACAATAACTTCTACACTGTAATTCAGGTAAAGATTGAATAAACATACTAAAGATTTTTAAATAACTCTTCAGTTTATTTCAAAGAAAAACACAAAATCATGTGTTGTATGTAAAAATAGATTTTGAAAAGATCCTGGGGTTGCCCTTCCTTCAACTAAACCAGTTTAATTTTGTCTGTTCAGTTACTCTGATTACAAGGATTCAGTTATGAGTAGGTCACAGAGGTTCAAGCAGTCCACATCTATTGCTTAAAGTTAATTCCTCATCAGCTGGGTTTCTCATTTGGGAGGAAATGACAAAATAAATTCCAGACAGTGTTTGTTGTTTCTGTCCTGAGTTGAGTTTGTGAAAACTCAGTTTTGTGCCTGTTTTGCCTGTGGATGTCTGCATCACATGACCTGTGTCAATTATCAAATGCAAAGCAAACTTCAGGAGCTTGCTTTCTTTTTTTTTTTTTTTTTTTTTTTTTGTTAAAGAGTCCTTGCAGTTATTTTGGTCATTACAAAGAAGCCACATTTTATAGTGGTCCAGGCAATTTTTTAATTTTGGAGACTTTTTAATTAAAGTAACGCAAAGTGCTTTCACCATATCACACTTTTTAAAATGATTAGAGCACATTAACATCTGTATTATCAAAATCAGTAAAGTAATATCCACACAGTGGGATATTTAAAACTAACAATTGCAGATGATAAATCATGAAAGTGGCTTGATTGATTTCTGGCAGCTGACAAATCCAACAGTGAAGCTTGTGTGTGTGTGTGTGTATGTGTGTGTGTGTGTGTGTGTGAACTTGACCAATCTTTCACTTCCACTAGTTTAGTTAGTTGCTCAAAAACATGCTGTAAAAATTTCACAGCATGTTGAAACTTTGAAAGTGTGTTTGGAAGCGTTAATCATTATCAGCAATAGTAATAAACACAAAAACAACAACACCTGTCAGAACTTATCTGATGTTATTCAGACTCCTTCAGCTGTAAATCGTGGTTCTTTTTTTTACATGTTTGTCTGACACCTTGTGGAGGCATCCAACACTGAAACAACGAACAGCAGAGGCAACTTCAACAACAA
>JAOWBL010000006.1:8232497-8279177 GCA_028564865.1 Zenarchopterus dispar | reverse complement strand
TGTGTGTGTGTGTGTGTGTGTGTGTGTGTGTGTGTGTGTGTGTGTGTGTGTGTGTGTGTGTGTGTGTGTGTAATGATTTGTTACACTCTGTTTAACAAGAGGCTCTGCCTAAGCTTTGGGTGTGTGCTGTCCTCTTGGTCGTGCTGACTTGTTTTGCAGGCTTAGTCCATTACAGCCTCCTGAACTGGAAACTACACCACAATGCATAAACAGATCCTCCGACTAAAGATAGCGTTTTACCTTGATTACAGACCAAACATGTGGTCTGTTTTGAATCCTAGCCTTATGAATTATGCATCTCCATCTGAAATAAGACATGTTGTAGCTTGGCAAACTGTAAAGCTCATTTAATATCTGTGTGCAGCTGCCATCTGACAAGTAAGCCTGCCTCTACAGGCCATCCATAAGCACAAAATATTGGATGTTTGTCTCTCTTCCTCCCAGCGCTACCCTTCCTCAGACCTGTGTGTTTCTAATCTTCACAGGTGTGTTTCTCATCCCCTACTTTATTATGCTGTTTATCACGGGTGTTCCCCTCTTCCTCATGGAGCTGAGTTTAGGCCAGTATGGTGCAGCTGGTCCCATCACCGTG
The DNA here is from genome assembly GCA_028564865.1 of Zenarchopterus dispar. Classification (NCBI taxonomy): domain Eukaryota; kingdom Metazoa; phylum Chordata; class Actinopteri; order Beloniformes; family Zenarchopteridae; genus Zenarchopterus; species Zenarchopterus dispar. The sequence goes on along the minus strand of JAOWBL010000006.1, from coordinate 8,278,585 downwards.
TGGAAATGCTGCCCTCTGCTCAAAGGTAAAGATCTGCAGTAATTACAGACTTTTCTAACTTAACCCCGCGAACCATCAGATATAATCATACTGTGCCTTTTGCTAAATTGTAATCAGGTGTTAAGGAGCATAAAGGCATGTGGTGATATGTCAGTATCATTTTGTACAGGAAGCTTTTCCTCAGGAGAATTATAGGTTGGCGTCAGAATGCCTGTGTCACCAGTTAGTCCAGAATAACATCACGGTCCAGGAAAAGCACTGCCTGCTGACTCATTTTAACACGTAATCACTAAAACTATACGTCATGTGGCTCACCCTCAAAATTCCTGGTAGCTACACTGCTCAATGGATACATATGCGACAAGGAAGCTTGTCTTAGATCTAAGAATAGATCCAACAATGGTATGTTTTATCATCAGATTATGTTGGATGTCAAAGTAGAAATGCCAGCAGGACTTAACAGGATGATTTAGCAGTGAGTTAGGGTGGAGTTTGAATTTTACACATCTCAGCAGAGCCTTGAATCAGTGAATGAGCCATCTGACACCCGCAGTTAGTGTTTTAGGCTTTTATATATATTTCTAACTCTTGGCTTAAACTTGGCCCAAGCATTTTGGATAGCCCACAGTATTTTGGGTGGATTTTTGGTTCGTTCCTCCTAACAGAACTGGTGAAGCTGAATCAACTTTGTGTGCCTTCTCTTCACTGTCACTCACCAATTTTCTGTAGGTATGAGGTCAAGGCCTTGTGATAACACTTAACTCACTTTCTAGCAAAATTACTGTTATATTTGAGGTGACTGGGGGCAAGCTTTACTTTTTTCTTGATGTTGTGAGATGTCTCTTCAATATAGCTACATAATATTCTTTCCTGGTGATGTCATCTATTTTGGAAATTGTACTGGTCCCTCCATCATGATATGGAGCAAAGCAGCTCCATAACATGATGTTGCTACCCCCATCCTTCAGGGTTGAGGTGGTGTTTTAAAAACTTCAAAGGTAAATTAAAAGTTAAATCTCATCAGGTCATAGGTCACATCTCCAGCGATTATAGTTATTGTCCCAGAGTGAAGCCGCAAACTTTGCTGCCTTTATTTTTTATGGTGATTTTGGAGCAGCAGCTTTCTCTCACTACGTGGCCTTTCAGCTCACCTCATTATAGCACACGGTTTACTGTGGATTAGGATACTCTGCTGTTGTCCAGAGGTTCACATTTTGGGTTTGCACATTTCAGATGAAAAAATGTTCGTCTCTAGGAAACAGAAGCTGTCTCCTTCCTCAGTGGTGTGACAGCTGTGTGCTCCCCAGATGTTTATTTTGACTTTCCCATGATGTCAGGCAATGAGGCCCATGTGTTTGAAGGTGTGCCCTAAAATGAGTTCATGGGTGTTTCTCCATTTAACTCAAGCGATGTCACACATCATCATGTTGAATTATTTTAGCTGTTGAAGACCACAGTCAAAAGAGTGTACATGAACTTATGATTTTGAAGATAGTCATAAAGAAATTCTCTCTCACTATATGCTAAAGTTCATGACTTTTTCTAAACTGCATGTAAACGTTTGGTTGTAACTGTATATTTTATGCTTTATGGAGTTTATCAGAATTTGTGAGATACATATGCCTTATGACTTTTTTTGTTTTTCTATTTTTTTTTTTTATTACACAGGCATTGGAATAGGTATGCTGTGTGTGTCGACGCTGGTGTGCCTCTACTATAATGTCATCATCGCATGGACATTTTACTACCTGGGCAGCTCATTCCAGAGCCCACTGCCCTGGTCATGTGACGCGATAGCCAACGCAGCCATCTGCGGCAACGGCACCATTGGAAATAACTCCACTGCTAAAGCCCGCAGCCCCACAGAAATTTTCTGGAAGTAAGTGGTTTCTCTGCAGAATCATTCATTTGTTCGTAAAGTAAACAAGCTTGTCCTGGAAGAAAAATAAATAGATTAAAAAATGTATTGTGTACTAAGTACGCTCATTATACAGAATGTTTTTACATTTACAAAAGAGGGAATTGTTTCTTAGGATCAGTGTGCAGGCTCAAGCCTTGTTCAGATACTAGTTTTTACCATATTGAGGTACTTAAGCTGTTTTTAATGTATTTCTCAAACAGAATCAAAATAAAACCTTTAATACCACATTATAATAGAACATAATATATGTAAACGTTTGTCAAATTGAAAGTAACACTCTGGAGTTAAAACAACCCTCTTTCTCTCAAGGAGAAAGTAAGGAATGTAAACTATTGTTAGGGACCAAAACAACCTGAACTGAAGCTGTTTCAAGTTATAATGAAAGTTGTTTTTGCAGAAAAATGCTAGTTAACATTAGCAGAGGGGGCAGTGGAGCTACATAATAATAATAATAATTAAAAAAGAAAAAAAAAACAACTTTTGACAAAAGTCAAAAATTTCATGCCACTTAAGTGATAGTGTGGATAGGGTCCTGGCAGACAAACTAAGGCCATTTTAGCTTTGTATGCGTACAAAAAGTGTAAAATAAGCAGTGTTTGTTTAGGAATTGTAAGTCCACTTGTACACCGTATGAACTCCTGTCAATGGATGCCAAAGGCAGAGAGTTCATGGCTTCATAGAACTGGAGCAATACTTATTTATCACAAAATAGGAAAGGGACAAAAGCACTATCTTAAGTGGAATTATATTTTTGAGACTCATCAGAGACTCAAAGTTTACATTCATTTTGACTAACTGTGTTAAAATTATTATTTTTGCAAATAAATATACTGTTTTAACTCATTACTGCTTTCATTTATGACATTTTGGTCCTTAACAAAAGTTTCTCCTCTTTATCCTCTTATAAAAGACCTAGAGTTGTTTTTAACACTTGACGTGAACAAGTATTTATTTATAGAGCACCTTTCACAGAGACCAGTCACAAAGTGCTTTACAACAAAAACATAATAGCAACAGATGAAAGAGATTAGTGATAAAAATGAAAAAGAACATTTCTTTAAAATAGGACAATGATTTTTGAGAAAATCAGAAACATGTTTTAGAGTGACTGTCACACTTTTGGCCCATTATAAAGCCACAGAACACCTTTCATGTATCTTACAGTGTAGTCTCTTCATTTGTAACTGATTGTCCTTTTTATATTATTCTGTATAATATTTTCTGTATTATTCTGTATAATAATTTTAATGTAATTACAATGTAAGTTCTCTTCGGGGATTAATAACAGCGGTTGTTCTAAAGCATTGTACTTGTATTAAAACACATTATTCATCCATATTTCTCTTACAGGTATTTTAAACTTCCCAGAACATGCACAACTCTCTTATTAGTCTTTTAAAAAAGACCTTTACAACTATATCGTAATGTTGCTGTTTTCGTATCTGTTTTCATGTTAATGATGTGAAATGACTCAGAAATGTGTCACCAGTGCCTCTTATGAGTCCAGACCTTATCTTGCCTTGGTTAGTACTTAATAAGTGTGACAGGAGTCAGGTTACATCTTACGTTTGCTGGTGTCTTGCAGTGAGAACGTGCTGGGTGTCGTGAACAGCGAGGGCCTTCATGATCCGGGCCCCGTGCGGTGGCCCCTGGCCCTGTGCCTTCTGGCCGCTTGGATCATCATCTTCCTCTGCATGCTCAAGGGCATCCGCAGCTCTGGCAAGGTGAAACATCACACCGCTGGTTTAGCTGGCTTCACTGCAGCAAACCCGCGCGGCCTAACTGTTGTCTCGCCTCTCTCTGGCTTCAGGTGGTTTACGTGACGGCCACCTTCCCATACTTTGTCCTCATTGTCTTGATCATCAGAGGCGCCACGCTGGAGGGCTCTCTCCAAGGCGTCGCTTTCTACCTCACCCCAGACTGGAGCCGCCTAGCGAATGCACAGGTATTTGTGACGGCAGACGGGAGCATGTGAGGCTGAAGAAGCGCGAGCACACCTGCAGATGTTTCCGTGATTTCAAATGTATTTCGCTGCAGGTGTGGAATGACGCAGCCTCGCAGATCTTCTACTCACTAGGTATTGGAGTTGGAGGGCTGCTTTCCATGGCCTCTTACAACAAGTTTGACAACAATGTCATCAGGTGAGTTTGCTGTATTGTTCACTGTGTCATCGGAGTATTTCGAGCTTCATTCTGTAAATCATCTCTCTTTTGTATTTCAGGGACACTATCATTATCACCACAGGGAACTGCAGCACCAGTTTTTTCGCAGGATTTGCTATATTCTCAATCTTGGGTCACATGGCTTGGAGGAAAGGTGTGCCTGTGGGTGAGGTGGCAGACACAGGTAGCTTTCAGTCGTATTTTAATCCATGTACTGTCAGTTGGAGTGTCTTTGGACAGATTATCGCTTAAATCATACACCCTTTACTCCTCAGGTCCCGGCTTGGCTTTTGTTGCTTACCCAGAAGCCCTTGCACTGCTGCCTGGATCAGTGTTTTGGTCCATCATGTTCTTCCTCATGCTCTTCATGCTGGGGGTCGACACATTGGTAAGACCACACAAAAGTATCAAGTGAATTGACCATCTTTAAATTCACCTCTAAATAGACGATGTCCTCTGTTCTGTTGACTCGCAGTTCGGCAACATGGAGGGCATCACCACCGCGGTGCTGGATGAGTTTCCTCATCTCAGGAGGAACACACTGCACAAGTCCTTGTTCTTGGGCGCTCTGTGCTTCTGCTTCTACCTGATGGGCCTCCTGTTGGTGACTGATGTGTGTGTGATTTTCATAAATGCTGGCATGTGAAGAATCCGTTTGTCTCCACGTCTCCTTGTGTGCTCGCTCTCACCTTTCCCGTGCTGTTTGTGTCTTCATAGGGAGGAATTTACTGGTTTACTCTCATTGACTCCTTCAGCACTAGTTTTGGCCTCATCATCATCACCCTATTCATGTGCCTTGGCATCTCCTTCTTCTATGGTATCCCATCTCACAACCCCACCCTGCACATTATTGTTTTTGTTTTTTTTCTGTGATACCAAAAAAGCAAATGTCACATTTCACTGTTTGGTTTTCACAGTTTTGATTTTATTCTTCAACTGAGAATTTGTTGTCTATTAATCCTGACACTTCCCAGGGTTTTCCTGATTAGAAACTGTATATAAACTATTTTATTTCATTATTATTTTTTCTCAACAGGAGTAAACCAGTTTTGTCAAGACATTATTGATATGATCTGCCAGTGCCCACCCTGGTGCAGCAAAGTGCTGATTTACTTCAAAGCATGCTGGGTTTTCTGCACTCCGTTTCTCCTGATGGTGAGTACATGCACCAAAACTGATATTGATTTATTTTTATTTGTGGACAAGCTCTGCACCAAGGTTGTGCAATGATTTTTGCAGTCACCTCGCAGCAAGAAAGCTGGGAGCTTTTTTTATGGAGTTTGAATCTTCTTCTCGTACCTGCACTGAAAAATGTATACTTGATAAAATTTTGCCCCAGCACACTTCTTACTCTGCTCTCATGAAGAAATGAGAGGAAATAGATCAATATGAGGGATGTTTTTGAGTTAGACACCAGGGACGAGAAGGGAGAAAGAAAACCTCTTGACAGGAATTTGCAGGTGTAATTTATATCCTGCTGAGCACAGCCTGCCCGGGTGTGTTACATCTCTCACAAGGACTCAGCCACTATTTTCTGAAACACACACACGGAGCCGACAGGACCAAGACAAAGACCAGCCCCATAATGACCTTGTGTCACCTTGTAGCACAATGACGAGTGTTAGTCCCGACTTATAAGCTCCCAGCTTTGTTGATTTGTATCATTTGCACAGTCTCTATGACATCAGCTCCTCTTTTATCTTTGTTCCTCCTTGTATGTTGCCTGAAGCTGTGTTACCATTTCCATTCAGACCAAGCTGACGCTGCCTGTATTGTTGCACTGAAAGTGCAGAGGTAATCTCACGAGGTGTAACTCACTGTGCTGACCTGGAGAATTAAAAACTACGCAAAAGTCTTCATATAATTTGACTGATTTCAAATGTACTGTCGCTGATGGTGCTGGAATCTTGATTCTGGTTAAAGTGACATGAATTTCTACCCTGGTTCTCACATCTTCTCCCTTCTTCAGTCACAAGTGAGACTTTTTGTTTCTGTGACGCTTTTCTCCTCTCCCTTTCTGTCTGCAGTTCATCCTGACCTACATCTTCATTGAGATGTACAACACGCCACTCCACTACGGCTCTTACGTGTACCCGCGGTGGGGGAAGGCTTTGGGCGTGTGCATGGGTGCGACCTGCTGTCTGCAGATCCTCATCTGGGCCATCGTGGCCATCAGCAGGGAAACTGGAACGCTGAAAGATGTCAGTATCACTGTTGTGGCACTGTGCCACTGCATGGGGTCCGGTTACACCCCTGCTTTTGTCATCCTGACAGCGGTGCAAACTGTTTCAGATGCAGTGCAGGCAGTTGCATCTGTGTGGGTGTGTGACTATCTCCGGCTTCTCTTTTGCAGCGTTTCCGGAAAGCGATCCGACCCCTGAATTCCTGGAGGGTGAATAACTTGAACAGCACCGGGAGAGCAGAGGAGCGCGTGGAGCCTGAGAGAGTGGAGACTCCGTTTACTGTCACCCTTACCGACGTGGACTTCACAGCGATGACGTGGGAGATGGGGAGCCAGGCGTAAGGAGGCAGTGATGAACTCCCAGTGATGAACAAACTGTTGTGAAGACACAAAAGAGTTTATTATTTCGTTACTCGCCCCAGTAAGGCTCTGGTGGCCTTGTCATGTCAGACTGTGTCCTGCAGGGCAGCGGAGAATCATAGCTTTATTTATACTATTATGTTTATATGAGAACCATTTTTTTAGACATTTGTTACATTGTGTAGATTGTAATTCCTGATGAGGAACTTTCAGTAGCACAGAACTACATCACAGCATCCAAAAATCACCTGGGAAGATTTTATATCTCAGAACGAAGAAGGAAGGACGTAAATAAGTCATCTTCACTCTTCCCCTGCACACCGCTGATGAACCTGCAAAAAGTGTCTACACAGCACCCGCCTGCCAGACTAAATGTTTCTGATGACACGGCAGCTCTGAATCAACAACACTTTCAGTTTGTCTTGCTTTTTAAAATGATTTCTAAAATTATTGCAAGAATAAATAAATGCAAAAGCGACGCACCAAGTGAATTGGTTTCAAGGGACTGTCCGTACATTTGAGAAAAGATGTTCACGTGTCTTCATTTTTATGTCATATGAGCAGTTCAAGAAAAAAAACACTTGCTCTTAAAATGAATTAAATGCAAACTTAGATAAATTATATATATATTAGATGTGCCACTATTTGTTTAAGAAAAACTAAGCCAAAATACAGACGCAGCGTGTTTAAAACTAAGTACCCTGATCTGCTTCCACAGAAATGATAAGGTCAAGTAACAGCCAGGTGCTGAGAATTAAATGAACTTCATTAATTGTTTGGTAGCATATTCTATACAAATATATTTCTACTTGGCTGGTCTGGAGCATTTATCTGTGTGTTAATGCCGTGGAGTAAAGACATAAGCAGCAATCATAGAGAAGGTGTTGTTGCCGCCCGTCAGTCTGGTTATAAATTTCATTTCCAGACAATTTGGAGTTCTATAGGTAGAGTTTTTATGAGTGTTAAAAAATATTTTTTTTAAATTTCCAAACAAGTTGCCCCTGGAGAGGATGTTCACACAGCATCACCCCAAAGTCACAACGTGCAACAATCCGAAAAAAACAAACAAAAACCCCCAAAACTGATGAGCTCATTAAAACTCATGAGTCACGTCTCAGTCTTCACAGGTCTCAGCATGTTGGATTTTAAAGTTAATGTAGGACAAGACCTCACAAGTGTGACTTGTTTGAAGAGATTGTCGTGGGAAAGATTATTTTCCCTAAAAAGAACTTTGGCACCACAACTTAGACTGACAATGTCACACCTGAACAAACCACAGGACTTCTGAAACAAGGTCCTTTGGACAAAAGAGCACAAGAAGGAGATGCTTTGCCATGATGCTCAGCGTTTTTAAGACACCAAACACAACTCAAGAACAGAAACACCGCGTGCTGGCTGTCAAACTCAGCGGTGGAGGGTGATGCAAGCAGACATGAGTCGAGAGGTCCACTGTTTACCAAAGTGTTTTAAAGTCCAATCTGAGGACATCTGTAACAGCTAAAGCTCGACGGAAACTGAGTCATGCAGCAGGACAATGATCTCTACGAGAGTGGCTGTGTAATGGAAAATTGTTAGAGTGAACTGTTTTATGCTTGAGCTGCTTAAACCTGTGATCCCACAATGAGAAGGTTGTGTTAGATAGCGTGAGAAAACATGAGTCTTGAACACCGGAGGTTTGGGAGGAACAGGACTTTGCCTGTGAACATCTGGTGTGCTCAGTAAGAAAAGTGGGATATGGATGTGAAGGGGTGCAAGATAAGCAGACAGAATATTTTAGCACAAGCTCAAAGAGTATGCTTTGAGCTTTCTTCTTTGTCTGATTCTCCTACTCCCGTTCCCCTTTCAGGTGATAAAAAGCTCATGGGTTTCTGTGTCTCTCAGACTCAACTGTTTAGTGTGAGTGCTCCACACTTGACTCTTGTTGCAACTAAAAATAAAGCAATCAGCTTGGAGCTCACTTTGGTAAAGAATCTCTCTGTGCAACTCTTAGAATTTCCAGAACAGCTGAAAAAAAGAATCAAGCCGTTTTAAAGGTGGTCTAAGCTTGGACCTCAACTTTCCTGAAATGCTGTGGCAACACCTTAAGAGCCGTGCTTCAACAAATGTCTGCAAAAATGAACTGAAGCAACACTGTAAAGAAGAACGGGAAAATTTTCCACCTCAGTGATGTAAGAGACTCATAACTTTATATAGAAAGCGTTTACTTCAATCTATTTCTGCACACAATGGGTCGGCAAGCTACTGCATCATAAACTGTTTTTCATGTTTGTTATTATTATTTATTTAGAGTTTGGCTTAGTTTTATTAAATAACAATACTCTTTCATTTGTCATGTGTTGTTGATTTGAGGCTGTATTTATCTCATTTTAAGACCCACTGAGGACCAGATTTCTTTTTTTAATGATTATCAATGATCATTATTATAATTATAATAAAATCTTAGAAGTGTAATTTCTTAGTCACATATCTGTAATTATGCAGCTGTATTGTTGACATTGCTCTAAGACCCAATTAATGCCATTTGTTGAGTGAAATGTTAAATGCAATTTTTGATTTTAAAAGTTATTACAAAGTGAAATCAATGCTTATTACAACAACATGAAAAAAGAATGACATAAGACAGCAAGATAGTTTCAAAATGTGTTTTGGATCCTTACTAGGAGCAGATAGATTATGGCTATCAGACATTTATTAATTTTAACAGTTGCACCCCATTTTCTACATCCAAATATTCAGTTTGATGTCATTGATGACACTGATGTACATTGACCTTGGAATTCACCTTGAATCTCTGTGGAAGTTGTTTTGGGTTCTTTGGTTATCATTGGCATTATCAGTCTCTTCAACTTATCACTACTTTTCCTCTAAAAGCTAAATCTGGGGAGGTTGGTTACCGTCTTGTGGACCTTAAACTGCTGAATGAAATTTGCAAATGTGGGAACATCAAGCTCTTATAGCCTTTCCCTTTAAGATGCTTGTATATAATTTACTTTCTGAGCTCACCAAACAGCTCTTTCATTTGCTTTCTTTGGTCCATGTTCAGTGTGATGAAAACCACAATACCAAACAGCAGAGTGAAAACTTTACACACTTAAACTGACTGAAAGATTGAAGACACTTGTGAGTATTATTACGAGACACACTTTAGTTTAACATGTCACTATGGTCAAATTATTTTCCTTTTTTTTTCTAGGGGTGCCAACTCATTTTTAAAGCCCCACAATTCAAAAGCAATGTCTGACTTTCATTTGTAAATGTTCAGTAAATCCTTAATTATTATTATTTTTTCCGTTTCAACTTATTTTAGTGAATAGTGTGGGTCTTCCTTGAATAGGTAGGGTACAAATATTGCAAATTTGTCTAAATGTGTATATGAGATATATATGTATATGTGCAAATGGGAGACTTTCTAATAGAATTTGCACAAGTCTGACCACAAGAGGGCAGTAGAGCTCTCCCTACCCCGTCAAAAACACATTTCGTGCATTAATTGCAACAAAAAAAGAACATTTTTAGAATACAGAGAATTTCATTGGCATCTGTGCGTTTGTACAAAAATTTAGGGGAATGAGTAATAGGTAAAAAAAAATCAGTACATAACCTAGAACACAATGTGAAAACTTAGATCCACATTGGGAATACAGGAATGACATAAATCTGCATTCTGTGTTTCCTTGTACTACATAACATATTTTCAGGAAGCGCATCCTTACACTACACTGCTGTCAATAAACGCCGTTTACTTGGCTTTCTTTCCATACGGGGTTAAATGCAAATAAGCGGATGTTGCGTAGATATTTTCCCGCGTTTTCATACCCTTAGTTTGGGTATGCTCGTTTTCTATTCGTCTAGCTCGTAATCCCGTTGAACGCAGGCAATGGATGCGTCCTATCAACGAGAGTTCACGATAATAATTCCCTGTATAACTGAAATGGATAATATCGATTACAGACCCTTTTTAGCCATTTGAAATGAACAAAAAACATTAATGGGTTATGAAAATGTCTTCTACAACAAGTTATACACATTAACTTGGGCAAGCGCTTAACCGGCTTCTCGCCGCGCAGTCCGTTTGCACAAAACGAACATCCAGTATTAAACAGTTCCAGGAAGTAGGTCAGTTTGGTTGTATTGTTGCCACGGAACTTGCTCAGTGGAGTTTAAATACTCTTCACATTAGCTGTCGCCTTCAAACACACTTCTATCTGTATAATTATTATAAACTGCTTGTTAGGTCACCAGATATCAACATGCCACCCAAAAAGCGCAACTCCGGGACGCCACAGAGCAAGGAGCTGAAAGCTGCTGCTGACAGTGTCTGTCCTGAGAAGAAGGAGAGTCCAGAGTTGTCTGTGAACAAGTAAGACTAGTAAACACATGCTTCATTCAAGTCACAGCAGCAGCATGTCAACAGTAGGAAAATCCGAGCCTGTAACCTAATATGTAGGAGTTTTGTCTTAAGTATTTACCCCAGATTTTTCTTGTTTTGACCAACCGCTAGACAGACTGTGAACCAAGTCTGGCCTTCATCTAGAGCTAATGCCAGTGTTTTTAAACGTTTCATTACCCTTCACAACTGGCCATATGTAGTAGAAGATTTTAGTAACAGACTAAAATTGATCAAATTAGACGTTTATAATGTATTAACAGTACACACCCCACGTATGACTCAGTCCTTCAAAGGGAGTCGGTTGTTTACCATGTTGCACGCTTTCACATTTGTGTTTTCCTGTAGACACAGAGACAAGGATGCTGACTTTGTGACTTTGTGCAAGAGCCTTCATGTCACAGATCTGGTCTGTGACCGTGCCTGGGCGCTGTGGAAAACTGTACAGGAATCTATGGATGAAGCTGCTGTAAGTGCCTATGTGAAGTTATGCGACCGTACATGTGTAGTGATCCTGCTGAAGCCATGGAAAAGCTGGAGGTGGAAACTATTCTACCCTTCTGAAAAAGATCAGACATCATGTATTCATAATGAAATACCCAGTGGAGAATCACTGACTGTAAAAAAAATAAAAAATAACAAGTGATTGGCAGCAGATCATCCTCTGCTGCTTTTTAAAAGCTTCATCAAATTTACATAACAAGGGACAACTTCATGTCAAGTAGATTTGCTATATTTGCTGTACAGTTAAAGTGGCATAAAACATATAAGCTAGGACTGCATCTGCATCTTAAATAGAAACTGGGTACTGTACCGGAGACGTAATTGTAAGTGATAAACTGACTCAAATAAAAGTATTGCAAGGGTCACATGTGTGACTGTGGCTCATCAAGTAGATCATGTTGTCCTCCAACTGGAAGGTCAGTATTGTGGTCAGCCCCAACCTGTCAAAGAGACTGAACCCCCCACATCACCCTTGCGGGCTCAGTGGTGTGTGATTGTAAAACTAATGCTATATGCTCTATTCGTAATTCATAAATACCTTTTTTCCCCCTCCACATATTGATTTGTCATGTTTTTACCTGAATCAATCTTCTTCATTTATCTGGGCTTGGGTTAGAGCTATGAGTGGCTGGGGCGACAGGAGCATTGCAGAGTTCAGTGTCCTACCCAGCATCACTTTGTCTAGAGACGGGTCTGGGGATTGATCTGTGACCTTCTGTTGGCAACAACAGCAAGATGTTAAAAAGAAGCGCTGCATCCCTCCTTGTCAAAATGAGACATGAATTCAGAAGTGCCAGAAACGTTAAAAAAAAGGCACAATATAGGTGCCAACCATTTAGCATGTAAAATGCTGACAGAAAAAAAAATCTTAAACTACAATTTTCTTGCATTGTTCTTATTACATCTTTTTCCCCCCCAGGACAATCAGAAAAGGCTGTGGGGTGCTTGTCTGTTTGTGATTGTAACAGACATGGATGTGGCCTGTTTCACGGTGACTCAAGTTTTGAAAGCAGTCAACCTAAAGTAAAGACCAATTTTTTTTTTTAATCACTTCACATTGCATCTGCTTGCATGCATCACTTATTTAAATACCTTTAAATAAAGATAACATTTGTCATATTTGAGTATAAATGTTAAAAACAGATATTGTAGCTTTTTTTTGTTTTATTGGTGCGACATACAGTAGAGGTTTTTTTATTCTCCTTCAGCATCACTTCATCATTTGAAAAGCAAGACTTTAAAAGAAGGTTGAGACTTATCAGTCTTAGAAGCTACTTGATTGCGGTCTTAAATACACTTCTTTTTATTGTATTGTATTTTTGATATATACCTTAGCTCACTTCCTGATTTCTCTTTTGCAGTGTAAAGCAATATATGGATCTGGTGAGGAAGTTGGATGTAAACTTGGACACGATAAGCACAAAGGTGAATTCAGCACTGATGCGACTGGAGAAGAAGTATGACGTGATGTTGGCTCTTTACCAGAGGTTTGAGAGGTTGGTCACCGCATCAGTACACGAATAATTCCTCACTGAAGCAGAACAGTCGGTGGCAAAATTGTAAATAACCACAAAATTAATTTTGTTTCAGAACATGCAAAAACATATTTATTTTGGCTCCTGATGGCAGGTAAGTTGACTTTAAGAGAGTTATCCAACCCTGCTATTTCTTGTACAATCAGTCAAACTTTATTTTAGAATAGTTGTAGCCTTGTTCTTGATAATAACATATTTGTTACAAAATAAGATGCAGGAGCGTGTTTAATGGTTCACTATCTCATTTTCAAGGGAGAGGGAGATCATGCGCTCCTGCTGGACAATGTTTCTCCTTGCAAAAGGTGGGTTAAGTTCTTTTAGTTTCAAGTTTATTTATCGAACACATTCAAAAACAAAATTTGACTAAAGGGCTGAACAATACGAGTACTGAAAGTACAATTGAAGGCAGCATGTTGACAAAAGAGAATAACTTATAACAAAAATAAGAATAAATTGTGGGTAAAACAAATCAAAATGACAGTTCAGCCTGATATTCAATAATAACAGCAACAAAAGCAAACAGGAGCAAGCTGTTATTACACATGCTGAAAATGTTTTCATGTTTCTACTTCTTCTTCCTCTAGCTGTCCTTCCTCAGCTCTAGATATCAAATTTAGTGGAAAATGTTTCCCTCATGGTTAACAGTTCCGTTGTTTGTGGTCATCACCAGTATCAATGTTTCTAACGTGCTTATGTATCCAATCTCTGCAGGAAGGACCTTGCAGATGGAGGACGACCTGGTCATTTCATTCCAGTTGCTGCTGTGCACATTGGAGTTATTCATCAAGCGCTGCTCCCCAGACCTCCTGCAGCCTCTTTACAGTAATCTTCAACATTATTTACTTAGAATGTTATCTTGGTTTTATAAAGCACAGCTCCTTGTTATGAAAGTAATAAAAAGCTTAAACGTGCATTTAAGTCACATTGCCAGCATTGGAAAATATAAAATTTGTTTTTCAGCTGTTATATTATTTATAATTGTGATATTTCTTGTTTCCTTTGGCATTTTTCATTTAGAATCAGCTATTAGCAAGGTTCAGAGCCCCCCAACACGAACATCTCGTCGCAACCAGAGCAAAGCCAAATCCCGACCTGTGGACCCGGAGGTTGATGCGCAGCTACTTGAAACTTTGTGCAAAGAGAACGAGTGCAGTGTGGAAGAGGTATGAGCACACTAACTGTACAGTAGTCACGGATACTCCTCAGTTTCCCTTATGTATGTGTGTGTGGGTTGTTTTTTTTCTTGTGACCTCATCTCTCCTCTGTGCCAACTGCATTTCCAGGTGAAAAACGTATGCCAGACCAGCTTTTCAGCTTTTCTAGACTTGCTGGACCTTTCAAGATTCCCAGATTTTCCTCAGGTATGGAAACAACTGACAGAACATCTTCTGTACTGTTTGGTTTTATCCCATCTCCTCTTCATGTTTCTGTTTCCATTACTTATCGCTGCTTATTGCTGCCATTGTGGAGTGTTTGAGTGTCTGACAGATGTCGCCTGCTCTTTTTCCTGCATATATGTGTTTGTTCACACATATACCGTGTCAGTAAATGTGTACTCAAGCAGGGGATTCCTTGCAGCACATCAGGGTTGTATATTGCAGTGGCAGGTATGAACACTACAGAGACAGGATGCTACTGTTTGCAGAAACTGATACACTGCTCTGAAGAAGTCTGCTGGACATGTTTATTTTACTGTACAGACAGATGGTGTGCATTTCTTTAACTTTAGTGTCTCATGTGAAAACTTATGTCCAAGTCCCGTCTTAGTGATCCAAGCTACCACTGAGGGGTACAAATGCTTTGTCAAAAAATATAAAGCACTTGATGATATTTCTAAGGGGCTTTGTCTGTCGCTGTGCTGGTTAATTATAGGAGTATAAAAGATAGAGTTGGTGTATTTACGTGATGAACTCGGATTAAAGCCAAATAATTGACAGTTTAGAAAGAGATCTAGTTTATGTTTATGATTTTTTTAACATTAAGTATATTTTTGGCAAGGTTAACATAATGTACTCAGAATGAAAGCAATTAAATCTAACTGGATGGGAAGCTTTGCTTTAAGAATTTGATTGTTTTCTTTCAGTAGATGCAAGTAATGATCACTTTTCAGCTTCAAAAGGTGTGATGGGTCATGTACAGTTTATTTTCCAGTGTGTTTGAGGGTTTGATTCAGTCTGTTAACTGATTTGATGATCATTATGGTACTGAATTTCACATGTCACTTAGCATCTTTGAGCAAGCAGCCCTTCAGTGTCATTTTCACCACAGGTGACTGATGTAAACCAGCAGTACGAAGAACACTACCTCAAGAGCAGAGACATCGATGGACGGCTGTTTTTTGATGGAGACGAGACCGTCCTTCCATGTAAAGTTGAGATGTAAGTTCTTTTTCTTCCGCCTTCAGTGTTTAAATAATTAAAATAGATGAAAGGAAAGTGATTGACAATCATCTCTTGGATTCAGATCACAGGTCGAGAGAACGCCAAAAAAGAACCAGCCAGATGAAGACGGGGTACTCATCCCTCCACAGACTCCAATCAGGTGACCACTTAACCACCATTCACTGGTTCTTTGTTGACTCAGAGGGGAGGAATCGAGAATGCCTATTTACTTTCAGGAACATCATTATTTATGTTTGTAGCATATCTATTTTTGATGACCCATCTGTCAGTAGTTTGAGAGTTGTTGAAGTGTCATCAGATTAATGGAAAAAAATATAATAAAAATGTTCTACTTTTTTTTTCCTTATTTGTGAATTAGTCAAAATATTTAATGACTTATATAACAATGGATGAATTAAAAAAAAATCAAGTTGACAGATTTAAGAAGCATACCTGTATATTATTTTAGGCAGAAAATTTTAAACTTTTTTTCTGAGTACTCCTTATACTCTATAATAGTTGGCATGAAATTAGAGATAATTAGATCTGAAAAATATCATTAATTATAAAATCTTTGAAAGGAAACTTAAAAACTAAGCTTTAGAGATTCCTGATCTTGTACTTAGTTGTAACATGTTACTATACACTTATTATTGTGTGGTTTTGTCTTATTCCATGCGTGGCTTTATCCATTACCACTGTATAAATTTTGTATTTTCCTCCCAGAGCTGCCATGACCTCAATCCAGCTCCTGAGGGGGGATCTCCCCTCGAGTGGCGACAACCCATCTACTACTCTAGCCACATATTTTAAAGTGAGTCTCTAAAAACCTTGGCGCAAATGAAAATGTTCCACGAGCTTGCAGCTTGATGTATTTCTCCTTTTCGTTTTTTTTCTGGATCAGAATTGCACTGTAGACCCAACACAGGATGTGCAGAAGCGTTTGGAGATGCTTGGTCAGGCGTTCAGTCAGAAGTTTGGTGAAGCAGTTGGGCCACACTGTGTCGTGTATGGCCGGCAGGTATGAACTACTCCTCAGAAGGGTCAGGACCAGCAGTACTAACACGCTATGTCCTCTTATTATTTAATTTCTGCAGTAACTTTATGTTTTTAATCTTTCAGAGATTTGCCCTTGGTGTCAGACTTTATTACAAAGTAATGGAGTCAATGCTGAAATCGGTACGGTAACTTGTTTGATTTTATTTTTTTTTATCATTTATATGGAAGCTCACATTGATTTCTATTCATAGATGCACCATTCTGGATATTATAGAAATTATATAGATGTAAGACACATCATTTTATTAACTTTTATTTTGTTTTATAGGAAGAGAAGAGACTCTCAGTGCAAAATTTCAGGTATTTTTTTTTTCCCTCTTCAGTTAAGCAGAATTGTACATCCAGTCAGAGTTGGTTCTCTTACATTTGTTGTGAATATTAGAAACGTTTCCATGCTATGTACCTGTCCTGATTTGTGCAGAAACTGTGTTTTCCTGACCATGGTTTTGTGGTCTACTTTCCAGTAAACTTCTCAATGATTCCACATTCCACACATCACTTTTGGCCTGTGCTTTGGAGGTGGTCATGGCAACATATGAAGGTGAATCCTGTGTTTTTTTTTCTCCCATAAGAGCTGTGTTTAATTTTCCTTTTTGATTACATTGATATAAGTAAGTGTTTTCATGTCTTGAATCCGTGGTAAATTAGGACCATGTTTCTGCTGAATTATTAGAGAGCAGTTTCAAAAATCACACCGGAGGTGACCAAGCTGAAACCGATGTGCGTTTCCCCTGGATACTGAATGTGTTCAACCTTGCTGCCTTTGACTTCTACAAAGTCATTGAGAGCTTCATCAAGGCCGAACCCACACTGAGCAAAGACATCATCAAACATCTGGAGACCTGTGAGAACCTCATCATGGAGAAGATCGCATGGAAGACGGTCAGTATTATCTCACATTTCTGCTAAAGCGTGCATCTTCTAGTGTCAAATTATTTTAAAAGATAATACACTGACACAAGATAAAATACAAGACACATCAAAACTTAGCAAGTGTAATTGGATACCATTTATTGGTCAGTGAGCGAGAGGGAGAGAAATGCTTATAGTAATCTAGGTTTCTTTAATAGTCCAGAAGACAAGCTAACAGTGATCCAGTCAGATGTGTTTCAGAGAGAAACATCTAAAACATGCAGGGCAGGGGGTTCTGTGGACCTGGACTGAAGAACACTGGACTAGACCCGACCTCTGAGTAAATCTAGAGTGGAAATATAAATCACATATTTAAAGCAAACTTGCACAAGCTGTTCAGCGTATTCCAGTTCAGATAAAATACAGATGATGTGTTTTCACACACAAGATGTGAGGCATATACAAAAGAGTATGTAACGGCTTCATAAAGCTGTTAAAGCAACTGTATTCAATCATTCAAACATTGGTCAGCGTTTTCTTATTTTTTCCTCATGCTTACATCAGACATGCATGTGAAAGTGACAGAGAGAGGGGAAATGAGTCTGATTTGCCAATGACATTAACTAGTAATTACCTTCCGTGGCGTAGGTGTTATTGACTCATGAAAAGCAAATGTCATTATGTCTGATTAAACCAGATTTCCATTTTGAAATATTGTGGAAAAGCATTTGGGGGTTGGGGGACAGGATGGGGAGGTGTGGGTGGGCTGTCATTCAAACCAGATTAATGGCATGTCTCATATGTCTCAATTGGGCATTATAGAGTTTTACAATTTTACCACTATAAAAGCAGACTGCATTGGTAATAGACTACTAAACATACAGTGACAAGGCAAAGCTGTGTTGTATTGATTTGAGCATTTCTCAGTAATCGTGTGTCATTTGCGGCCACTGGCTCTACCACTGGGGACTTCTCTGTGTACCAAACTGCTGGAGAAATAGTAGATGAGCGGGTTAAGGCAACAGTTGAAACTGGCTAGAGAAAGGACGATGGGATGTGCAGCTTCGGTCACCTTAGCCAGGCCACAGTGGGGCAGCAGCTTCACTTGTGTGAGCGTAAATCCCAGCAGGTTGACGTGATAGGGGAGGAAGCACAGCAGGTAGACACCCAGCACCAAGTAAATAACTCTGAGGGTGTACCGATGGTTGCGACGGTGGCTGCGACGCCTTGAGTTGCGAAGCACTCTCATTACTCTGCAGTAACTGTAGAAGAGTGTCAGCGTAGGCAGGAGAAATGACCCCATCACTAAGCCGAGGGCTACCAGGATGATAGTTCGGTGGCGATGTGAGGAGGGGTCAAACAGACAAGGGTGGTGTTGGTGGGATGCTGCCAGGCGCAGCAAAGGCAGACTCACACTGAGTCCCACCACCAGGCACCAGATCCCCCCACTCACCACCTGTGCAATGCGCATTCTGCGGAGGGTGGATGCCAAAGGGTGCACCACGGCCCAGTATCGGTCCACCGCAATGCACACGAGGAAGAAGATGCCCCCGTATAAACTGATGTACTTCAGGATAAATGTGATCTGGCAGTAAGCTGTTCCAGGATTCCAGCTGGAAAAATCTCCCGTCTTGCCAGAGAAGCCTCGAGACTTTTGGTGATAGTAATAGATTCTCATTGGCAGAGAGATGACAAAAAACAAGTCGGCAATGGACAGGCTGGCAAAGTAAATGGCTGTGGAGTTCATGGTGCGGAGAGATGAACATAACCTGCGGAGAGCCATGCTGTTGGTAGCCAGCCCCAGGAGGAAGATGACACTGTAGGACACCTGGCAGAAAGTGAAGCGGTAGCTTGTGTCCACTGTGCAGTTTGGCAAAGCCGAGTACGACTCTGCTTGCAGATCTGTCATATTCCACAGCTCCATGGCACACAATGATTTGTAGCTCCAGTAAATGAAATCACTGCGCTGCTGCCATTTCTGAAGGAGATAAGGTTGGTTGAAGTGAGCACATTATGGAAGGGATCAGCATGTGTGCTGAAGCAATTACATCTGGGGCAAGTTAAGACTTAATTAACTTGAAATGTGTGATACTTTATGGAATGTAAATTTGCTAAGGTGACTTGAATACACTACTAAAACTGAAATAATCAGATGGATTCTTCCAATAAAATTTTAAATGCAGCTTACTGGTATCGTAAAACTAACAGACATGGTTTCATGACAGTAAGACTGCCAAGAAAAGCAGCAAATCATTGTTATACTACAGCCCTAAATCAGTAAAAGTTGGGACCATATGGAAAATACAAATAAAATAATCCAGTGATCCTAAAGTTTACTTTGACTTTTGTTTGTTTAAAAATAACCCAAGATTTCTTCTATTTAAATTCATTTACATTTTTATTATGCATCCATATAGAACTTTAGGTTGCACCACATAAAAAAATAAAAATTAAAACTGGGCATTAAAGCTTTTACTGCTTAGAAATGTTAAAAATCCTTTTCACAACTCTTAAAAGTTGTTCTGGCATTGAAGTGATGAAGAGTCTTAGTTTTTGTTTTTGTCGCAATTTTATTCAAGCAGATCTTAAGGTATTCCGTTGTAGGAGGCTATTTTTTTTTTAAATTCACACCTTTCATTTCAAAATCCTCTACCTTCGCTGTTGGGGTCAGCCTAGTGCTTAAACCCTCTTCTTCCTCAGCCATGTCTGCAGTGTGTCCAAAATGTAGTTTTGCATTATTTTGTTGAAAAATGCATGAATGTCTGTGGGAAATATGTGGTTTTGAAGGCACCATAAATCTTACTGTGCCCTTCTGTATTAACGTTGCCATTAAACAAGTATTAATGACATGCCTCTCAGCCCAGACCAGAGACACCGTTAACATTTGACGTATTTGCAGAACTACATTTGTGAATGTTGAACTGATTCAAAGATTTCCTAAAGTAATCTCTTGCACATGTGGTTACATCACCTACTGATCTGGTGTCATATTAAAGATCTAAGATTGCAGGTCTCCATCTGGCCTTGCATCCTTCCTTCTCCTTTACTTTCCTTTTCACAGATGTTTTGAGCCCGTCTTTACTCTTTAAAGACTCAATCTTTTATCAGTGCTGCTTTTGTAACAAGCGTCACAACAACATTACAATCACGCACTGACATCAGCCAGTTCAGATCATATCATTGTCTTTTTCTTTCATCCCTTTAAAAACACATTACCTTGGTGTTATACTGTGTGTTGCAGATGTGAAATAATAAAAAAAGTGATGCATTGAAACAAATTTAATACAGTTAACAAGAAAAAAACCATGAAAAATCTTGGGTAATACTTTTCCTAAAATTAGGATATATTTACACTTTAAATGCACAAATATTGAAGCTAAAAAAAGTTTCCTAAAACTAAGTTTACTGATAATTTAGGCCTTTGAACAGCTTCACTCAGTCCACTGTTGACCTGATGAATATTGCTGACTGAGCAGCGAACTGCCCCCAGTAATCCAAACGTGTACATGCGTGACATGATTCCTCAGTTTTTGTCTTACTGATTTTCACAATTAAGCCTTGATCCTGCAAATGAAGTTTTAAAATATTATATTGTATAAAATTACTTCACCTTGACAAATTAATGTCAATTTATTTTACAATTAAATTCTAACTGATGCATAGTTTTATTCAGAGATGAACAAGAGCATCCTATTACATTATTTTTTGCCATTACTTGTTATTTTAATTGTTTTAAAAACCTCTACATTTCAAGTTTTTAAAAAGCCATGATCAGTTGATGCAGTTGATTAGAAAAGTTACGTTTCTTTTGTGATTTGAGTACTTTCAGTAAAACTGAAACAGATAAAGTTTGACCACTTACCTGTAACAGGATCGATGATGTTTCAGTGTGATAACATAAATTTTCCAGTCCGTTCAGCATCTGTTCCAGTCTGCCGTGATGGTGGAAATGCTTCTGATCAGACACATCAAGGTCTCTCTCGTCTCTCTCCCTTTGTCCTGCTCTAGGACCCCTCCTCCCCTACACACACACACTTACACGGTTGTTGTTTATTGCTCTGTGAAATGGAATAAATCTTGGAAATCTCTGATTTGGCAAGTGATCTTATGATTGAGTGATGTTGAGCAGCTAGTTTTCGTAGTGATCTGATCAGTCTTGCAGATAAGATATTGAGATTATTTTATGATCCTTCTGGACGAAGTCATATTTACAGCTCATTGTTTTAAAAAAAAAAAACTATACAAGTGATTGAGGTTGATTATTAACCACATTTCCAACAGTAGTAACGCACACCGACAGAAAGTGCTGTAATCGTTTATTTTGTAAATCAGTGTTGGGACAGGTGCTCTCTGGTGACTGTGTGGAGTTCTAAGCCCGGGAAAACCCATGTCAGAAATAAAAGCAATATATTTTCTGCTTACACAATAAAGCTTTCGTTTACAACACATTTTTAAGTCAGTGTGCTGATGCTTTCTAATTCTCTACCCCTTTCTGAAATTTTATTTTTGATGAGTCAAGTTTTTAAGGCATTTGTAAACATATAGTCGCATTTCATTTACATTCTGTCCCAGTTTTCTTGTTGTCACCTTGAAAGTAAACAGTTATTAGTCTGGACTTATTTAGCACCTCTTTATCTTTATCTAGGTTTTATAAAGCATTTAACAGTATGTTTCTCATCAACCCAGTCACACAAGTACAGATAGATACACTACAACTGTGTTTCTAAAATCATACCCCAGTGTTAGGGGGAAAGGGATCCTCGGATGCTTCAACGTGTGGTGGGGCTGAAGACTTTTCAGTTGGGGAATGAATTACTCCCGCCCCCACTGAGCCACGGCCCAGCACAGCTCCAGAGTAGATGCACCATGAGCTCATGCCAAATACATCTGCGTGATATCTGCACCATTCACCTCTACTCTGTTTTTGTGAAAGTTTTTCCCCTCTGAAGAGGCATGTTATCGCTCGCCTCCGGGGATTTCTTACTAAGTGGTAACGATGAGTCTGGCCTTGTTAGCGCAGCCCTCTAGGCTTAACCTCACAACAGGAATGCAGGAAGGGTCTGTCTTGTAGTGCATAACAGTTATGGGAAGAATGAAATATCCCACATGCATGGAAGTGCCAGCATATTTGTTTTGCATTAGAAGATAAATCTTTTTAGGCAGCCTGATTGAAATGCATTTAGATGCAGCCTAACAACATAGGAAGACTATGCACAGTGTTTGCATTTATAGTGTTAGTTCTTGTATGACTAATCAGTCTTAATAAATGAGTGTGTTCAACCAGTTGAAAAGGCAAGGGCACAACGGCTGCAGTGTCTGTGCTAGAGATTTCACAACGCTCCATTCACTTAGACTTATCACAAACTGAATACTCAGACTTTTAAAAAATCTAACATTTTATTCATTTTACAAAAGTTCTGGACATTCAGAAAAACAAAACTATAATACTGGTTCGCAGTTGCCTACGGAGTCAATGCTCTAAATACAAAGCTGAAACATATCTACATCATAACATGTGATTTTGCACATGATAGATCCATATCTTC
Organism: Zenarchopterus dispar; assembly: GCA_028564865.1. NCBI lineage: Eukaryota > Metazoa > Chordata > Actinopteri > Beloniformes > Zenarchopteridae > Zenarchopterus > Zenarchopterus dispar. Next base: position 8,255,696 of record JAOWBL010000006.1, on the reverse strand, counting down.
ACTGAGTGAAGAGTTTTATAAGTTGTTGTGAATTGTTACCTCGATAAAGGCTTTTATGTTGCCACACACTTATTTTCAAACCCTATTGTCTGAATAGGGATTTCCGTCTTCAGTCCCAGCCCAAAGTCTGTGTGGTGTCCAGTAGATGGGAGTTGCTCCTTAGCAACCATATTGTTTGCATTTCAAAATCACTCTGCTTTCAACTCTGTCCTTTTATTCAAATCAAGTTTCCCCAGCCATACACTTTGAATTATTTATCAGGCCACACAATAGGGTCGCCGTCAGATTGAGGACTCATTTATTTTCGTTTTCTGCGACTTCAGCGTGAGACTCTTTGGTGACACAATGGGGCTGCTTTGTGCGCTGTCTGTCTGTAGTCTGTCAAATAGCTTGGCTCCATTATACCAGACTGTAGTCTTTCGTTTGATGGAGCTCTGAATTGTCTCTGAAGTGAAGTAGTAAATGACAGGATCAAAGCAGCAGTTGGTGACTGCTATGCAGAGAGCAATGGGGTAGATTGTTCTGACCACGTTTTCTACATGGCATCCCTGTAGGATGTTGGAGCGAACCATGGCGTAGAACATGAGGTTGACATTGTATGGAATGAAACAGAAACAGAAGATGAGGAGATGCACGATGATCATTCTTAAGATCTTTGCCTTGTTGAGGCTCCCTCCGCGGCTGATGGTTTGGGGATTCCTCAGTGTCCGTAGCACCATAATTGAGCAGAAAACATTGATCATAAGTGGGAGGATGAAACCCACAGTCTCGATGAACACCACCACTTTGGACAACTCAGACTTCCACTGTTTTTTGGAATAGTTCTCAAAGCAGAAGTTTGAGGAAGAGTTGGTATTGTTTGGTGAGGTGGTGTCTAGCAGGAATCCTGTGGGTATGCTTCCAGACAAGATCATCACCCACACCGTAAGGCAGGCCAGTTTTGCATTCCTCCTCGTTCGTATCACCTGGGACCGGAACGGATGCACGATGGCTAGAAAACGGTCAACGCTGATGCAGGTGAGGAAGAGAATGCTGCCATACATGTTGGTGTAGAACAAGGCCACGGAGATCTTGCAGAGCACGCTTCCAAACATCCAGTCGCGTTTAGTGAAGTACACGATCCGAAAAGGCAGACTAATGACAAAGAGCAAGTCAGAGAGACAGAGGTTTATCATGTATGTCGTGGTCTCATTCCGCAGCTTCAGCGTGCAGCCAAAAATATAAACTGCCACCATGTTGAATAAAAGTCCAACTACAAACACCAGGCTGAAAACCGCACTGTAGAGAGGGTACTTAAAGTCATCACTCTTGTCGCACGAGCTGTTTAATTTGTCCATCTTTGGATCAGATTTCCAGTAAAACAGTAAAAGTCTCTTGCCTTCAGCTTGTCAATCCAGTCATCCAGAAATATAGATAGAAATGTTGAAAGCCCGGTCCAGTTGCTTTAAAATGAAATCCAGAGAAGAAAAGTGTAGAAGACCTCCACAATACACCTTTTATTGGCATCCAAAGTCCTTTGCGTGAACTTTCCTTCTTTGAAAGCTGTCCAGCATGTCCAATCATCCTCATTTAAGCTGAGTTGATGGAGCGGAGTCTTTTCAGCTGACGACTCGTGTGTTTTTCCTCAACTCAGTGAAAAGTTGTGCAGTCCTTTCTCTTTCTTCTTCTTCTGTATGTTCCTGCAGCTGCCCTGAGGGCTCAGGCAGCAGACACCTCACAGCTGCTTGCCTGACACAGACAAAGACACAAAGAAGTGACTAGATTGTTGAAACACAGGGAGGAGCCTGCACCAAGTCCAAAGTCCTCCCAGTATTGCTTTATTTGGCTCTTACATGATATTTGCATTTAATCTCTTTCAGTTGGAAACTTAATTTTTAAACATATCACAAATTTGTCTAACAAATGTTCATTTTCATTGGCCTCCCAGTTTATCTTTATATGTTTTCCACTTTGTAATTATAACTTGAGTTTTTAATATTTTTAAGTAAATAAAAGTAAATAAATGAAATTTAAATCTGAAAAGGAAAGTGGGCATAGATGAAAAAAAAAAAAAAGAAATCTGACTAAATTCAATAGCGCTTGTGTCATTGCACGTCACTTTTTCCTGTTAGGCAATAAAATACTCTGTGTACTTTTGAAATGTTGGTGGCGTCAGCAGGGTGTTGCAAGCACGAAATGAAGAATGCTCTAACGACAAGCCTACACCTGCAGAGACAGAGTAGTAAACCACCATCCCTGCACTTCACTCCCTGGTATGAGATCATCTTTAGGGTCTTTTTTTTTTTTTTGCTGATCTGGTATTTGCATACACACTGACTTGCCTGATTTTAAATCTTGATGCAAATTTGCTTTGACAAGTGTTTGTGGTGTAATGTTTTGTTGTGTTGGTCACAGTTGTCATAGGGAATGTCATTGGATGAGAACCGGATTGTTATAAGTCCTTTTATATATAATTTAGCATTTGGGAAAGGGATTTCTTTTTGCAAGAAAAAATTCACATACAAATGAAACCATTTCCTCCTTAAACTGATGGTACTATGTTAGTGCTAACCTTTTGGGAGTCTCTTCAGATGCAACATTAGAAACTACCGCTGGACATCAGTGATTTGAGTGAGAACCAGCGCTCTCGGGTCAAATAAAATGACAAATTCTGTAATAAATATCTTCACAATTCCCAGTTACATATTTATGTCAGTTGAATTATGTTTTGTTTTTGTTTTTTTGTTTTTTTTTTCAAATTTTGGTCTTTCTATAGAATACATTTTTTAAATAATATTTTCTACAATATATCAGAACTCTCAGCTTGGTTTAGGTGCTTAAAAGCAGGATTAAATATAAATAATGACATTTCTGTCTTTGTAGGGCTCCCCCCTGTTTGAGCTCCTGAAACAGGAACACGAGGGTGGCGCAGCAGAGCAGGTGGAGACGCCAGCCAGTTTCAGCCAACCACTACAGCACAACCACACGGCAGCTGACCTGTAAGTCATCCAGCCGTCAGGTTGTCTTTCAGGAGCTGGTATGCTCCAACTCGGTGATTATATTAGAGGTAAAACCTTGTGAAACAACTGTGAATCATAAGTTGAGGAGTGACGGTAATATTCCATGACTCAGTGTGAGCTCTGCCTTATCTAGGTTTGAAGGTCCTCCTCCATATTAGGAACTGTATAAATATGTGGTTTTTGTTTTTATTTTTTGTAATAATTAATACTTGACTGACAAATCCCTCTGGTGTGTACAGTTATTTGTCTCCAGTGCGACCAGGCCATCGTGTCTTGCCTCCTGAGTGCCCAGCCACGCCCACCTCTCAGGCGTCGTCTCAGCCCACCTCCCAGGCGGCCGGCCAAGCTCCACGCCACCCAAAGTCCAACTCTCTCAGTCTCTTCTATAAAAAATGTGAGATACTATATTTATTTTTGGTTGATGCTGTCCCTGGATCATTTTAGTTACTGATGTTGGGAGAAAGATTTCGGTACTGCTGCCTTGTGGTGATGGCTCGTGGTCGGAGGAAAGTATCAAACATAATAGTGTGAACTCATAAATGCTGGAGATGTCTGCCATGACTGTCTTTTACAGAATAAACATTAAAAAATAAGCCTTTAAGGGGAGGCTTATGTTAGGGATGCAGATTGTGGAATTTAGGTAACTGATTTTACTTAAGTAGAAATCTTCACAATATAATTGAGGTACCAGTGATGAGTGCAGTCTTACCTTTAATGTTTTTCACCAGGAAGATATTGTGTATTTTTTTAAGTTGTTAGATTAAATCTTATACGTAGAATTAAAATGCTTGGTTTACTTTCACCTTATGTGAACTATTTTTGAAATTCATGTAAATTGCTTTTCATGGAAAAAAAATGTTGATTGACCTATAATTATTTCTACAAAAAAAAAAACTCAAACAAAAATCCCCCAAACTACAGCCAGACATGTTTCACTCCATCAATTACAATGATTAAATATTTTTTTCATTACATTTAAATCATAATAGGCATCGTAACATAATAGAGAGGTCCCATAAGTGTGAGATTCAGAATGGGTTATTTGTATTGCAGATCTTGTGAAGAAGTATTTGTACTGTATTGTTTTAGTACTTCTGCTTCAGTAAAACCTTAGAATACTTCTGCCCCTGATACATTACAGTATTTTAAAGTCAAGAGACTGACCCAACTAATTTGTGGTGTGGAGGGCTTTAATTGACAGATATTACCGCAAATTCCATCTACAGCTTTTAGAGAAAAAAAAAAGAAGTATTATTCCTTATTCCTTCTTCTGATGATCCTGTCAGTCTTAGAGAGAGGACATTATTAAAATCAGATTTTTTTTAAATCCTCAAATTTATCTAATTTAAATGAAATGTGTACAGCAACCATAAACTGCAAACACTTTGGATACATGTTGTGCATTTATTTATCATTAACTACTGCCTCATGTTTAAATGGGCAGGATGCCTCTATGCAGCCTCTCTTCTCAGAAAATGTCCAGATTGTGGGTGCAACAGGAAAGGGTTTAATCTGCTTTCAGTTCCACACACGATGTTTTTGCAGAAGTCACAGATAATCATCGGCTCCAGCTCCGAGCTTTCAGAGCTGGACATTTTCGCCTGTTTACTAACTGACATCTCATACGGACTCTCAGTCCTGCTCTTCCGGGCTATTTAGGACATCCACTATCTAGTCAAGACTATCAAACAAACCTCACTATCTCAGAAAGTTAGGCTGATCAGGAACTGTGGTCGAACACACCCTGCAGGGAACGGCGCTCTGCTATCCTTTTATGCTGCTGTAGCTTGCAGCCTTGTCTGGTGCGAGAGATGCTAATTAGCTGACTGGATTACTCCAGTTCTTTCAACACATGTAATAAGTTCAATCTCAGCACACTGAGATTTAAAATATTCATACTGGTCTTGGGAAAGGATTTAAACAGTTTATTTCAGCAGGCGCATACTTATTTTAGAGAAAAAAAAACAAAGTATGTTACTTTTGAGAAAATAAAAATAAATTTCAAAAAAAATTTTTTTTTAAATGATGATGTAATGCAGTGAAATAGTACTGAGTCTATTTAGAAATTGTTGTATTATGTAGTTTGATTCCAAATCAATGAGTACCAGATTTAATTTAACTAACAACTAAACTGAAAATGTCAATTGCACTGTAGTGGAAAAAGAAATCTTTTTTTTTTCTCTTTTTTTTTTTTTTGCAAAATTGCTAATGTTTCCTCCATTAACAGTCTGAAATGTTACACTTTACACCCTTCTTCTTTGCATATTAAGGAATAAGAGTCACTTCTGCTTGTACAATGTGTTTTTTTTTTTTCTTTGTCCCTGTCTAGTGTATCGCCTGGCCTACACAAGGCTGAAGACGCTCTGCTCCTACCTGCTGTCGTCCCATCCTGAACTGGAGCCCATCATATGGACTCTGTTCCAGCACACTCTGCAGCACGAGTACGAGCTGATGAGGGACCGCCACCTGGACCAGGTACCCTAGCAGTGCAATGCTCCTTCTTTGTTTCTCTGTTCCTGCTATCTCATGGCATTTTTTAAAAATTGATTTGGACGCCATCTGCACTTTAAACAAGGACAATAATGGCATTGTAAATGCTGTGCTAATTCAGTGCTACCACAAGAATATTATTACTTATTTCAAAGTGATTTGATGAACACTGAGATTTAAAACTTCTCATAGCCAATAAAAACTCATCGATCTTTATTGTGAAAATTCCTTATGGTAAGAAGAATAAATAAAAGTTGATTCGTGTGCTTTATTTATGCCTTGTTTTCTTTTTTGAACTACTACTTTTGTAGCAGCCAGTAGAAGGCCCTTTTCCTTTAGGATCACCCTTGGCCGAGCCATTTACAATATTGTTTTTAGCTGAGACACACCTCTAATCATCTTTGGTGCTGATTTGGTCTCTAAAGTTAATTATTTGGCCTTTTTGGCAACTGCTATCAAACTGATGTTGACTCATTCAAAAGAAAGAACAAAATAAAAAATAAATAAAATTGGAAGATGGCAGCTGTCATAGCTGGTGGTAGATTCTCCAAATGTGTCTTGTGTTTTAGAACTTATTTGCAAATAGAAATCTTTGTGGTTTCCTGTGTTGGTGAAATATACAGCAGTAATTTATCAGCAGAATTTATTTTGGGGCCTGGGTACAGCTGCTTGGCGTCATTGTTCAAATAAGATTATCACTCAGCAGGGTGGATCCTCACAGTGTGGTTTCTCATGTTAACGTATCTGTGCTGTTATGCTTGTCGGTCTTTGTATGGAAATGGCTTTGCTCTGTCTCATTCTTTTGCCTTTTCTGCTCTCTTGTTTTCTCTTCTTATATTTTTCTTCACACCTACCAAATACCTCCTATCGCTCTTGTAGTTGATGATGTCGGCCATGTATGCCATATGCAAAGTGAAGAGTGTGGATCTACGCTTCAAGTCCATCGTCTCTGCGTACAAGAACATGCCCAACACTAACCAGGAGGTGATGCAAACATTTAAAAATCCTAATATGAGTTCATCCTGGAGGCTTCTGTAAGGTAACTTCATGTTGAATCGTGATTTACTGGATTCTTGTGAACTGTTGAACTCTCCCTCTGTATGTTGCAGACCTTTAAGCATGTGTTGATCACAGAGGGCCAGTATGACTCCATTATTGTCTTCTACAATCAAGTGTTCATGCAAAGGCTGAAAACCAACATCCTGCAGTATGCATCCACCAGGGTGAGACACCTCATATCAAGAGCATCAGTGTGGTTTCAAGACACGCTTACTCAGAAATGTGCACACTCCTACCCTGCCTTCTCAGTGCTGCTGCTCTTCTTTCTTTTTAGCCACCCACACTCTCTCCAATCCCACAAATACCACAGAGCCCCTACAAGTTCCCTAACTCACCTCTGCGTGTGCCTGGGAGCAACAATGTGTACATCTCTCCTCTGAAAAGCTCACGCATGTCCCCGGGTATCATGACTCCTCGCTCTCGGTCAGTCCTGCACATTCATGTTAGATTTGTGATCTCAAATAAAAAGTGTCTTTATGCACAACTATTTCATGTTATTCTCTTGCCTCTGCAGAATGCTGGTGTCAATCGGTGAATCATTTGGGGTACGTGTGCCATTAGTTTGACCTTTTCTTTTCTTTTTTTTTTTTTTGATAAATGCAGTGGCTGTTAGATTTTCCTGACTCAGTCTGTTTTGTCCTCATCTGCAGTTGGGCAATCGCTTCCAGAAAATCAACCAGATGGTCAACAGCAGCGATCGCTCCCTCAAGAGGACCCTGGATCGTGGCTCCACTTTGAAGCCTCTGAAGAGGTTACGCTTTGACGTGGACGGTCAGGATGAAGCTGATGGCAGGTTGGTAACAGGAGCTACAGTTGCCATTGTGTGCAAACATCCTTATTTACTAAATTAAAATAAGGTTTGGAGACCACAAGAAGAGACATCTAGTTATAGTATTCATCTTATTGCATATTACTTGTAAGAAAAAAAAATTCTTTACCCTATAAGCAGTTAATTAGTCTGCATATTAGCCTGCAAACTGATGAGGATTCATATTTATTAATTTTTTTAAGCGTTTGAGAGATAATTTAGTGCCACACAAGGTCCTTCCCAGGGGTCAAGCTTATTATTTTCAAATAAACTCAGATTATCTTCTCTAATCTGCAGCAAATCTGGTGGAGATTCTACGCTGATACAGAAGCTTGCGGAGATGAGTAAGTTAACTGCGCTCATCAGTTTCCACTTTTCCTGTTCTGTACTTCCTGCTTTCATGTTTGTGTTCATAAATAAGATCGTGTTTGTTTTCATATAGGCTCCACTCGCAGTCGCATGCAGGAGCAGAAGATGAAAGAAGACGCCGAGTCGAGGAAGGAGTCGCTCTAAAACCCAACGGACTGACCTGCACTGCTTGTCACTAGTGTGAGCACTACTGTTTGTTCACACACGAAGTGAAACACGTTTCCATGTACATTGAAGTTTAGGTTTTTAGGTTTTAATTTAACTTTGAGAAGGAATGTGAGACTATAGAGGAGTTCCCCTCCTTTTGTGTTCGTGTTTTGAGTATTTTTACTAATTTTTATAGAATTTCTTTTCACTTGTTTTGAGAGGATGTGTGTTTTAAGAATGTTGTTAAACTGTTTGATCTTAGAAGAAACCCTTGCTTTCAAACTCATCAATATCCTCTACTACCCAAAATGCTGTTGACATGCAACGCTGTTTTTTTTTTCTCCTGCCATTTCAAAAGTCACGATCATGATGCAACATTCAAAGTGTTAAATTATGATTATTGTCTGCAAAAAAAAAAAGGAGTAAATGACAGCCTCACATCAGTACATTTCTTTTTGGGGTGGTTTAGTGATGTTTTCTTTCACAAAAAGAGTTTGGTTTGTGTCATAACCTGAGAAAATCATACAGTAGTGGTACTCAAAGAAGATCTGGTAACTGGTATTGTTTCATTTTGGTATAACCTGTATAGTTTTGCAACGGCTTTTGTTTTTATTTTTTATGGACTCAAAAAAAAAATTATATTAAATACTAACATATGGCATTACTTTTATACAGTGCTGCTGTGTTTTTGAAATAGGACAAGGAAGATCCTGAAAAAAGGAATAAATAAATAAATATATGCCACACACAGCAGACATATACACAGAATTCACTGTATTAAAACATACCATGTAAAATATTCTTAGAAATACCAGGTACCAGATGTTACAGTGAAATAAATGTGTTTATACTATAATGTAATCCATTCAAGTAGGTTCTTGAAAATTTAGAGAATATTTCTTTGGAAAATATGGCACTGGTTTTTGTACTCCAGTACATGCAGATTTTGTATTTTCGTCTCATGACTCTAGCATTGTTTTGTGTTGTGTTGCAAGAGGATTAATCACTCAATAGTGTGTAGAGTATGATTCTGTATCCTGGCTTTATTTCTGGTTTGGGTTCAAATACACAACTGTTCCATACTTATGATGTCTTTTTAATTCATTAATGGCTTCCCACATCAATGCCTTTTATTTATTTTGTTTTTCAGCTTCTTTAAATTAAAGTTACAGTGACAAATAGCTTATGAACTAACCCAGTTTTTTCCACCATGTCAGATCGAAATTTCAGCTTCAAAAAAAAGACACTCACTTTTCAGTTATACAAGCTAAACTCAAATTACTTACAGTTCAATCGATTTTCTCATTAAAAGACCAAAACAGTAGTGATTATGGACCAATAAAAGCAACGACTAGTTGATCTTTTAGTCTTCAGCGAATTACATTTGTATGAAGCAGCATCCAGTCAGGCTTCTTCTAAATAAGATGGCAACTTAAGATTGTCCAGAACTGTAAATAAAATCCTTGTTCCTCTGATGAAATTAATTTCACCACTTTGTAATGCAACATTAGCTTGCTGAATCTGGTATCATTGACCATTTAATAGAGAAATGTGTATGGTTCTGTTCTGAAAAGCTTCTGTGGAACATTAGATTAAGAAAGAAGATTTGGATCAAACCCATTATTAAACAGCAAAGAAGCCTCTCAAGGTTACAGAGACTGAAATGAATGAATTTAGTCGAGACAACAAGGAAAACCTTACAAATGTTTGTTAATAAATAAAGATGTGTCGCTGTCGTGATTTGCCAAACATTGACTTCTTCGAACAAAATTACATGAAAGTAATGAAAATAATTCATCTTTTTTTACTCTGAGCTGCTTGTTTTTCCCTGCTGCCGTGAACTTCCTCGAGGCCCTCTGGGAAAAACGATGACAGCTGCTGGATGCCGGTAACGGCAATTTTAATTGTGCTGTGGCACTGGAGCCAATAGGGAGACCAGAGATAATTCCTGTTTGAGTGCAGAAACAGTTTGCTTTCAGCCCAGTCGAGCGTGAAGCACTTTTAACAGGTTACATTTTAATTGGCCCTGCCCCTTGGGGCGTTGAAGTCTGTTATTGAGTTTGTGGGTGCTGATGAATCCATCTAGTCAGGCGGTAGCACATGATCGCCAAAGTGCTCAGTTGCCTTACTGAAGCTGCATGTACGGTCTACTGGTATCTTTCACCTCCATCTGTAAAGCTCAAAATAGTCGGCAAAAATCTGCTGCGTGTCTCCAGAGGCTGGAATTGTGTTTTCACTTTGGGATCACGACTCCAGAGTGAGCTTTTTTCTCTTCAGGAATGGAGAACCTCACGGTAAGCAGAGTTTTATACAAACATACCGACTACACTTAAACCTAATTTTCTCAGATATGCTCCAAAAATAATTCTTGAGTCAAAATTCCATGATTACTATGACTTGTTTTTACCTTGATATAAATCATGTACCCAGAAAATGTTTCCCAATGTCGTTATTATTTAGTTACTTGCTTTCCTTCTCAAACAAAATATTGATAAGGTTTTATCTTTATGACTTTTATGACTAAACTCTTTAAATCCTGTTCCTCAGCCAGAGCAATGGCGCGAGATTATGAACAAGAAGATGCGCTTCCGTCCGGAGCTCATCAGCGCCATTCAGGAAGGGAAAACGGAGCTGCTGTCTGGACTCCTGAAGACGGGTGATGGGATCATCCGCCAGCTGGACGAATCGGAAGATCGTCAGTGGAGGGAGGCTCTCAACCTCTCCATCCGCCTTGGCAACGAGGATTGCATGGATGCCCTCCTGCAGGGGGTCAAGTTCGACTTCCGGCAGATTCATGAGGCTCTGCTTGTGGCCGTAGACACCAACCAGCCCAGGGTGGTGAAGCGTCTACTGGACCGTCTGGACCAAGAGAAAGGCAACAAGATGGACGTACGATCCTTCTCCCAGGCTATTTTTGACCGTTCCATTGATAACTCCCAGTTTGCACCTGGCGTAACCCCTTTGACGTTAGCCTGTCAAAAAGACCTGTATGACATAGTCACCATGCTCACCCAGAAAGGCCATGTCATCCCATATCCACATAAGATCTCCTGTGCCTGTCTGGAGTGTCGCAACGGGCGTCAGTATGACCTGTTGAAGTTCTCCTTGTCGCGCATCAATACGTACCGTGGCATCGCCAGCCGAGCCTACCTGTCCATCACCTCTGACGATGCCATGCTCAGTGCTTTCAGTCTCAGCAAAGAGCTCCGCAAGCTGTCGCAGAAAGAGCCCGAGTTCAAGGTGCGAAGACCTTCGTAGGTTTCCCGTCTGCGTGTGTCCTTTCATGGCTCACCGCTGTATCTTTTCTCTTGCAGCCTCAATACTTGGGCCTGGAGCAAATTTGTCAAGAGTTTGCTGTCGAGTTGCTGGGCATGTGCCGCAACCAGAGCGAGGTGACCACTATCCTGAACAGCGCCGGAGACCAGAGCCAGGATTCCTTGGATGAGCAAGCCTTTGAGGAGGGAATACCCAACCTGTCGCGTCTGAGGCTCGCCGTCAACTACAACCAGAAGCAGGTATCTAGACCCAGACGTTGCTGTCAGCCTGAATTAAAAAAGCTGGAAAAGACATCAACTGCATCAGTCATTCATCTCTTTCTGTCTTTCTAGTTTGTAGCGCATCCAATCTGCCAGCAGGTTCTGTCATCAATCTGGTGTGGAAACTTGGCGGGTTGGCGAGGCAGCAGGACGGCTTGGAAGTTGTTAGTGTCTGTGGGGATCTTTCTCACCATGCCACTTCTTTGTCTTGTCTACTGGATCGCACCAAAATCTAAGGTCATATGAAATTTGCCTAATGAGCAGTCATTGATAAACTAACAATAACTGAACAACATTTTTGGGCCTTACAGACTCACACGAGACATTCAGTTCAGAAAAAAGGGAAGGTATCAATGTTTTGATGAATCTTTTGGTTCCCTCTAGGGAGGAAAGATCATAAAAATTCCCGTGATCAAGTTTCTTCTTCACTCAGCATCCTATCTCTGGTTTCTCATCACTTTGCTCGGAGAGTCCATAACCATGGAGATGTATCGAGACAAGTTTGCATCCCGGGAGCAGAACATCCTGCACACCTCCTTCCACATGGTGTGGGTGGTTGGTGGGTGTTTTCTTTCTTGTATTTCTATAATGCTATACCTGCATATCTCCAGTCTAAAAACAGAGTATGTCAAGTGGGAAGTATGTTAGTACTGTGTCGTCTCATGCAGGTTTCTTTTGGTACGAGTGTAAGGAGGTGTGGATCGAGGGCCTGCGGAGTTATTTTCTAGACTGGTGGAACTGCTTGGACATGATGGTGCTCAGCATGTACCTGGCTTCCTTTGCCCTGCGTATACTTATCATGCTCAAAGGTCACTTCCTCTGCCATGAGCAGGACATCGGTGAGGAGTGCATCTACTTCACTCAGACTGGTGAGTACATGATGTCGGCGCGTTCATTCAAAATCTTTCTCGAAGGGATTTGTAGCTCCAGATGCTTAGATAGTGTGTTGTTGTGTGAAAGTACGTGATAACTGGCATCAGGAGGACCCGCAGCTGATTTCAGAGGTGCTGTTTGCTGTGACCAGCATGCTGAGCTTCACCCGCCTGGCGTACATACTGCCAGCTCACGAGTCTCTGGGAACACTCCAGATCTCCATAGGGAAGATGATTGATGACATGATGAGGTAACAGCCCTGCTGCACCTAAACCTGTTCTTGAAGGGAGGTTCAGAGTACATGACGGAACCTGTAGAGTGAAAATGCTTCATTTTTCTTTTCTAGATTCATGTTTATATTGATGATCATCGGGACAGCCTTCCTGTGTGGAATCAACAATGTCTATGTTCCTTATGTCATCTCTCCACACCTTGGCAGGTAGGAATATGGGAATATGTTGAGTCTGCTAACGGAGCTCAGACGCTGGTTGTCGAGACTGCTGCAATGTTGATGTGAAAACAGTTAACAGATGCGAGTTTGAAGCTCATCCACTATCTGCTGCTGCAGGTGCCTGTAAGCCCAAGAAAAGCTGTCAGTCTTGTAAAAGAAAATGCGTGTGAGGAAAAAATGGTTGTGGTTATAACATTCGATATTTAAAACAAGATCTTCAGCAAATAAGTGTGAAAGTGCTGAGGAATACTCTCAAGTTCATCACTTCAGTTCATTTGTGTAACACCAATTCACAACAAATGCCATCTCAAGGCTAAGTTTCATTTTGTTCAGTTGTATTTTATTTCAGTCCAGTTCGTTGTAATCCATTTATAATCTGTTTAGTTCAACTTGAGTGCAAGTTCACAACTTATATAATGTCAGTTCATAAAAATACAACCCTGCCATGGAACCCAACAGTTTGAATTGAATCTTTACTTTGGTTCTGAGCTCTTTGGTTTATGAATCAGCAATTCCCAGCTGGAAGTTTCCTCCTGGCTTTGCTGTTGGAGGGTCAGAGAGGACAGGAACAAAATACCAAAACAAGTGCTGAGGAGTAGTTCAGGGATACCTGCCTATAGAACATAGAAGAGAAACACCAAGAATCATACACGTATAAGCACTTGTGTGTGCAGTTTCCTTTTCAAGCTTGAGCTACTTTCCAACCTGTCTTATTTTCATATTGCTCTTCGCTGCTCTGTTCCAGGTTTAACGAGACCTTCCACTTCTTGTTCTGGACCATGTTTGGTGTGGCAAACCAAGAATACGTGGACATGCCCCAGTTCGTGCTGGCAGAGTTCGTAGGAAGGATTCTGTATGGTATCTTCACACTCGTCATTGTCATCGTCCTCCTCAACATGCTCATTGCTATGATTACCAACTCCTTTCAAAAAATCGAGGTAAAGAAACAACCCTTCCATCTCACTTGCGTTACAAAAGAGAGGGATCAATGATGCCGACTGACATCCTTATTTCCTCCCAGGATGATGCTGACGTTGAGTGGAAATTTGCCAGGTCAAAGCTGTACCTCAGTTACTTCAGAGAAGGCCTCACCATGCCCGTGCCCTTCAACATCATTCCTTCACCCAAAGCTATGTTTTACATATTAAGGTGAGCTCCAACATTACACAAAGCATGAAAACACTTTGCTCATGTGCTTTGTTTTTATTTCGTTAATCACATTTGTTTCAAACATGGTTCAAGGGGTGCCTTCAGACGCATCTGCTGCTGCTGCACTTGTACCTCTGAGCAGAAATATCCCCCTATCGCCTCTTCAGTAAGTGATTGTTGATGCTTGAATTCATGTCTGTATTAATGCTACAAGTATGTATTTGTAAATTACATAAAATGTATTGTGACAGATTAAAAATGCTTCATGTGTATTGTATTATGTTAAAAGTCCAGCGACAAGGGATCCGAAGACAGCCAGTTACCTTACCGGCAGCAGGTGATCAGGGCACTAGTGCAGCGCTACATCGAGTCAGCTCGCAGGGAGTTTGAAGAGAGCAAGAGGAAAGGTAACTATCATACAGTCATGCATTTTTGTTTTGTTTGCCTAGTCTTGCACACACCACATCGTTCTGTTTCTCTCAATCAGCTTTAAGACTAAAAGAAGAAGTCTAGATGTTTATACATATTATGCTTAAGTCATCTGGCGTAACCATTAAGGTAGAGCTACTAATCTGTGAAACCTTCAAGTGTAGTTTAATTCATCTGAGTGAAAATGAAAGTTGCGAATCGATTAAAGGGAGTTTAAGGGATTTCTGGAAGATGTCAGGTCTACTAGCTAGCTCCTCCCTCCAGTGCACCCTGAGAAAACACATCCTATCATGAACTCTCTAAAGCCTCTCCTCCTGCTGAGGTACGTTAAGTAACTGATAACACAGAGAAGAGTGAAGTGAGCTGATCGACAGCATGAAGATAAATGAACTGAGGCTTGCTGGGAGACAGAAAGGTGAAACAATGCAGCACAATGCAAACATAATTAACTCTAGATTTAAATGAGCAAAATCCAAACAAGTGTGATAGGCCTCTTTATATTATATTATTGTGTTGCTGTAAATTTATGTAAAGCAAGAATGAAATCATTGAGTAAATATTTTTGTTCAATAAGGAGTAATGCAAATATGGCAAAATTTATCTTTTTTTTTCTTTTAATCAGCAAAAGGCTTTACTAAGTTGCACCTCTGTCATGTTTGTAACACTCTGCAAGCATTTTTGAACCTATTACTATCATTTTTAAAGCACTAATAGTTTTTTTACGTTCTTGATTTATGATTTCAGCTTGATTTGCCAGTGAAATGACAGACACAGCTTTAAAAAAGACATTTATGCCAAAAACTCAATTCTGCATATTAAGCACAAAGGGAAGGTTTTGCAGCCAGTTCTTCAGTGTGTTATAGAGATTTAATTAGAATTAGAGTACCTTATTTCTGCCATGTGATTTGAATGTTTTCTTCCATTAGATATTGGTAATCGGATCACTGAGCTGAGCAAAGCAGTGTCCAGGATACACAGTGATGTGAAAGTTGTCCAGCAGCTTCTGATGTCTGACCATCACAGTGCAGACGATGCACTGACCAAGGATGGCTCCTCGCTGCTGGGAAAATACATCATTGGTGCGAAGAATAATTTCAGAGGTTTTAACAGCAGGCAAGATGACAAAAACGCAACACTTAAAGTAACAGTGCACCACGGAGAAGAAGAAATGTGCAAAGACAGGGCTGATTCAGAGGTGCAGCAGGAGTCAGACACACAACCAAACACAACCACACAACAGATGGATGAAAGTGGATCGGATGGATCAAAGCAGGTGAAAGACTGTGAGGTGGTGAAAATGGAGGAAGGGCGGGCACATGAAGAGCAGAGGGATAACAAGGAAGCAGAGAGAAAAGAATCAGAGAAAAGTGAAAATGATATTGGTAAAGAGAAAGAGGAAGTAACAGAAGGGACAAGTTTTATTAATGTTGAAGAAAAGGTGAAGGTTGACACCACAAAGGAGGAAGCAGATAAAAAAGGAGAAGGAGAGAGTGATGCAGGGTCAAAGGTGACAGAAAGCCCCATAAAGACGCCTGAGCAATCAGAGGCCAGCGAAGTCGGCTCTGAAATGACAGACACAAAGAAAATTATGAAGAGGTTCAAAGACATCGAGCTGGAAGAAAGAAAAGTGGAGGCAAGATGGACCAAGGGCAGAAAGTTTGAGAGAAATGTAGCAGAAAAATCTCATGTTAGCGAGAGAAACGAAAAACCTGGAAACACCAAAGTGATTCCCTCTCCAACAGGAAGCAGCAGCTCACAGGACACTGGATTTGGTTCACAAGAGGGAGAAAGATCGATCGATGACGTATCTGTGAAAACTTAAGCACAGTGATGAGTTTAGCTCTCTGGCCACCAAAATGTAGACTGTCACTGACGACCTGCTTGTCTCTTCAATGTGAGTCCACGAACAAAAGTGAACTTTAAGAAATCAGAGAAATGTCACTGAAACCAAACATTTTTTAACCTTAAAAATGTTCTCGTGCCTTTAACTTATTTAATTATAACTAACCTTGAAGTTATCTTTTGACACAATTTTACAGATATACAGTGCAGCAAGTGCACTTATATTTGTAATTTTTTTAATTTTTTTTTTACATTTTACACTTTACATAATTTGTTTAGAAAATGTAACCAGACAGCGCTAGTGATGTGAAAACAAACAAATCATCTTCAGATTAAAAGCCGAAGCAGCTCAAATATCTTCTGCTTTCTTTGCACAAGTTGATACAAGTGATATAGTAATTATAGTAAACCTCACGGTAGTACAAGTTGTAGCACCTTCTGAAATGGAAATGCACTGAGCCACATTAAAGTGTCGTAATTTGAGGTGCGAGTGTCTCTGTGTAGTGGTATATTTCAATGTTTTCTTTTATTCTGGTCGCTTGTGTAAAATTTTAATATCTTACAAAAAACTAAAGGTTTGTAATTAAGTATGGTGTTGTACATTACTTTTACTTTGTAAAACAATTAAATTGTCAGTTTGTTTCTGCAACTCTCCTTGTCTCAAAGCGCGGAGGATCCTCTGGTTTGATTTGGGTTGTACGCGTTTCTTTTCGGTAGCCGGCTGATCCGTACGTGTTGCAACAGTGTGACAGTGCAGGTCTCGGCTTGCTTAACACATTCTGCTCTCCTGAGGTCTCATATGCGCACACTAAGTTATTAATTTATAACTTGCAGCATCATCTGTCCCAGGGCACAGTACAGAGACTCCCCTGCTGGAAAAACACCCTGATCTTTTTTCATATTGCACAAGTCACTGTTTCTGTTTTAATTTGGGTGTTTCTGAATCCTGCCAACATCATGGCATTAAGTTAAGATATCCTCTAATATTGTTAAAGAGCAAAATTACTTTTTTCCTCTGCTAACAAATCAATTGACATCCTGTTAAAGTATTCTGATATTAGAAAAATGCTCCCATATTGCTAAGAATGATAATCTAAATGGTGTCTTAGTGTGAATTTATTGTTTTCAGGTTTATTTTTTAATTTTATTTTACCCAAAACATAGATTAAAATAAAATCTATTAGTACAAACTGCATGTCACAAAAAACCCCACAAATGACAAATAATTCATTAAACTATCAATTCTATACAAAACAACACTAACTAAATACAACATAAACTTCATGAAAAGCCTGTAAAAATTAAATGAAAAGCTGTCCAGATTTGTGACTTTCTTTTTTTCCTCACAATGTCACTTGTAAACATTAGTTACAAAATCACTTACAAAATTAGCACCACGTTTCCTATCATTTCTATGGGAGGATGATAGTCAAGGAGTAAGATTGTCTGGGAGTTACACACTCTACTTAGGAGCCACACATCAGTCATCCTTGTTTGTTAAAGAGCAGACCATGGCTGCGGCGTTGCTCTCCTTAATCTCTGCACTCTTTGCCGACTGGGTCTCCTTTAATTTTTCCTTGTTCAAGGTGAACTGGATGGGATTGGCAGCAGGTTTCGTTCGCAGGTAGTACATGCCAGTCTTGAGGCCCTGCAGAAGAAATAAAAATCATTTAAAGTGTTGTTCCCGATGCAGGATATTTGTCCCTTTTGTACCCGGAGAGCGCTTTCACTCATCTTGACTTACCAGTTTCCAACCATAGAAGTGCATGCTGGTGAGTTTGCCGTAGCTTGGCTCGGCAATATGAATGTTCAGAGACTGACTCTGGTCGATGTAGGCGCCGCGATCTGCTGCCATCTTGAGGACAGTCTTCTGAGAGATTTCCCAGACGGTTTTATACAGCTGCTTCAGGTCATCAGGGAGTCCTTCAATATCCTGAGGAAATGTTATAAAACATTTACTCTCAAATAAAGAAACCAGTTTACACTCAAGAAGCCTTCAGAGAAGTGCTAGTGAATAATTTAGCAAATACTTGTATCTTTACCTGGACTGAGCCGTTCTGAGCAATCAGCTGGTTCTTCATGTCTTCATTCCACAGCCCTCTTTCTGTGAGGTCTTTCAGAAGGTGAGGATTCACAATCTGGAGGACAGGTGGGGGGAAAAAAAATAACAGTCTTTCCTTTTATGCCCTCATGATGCCACATAGAAAACACCAAAAAGCCTCTGTTGCTGACCTGAAACTCTCCTGAGAGCACCCTGCGAGTGTAGATGTTGCTTGTGTATGCCTCAATGGACTCGTTGTTGCCCAGGATCTGAGCAGTGGAAGCTGTAGGCATTGGAGCCAAAAGCAGACTGTTCCTCACACCGTGCCTGAGGACACACGTGGTTAGTTGTGGGAGGAATTAAATAAAAGATATAATCTTCAGTGTCCACATGCAGTAAAATTGAGACCTACAATGACAAAAACAAAGGAAAACATTAAAGAAGACTTACTTTGCAATTTTCTCCTTCAGTGCTTTCCAGTCCCATAAATCTGTTGGTGTTTTACCCCACATGTCATACTGAAGGATCTGGGAAAACAAAGCAGTTGGCACAGAAAATTGATCATCTCTACTCCAGGACAGATTTGAAATATTTGTGAAAACTACTCACTCCCTTGCTGACGGGAGAGCCTGCGTAGGTTTCGTAAGTGCCGTATTCTGCTGCCAGCTCACTGCTGGCTTCCAGAGCAGCATAGTAGATCGTCTCAAAGATCTGAATGTTGAGTAACTGGGCCTCTGGACTTTCAAACGGGTACCGCATTAGGATAAAAGCATCAGCCAAACCCTGCACGCCGATTCCAACCGGCCTTTGACGTTTGTTAGACCGTTCAGCCTGTAAAGGATGGAGGAAGTATTTGCTAGCAGAAAGCTCATGAGTGCTGCAGAGTTTTTAGACAAACGACAAACAGGAAGTCATACCTCAGGTACTGGGTAGTAATTAATGTCGATGATCTTGTTCAGGTTCCTGACAATGACTTTGGTAACAGATGCAAGCTTTTTGAAGTCAAATGTCTTTTCTGGGGTGACATACATGTTGAGGGCAATGGATGCCAGGTTACACACTGCAACCTGAGTAGAAAAGAAGAACAAAGTTCATTAATCACATGCAATGACAAAAAACATACTTGATATTATAAGATCTTGATATTATAAGACCAACGTAAGGACAGTACTGCTCCTTACCTCATCCTTGCTTGTGTACTCCACAATCTCCGTGCACAGATTGCTGGATTTAATGGTACCCAGATTTTGCTGGTTGCTCTTCCTGTTACAGGCATCCTTGTAGAGCATATATGGAGTTCCAGTTTCAGTCTGTGACTCAATGATGGCATACCACAGCTGTTGAGCCTTCACCACACGTTTGGCCCTGCCCTCCTTCTCATACCTAAAGACCAACAGGAATCGATAAGACTGACTAACACTTATAGTTGAACCATTTGTTAAAAACACAGTTTGGTGTGGTGCTCTTACCGTGTATACAGCTCCTCAAACTCTTCTCCCCAGCACTCATTTAGACCTGGACATTCACTCGGACACATCAGAGACCAGTCCTAAAAGAAGACCAGAGGATTGAGAAGGTTTGTCTTCACAAGCTTTGCAAAAAGGGAAATGTATTGAGTCAAACTCAGAGCTACAGTGGGCTGGATTCCCCCTAAGTTGTCACCTGATTGCTTTCCACTCGTTTCATAAAGAGGTCTGGGATCCACAAGGCAAAGAACAGGTCTCTGGCCCTCTGCTCTTCTTTACCCGTGTTCTTCTTCAGCTCCAAAAATTCAAACACATCAGAGTGCCATGGCTCCAGGTACATAGCGAAGGCTCCAGGTCTCTACACAGGCAAAAGCAGTGACCCATGTGACTAAACTTGAAATAACAGAGTCATGCATGCTCTTATAAGCAACTGTTGTGCATATTTTTTTGTGAATTTTACAAAAAGTTCACCCATACTTTGTTGCCACCCTGGTCCACATAGCGTGCTGTGTTGTTGTACACCCGCAGCATAGGAACCAGCCCATTGGAGGCACCATTAGTCTGAAAAGCATAATTAATTTTGAGAGGTACATCATTTAAAGCTCCTCTGTGTCACCTATATTTTACTCTGAGCATTTTGAATTTCACTCACCCCTGCAATATAACTGCCTGTTGCTCTAATACAACTCACTGCCACGCCGATGCCTCCAGCTGATTTGGAGATGAGGGCACACTGCTTCAGAGTGTCATATATACCATCAATGCTGTCTTCTTTCATGGCTAGCAAGAAACAACTGAAACCAAACAAAAAAGATTAGGAAATAAGGATAAGGTTGGAAGGAGAATGTCTAACATTTGGTCTTTTTTTTTTTTGTTCCTAAAAGTAAACAAACACTTTTTTTTTTTTAACCTGGACAGCTGTGGCTTGCTGGTGCCTGCGTTGAACAGGGTTGGGGACGCATGGGTGAACCACTTCTCTGAGAGTAAGTTGTAAGTCTCAATGGCTGCATCAAGGTCTTTTTTATGGATACCAACCGCCACTCTCATGAGCATGTGCTGCGGCCTCTCAGCAACTAGAAAAAAATCATGTTAATCGACAGTTAGGAACCTCAGCTTGAAAGCTACCACCTGCAACTGTAAACAGTTTTTTTAGAAAGCTCTTAAGAAACTCACCTTTGCCATTGATTTTTAGCAAATATGATCGCTCTAGAGTCTGTAAAAAGCAAAAGGGTGAATTAGGTTGATAATCCTATAGTATGCAAAAGAATTTGAAAAAAAAATTACCTTAAAGCCAAAGAAGTTGTAAGAGAAGTCTCTGTCGTAAATGATAGCTGAGTTCAGGCGCTGTAAGGAATGAGATTATTATCTTAAAAACATAATTATATTGAAAGTGATATTTAAAAATATAAAGAAAACATCATCAAATGTGACTCACATCTTTGTTTTCGAGGACAATGTCCAGTGTCTCCTTGGAGATCATAGGTAAATGACGTTTATTTACAGGGTTGATATAAGTGTAAAGGCCTTCCATCACATCTGTGGAAGTACAAGTGACAAACAAAATCCTGAAAATGTGGTAATTTCAATGTAAAGTCATATTTACGGATTAATTTTTCACAGAGAATTTACAGTGGAGCTGTACATCCTGCATAGTAACACAAAAGTTCTTACCACTGAAGAGTTTCTTGGTCTCTTTGTGCAAGTTAGACACAGCTATCCGTGCAGCCAGGATTGCATAGTCAGGATGTTTAGTGGTGAGCGTGGCAGCGGTCTCCGCTGCCAGGGTGTCCAGCTCCACAGTGGTGACTCCACTGTAGATACCCTGGATCACCTTCATTGTGATCTGGGTCTGCAGAAACACAAAGGAAAAGTAACACATAATAGACTGTCACTGAATCTGTCTGTGAGCAATCACTCACTCAACAATATTTGTTTTGTTTTCTTCTTGTCTTTAATGCTTGAACTCACAGGGTCCACAAAGTCGGAGTTGAGTCCATAGCACAACTTCTGAATGCGAGATGTTATTTTATCAAAACTAACTGCTTCCTCCCGTCCATCTGAAAAACATAACAGGAAAAAGTTGGGTTTTTTTTCTGTACATGCTCAGTTTCTCTAATTGTATCAGTAACTGATTGGTATTACAGCTGTCTTTTGTGCACCATAAGTACAAGAGCCTGATTTGTTACGTCATTAAGTTCCTCAGTTAATTAAGAGGAAGTCCGCAATAAACACCAGTTAATCTAAAAATGACTGAACAGGTGTGGCACCGCGCGCCAATGTAACATCTGCTGAAGTATGTCTAAGAGCACACTTCCTTTTTGACATTTTTATGTAGAAATACATTCGTTAATAGAGCATTTTGCGACAAACCATAACAAAAACGGAAAGCCAGATAAGAAAAGAGGGAACTCATTTAACTTAAAGAAGTAGCCTCCGTGAGAATAAAGCTGTGTTAATCTCGACGTGGAAAATGTCTTCAAATAAAGTCAAAATCCTACATGGAAAAACCATAAGCTACACGTAAATCGGTTCTTTGTTCTCTACGGACACAACACACAAAGATATAAAAAGCACACATTTTAATTTGACTCCTAACATTACTCAAACTGAACTGCAGACTAAAATATGTGATATATGCCTCGTGCTAAAATATATCACCGTTTATTTACATTTTAAGAGATTTTTATGATGCCATGAGTCAGATAGACAGTAACTGAGTATTACATTATCTAATTGACTGTTACAAAAAAACACACATGAAAGTTAATTGCATTACCTCTTTTAATCACGTGCATGTTCTTAGTGAAGTCGCTGGTCGTCTCGGACAGCAGGTGTTATCTTCTCAAATGGACACTTTGTGTCACAAAGCAGTTATTGTTATTTATGACAGTGGAAGCTGGAAACAGCTCCCTGCAACATTGAATCTCAAACTAAGAGCGCCAACAAACCACAAGCCAGTAACACCGGCTTGTCTTCACTTCCCAGCCAATCAGAGAAGACTTCCTCTGCCGTCTCCAACCAATCAGAACCAGCGCACAGTCAATCTACGTCATTAGAACGCTTTTTTCTGGTGAATTCTGGCGGGATGTTTACAAACAACAGCAGGGCTTGTAAAATGTTATAATTATTATGGCAGCAGGATTACTAGTTTAACTTAAAAAAAATATAATAACGCGCTATGAAAGTCACTTAATTTATAAACAGTTGAAACTTAGACTTTTTTGTATTCCTTTTTCTGTGCTGATACATTTGAGATAATAACTGACAAACCGTCTTATATATACATACATAACTATATATACATAACTGGACGGTTCAGAAGTTCTTTTGATTCTAAAACAAGTTAAAGTATTATACGAAAAGAAATTCAGGTATGAATAAACAGTGAGTTGCACTTTATTATTTTACTACGTTATCATTGGCTGCATTTCAGTTTTACCGCTTACAATCGCATACATTTAAAGTTACATAGAGAGGAGGCACATGATCTTAATGCTGAAGTAGGACAGGTGTGTCCTTAAAGCACCCAACAATTCTGCA
>JAOWBL010000006.1:8205669-8218744 GCA_028564865.1 Zenarchopterus dispar | reverse complement strand
CATCTAGTGAAGTGTGAGCATTATGGCAAAACAAACACACACACACACACACACACACACACACACACACATATATATATATATACATGGATCACATTGTTTTTGTGATTGTTGGGAGCTAAAATTGAACTCATGATGAAAACTGAAACGACTGCACAGCTGTAGCTGCAGACTTGCTTACAATTTCTTCTTATTGTTATTGAAATATGTATTCAAAAATGCAAATAGCTTTTGAAGGAAAATGTCATGTTGGACAAACTACTGAATAAATCTAACTCCAGTAAAGACTGTCACCAGAAAGGTTTAGCGAGTTCTCCTTCACATCTCTTTGTCCTGCCAGCAGCAGCCTGGCTGTGAGCTGCTGATGTGAACTAAAAACTCATTTTCCACGTGAATGTATATCAAATGACATATGCTGCCACAAATAGTGACTGCTAGTTAATATGTAGTTTTAACTGGAGTTATTTCAGTTTCTCACTCATTGTGCTGTCACAAAGAAATGGAGGCAATATAAATAAGAATGCCTTTATAAAGGATTTAGTTGTATCCAAGTACAGTAGAGCAGAGATAGTCGAAGAGAAGAAAACAGATGTTGAAAGTAGGCAAGATACAAATATTTAGTGTTCTATTATACTTTGACCAATATTATAATAGTAAATAGTCTAATAATGTACTGAAATATATACCATATACAGGTCCTAAAATATCAAGATAATATCAAATATAAAATATCAAGAAGCTTTGGTCAGTCTTGTGCTTCCTGCTGTGGAAGTGGGCGGGGTCAATAAAAAGATCCCTGAAAAGGTTCCTGCAGTCAACAAAAATCTCTGAATGAGTCTAGATATACTGAAGCTGCAACAGTGAGTTGAATTCTTCACACAACCTTCCCTGATTCATTCATCGATCTCATGTATAATCTATGGTGTATCGATGTATGCATTTGCACACGTTCTTGCTGTGTGTGTCTTAATGTAAAACATAAAACCATTGATGCAGACAGCAGGCTCGGAGTCAGTTTGTTTTAGTCTGCTGCACTTCATTACCCGTTTTTCCAGACGACTTCACACCTGCTGCAGCGCTGAAACATGTAAAACACGCTGAGCACAGGCCCTGTTTAATTAAAAGCTTTTTTCTAGATAAAGGCTGAAAATGCATCTTCAGAATCTTGAGGAGGGGAGGATGTGTCAGATTGCTTGTGCCACGGAGACTGTTTTCACACATGAATGCAGTCATGCAAACTGTTTACAAGCCTAACAGATTTGCAGCACATTTGCTGACAACAAAAGCCCTATTAGAATAGACAGTATGGTAAAAATGGGGTTCTTACAAGAAATCAGACACATTTTGGAATCTAAATTTTCAAGTTTTGGACTGAAAGTTTGCTGTGTGGTTCCCTCAGGCCTGGATGACTGCCTGCAACAGTACATCAAGACCTTTGAGAAGGAGAAAGTAGGGGGAGACCAGCTGCTACGCATCACCCACCAGGAGCTGGAGGATTTAGGAGTGTCCAGAATTGGCCACCAGGAGCTCATACTGGAGGCTGTGGACTTACTCTGTGCTCTGGTGAGTCCAAGCTTCCCACACCATCTTCCCACTACTCTGTAGTGTCACCTCGGAGTCACGGACTCAAGCGGGTATCTTACCAGTTTATGAAATTATGAGAAATGTGAGTGTGTAAACATATTTGGAGAACAAGTTTCTGAGCTGATATTTAAAACACATTATACTCCATCTGATGGTATTAAAAGGCAGAATTTTTTGGTTTCAGGCAATCAATTAACAGTCACTCGTCTCAGGAATAAGTTAACGTGGACACGGTTGCTTTAGAACCTAATTTTTAAAACGCCAAATCAGATCTATTAGAGTTAGCAATCCAGCCAAAATGTCCCGTTCAAACAGGCAAATCTGTCAACCATCATTAGTGCTGATATGGATTACAGCCTCCTTTTGAAGTGGTTTCTGCTCTCCATCTCACAGACACCAGTTTTCTGTGTGTCAGCGTGACAGAGTGCCGCTCTGCCGATTAGACTTAATGTACTTCTAAAGTATCAAGAGAAAAATATTCATTCAGCTTGTGTCCCCACAGTGTCCCGTGGTAGTTCGATGAACGCCGGCAGGATCACAACAATATGAAGAATAACACCTTCTTTTGGTTTCCTGTTCAGTCGTCCAGTAGCTGCTGACAGAAGAACATGATGTCGTCTGTGTCAGCTTGTGTGTCAAACGTAGGGGTCAATAAAAAGGTCACGGAAGATGAAGCAAAGTCAGCTGAAGACATGTACCGATGTAATAATCCCACAGAGTGGAGGCTCGGTCCTGTCTGTCGCTGACAGAGACCAGTGATTGAGATGGATTTGCTTGGATTTTCCTCGACTTGATGATGAGAAAGCTTTTCATGCGAGCAACATCTGTTAGAAATAGAGGGGGTATGGGTAATTTATCAAAGATTAGCAGAATGATGTTTTTTAATTTCATTGGAAAAGGGTTAAAGCTGCAGATTTTTCTTTTTTTTTTTTTTTTAGAAAATATGTAAGTCTCTGCACAAATATTCAACAATATTGGCAAGAGGAAAATTCTAATAGTAGGTTTAATTATTTTTCTTGTATTGGAACATTTTTACTTTTTTTCTCTTTGGAATTGAAGCTTGTTATTATTGGCAGTTGATAAAAACAACTTTTGCAAATTTAAATGGAATTTAATTTGGGCTACAAATAGCACTTTTTTATTGCATGAAATGTAAAACACTGGGGGGGGGAAATGGGCTCATCTTTTCAAAGCGCAGCCCCCTGTTATCATGAATAGGTATGAAGTGGGTGTAGGTAATGGATGGATGTTCACAATGCAACTAAAACTTGAGAAGCAGAAACCACATCAGGTCACATGTCCCATTGCTTAAAGATCAAACCTTTTGTATTTAATGGTCACGCTCCCACTTCGGACATGCTTTTTGTTTTAGGTAGTAAAACATGATTAATATCTTGGTTAAGGAAGTAAAACTGTAAATCAGGCTACTTTAAAATTTGAGGATTGTTTTTTCATTTGGAAGTAGCGTGTCATCCACACGTAGCACGTAATTGAACAATCTTTTAAGGACATGTAGATTCTTTTGTTTTCAGGTCAGTATTTTCACTTTTACACAAAGATGAATGTGAAGATGGACTGATGGAGGTTAGCTGGAAGAGAGATGGAGATTGGAGGTTTGTGTTAACCCCAAAAAGAGCTGAAGAAAAACTGAAGGGAGATTTAATGGGCCGATGTCTCGGATCCAATCGGAGTCTTAACTCTTCTCATCCCCCTCATCCCAGCGCAGGGGGCCCTGCTTCAGCCCCAAAGCTTCTTACGTAACTGGGATTTAGTTTTAAGTCTGTCAGGCACTCCTGTATTAAATATGATTAGTGGCCCTCCTGCTGTGCTCTCTCCTCCCAAGAAAATAAAACATGAGCGACACCAGAAGCCTGCCTGTGCAGCTCGATGGACACTCAACCTGACAGCCGCTGTGTCACGTTTGTTGATATCTATAGCGTTGCCGTTGTGAGACAGGTTTCACTCTCCACGTGGACAAATTCTTGGAATGTGTCACACCTGAAGTATAAGCACTGATAAACTGGTCAAACACTGTGGATGTGTGCCATTCTGTCCTCTAGAATTATGGGCTGGAGACGGAGAATCTGAAGACGCTTTCCCATAAGCTCAATGCATCTGCCAAGAACCTGCAGAACTTCATCACAGGCCGGCGGCGCAGCGGCCATTACGATGGCCGAACCACTCGCAAGCTACCCAACGACTTCCTCACCTCCGTGGTGGACCTCATCGCTGCCGCCAAGAGCCTCCTCGCTTGGCTAGATAGGTGAGATTTGCTAAAAGTTACCCCTGCAGCGGATTCAAATATTCTGAAAAGTCTATGTGTGCAGGTTCTTGCATCTGTACAGACATTCACGCACAAACACCTTGTGCTTCACCTTAGAATTTCTCCCTTTATGTGTAAGACTTGGATTATGATAATGTAATTTGCATTTTCAAGCAAAAAAAATATGAACGTTTCACTCAGAAGTTCTTGTATTCAAAGATATAAATAGCAAACAGCTAATCATAAATATAAAACTGGCTACAGAAAAGAATAAGGCGCTCTTGAATATCTCCTCATGTGCTACATTTTTTTTTTTTTTTACAGAACATTTAGGTTTTTTGTAATCTCCACAATCAATCAGGCAGCAAAAAGAGATGGCTAAATGCCTTATATAATTAGATTCTGACAGCACAGCCAAAAAGTAATTGAAGAGGTCTATTTATAAGTCATTTTAGGTTTTTTTGTTCTCTAAGGGATTGTGCCTGTGTGTGTGTGTGTGTGTGTGTGTGTGGCTGATAAATTCAGAAGTTCAAAGCTGACATCATTCAGCAGGAAGAAAGCAATTTGTCGTCGCTTTTTCCCCATAAAGTCTCCATAATTTGCATCATTCATCCTAATTAAAATTCGTGATTTGTTTTCTTATTGTCATGTTTGAAAATGCTCAGTTAATGACAAAATCAGATACAAAAGCAACGTGAGAATTAAAATTAAAATGGAGATTGTTGGTTGCGGATAACATGCAGTCCTGAGGTCGCAATTAGAAAAAGCAGAACTGACCTTTACGCAGCGCAAACTGGGCTCATTATGGGCATATCTAATGAAAAGTGGATGATTTGGTTTAAATCATTTTAAACAGTGGAGGATTTTATGTTTAGGAATCCCCCCACGAGTTTACAAGCAATTTAATCTGAAGGAAAGATTGGTCTTATGGTTCATTCCAGGTGTTCCTTCTTTTCTAGGTCTCCATTCGCCGCTGTGGCAGATTACTCCATGACCCGAAACAATGTCATCCAGCTGTGTCTTGAGCTCACCACAATTGTACAACAGGTGAATGAACTGTGAAGAAAAAGGCACCAGGGGGGGTGGTGATGAAAGGCTTGCCACTGTAGTACAGATGTCAGTTCACAGGTAAATAGCCGGAACAAAGATAACAAATCCACCGGGCTCAGAGTGCAAGACGTCAGATGAACACGAGCAAGCAGGTCAGATGAAGGGTTTAACAGAGGTCAGTAATCACTAAACAGACAGGATCAAACCACAGCAGAACTAAGGACTAAGCACTAAACTGCTAGCTGGAGGATGGGAGGGCGGTGCTTGTACGGTGAACGGGAGTCATCGGTCACAGGTGTGGGTCATGAATGCAGCGGAAGCAGATAAGTAGTCAGGGGACGGGCCACTGGAGGAGATGGATGCTGGGGAGGAGCAGAAGAGTGAAAATAAAGCAGGCCATGGATGAAACGAGGCCGTTTTCAAACCTGCACGCTACATTACTAGCATGTCCTGATTTTTCCAAAATAGAAATAAAAAGTTAGTGGATTGTGTT
This sequence comes from Zenarchopterus dispar, assembly GCA_028564865.1. NCBI lineage: Eukaryota > Metazoa > Chordata > Actinopteri > Beloniformes > Zenarchopteridae > Zenarchopterus > Zenarchopterus dispar. The sequence continues at coordinate 8,213,354 of JAOWBL010000006.1, read as the reverse complement.
ATGTTTTCAGAAGACTTAAGTTTTATATGGAGTCTTAAGCTGACAGAAATTCTTGAGATTTTTGGAAAATTTCAATTTTTTAGTCCTAATGGCACAGAGACAGTAAAACAGCTCCCCTCTCAGTCATGTCTGCACAGCTCTGCTCATGGCAGCTGCTTTTAGGGGGATGGATCAAACACTCAACTTGACTCCGTAGTCTTCCTCTGTGGGGTTTCTCTGTTTTGTAAATCAGTGTTCCAGCTTTGTCCTGCTTCATTCAGAGGAGGATCTGTTGCTGCATGAAGTTGTGAGTAGGTGAAGACAGAGAAGCTATTCAGAGCCGGCTCTGTGATGTCACAGAACTGTGGAAACCTGAACAGCTCACCAGATTATATATTTTCAGACTCAGGCTGCTTAAAACTAAGTGACAGGTTTATGTTCTGCTGGAGTTTTTTTTTTTTTTTGGTAGCCGCCTCAGACTGCTAAAAATGCACTCTCGCTTGCACAAAAATATATATTTTTTCATACAATGTCCCCTTTAAATAACCTCTTCAGTCCAGTTGAGTGACATATAAGCAATGCTAGGATTTACACATTTATGAACATTCAGCCAATTTAGTTAGGATTGTTCAACTTTTCTGACAATTGAAGCTCATCACAGATAAGATTTTGACGTCGACGTTTTTGTTTATGCTCTTGAGAGTCTTTTGTGTGTGACTCAGTTGATAATGAGGGAAACAGTACTGAACAGCGTTCAGCTCAGTCTCTGCGGATGATTGGGTTTTTATGGCGTTAAGGGAAAGATTAAAGTGGGACAAATTAAAGGTGGGAATGAAAGAGGGCAACGCGGAGAGAGCTGAAGGCTAAAACTAAGACTGTCAGAAAGTGAGAGCGAGGCATGCCTCCGCATGGTGACTCATTTGTTTTGTGTTTGTGCCTGCGTGTGTGGGAGTGTTGGGGGCTATAGGTGCCAAGCTGCTCAATTTTTGTCATATCCACCTACAGAAGAAATGTCAATAATAACTCCATTTAGACAAATCCTCTTGAGCTAACGTTGCTCTCTGAATGTTCTCCAGGACTGCTCCGTATACGAAACAGAAAACAAGATCCTGCATGTGGTGAGTTGCTGACCTTATTCCACTGGACTGAAAGAAAATGAAGCTATGATGTGCTCACTTTTACACTCTAATCACCCATAATATGTCGTCCTCAGTGCAAAACTCTGTCGGAAGTGTGCGACCAAATTATCTCTCTGTCCTCCGATCCCATGGTGTCCCAGTCTGCACATTTGGAGGTTGTGCAGCTTGCCAATATAAAATCCACTGAAGGCTTGGTAAGACTCTCCCTCACTGGTCATCACATGCAGTAAAACATGGAAATGGCCACAGCATCCTTGTGGTCTTAAAGAAGCTCTGAAGTTCACATCTACAAACATAAACGGCATAGATATACAAAAATAAAAACACTTGATCCCTGCTTATGAAGTAAGCTTACTTGGCTGTAATTGCTGAAAAATCAGAATGAACATTTTTTTTACAAAATTAAAAGATGACAATGTGGCCTAAAAGGTAGGGTTAGGTTGCTAGACATTAATGTAATATTGTTTTTTTAAATAATACACAGTTTTACCACTAACCTCACTGAACAGTAAAGACGAGCGTTTGGTAATTTGTCATGTGACTCCATGTCAGCGTTAACAGCTTGATGTTCGGTGACCTATAAACTGCGTTCTGCTTCTCTTCTTAGAAATATGCTTGCGATCTCAAAACAAAATTTATTGCAGCAGATGACATTATATAACGTAAATCGCTGCACTCACTCTCTGATTGTCAGAAAGCATCGTTGTTTTCTACAAAAGACAAACTGAAAAGCTTCACATGAAGTACCTTTGAGGGCTATTTTAGCACTTTCATCGCAATTATCAGTATCGCGGTCCCTTTCAATGTAGAGTGGCCTCATGCGCTTGCCTGGGTCCAGATCTTTGAAACTGCTCACTCCACCGCGTTGACTGATTCATCTGGCAGTATTAGAGCAGCTTTTCATTTGAACAAGCAAACGCTTCAGTGAGCATTACCTGCGGACTATCAAGTAACCAATCAGCCCCACGGATGGGACTAATGATGCTGTTGTCAAGTGGACACACTGGCCTTTTGTGAATTCTCAGCAAATATTGAACCCCTACCACTCCAAAGTGGGATAAAATGGAGAAATTATGAAACTGAAGAGTGTACTGAGACAAATCTGCCTGATGTTATTCAACTCTTGCACTAGAATGAATGGATGGGTAGTTTCTTACGTTAAATGTATAAATAAACTCTCCAGATGTATTCTGTATTCCCTCTGTGTGGCCGTACAGCATGTAAGGCTGTTAGAAGTCAGCAGATATACAGATTAGCTATATATCTAATGGACTGATAACAATTTTGAAGGCTGACATGATGAGTGAAGACTTTACAGATTCGATCCTGGGTTGACATCTTGAATAGCAATCACACATCAGTCTGCACGAGTTACTATACATGCACTCCTCTGTGCACCTGCTCATGAGACAGACCTAGCATTTTTCATTAAGCTTAAATCTAATTTTGATCGATTTCAAATATGAAGCTGTTGAATTATTTTCCAGGTTTCATGAAAGTGACTCAGGGGGGAAAAAAAACTGCCAGTAAAGTAAAGTACATAACTACCACTAATGCTCGATGATGGTGCCAAACAGTAAGAAAATAAAATGAACATAAAAGCATGACTCTTGACAGCAAATTTTGTTTGATTCGCCTTTAGCACATGCAGATTACCTTGCAGCATGTCTCTTGCTTCAAATACAGTCAATTCTCTTGGTTAATGCTGTACTAACGCTAAATAAGAGACACATCTCCTTACAGACTGAGCCTATTACTTGACATTAATTTGTTTCTCTCTGCTCTAGAGTATTTATTTAGACAGAAGACTAGTGACAGCAGAAACGTTGAGGCCAGTCAGTGCTGTTCTGTCTAATATCTGATGCATTTAATTTCAGCTGCTCAAGATGTGAGTCATCTGATAATATTCAAAAGCAACATTGAAATGAGGGAAATACAAACAGCTACTGTTTAGAAATTGCACTCCCACAGCTGTACAACTGTTCTAAACAATTATTTAGCGGCACAAAATAATTGTTCCTCTCACTGTGAATCCCCAGCATTTTGCTGGACTCCGTTTTTGCACTGACCTACACAAAGACACTAGCTTTCCTCCTTGAGGCCACAATAAATACCCCACCCCCACTCTAATGCTGGAATTGAGCTTGGAAGTTCTCTCATCTGTTCAGTGAACCCTAAACACAACAGTGGGCCAAATGGCCTAAAAATAAACCTCCTCCACTCATCTTGAAGACCGGCATGTTGCTTCTGCGTGTCTGCGACCGCCGCACGCTTCTGCACGTGTGCTCATGCATTTCTGTGTGAGAGACTGTGTGTTTGTTCATTCATTATAGATGCCTTTTTAGTGAGAGTTTCACCTATTTTGCAACAGACCAGCAGTATTTGCAAATAATCCATGTTCCATTTAATCTGCTTGGAGGCGGACCTGAGTGGGACCAACTAGAGGAAATAAATTCAGGCTTTGGCAGGTACATTTGAAAAGCACACCAACAGGATGTTTTGCACCATCTCGCGTGGTTATTTAAGAATTTGTGCAGCAAATTGGAGCTTTGCGAGATAAATCCAGATTTCTACCATTTTGCACTTCAAGCAGATTAACGCAGATTTGCAAATATGAAATGACCCCAGTCAGTTCTGCAACTGCCTGTGTGGCCACGCTGAGATACATTGAAGTTGCATGATTAATGTTTGTGTTTGCTTTAAAACATGATAATTTACACTACTGCTATGTTCCTCCAGGGCATGTATATCAAATCAACATATGATGGTTTGCATGTAATCACCGGAACCACAGAAGGAGTAAGTACCTCTCAGTGTTTACCTTCGTAGATGTTTGTGGCTCTGTTCATTCACTCTGAATGTAATTTGTGGAGTGAAGAGAGCAACTTAAGCTCTTCCTCCCTGGAGCACCTACTACTGGCTCTGCCTGCATTTATTACAAAAACACAATGATTGTAACACATTATACAACACAAGCTGCCTGGGACTGCACTGACAAAAATGGATGTACACATTTATAGATGGGTACATTGATTTTTGTGGATGGATGTGTACATTTTATATCAGTGGTTCATTTTTTGGAGGGTAAATTTGACTCTTTAGTTGTCAGTTTTGATTTGGCAGAAGAGGAATGTTAATTCTTGATTGAATTTGACCAATTTTCCACTCTCTGGTGTTAAGGTTAAGAAGACTCATTTAATTTTTCTTACCCACGTGTTTATGGTTGTTCAGACATAGAAACAGTTGTGCAACCATCGGTAACTGCACTGAGGATGATTTTCCTGTAGAAGGTAAATAAAATAGTCTGGGAAGAGTTAGAGATGCATCACGATAATCTCTGCCTCTCCATCAGTCCCTGGCTGACCGTTGTAAGAAAATCCACGCTGGAGACGAAGTCATTCAGGTCAATCATCAGACAGTGGTAAGAGCATGTCTGTTCATTGCTGCTTCTTTTACGTCTTTTTGACATGTTGTCAGAATTTGCTTACAATTTCAATGTGCATTTTTATTTAAATTTACACATTTTTTATGCAAACACCTGTTTAATTCCTAGGTATTTGTTTTCATCGTGTAGAAATTCCTGCCTCAGACTGTGTGTGGAGTGTGCAGTTACTCTGCACACATTCATAGTTCATCATATCCACAGTCAGACACGGTGGCTTGATTGTTACTTTGTCATTTGCTCACAATAGTGACTCTTGTAATTAGTTTTTGAGAACATGAGTGTGCTCTGCTAGATGGTTACATTACTTTGCACATCACACTAGTTTCACTTTTAACTGATGGGGAAACCAGTATATTTAATGGGACTAATGTTTCGATGGCCACTGGACACCCTCACACTTTAGTTAACAAATATATTTTAAGTTCAGATGTTTCCCAGAATGAAACAAAATCTTAACTGGCAATAATAATTGTGTTTGAAATGTTATTTACCAGAAAAAGTACAAAAGAAATGTAGTTTCATTGTCTTTACTGGCCAACTAATCTTGAATTTAACAGTAACAAAACAATAATTATATTAGTTAGTGAAGGCGAGGGTGTCAGGATTGTAAATAAAAGAAGCAAACCCAAGCCTTAGTCTTTCCAAGCATGAATGGGTTGTGGCTCAACACATTATGTCAAAGTTCTGTCAGAGAATCTGTCAGTGTCCATCAGAGATTACGTCCAAACATTATTTCTCAATGAAAAAAATTAAAAGAACTTAAGTATTTCCATATCTACAATGCACTGTGGTGTAAAATCTTCAGGAAGTCTATGGTAATCTTAGAGTACAAAGATCAGACCATAAAACCACTTGTGGGTGTACCTGATCATCTTAACGTATTTTTAGAAATGGGATTCACACAAAACAGTTAGACCTCTAAGACTACTGATGAAAAAACTTTGTTTGCCTCTGAGTTACAAAAAAAATGTAAAGGACAGAAGATTTGGCACACAAAGCCTTTGAGTTACTTTTTCTGACTGATACTGTTGGTGTTGGAGTTACTTCTTAACATTAATTCATGTTTATGTCACATCATTCGTGGCTATTCACAGCTTCAACATGAGCACAAACCAGCCAAAGTAATGAACAACTATTACAGCAAACATTTCTATGTGTTACAACAGAAGAGGCACAGATTCAAGATGTTAAAGACAACTGCATTCTATTATTGTTATTTTTGTTATTATTATTATTATTTGAAACATGGTTTCAAAAGTTTTCTGCTCCTGAAGAGCACATAAACTAGTGTAGGTACAAAAGAAAGGTTTCTAGCTGTGCAGAATTTAAATATAGCACCCTCAAACATAGTCAGCTGTCTGCAACAACAAGATGTATGATAATTATACCGCAGCTCATTTCAATCATTCACTTCCCCCTTTAAGACTGTTTCATATCTGTGAAGTGTACAAAGTTTGAAGTCTGTCAAGAGTAAGAACAGGAGGTGTCCATGCCTTGCCTGACTTTAAGTCAGGTGAAGCAGGCTTTTTAAGACGACTGTTTTAGCCTCAGAACATTGTGATTAATGATATTAATTATGGTTTTTAGCTCATCTGTGTGCAGTGCTGAAATGCTTTAATTGGAAAATTAGCATAATTTGTTATATAAATTGCATGAGAGTTTTTGCTCTTTGATTTGTTGCAGGTTCTTAAAGTTGCAGCTTTCAGATCATCTGTTAGTTGACTCATTTTTGGTTTCATCACATTTTAGCACTAAAGAGAAGACTTGTTTTTGGTAAACCAAATGGAATGACTAAAAATATCTGGATTATTATTTTGTATTTGCGAGCCAGTAGCAATGTGTGGTGTGGCGTGGGCGTTGGAGCTCGTGTTCTTAGATGGATGGTTTGGAGATGTCTTGCTGCTGGTCTTGCTGAGTGGGCAACAGCAAAATGAGTTTGATAGCTTTAATAAGCAATACCGTATGTAAACACAGCTGCTATGACCCGCTTTAGTGCAGTTAATACTTTCAGTTTAGTGTGGCGCATAGTCAAGAGAAAATCAATGTGCTGTTGACTGATCTCGAGGATCCTTTTTGTGGATCCAAGAAACATGAAACTGGATTGATCAACATGTGTTCTGGTTGGCCTGGACTCCTGGAACCATGTCTGCACACAAGAGGATGAGACAACCAACCAGAATGACAGAAAGTTGTAAAAGTACTTACGCTAATATAGTGAAAGAGGTTTTCAGGCCTGAAAGGCATTAAAATGAGCCAAGTTTAAGTGAAATCACCAACAAGGAAAGAAGAGTTAAAAGAGTTAAAAGATGTATAATTAATACAACTGGCTGCAGTCCAGATGATGAGATACACAGCAAATCTTACTGGCCTGAGGTTTGCATTTCCAATAGGTAGCACACATGGAGCAAATTTACCGATAAGAAGTGGATGAAGAGAAGAATATGCTAGTAATAATCTTTGAGGTTACAGTATGTGGTTGCACTGAAAACTTAACTTATTGTCAGAAGTTAAAGGTAGGGTATGCAATTTCTGGATGATGTTACATCTGTTGTTGTTTTAAACAAAATATTCTACAACTCACAGAGCAGTAGTGCCTCCACCTAGTTATACTAGAAAAAATTCACCTAATTTTGAACTCTCTGAAGCCTCTTCACCCCCACGCCCCACGTAAGCATTTCATGTGAAAGAGCATCCATGACAATCTGGCTGCAGCAATAATTTGGAGCTTTGGAGGGGTGCCCCTTTTCTTTCTTTTCTTTCTTTCTCTTTTTAAAATTTTTGTTATTTTTGTTATTTTTTTTACAGTGGACACATGAGATCAGAAGCTAATAGATGGTTATGGCAGTGATGGTTTGAATTCTTGGTGCAGGGGAAATCTATGAATCAGTAAAATATATTAACAGCACTAGACACAGAACAGTATATTTAAACACCAAAGGGCTTGATCAGTATCTCATATTGAAAAAAAAAGAGGCACCAGTTACTGAATACAGTGTTTTCTTAAAAAGAGAAAAAAAATCTCAACAATAGATACCCAGAAAAGGAAAATAAATAAATAAGTATGCTTGTTTGAATTCATAGATTTCTGGAGCTAGACATGAAAAAACAATCTTTTCAATGAC
>JAOWBL010000006.1:8181106-8201207 GCA_028564865.1 Zenarchopterus dispar | reverse complement strand
TATATATATATATAGATATATATATATATATATATATATATATAAATATATATATAAATATATATATATAAATAATGATTTCATTGTAGGGGGAAAAAAATGTACAGTCTTTTTAAAGTGCATGTACTTGATTAAGTGGCTTATATAGGCTATGACCAAGTTTTCCTTGACCCCGATGGAGACTGCAGTCCAGCCTGCTTTCTCCAGTGCACCAGTCAGAACTGGAGCATAGCTAACGTACGCTTCCCATTTCGTAGATACAACACTCCACTTTTCCACTGAAACAAACAGTCCGACTCAGCTGTCGTGAAGTCCAAATTTTCCTTGTGTCAATCCTTGTAACTGTTTCTCTCCCTGTTTCTCTCTGTCTGCCCGTCTTGCTGTCTTTCACACATGCTCACACAAACGCTCACACACAGCCGATCTTCCCTCAGAGCCCCAGCAGCAGTGTCGCTACGCCCACCAGCACTTTAAGCACTCCGTCCAGGAGGAGTAGCTGTGCCCTGCAGGATCTCTACATCCCACCTCCTCCAGAGGAGCCCTACACCCCCAGGTGACATCAAGTGCAAATAAAACACTTAAACGTTAATATGCAGTGCTTGTCTTGTCAAATATTGAAATTCTCGTGAGAGGGGCAGAATTATGAAGAGCTGTTTACATATGTGTGCATTCCTGTTTTTTCTGGGTAAAGACTCATTAGCAGCCGTCAGCACATTGCAGTGCAATCCTAATGCCTTTTAAAGCTTTATTTCATTCACAAAGTACAGAAAAACAACTTCAAAAGCAAAATAAAGAAGGGGATATTTGAAATAACGAGTAGCTATGGTTGAGACATCTCTTTGAATGCAGTCTGAAGCATTTCCCTCAAAATAGATGATCATGGAGTTTTGCACAGCTCTGAGCCTTTAGTCACTTTGGATGATGCTTCCAAGCATCATGCAAACTTATTATTGCTGTGGTAGCATATTAACAAGCAGATGTTGTTTAAATTCCTTTTTAACTTTGGTTGTGTTGTATTGTTCATTTTTATTTAGGAAATAAAACTCAAACATAAAGGACATGCTTAATGATTTTTTGTTTTTATTACTTCCAAATCCCATCAACAGAATAATGAAATAAACCTTTCAGCAATCATCCAAAGCCAGATTATTACTTTGTGCTACTTCTAAGAAAAAGCTTTTACAAGTACACGTGACTCACCGTGCTGCACTGGGAGGCACGTTTTCTTATTTTCCCTAAACATGAACAGGACTTTATGGTTTAAAAGGCAATAAAAAGGTATATATATTCCAAAAGTACTCCTTCTAGACATAAGTCAAACATTTCATATGACTAATCAAAATTGTCTTATTTTAAGCAAAATATTTTTGCCAATGGGGTGAGAAAAACATTTCTTGACTAGAATTCCTCAAACTGTCAAAATAGTCTAAAATAGTCTTCTAATATTCTCGAAACAAGGTTTTTTTTAACTTTCTTTTTTTGTGGTGTAGATTATCTTCAGCCTTGGCGCTGTCCTTGGTGCTGCCACTTCTTGTCTTTGACTGACATCTTGCTTTCTGTCACCGAAGAGACGAGAAGGAAAATCTGCCAGATGAAGATCCTCAGTCAGACGTCCATGCTGCAGAAGGATCTGAGTCACCAAACTCTTACCTGGACCAGGAGTGTCGGCGCAGGTTTCCTATGGTGGAGGAGGATGCTATACTCTACTGTTACGAGTATGACCAGAACCAAGAGGTGTCATCAGTCCCCAGAGGGAGTACTCCCACTTATGGTAAGACCTCTGCCTCTTCTGAGGATGCGTTGCTGTAGTCGTGAGAGTTAAGATTTCAAAGTCTTTCAAATGTCACTAGTATATGTTTCCATCTCTTTTTTTTTCGATATCTGCAGATGTTTGATGTGTGTATGTGTTTTTTGCGTGTGGGCTGCTGTGAAATATTGACGTTCCCTGTGCCTCCTTGCTCCAGGCAGGCTAAGGCCCATCTCAATGCCAGTGGAATATAACTGGGTGGGAGACAACGAGGACCTGGCGAAGCTCAGGAGAGAGAGCAGGAGAGGTGAGTGGGAGGCAGTGGGAGACAGAGAAAAAGAAAGGGAGGGAGAGAAGGACAGAATGATGCTGGCTGAGGGGAGGTGGGGGTATCTCATAATATCCTTGGCTTCTCAGATCTCAGAGCCAAGAAATGGAAGCGTGAGCTGGCCTGTCAAAACTGATAACATGCTGGATATCAGCTCCTGCCCATATCTCTTCCATACGTTCATAATCTATCACTGCTCCATTTCTCCTTCATCCCTCTCTCCGTGTTGGTGTCAGCTGTGCTGCTTCTCTGTGTTTGGATATAAAAAGTACATTGTTGCTTTGGCAACTGTATAAATATATTTTCCTGTGATGTTCACATTTCATCTGCCTCAGTTGAGCTTGGTGGTAAACGCATTCGGAGGAGGCTGCATTGATTTATATCTGAGGAAGACTTGAGTGGTGTGTTTGTTTCCTCGGGGGTGGGGGTGGGGGGGGGGAGTGGTTGCTCCTTGGGCTTTTCATAAAGAGTGACGGTGCTATATTTATCTACAAGAAACAGTTCGTGGAAGTTTTGAGGGCTCCCAGCATAACAATGGCTTCCTCTGTAGATGTTTAATGCTTTTCAAATATTGTAATAGAAGCTCTTTGAAAAAGAAGACTTCGTTGATCACAGGGAACAGACTTGTCAGCACATTCTTCAGATGAAGCTTGATCAGAGCTGTTACACTGACTTTTATAGCAACTTAACAGAGTACATGGGAATGGTTTCCTTAGAAAAAAGTCAGCTGTAGGTTACCCATAAGCTGTGTGTAACGTTATTCCATAACATAGTGTATATCAGTATTAGAGATGTCAAGGGTACAAAACTGCTCAAGTGAAAATTATTTTAAAAATGTCCTGAAGTTTCAATGAAACGGCTTGTTGGAAAAATATACTCAGGAAAAAAATTAAGGTAATGGAGTTGGAAATGTAGCTAAAGTAGTAACTTATTTTAAACTGTGTGATAAAGCCTTGATTAAATCTCTTCTTGGATGATGATGGGGTAGGAGATGTGTAAAATAGGTTTTAAGTTCAGATTTCAGTATGAAATAATTCAGCTGATAGAGCAGACAGTTTGTTACACAGAATCATCTAAAAAGCCCCCTTTTAAGGAATAGTTAAGAACAAGAGAGATCAGTGCTGTTAAATCCTGGGTGCTTCATCCAATCACCTGTTTGCTGTGTTAACTAAAAGAGTTCTCCCTTTTTAGACGATGCTCTGTAGCAAACCAGGGTGAAAATGTAAAATGGGAAGCAATTAAAGACAGTGAGTCACCCAAGTGTGACATGCATGTCAAAAAGAAAAAGAAAAAAATGGTCTAGAGAAAGTCAGCACCTGAGGAGACAGTTGTCAGTCTGAAGACAGTGCAGGTGGAGAATATAACCACGATTTGTTCATTTCCAACCATGGTCTCCCAAACAAAAGAAACAATCAATAATCACTGAGCAAAAGCACTGAATCTGAGCCGCAATTATTACTCACCGTCACTCCTAAGACCTGCCTCTAGCTGTCCATACGTGATGGGCGTCTGTTGCAAATGTTTTTGTTTATGGCCACACACTTTCAGTAGTGCACGATGGATCCTGTCATGAGTCTAATGTTGCAAATTGCTGTGAGAACCTGGCTGCCTCGCAAGCTAATAAGGTGAAGTACATGGGCAAACTAAATTAAACCTGAGATGAATTTATATTGTTCAACGCTGCTATTAATATTCTGTGAGCCAGCATCTGCAGTGCTGCTGGCAATCATCACATGTGTGCGAGCAGACAGACATTTCCACCACATCTCTTGGACTTGAGGGTGAATTGTGTGTAACTATAGACTTACATGAACAAACATAATTTGTTACAACTACCCCTTTGATTATACCTTTTTTAAAAGCTTATGATCACATACCTGTGACGTGTTTTCCATACTGAGTTTGTCTTCTGTCCCTGCAGAGAATTCCCTGCTGCGTTATGCAAGTGAAGACAAACCACCTGGAGAGAGCTTCCTACTGGGCCGCAGCCTGAGCCAGAACAGGAGGAAGATGGAGCGAGGGAGTAGCCCCACCCACTACACGCTCGTCCCTGCCCTCCAGATGGATGTCTCCCTGTCCACGTCCAGCTCTGACTCTGCATCGCTTTATCATGTCAGTCCCTTATACGTTTAAGAAGTATGAAGTAGCAGCAGGACCACACGGTTGTGCTGATTGCTGCCAGATGTCATCATTCAGGCTTTGTCTTTTCTTTCTTTTTCTTTTCTTTTGCAGGTGTTTGAGCGCTCCTCTCTGCTATCAAGGTCTAAGAAGAAGAGTAAAGGTATAAATTTGTCTCATGAGATGTTGTCTGGTTGAATATGAATTTTTAAACCCCAGCCTAACCAGGTATTTGTTTCACGAGAGGCCTTCGCTGACCCCCTCCTGTGCTCTGCCCGCCTCCCCTGCTGTCACTTGCAGCTGGAAGTCCCATGTCTTCAATCAGTAAACGGAGGATTTCCTGCCGGGACTTGGGTCAGGGGGACTGTCAGGGCTGGCTGTGGAAGAAGAAGGATGCTAAAACCTATTTTTCACAGAAGTGGAAGAAGTACTGGTTCATCCTGAAAGACACGTGCCTGTACTGGTACATGAATGAGGAGGTGAATCCAATAGTTTACACTCACACCCGTCACAGCTTTACTGAGTATGTGAAACTTGCACTAAGCTTTGACTTTGCTTACCTTAGGATGAGAAAGCAGAGGGCTTTGTCAGCCTCCCGGAATTCAAGATTGATCGTGCCACTGAATGCAGAAGGAAGTAGTGAGTGTCAATTTTCATCAGACCTCTGAGATTTGTCAATAGTTTATGGTGAAGCTTTAAATCTAGACAAATTGAGACTCATGTTTGTAGAATTCCTTTTACAAAGCTATCAGATCAGATTTTATGGTTCATACTCAGATAACATCCCATGACTAGATCTGTATTATAGAAGTAATCATTTATTTATTGTGCTTGAATTGGCTTTTGCCCTTTCAAAGAATCAACAAAATATAAATTTTGCTCAAGATTTCCTAAACTTTACCCACAACAGTAATATGAGCAATGTACAAGACTGATTGAGTCTAAAAGTTACGCCTTTGAGTCATTAACAGGCAGTATTTTATTAGTGGGACAGATATAATTATATAAAAAAAAAGGCTTGGTGTTTTTGTGTAGATCTGATCTACTGTGTGTGTAACCATGTGTTGTTTTCTGTGTATTCATATGTAAATGTGTGCCGTGTCTGTCCCTGTTCTTCTCCTCACGTATGATTAAACTGCTTCCCTTTCAGCGCATTCAAGGCTTGCCATCCGAAGATAAAGACCTTCTACTTCGCTGCAGAAAATGTAGATGACATGTCCCGGTGAGTTTTACGAGACTTCGATAGCTGGGCCGCCAGCACCCCCGGCCCTGCATTCATACCCCCCACTGCCCACAAACTCAGCTCCTCTGTGAGACCCCCACTACTCTCTTGGGAACAGAGTTGTTTGTTCAAGATGATTGGTCGAGGGGAAATACGCACACATGCATTGAATTCTGAGCAGTTGTGCGTCATAAATGTTGCTCCCCCCCCACAGGTGGCTGAGTCGTCTTAGCATGGCAGTGGCAGGCTACTCCGAGCAGGAAAAACTGCGCCAGGACCAGGGTGAGATGAATCACAGTCTTTGCTCTTAAAGCTGCAGAAATATCCTCTTCTCTTACAGGCCAGCAGCTGTTGAAACTGAGCTGTGGGGCATCTTGGTGTCGCATTTGCTTTGAAGAATTTCCTCAAATGTGTTTGAAGAAGTGTGTTCATAATTATTTTTCACAGTCTTCATCGCTTCATATACATGCTGGAAACAAGGTGCTTTGTGGTGCAGGTTTCATGGCCGCAGCCAGGAATAGAAAGGAAGAAGATTTTTTAGATGGATTTGAAATAATACCAATAAAAACCTTTCCTGGTAATAATAAGCTGAGACATTTGAACCTCTTACATATCATGATGTAGACCCTGGTGCACCTTTTTTTTTAATCTGGTGTCATCATCATGAGGTTTAGAGTTTTCTCTGGCCTGCAGGACAAGGTCTGGATGTTCATGGGTCTGGTCTGGCCAGAGAACAAAAAAGTAAAGACCTGGCCTCTTGAAACAATGTGCTCTGGACAGATGATTTAGAGACAGGACAGTTTGTCCACCTGACCAGCAGACAGGTTTGGTAGATGTCAACATAACCAACGACTGTGAAGCACCGAGGTGGAAATGCAGTGGTTTGAGGTTGTTTACTGCCTCACACAGTTCATCACCTTCTGTCTGAAAGTTAGAAAGATCTTTCCTGAAGAGAATTTCTCATGATAGTGGTGTTTTGTATACCAACATACCCACCAAGAAATGACTCAAAAATAAAGATAAACTTGTGATAAAGGGGGCTGTACCACCTTATGAAGCCAGACACTTTTGAAATTGTAGAGTTTTGCACGTCCATTATTATTTTAATAGTATAAATGACAGAAAATGCATTTTTTGTGATGGTATTATTTAAATATGATTCATTAACCATCAATGATGTTGAGAAATTGAACAGACTCAGTTGGATATACCTTTCTACGCGCTAAATTTATCATCCTGCGTAATTTGTATTTAGAAAATGGTGTTTCATAATTTATGACTAATACATGAGTATCAAATCTAACAAAACCCTTTAATCTGCTAATATTATAGTTGAACCAGTCAGTTTATGAAAGCCTAACATATGCATTTTTGCAAAAAAAAAAATTTTAATGCACACACTTGTTAAATAGATGATTCCATGTTAATTCTGTTTATTTCTCAACCCCATATTCCCAGTTGTGTTGTATTTTAAACATGCATTTCTGAGACCTTTGCACAACCAGAAAATAAGAATTAGTTTCATATAATAAAACAATATGTGCATAGAAAATAAACAAAATTACTGTGTTTTCATAATGTTGCAAAAAAAATTATTTAAACACTTTTAAAAACTGCACAGGACGTGCTTTTTAATTTCAATACTTGATGAGCACTTAAAGAGAAAATTCTGTGTATTATTTCATATCTCAGGCCTTTATGGGTTAAGTAACACTACAAGGTCAGTATTTAAAACTATTATTTATGATCCCTGATAGAATAATGCATCTTTATTTAACTTTTATGGTTTGAAATAATCAGAAAGACGATATGTCCTTCGGCCATTTCACCTTATAAATCTGGCCTGGGTAACACCCGGTAACGCAATTCCTTTTTGAGTCTTTCCATTGCTAGATTTTATTATTTTTGAATTTTTAAAAAATTTTTTTTCTGCTTCAGTCAAACCTAGCAAGAGTTATAGAAAAAACAAACAAGAAATCAGATATTTTGTTACCCTGTTTAACCTTGTCCAATCTTGTGCATTGACGCAGTCATTTGTAAAAATGGGATCTGGAGCAGGGGATTCAGTAAACGGATCTCATTTCCACGTCAGCAGCAGAGGCGTTTCACCTCGTGCAGATTAGCTCTGCTTTATCCTGAGGCAGAATGGCGTTCTTGTTATTTTTCTATATTTATGTTCTTCGGTGTCTTACAAACGGACAGGATGTAATGTAACTAATACTTCTGCTATTTAGAGGAGATTACATAAAACAGCACCAAGGTGGACGCGTAAGAGCGGGTTTGTCACTGGTATCATGAAGAGGGGGCTTCCTCCGTTAAAGGCAAGATCCTAAATTAGATTCACAACACCCCCAGAAGACGTCACAGGAAGTTCACAAATCTCAGATTTATCCTCTTCATATTCAGCCTCAACAGTGCTGCTGCAGTCAGAACATTTATTTAAAGTTTGAGGCTTCTGACTTGTTCACGCAGAAGATAGTATGTAAAAGTAAGTCTTGTTATAACAACAGTCTCCTCTGTGAAGTGCTTTAAGAGCTTGATTTTGATTTTGTCTACAATAATAACATAACAGTCTGTTCATTCATGATAGATTACTGGAGTGAAAGTGATCATGAGGACATGGAGATGCCTCCAATGCCTAAGCAGGACAGTCCACCACCACCTTATGACACTTTTCCAAGAGCATCATCAGTAAGTTTTAACACTGTTTATTTAAAAGATGCAGCAAATTGCACACTATCTGGCACACTGCTTTTATTTTGTATTTATCTTTTTATACTAAGGTGAGTCCCTACTTGGAGCCAAAACGTGGCCATCTTTCCTCTTCTGACACGTTCCAGTCAAGATCCTCTCACGAGGAGTTCCACTCCGAGCCTCAGGAAAGCAGCAGCAACAACGGGGTCTCCCCTGGACAGAAGACGAGCAGCCACCGAAACTCATGGCACGACCAGATGGAGAGCAACACGAGGATGCACTACCTCCAGACGTTTCCCGTGGAGGAATCCATGCAGTCTGAGGACAGAGACCAGCTGGCGATGGAGTACCGCAGGCAGTCCACGCTGCCTGCACAGCGCAGCCTGCTGCAAGAACAGTATCGAGCCCTGCCCCTGCCTCTCAGGGCCAGCATCGATTCAGACGCGGGAGGGAAACCTCGCAGCTTCACTCTTCCCAGGGACAGCGGGCTCCACGCGATCCTGGCTGCCACCGCTGCTGCAGCGGACCAGAGGGAGCCTCAGCACTACCAGCTGGACCAGGCCAGAGACACAGGTCAGACTCGGAGCACCTCTGAATGAATTTCACATGTTCTGCAAGTCCAGACACTTACAAATACAGTTACAGCTACTATGCAGTAACAAAAGTAGACATCATAAAAGTATTAATTCCTTTTTTACACTAAATTAGATCCAATTATTTATTTATTTATTGTTGGAAACATGCTATTTCCTTATGCTATGAATACATGCTTGCATGCTCATCTGAGGGAAAATTGTAAATACTTCAGCTAATTTGAAACAGGAGAATTTTTGATGACTATAAAACATGTTTTGGCTAAGAAACTAGCTGGCGTTGGGGATCCCGCAGGCACTCCATGGCATGTGGTTAACTAGTTTATCATCTGATACATCTAAAAGTTTACATTTCAATGCATAAATTGACTGAGTGCACAGGACGGGCTTCCCTCAAACCTGAGGCAACCTGTTGCAGATGGTTTACAAGATGATCACATAATTCAAAACAGACAAATGTTAGATGAAGTGCCGTCATTTATACAGGTATATATGGTAAAGTTTAGACTGAAAACATATCAAACACTCAGCATGGACAAGCCCACAATCACTATGTCATGTTTATAATACAAACATGGTTTATTAAGAGCCTTGTCTAATTAATCAAAAGCATATGATAACACTAAATGGAAAAGCAATTTAAATTAAAACATAAGTAATTGGACTGGTGCAAATGAAATTCTGTCTGAGCTCATTTGACTGCTTGATAGGGGTAAAAATTGAAATAAATGAATAAATAGTTGCCTAAACTGAACAGCAGATGTTTAGTGTAGTTCGAGGAATCCCAGTCTGAGCATTACCAATGAAATCACCCTGAGTTATTTTCCTTCCATTATAACATGCAGTTCAGCCTGCATTGATCAAGCAAATGCACTTGTTATCAGCCCGGAACAGGGAGTCAGAGCCACTCTGTGTCAGAGGACGAGTGCTCTCTGTTACTGCTTCATAGCATTGGATTTGAAGTTACCCTATTCGCTGTCCTTCCAAGACCTCCAGGGCAGTTGTCTAAGTGAGATCAAATTTAGAGTCTAATTTCATACTGATTTGTCCTGGCATTGCACTCTCCTTCCCTCTCTCTCACACACATGCTCACTCTTTCTCTCTTTTTGCTCTCTCTCATGCCCAATTGAGATGTCATACTGCTTCTTTGGATGGAGAAGCAAGGAGGAATCCTTTCAGCCTATGTTAATGTTGAATTTTGAACAGGATAAGAAGCACGCCTGAGGGCCCGCTCTTCTTGTCCTCATTTATCTGTTGCTCCACCGTTCTTGCTTTACAACACTTCCTGTGAAGATGAGGCACACACAAAACAGGCGGCAAACAAAACATGACACATTTCAACGTATGGCCGCAAAGCTTTTGAATTCTCTCTACTACTGAAATACAAAATACTAACAAATGCCAGATGTTGACGCTTTAGTGTATTGTGCATGTCATACCAACAGAGGGCAGTATTTTTATTTAGGAGATGAAGGTTTCTGGTAGTTTATTAAATTGATGCGTGAGAGCGGCCTCAGTTGTAAATGTGAGGACACATTTGTTTCAGTCCCAGAAAAAAAAATGTAATTAAGATACGCATCACAGAATAATGCTTAAAAAATGAATTAATATTTTCATCCTGACTCTGGGATACAAACATTTCTACAAATGGGTACAAGAGGAGAGGGCTTGCTTTGGTATAGAGCAAAAAACAGTGATGATGAATTGCAGTAATAAAAAAATAAATAAAAGGAAATGGCAGTAGCATTTCACACATGATTTAACTTTTAATAGAAAGAAAATGAATAACAGAAAGAGTGACAATGAATAGCTAAGCATCATTTCCTTTTCTTGATTTCTATCTTATATGTATTTTGGCCAAAATTAATGCTTTATTAGTCTGGCATGGTTATTAAAAGAAAAAATTGTAATTGCATAATTTAAAATATTTTTGATTTTTACTTTGTATTTGTAATTACAGAACATGATGCCCAGATGATGCTGGAAATGAAAGAAAAGGGGACAAAACAAACATTATTTGATTCTGGTTTTGTTTTCATGAGTATTTATGGGTGTAGCCATACATAATATAAAGAGCTGCTCTGTCATTATTGCAAGACCCTACTAATGCAAATTAAAGGAGACAATGGATCTTTAAAGATCACTGACTTTCTGTCACATGATCACATGATTCATACCATTTAAGTGAACAATTAATATGACAAGCGCTACCTCTAGAAGTATGTTTTTTTTTTTCTTCCATGTGAAGCTGTTTGTTAAAGAAGTGGGGCTGGCGAGGCTCTGATGTAGCAGACAGGAAGTCAGGAATAGTGAACAGGGATTTTATTAAAGCCACTCTATGTAGCAATATTAATTCAGGCCACATGAGGGCAGCGTATCATTAAAAGTTCATGTGTAAGACAAAACAAAGAACACTTCTAGTGGAGGAAAGTGGTGTTACAAGATGTGCCGGACCATCCTCGCTCATTAGCACAGAATTGTCATTGGCTCTTTTATCAACACAGCAGATCTATATGCCTCCATGTGGACAGAAGTGATACTTCTAAATACATAATGACTTAAAACCGTGCCCCAGCAGAATCATCTACAAGAGTAACAAAGAATCACCGGAGCTAACCACAAGAACAGAGAGGAGGCAGATGGCTGAGTAATGCAGACAGACTGGGAAGTAACGGGTTAACGTACACACAGGCGCTGAGGAGAGCCAGGCGGCGCAGTCAACCCACTTCTACCTGTTAGTTACAGGGGCACAGGTAGAAGTGGTCAAAAACAGGGCAGAGCCTAGTCACAAAAATAATAAATATTATAAGAAAACCAAACTACTCCACAAGCAAGAAGAAAAATAAATCAATCCACCATCCACCATAGTCTACAGGCCATTTCATCTTCTGAAGAACAGTAGGGTCGAGTGGTCAGCCTCCTACAGCCCAGTCTTGGTGCTTTCTCTCAGTCAGCTGATGCCATCTTTAGCCTCTCATTTCTTATATGGCCATTGTTTTCAGCATTGTTTCAGTACTGAGACATCTAAAGCTTACATGCTGGCATTCTGTAACATTTGTGTAAAAGTGGGCCACCAGTTTTACTCTAAACAGATTTCCTTTTCTCTGCTTCCCCCACCAAGTGTCTCTGATTCACATTCGGTAAAATATCATTTCCTCTTTGATGTGACTTTGATTGTCATGTCTATTTAGTTGGGCTGTAAACAGTACTTTGATATGCAGATTACTTAGTCGGGTACCGTCCAGATCCTTTCATGGCTAAAAGTGAGAGAGGAAATCAGGACTTAACATGTGCAGTTTACAATCCAATTTCAAAATGACTGATTTATAAAAGAGAACCTAATGTACGCAGGGGATTGGAAAAACAAATACGTTCAGTTTTAGTCATGAAACCATAAAGAGTTTTATCTCTTTGGCCTCAGATGTCTTGTATTTTGGTTTAAAATCCTTGTCACAGTCTTCACTGGTGGCTTCAAGTTTTCACAGAATAAATTTTAAAAAATGGGACATAAGTTTCCACTCACACCTTTTGTAATGTCTGAAGTACATCAGTATGGCGCAAATATTAAACTCTAGATTTGGCAGATTTTTCTTTATTGTGATTCAGCTTATTTTTGCTACAGTTTTGGCTCGTAGGTATTTTGAGTAACAGTTTAAGGTAGATAAATTCTTTTTTCCTGCTTCATACTTGTACCCTTTTCACTTTTTATTACCTCATTAATTTTACATTTATGAGATTTTGCGCACAAGAACCCTTAACTGTTAAATTGAGAAAATAAGCAACACATGTTTCCACAAATAAAATTATATAATTTACAGTCGCAGATAGAATTACCTCTTTCTTATGCATCTGCGAGTGTTTGAATCTCTTTTTTGTGTTCAGCTGGATCAAGGCAGTGCCGCTTTTTGCTTTAATTTGTCACACACTTGTTATTTAAAAATTTTATGTTATGTGAAAGAAAGAAGATGCATATTATGTTTGTTTTTTATCTTAAGAAACAAACATTAGAAAAAGAAACTGTGCTTGGAGAAATTGTAGGAATGCCAGGTCTGGGATGGGGTAAACTGTGAAAAGAGTGGTAGCGGTTGTGGTAAATAGGAAGAGAGGGGTGTAGAGGACAAATAGGTGAGAAGGTTAAACAGCATTAAAAGCTGAAGACTGGGGAAATGGTGGTATATGAGTAAAGAGCAGGGAGAAGGGACAGAGTTGGGTTAGGAGACGTGGGGTTGTTTTAAGGCTTGATCTTCAGACATCCTGCTCTCTGGGAGGCCTGCTCCAGACACAGTTCTTCCGCTTCTCTCACATTTTCATTTCAGTAAGGTCTAAGGATTATATTCATCTGAAGAAGTGTCTCTGTGGCAGCCTACCTGAGAAGAACCAAGAAGTGTTTTCCAAAAGCCATTTTGTCAAAGCTCCTGAACTCCATCAACCAAAACAGCAACTTTAGCTTCTACAAAATAGAGGACCTTTTAGATAAAATGAGCCTTGATAAACAGATAATATTACAATCCAGCTTGGATTTTCATGTGAGAGTGTAAGTTCATTATTCTCATCCAAACAACTTCAGAGTAAACTCTACTTTTCTTTCTTCCCACAACAGTATACCCAACAAGCTTTTCTCATATAACACAAGCGCATATTCAGATTCTTGGACATTATGGTGAGATGTAAAATCCTGGTTTTTTTTGTTTTCTTGACCTTCCTGCCAGGTCGTGGACGTAGCTGCAGGATGCAGACAGACTCACTGGTGGATCTGTACCGGGCTCTGGAGCAGACCAGTCTCTCCAGCTCTGCTGATCACAGATCTGCCAGCCGCCTGGAGTACAAGCGCTCTTTTGTTCGCAGAGTTAACGACCCCCTGCTAAATGACAAGCTGCACCGCTTGCGGATTCTCCATAGCTCCCTGAAGGTAGGACAACTTGTTTAGACACTGTTATGTTTTTATCCAAATGCATTCAATTTACTGATTTATAATCCACGCTTTCACTTTTCAACAGAATGTTCCTCTTCAAGACACAAATCGGTCGCTGGGCTTTTTGGGGTAGCTTGCTGAGGATCACCTCCACACAGTGTCATCTCTGCCTGTGCCTCGCGCTGCTGGCTCCCTCCTGCTTGAGACAAAAAGGCACCAAAAAGCGTTTTCCAGCTACTCGGCTCTACATGTCCTCTCAGTGCTCCTTTCTGTTCGCTCAGTGTGCAGGAGCACGAAGAATTCTTTACCTCATCTCTCAAATTAAGACGACTGCTCTGACATTAGAAAAATAAAAGATGTCTTGCTTGATGACATAAAAGGAAGAGTCACAGGGTTTATGGCAAATAAGCACTTTGTGTCCATGTCAAAAATTTGCCTGAAAGCTTTTGAAATAATCACTCACATGCATGGCCACCACATTTGATTCTTTTACATTTTTTTTTTATAATTATTATTATTTTTAACATTACACTGGAGTTGTGTACAACTGCTCATCATCAACATTTTTTAGGTGTACACAGCATTTCAATATGCATGGGTATTTGATTCATAAGTATGTTCGTTCTGAGTGTACAGGGTGTCAAACATATATACATATCTGCAGTATACATATATATATATATTTAATATTTCATTCCATCAACAGTGATTACGCAATGTTTTTGGGTAATTATTAAAATTGTACATCAAGTGCTGTGCCTCAGTGATAGTGAATGTACATTGTACCTTTTTAATAGACATGGAAGAAGATTTGGAAAGCAAGGTATTCCTCAGAGCAGAGGCACAAAAATATCATGCTTGGCAATAATGAACTAATGTTGTAAATTTACAGAGGAATGATCAGAATAGTTGTCTATTTTTGTATGCATGCTGTCTACCTGATTGTTTGTAAAACGGTTTTGTAATTCTAAGTGCATTTGGTTGAGAGAAAAATGGTGTTTCCTGTCCCACCTCCTCCCACCCACAATCACACTTGCACACACAACCACTGCATATTTTTATTTCTTCTGAAATGCGAGGATTTTTTTAAGTGTTTGCCACATAAAGAGGAATAACTGTATTTATTATTAAGTGTTACATGTACAAGCATGCTTTGTAAGACTAAAACACATTACCATGCTGTTTGAAACAGAGTCACATTGCACACCTGTGCCATATTGTAGCTACATTACTTTTTTATTAAATAAATGGTACAGGCATACATAATGCTCACTGTTTTCTCTCATAAACAATTTTATTTTGAGAGTTAGCTGGATACAGTTCAGCTCTTAATAATAATAACTAAGATGGGCAAACATTATACACAATTAGGCCTGAGGCTTAAGACAAGATAAGCCAGATTTACCAAATAAACCTACCAAAAACCCAGAGGAGGACCAACGGGAAACTAGTGCTTCCTGTGCTGCGTGAGTATTTGTTTCTGATCCAAAAGTGTCCCACTGGAATAAAAGCTTTTGAGGAAATGAGAGTGTGACACAAAAATATGTCTTTCCACCTCTGTTAGTTTAAGATGTGCAATGAAGAAAGCTAATTTGAAGCAGGCTTTCAAGATGAAAGGACTGAACATCAGCTCCACATTACTAACACAAAGAATACGCTTTTATTGTCTTGGGTTCATACAAATACCAATTTGGGGGGAGCCTGTGTAATAGTACTTCTAGTTAAACTGGGAGGGCAACTGTTGTTTGGTGAATACTTGGACAACATTCAAATGCAATTTACTAGAAACCTCTAGGTGTGTTGAAAGTTTATGTGATGTGATGTAGGCTCTGTTGCTTTTTATTTCACAAAGGGATAACCTCAGTGTTTTATTGAAAGCACAAAGAAGAGAGTTCCTCCAATTTCCTGCCACAAACACATCCAGGGCATTTCACCCTCAGGGTATTTACACGTGCACCATTATCTGGAACCGGATTTATTTATGTTTCGTGTTTCTGTAAACTGGAAATGAAACCAGGGACCAGGTGCATAAAACTGTAATTTCATTTCTCAAACTGTCTTTATGCACAAATTCAGTAATTTGCAAACTTAAGAAGTCACGAGTATAGTTCAAATCTTTATCTGTTTAAAAACATCAGCTGAACTACCTGACCCACTTCCATCTTTAGCAATGATAGAGCAGTAACATTGCTCTTATTAAAACTTTGCATCTGTAATTTTTTTATACTGCAAATGGGAAAAAATCTGTTTTTAATTTATGTTCTGCAGAACTACAAGAAGAATACGTCAAAATATCTTTTCACTTAGGTTTACAGATTGTTTATGCATCTAGATCCTGGAATACTTGGATCCTGAAAATTCAAAACATACGTTTGTTTGGCTGAACCCCCTCTTTTTTAAATCTTTAACTTCTTCCAAAATGTGTAGAAACAGTAAAAATGTTTAAAGTGGTTAAGCCTCCAGCCATGCTTGTTGTACACAGAACAACTTTAACACTTGGAATAATCAAAAGGAAAATCAGAAGCATCGACTAGAGTGGTTGCACTTTATTATCAATTCATGCAAAACATTTTTGTGCAGGCAAGAATTTTCATCTTGTCAGAAAAACAAAATACAATATACAAGCTTCTAGCAAGTGAAATATTACAGTATGACAGTTGATGGTAATAAATAGGCAGGGAGAGTATGTAAAAATAAAATCCAAACATTTTTTTTCAACCAGAATGATGAAAAAAATTCAGTGGTTAAACCTAAAATGTCCTTTTCCATATTCCTATTTTTACTGTTCAACAAAAATGCAAGACAGTTATACCAATTTTGCCAAAATGTGTATTTGTATGTTTCAGACATATACAAACCATGTGACCTGCAATGAAAGCAGAAAAACAAGTCTTTATATTATATATTTTATACTGTATTAGTAGTTCAGGGAGAATCAAACAACAAAGACAATTTTTTTTTCTTTTCTTAGCCCTCACTAGCCTGGTCCTCTCTTTAAGATGCTCGAGAGCGGAGACACAGAAGATCCTGCAGGTTCATGTTATTCCAGAGCCTTCACAACACCATGCAGGGTATATTTTTCATTTATTGACTACGTAATTTGTACTTGCCTACTTTTCCTACCGAGAAGCCTGAAGAGTTGTATCCTGATAAATTGTGTTCCCAAACCATAGATTGCAGGATTAAGGAGAGGTGGAAATATCAAAAAGTACAGAGACAAAAACAGCTTGACTTGATAAGACAGGTGTCTGTTGTCAAACCGACCTTGTGCTATTTCAAAAAAGCATCCAAAAGCGTAGTTAATTATGGCAAGTAGGTGAGGTGTGCATGTCCTGAGGGCCTTGAACTTTGACTTACTGAACGACAATATGCAAATCCTCAGGATGTGAGTATACGAGTAAAAGATCATGATAAGCTGTGGGACTGTGTAAAGACCCACAGACAGTAAACCAATAATGTTAACAGCAGATGTCTCTGTGCACGCAAGTTTGACAAGTAAGTAATTAAGACAATACACTTTTTCTATGGTTCTCCCACAAAACGGAAGCTGAAGAGTGAAAATGAGAACAATCAGAAACGCCAGCATGGGGTAAATCCACATGAAAACCATCAGTTTAACTATTCTCTGTGACATGATCACGTGATAAGACAGAGGATAACAAATAGCGACATACCTGTCGTAGCTCATCACCGCTAGAATTGTGAATTCAGTGATGGCATAGCTGTGTATTGCATAAACCTGCATCTGACAGAATGACAGCGATATCTCATGTGATTCAGACAGTATGTTGACCAGCAGAGCTGGCAGCAAGGCGGTGCTGCCGTACAACTCATTCACAGCCAGATTACACACCAGCACATACATCGGCTCATGCAGGGATTTTTCATGATAAATCACTTGCATCAGTGTGACATTCTCAGCAATTATAGTGATGTAAATGATTAGGAAAATGCAAAAGTACATTGGTTTCAGGTCTTCCATTCCATAGTAATCAGACAGATAAATAGATGTCACAATAGAGACATTTTTCATGGTGTCACAACTTCATCAAAGCAAATGACATGAAATGAGTGTGCCTTTAAGTGCCTCACCTGCATTTGACTGAACTGAGTATCATAAGGACTGCAGCTTTATATTTCTTCTCCAGTGAAAGGCAGTCATGTGCCCTCACCTTTACACCAATGATTTCACAGCACAAGCGGGTGCGAAGATGACAGCATCATTATCAACATCTCTCTTTACTACTGATGATATTAAAACTAGAGGTAATGATTTTCTGTTTTCTCTAAATTACTTGAACTTGATGCATGGAAAAATTCTGATAATATCCGAGTATAAATACCACCACTTGACAGGGTATATAATTTTGTTACTTATTGTATTGTAAAGTACCTTGGTATTGGTCAATTACAAGGTCAGATGAAACATTATGAAGAGAAGATAGTTTCTAACTCTGTAAAAACAGAATAGCTAACAGTGTGACAGGATGAACTGATCTTCCATTTTTATATTTGCATCATTATGTTTTGCCACAGAGTAAGGTAAATATTGTCATTATTCAGTGTTTCTCACATGCATTTGTTGCACGTCAACTTAAAAGAACATTTAAGTCTTGTAACAAACCTCGATCTATTATTAGATAGTAAAGAGTGTAAAGTTTTGTTTGTTCAAAATGAATATGTTTCAAAGCATTTGATTTAGACTGGAAAAGTAAGTAATTTGAATTGTGTAAATGTATAAAACGTTTTTAGAGGAACTATAGAAGCTTCTCCTCCAGTGGCTGCAATCTTGTTATAAGTTCATACAAGCTGGCTACTGATGTCAAACTACTGTCAATAGATGCAAAAATGAAAGGACATCATGACCTCTGCTTCAAACACTTTCTATTTTTGTTGTAAATATCTAGCTTTGATCCATTTCTATGGAAGCAGAGGCCACAAACTCTCATCCTTTTTCATATATTGACAATATTTTTCTCAATATCAGTAACTAACTTGTACAAACTTAAAAAAAACAGATTAAATAAGATCTGTAAAGAGGCCTGTACAGACCTCAGTTTGTCTGTAGGGACCTGATGTACTGTCTCACTTAAATGGAATGACATTTTTGAAGCTGGTCGGGGGTGTAATTGTTTGTAAAAAATGATACACAGAAATTTTTATTTTTATTTTTTTGAAGTATTACATATTAACATGAAAAACACCCCTAATTTTGTCTTTAGCAGTTTCTAAATAATATATGTTTTGTATAATTACAAATGCACTGGGCTTATTTTATTTATTTAGCTTTATTTCTTGTACAAACCTTTTTTTATTGGTTGATACATGTTTATAGGTTTAAAATAGCTATTTATTTTAATGTCACTGCATTGACCCCTGTGCTAACATTAATTACCATTTTTCTGCAAACACATATTCCATTTTAACTCAAAACTGCTTTGACTCACAACTCTTTTGTCCCTTATGAAAGTTTACACTTCGTACCATCTAATAACAAACTTAACCTTCTTTTAGCTCCAGAATGTCCTTTAATGTTAATATACTTGAGTTTGTCAATGCCAAACTTTGTAGGAAACAAGATTAAAAAAACTTCTGATCTTAGAAGTATATTATCTTAAATATGTGACAGCAATTAGATATTGTTTTATGGAAAATATCTTTTTAGTGGTTTACAATATTTGCATGGGTTCAGTTAGTATATCGAATATATATAGTGTAAATAAAGTTTATCCAAGGGGTCCAAGGATCATCATTAATGGTCTCTTAAAACATTTAAAGATAAATCAAAGTTTTATTACTTTAATATTTTATGGATTAAAATCCAGACTTTTCCCCTTCTTTAATAAATGTTATTGGTCAACAGCTAACTCAAGATGTTGCATTATTGTTGCTTCAACACAGTTGCAGAAAGGTCATTTAGTTCCCAGGGTACGGTTCATAAATTAGGCCTTAGTCTCATTATGAGGCACCTCATAATTGCTTCCAAGGGGATGTAACATGCTGACCGCTAATGAGCCTGTTTATCTATTTTGCTGCATTGTGGTTCTCTCATCGGAAAACAGTAATAAAGACCTCTACAGAGCGCCAGACATGTTGAAGAGTTTGATGCAACAACCAAAGAAGTGACAAGTGTTAAAGTGACCTTTTGAACTTAGAGCTTATTCATACATAGAGACAGCAGTCACAGTGTTGTCAATCTGGACAATCAGGGAGGAATTCTGATGGGCCTCGGGTGAGCCATATTTTACTATGTAGGTTAACTACAATACTACAATTTTAAAAATATATGACAAATTGAAATAACTGTCTGCTGTGAATGTTGCACAGTGTAAATACACCTAGTACAGCATTCAGTTGTATCCCTGTCAAATTTATAATATTGTAGTTAACTTACATAGTAAAATATGGCTCATCTGAGGCCCATCAGAACTTCTCCCTGATTGTCCAGACTGACAACACTGTGACTGCTGTACTGCTCTACGTATAC
>JAOWBL010000006.1:8160921-8172687 GCA_028564865.1 Zenarchopterus dispar | reverse complement strand
ATATATATATATATATATATATATATATATATATATATATATATATATGTATATATATATATATATATATATATACACATACATACATACACACACACACACACAAACAAACCTTGAAGCCCTGTACAAAGGTAGTCAGGATTTCCTCTGAACATTTTATATTGCTCCATGATGACCAGGCAAAATCTTGTCATAGTTGTACTTTATATTTTCTGTAGTGAAAATTATTGCAATATTTTAATCATTACTTTGATTTTGCTATTTTCCTTTAAAATAAAAAATTTTATAGGATGGTAAATTTATCTCCCAAATTCCACTGAGTCTGACAGCAGAGAAAACGCTTCTTTATTCTGTCTGAGGATCAGTTTTCAGTCTGAGTAGGAATGGGAATCAGTCAGGCTGTAAAATCCTAACATTCCACCTTTATTATGCTGCTGATTGAATCCACAGCATTAAGATTTGATCCGGACTTGTTGGCAATAGTCTGTATTGTAATTAAGACCAATTGTTTTAATATTTACAATGATGGTTCAGATATCTTTTGTACTGTACCCTTTATTTTTGTTCTTTATGTCCCAGCTTCAGTGACTGTTGAGACACAAATAGAAATATAGATAAATATATATACAATATGATCCGCAATTGTTACGGTTTCCCTCTTTATTTAGTGCCCAGATAATCTAAAGATACATGTACAGTGTCAAGAATGATTTTAATGTTTAATTCAGAGTTTTAAAACACCTGTAGGATGTATAAACACAGTCTCTGGAAAGTTACATTTAATGTGTTATTTGTGGGAAATTAAATGACAGTGAAATGGGATGTTGTTGCCATTTGTTTAGATGATGAAGGATTTCTTTATGAAGGCTTACTGACACATAATCCTTGCTAGTAAAGCCACAATGAAAATAAAGTTTTTACTAAATGACTATGTTGCAAGTTGTTTTATCTTTGAATATTTTACACAGATTCAAGCTGAAGAAATTGTGATATCTTACTGATGCCCAACAAATGATCTTTCAGAAATTCAGGTTTGGTCCAAGTCCAGCCGAACGATGTCTGCTGATGAATCGAGGTGGTTGAAGTGGGCTGAACCAGAACACGTTATGAGTGGTCTTATTAATAATGAAATGACTAAATCCTGTAGACGCTCAGCTCACAAGCAAAAGTTCAGCTAATTAATTTACAGTCTTTGATTCTAATAGACTGAACTAATTAGAGCTCAGACACCCTGCTGACTGCATTTCAGGCTCCAATACTTCAACTGGTAAAACACTATTGTACAATTATACAGCAAAAAAAAAAAAAAAACTTTATAAGCAAACTTTATGACCCTGATGATGATGTTTTGTCACTGTAGATAAATCTCACAGATGAAATCTACTTTGATGTATGAATACAATGGCATGCTGTTAATAGTATATTTGTCTTTTATAGACTTATATATACTTGTCTCCTTTTGGCTATAAAAGGTATTCA
Organism: Zenarchopterus dispar; assembly: GCA_028564865.1. NCBI lineage: Eukaryota > Metazoa > Chordata > Actinopteri > Beloniformes > Zenarchopteridae > Zenarchopterus > Zenarchopterus dispar. The sequence continues at coordinate 8,171,208 of JAOWBL010000006.1, read as the reverse complement.
TTAAGACTTCCGGCACCGATGAATTCAGTCCATTTAATCCTTTTCAGTTTCAAGAATTTCATGCACCTTTAATCATCACTCCTGCTGTGTTGAAGAAAAGATCATTCCCATTTTAGTTGAATGAGCCTGTTAATACTTGTGATAGCTGGTAGATGAACATATGTGAGCTGTTGGGTGTATTATAGCATGTGTGGAAATAAAACTAGTTTCTTAAAGTTTTGTTCCAAACTGTGAGAGAAATAATAAGCCGTGTGGCATACGTCACGGTCTGTGTTACATACTGAACCAACAGAGAGTATAAAGGGATATTCTTCATGGGAAACTTCAAGCTTGTGTTTTTTTTTTGTGCAGTGTTTGGAAAAATTGGTTAACTTGTTTTGGATTCCAGCCAATGCAGCTGTAAGGAAAAGATGCCTTCGTACTCGTCTTTGCTGAGAAGCTCCTTCTTGCTGTTGTTTACTGTGATGTCATTTTTACTGCTGGAATCCAGAGCGATCCCTCAAGACCACAATGAGGTACCGAACAAAATTATACTCTTCTTTTTTTTCTTCTTCTTCATTGTTGCTTTGGTTTATTTCCAGCATCTGCCATTATGCTACATTTTAAAATAATTTTTATGGAAATTTCTATCTGATTTTATAGTTTGGACCTTGTATTTAGAAGAAATATATAGCATCCATTCTCCTTCAGTCTCAGCATGTTTTTCCATTTTTCTTTAAAACTGGGTTTGTATCCTTGCAGTAATTATGAACACAATCCAAGTCATTAAAACAACATTCAAAGGCAAAAAACAAAATATATACTGAATTAAGTTAAATTTTCATCAACTTAAATTTGAATGTAAATCCATTTAAAACACTATGTCCACCATGAGCTTAATATACAAGTATAGTTTTTGTTTGTTTTTTAATGTGCCTTAGAATGACAAATGTGTTTTTTTTTTACTTATGTACTAAAACCAACAAAGTTGTCCAAAGCAAATGGTTCAAAATCCTTTTTCTGTCTTTATTTTATTAGATATTCTTAAAATTAGTATTTAAAAACTTTGTGCAATGTAAAGACACAGTAGCACTGTTAACTGTGGTTTTCTGACGTTTTCAGGATCACGTGGATCCTTTGGAAGCAGACAGAAGACCCGGAGAAGACTTTGCATTTGGATCCCAGAATGGCAACATCTTCCCACAGATGGACTCTGCGTTTCTGTTGGAGGATGAAGCGCAGGCTACTCGCGTGTGGCCACGTACTATCCTAGATTACATGAAGCAGCAGCTCAGATTCAGAGGAAGGACAAAGAAAAGCACAAAGAAAGAATTCATTCAGAAGTTTACTGTATAATGACAATAATATAGTGACATAACATATACTGTATATTAAAGTGTTTCTTGAATGTAAAAACTGTCTGCCTTTATTTTAATCTTGTTCCAAAATCACTTGTCTTCTAATAACTAGTAGTTATGACTACATGGATATCTGTAGGTTGATGCAGACACAGGAAACAAAAACAACTCTTTTTGCTGTCCAACTGTAGATTACTTACTATTAAACCTTTAGATGATTTCCTTTAAACTGAAATTAAGTCAACTGTTTCCTTTAAATCAAATCTGTTCGAAAAAAAAAACCCAAACATAATTGAAAAAGGAAAGCTAACTGGTCATTCCTGACGTACTAAAATGTCCATCGCAAAACAAGGATGTTTATGAATTAATAGAAAAAAAAAGTTGGTAAAGTACAAACAAAAATTAATTAAATGAACATATTTATGACATTTTCTATATATTTTTTTTTACAATTTCTCCTCTATTGTCATGGTAAGATTATTTTTGAACGTGGGTTTATGAATTTAATAGGTTGCTACAAGCTAAAGTTTGTTTTGCTGTAGATAAACTTGTCAAAAATTCTTCTGCTACAAAGCTCAAAACTCTACTTTTTCAGTGGGCCTAACCTTTACAACATTGAATTGGGCTGGGTTTCTTCAGAATAAGAAGATTCAGCAGCAAACCACCACCAGTTTTTTTTTTAAACTGACACATCTTACACTAATTAAGACACTTTCATCTTAAATGAAATGATTTCATTACTATGCTACTCATGAATCTTTAGGTACATACACTCTAGAAATTTTTTTCCACAACTATTTTCAACAGTGTGAAAAATCACTGTATTGTCCAGATGCATGTGGTTGTGGTTGTGCAGTTCAAAGTGCATACAAGTGCCATTGCCCAACCAGTAGTAGACTATATTTTAAAAAAAAGAAAGAAAGAAAAGAAAAGAAAAACTAGACGAAGTAATTTCTGGATAAACTGTGGCGGGACTACTCCAGCTACCGATCCCTTTTGTATTGCTTACTGCTGTAAAGTCTGAGATGAATCTGTAAAACTCCGTAAAAAAGACCATTTAACAGGAGAATGCGGTAGTTACCATGGTGACGAGTTCTCTGATTTACACTCCTTACCAAGTGGTGGCGCTGCCGCCGCCGGTTATTGCCTTCCTTGTATGCCCAACCAATGGCTCAATACTGTTGTGCAACACAAAGAAGAAGAACTGCAACCGCGTAGCCGCCAAGGAGAAGGAGACTAGCGTGAATGTTTCGAGGTAATAATGCGTTTTCTTGTGTTGAGTCATATTTTATCAACTCAAGGAAGGGAAAGTAGTGTTTTGTTTGTAATAATGTGTAATGATTTGTTTAATGAAACTGAAGGAAACTATCTTTTAGCTATTCATGCACCCAGCATGTTAGCTAACGCAAGATAGCAACGTCGATACCTTAAACCGACAACCACGGTAAAAGAAAAATGCTGTTTAGACTACTTCTTTTATTCTTATTTATTATCTTACATGCCATGTCTTCTATATATGAAACTTTCTGGTGGTGTAGCTGTCTCACGCATTTATCAGCCAGTACATTACGTTGCGGTATTGTACAAGCCGTATCTGCATAATCTATCAGTTTCCTCATCCGTGATCGTCTTTCCTCATCTTCTGCCACATCCCACTGAATTACATTGAATTAATAATACATATTATTTTTTTTTGTTTCCCTACTTTGAGATGGGGGACAGTGATGATGAATACGATCGCAGGAGAAGGGACAAATTTAGACGGGAGAGAAGTGACTATGATCGGTCAAGAGAAAGAGAAGACCGACGCAGAGATGATTGGAATGAAAGGTATGTCACACTTTTATTTACATATATATTTATTATGTACATATGTATGTGTGTGTGTCAGTAACATGATGTGGTCAACTCGATTGCAGCCATCTCATCTTTACCAAATGAAAATAAAACAAATGCAAGTCATGGTCTGGTGCTCTGTATGTAAATGATATTACAATTGCATCAATAGTTGATTCATTGTCTCTCAGGGAGTGGGACAGAGGCAGAGAGCGCCGCAGCCGTGGTGAATACCGGGATTACGACCGTGGTCGTAGAGAGAGATTTACCCCTCCCAGGCATGACATGAGCCCCCACCAGAAACGCATGAGAAGAGACTGGTGAGATTAACACTAACATGGCTACACAAACTCTACAGTTGGTGTCATGTTTTATGTAAAGTCTGAATTTGTTCTGACAGGGATGATCATGGTGGAGACCCATACCATGGGGGTTATGACTTGGGATATGCTGGTGGAGGAGGGCCTAGTTATGGTCCACCACAACACTGGGGGCATCCGGATCTGCATCTTATGCAACCTCATCAGGGCATCCCCATTCAGGCAAGGTGAGGAATAGACTGAGGACTCAGTCAGCATCAGTTGTGAAGTTAAATGATGTTTTAGACACCTTTTTTTCTAAAAAAAAAGTGCCCACTTCTTTTGTGTGCACAGCCAAAAGTCCATCCAACTTTTCTTTGTTCATTTAGGCTTGGTAACATCCATGACATGGACTTGGGTCCTCCTCCTCCAATAATGAAGACCTTTAAGGAGTTTCTGCTGTCCTTAGATGATTCTGTGGATGAGACGGAGGCAGTCAAGCGATACAATGAGTACAAAATCGACTTTCGTCGGCAACAGATGCAGGACTTCTTTTTGGCTCATAAAGATGAAGAGTGGTACGACCCCAGTTCTCTTTACTGTATAAGCTTTTGTCACCTTTGTCAGTTTTAATGTTTTATAATAATAGTCTTGTTTACTTGTTTGGTTGGTTCATTACAATTATTTTAGAAATAACTTATTTTTTTATGAGTCTGATAAGTTAGGTCTGATCCCAAATTAGGTTTATCTTTGGATATTACTCATATTTTAATGTTAACATAAGTACTAAATGTCTAGGAAATAGACAGTATTGACATTTAAAGTGAAGACATGAAAATATAGTCCTTTAAAAAAACTCAATTTACACACTCCAGTTGGTGGGAGGACCAAATAAACAAAGGGCATTAGGGTAAGCCCTCTCATGTCCTAGGATCAAACATACAAAATTATTTTGTTAACTTATTAATGACCTTTGCTACTGTGTTTTGTAGATCATGAAATAAGAAAATCAACCCAATTTTATGTTAACCAACATGTCATTTGTACATGATAAAACATTCTTAGTTTTTAGCCAGTTTCAAAAGTAGTCAGACATATATGCAGCTGTGTAGTCGATTCTCACATTTATGGCTAATGTAACAACAATAATGTAGACATTTTTACAATATTTTCACCAATAAATTATTTGTTTTTTGGGTTGGTTTTCTTGTTTTATTTTATTTATATAATGTTTGTTAATGCTTACTACACTTATTTCACAGGTATCATGCAAATTATTTCTGTTTGACTAAACCATTTCTTCTTCCATCTACTTCCACATTGACGACGATGTTTTTCAAGATGAGCAAAAGTGGAACTTATCTGCAAGAGTCGGTCTTAGATAGCAAGGGCATGCACTGCGCACAATGCAGTTGCTCTTAGATACACAGTACCAGGGATTTTAGATAGACAGCAAAGTATTCTTCCACATATGGAGGATTTTTTTTTTTTTTTATTGTTTTGTCCTTTTTCTACCTTGTTTTGTTTTTACATTTGGATCAAACCGAATCCCAAAACCGAATTTGTGTGTATTCAGACACACCATTGGGGTGAAGTGGAGCGCATTTTCACAGAAGAAAACTCTCCCTCTTTTTATTTATTTGTTATTAAACTGGCAGAGCAAAAGGTAACTGTGGTCCACTCAATGATAACTATTTTTAATTTGATATTCTTATTGTGTGTATGTTTGATTTTTATAATTTTTCTGTTATTTTTTTATGTTGTGGTGAGTTAGTATCAATATTTCTAGTGATGTAGAATAATTAAGTAATTTTTAATTACATTTAGTGACTAGGCCACAAACTACAATGTTGTCATGTGCATTGATAAATCACCTTCATGTACAGATTTTGGCTTTTTTTTTTTTTACTTTTAACAAACAGACCAATACTGCTGATTTGAAAAACTGGTTGAAAATTTGATGAGATATTTTAATATGCAATCAATCAAATTTCTCAATGCAGTTTTATGTTTTCATAGATGATATTTGGTCATATAATATCTATTTGTTCTCTAACATCTGCAACCCGTTCATCCCAATCCCCACCATTCCCTTTCCACTCCTCTGTGGTCCCCAATTCTGGACACAGGTTCAGGTCCAAATACCACCCAGATGAGGCCAGTCGACTTCAGGCAGAGGCCCAGGGTGCCCTGCGTAATCGTCTGAATGTATTTATGTTCCTGATGGAAAATGGCTGGTTTGACAATGTCTCTCTGGACATTGAACAGACACCAGTCATCATCAAGGTTCTGGATGCAGGTGAGGCCTCAGATGATGAAGTCATTTGTAGAATTTTTATGCACACTAGATTGTTTCCTTTTTCTTAAGTTATAATCATAGTATTAATAAATACTGAATCTTATTTGCAAAAGCAGATGTCATACATCACTGTAATTTGAAGCATACACCTTCTTGTTTTCCCTTAGCTGTGATAAAAATGGAAGGAGGAACAGATCATGATCTTCGCATCTTGGACATGCCGGCTGAAGAAGAAGAAGACAGGGAGAAATCTGGATCTGTTTCAGGAGGGCCTGAACCTTTAAAAAGAGAAGACCTCAAATCCTTGGGTGGAGATCGCAAACCATCAGTAGAGAAGGATAAAATCGAGAGGGTTGGTTTTGTTTTTTCTCCATTAGTCAGGCTGACAACTTTTCAGAGTGCCATGTTACTGACATTGAACTGTACAGCAGGACGAGGGCGACTCTGCCAGCACAGACAAGATCAACGTAGCAGATGGAGAGGAGGTGAAAGAGGCAACGCAGAGAGAAACTGTCAAAGAAGAAATGCCTGAGCCTAAGAAGGTTAGTGCTGCTTCTTTTCTTGAAACTATTCATTTACAGTGAAATTACATTCAATAAATACCTGTGATTGCTTTCATTCTTTTTCATCAGGCAAGAAGAAAGAGGAAGCATAGTGGGGACAGCGATGATGAAGCCAGTGCCTCAGAGAGTGACTCGGAGTCAGACTCAGATTCCAACTCCAACTGCTCTGACAAACCTGAGAAGAAAGAAGTAGTAGAAGACAAGGATGTAGAGGAAGAGGAGGGTGAAGGTGAGGAATGAAAGTTTTCATTTACAAATTTATTAAAATTGTATTTGTTTCCCTTTTTTTAACTCAAAGATTTTGCCTCACCAATATGTTTTGTCTCATGGTCTAGAAGAGAAACCAAAGGAGGTATCTGAAGAGAACAAAAAAGAGGAGAAGAAGCCCAAAGACGGCTCTCCTCGGCCACGACCTCTGCACAAAACTTGCTCTCTGTTTATGAGGAGCATTGCTCCCACAATTTCCAAAGCTGAGATTGTTGCTGTGAGTTGGAACATGCTTTATAAATGGTTTTAGAAATGTTGAATGTTTTTCTGCTCTTTCTTCATCTTCTTCTTCTTCCCATTAGTTGTGTCGGCGATACCCTGGGTTTCTGCGTGTTTGCTTGTCTGACCCCCATCCAGAGCGCAGGTTGGTTAAAGTAATAACTTTGTAGTTTTCTACTTTAACGCAGCATATTTTCTGTTTCTTAAGGCAAACACTGTGCTGAGGGCTTCAGACATTGTTGGAAAAAATTTTTCATGAAAACCTGTGTCTTTTTTAGGTTTTTCAGACGTTGCTGGGTGACATTTGACCGTAGCATCAACATCAAAGAAGTCTGTTGGAACCTTCAGAACATACGTGTAGGTCTATCTGCTTTAATGCACCAATAGCGATCTTTAAATCAGAAACCAGGCTAGTGTTGTCTACTAGCCGATATCATAATGGGACAGATCCATGAGGCTGCTGTGATTAACTAGATTTCTGCATTAAATCTGACATAATATCTGATCTGGTGTTCAGCTAGGTCATAATAAACATGTTTTTTTTTTTTTTTTTAATTCCAATTTATTTGAATAATAAACACGGATGTTTTCTTTGTGTTTCTATTTTTCTTGTTTGGTGACTGTTAAACTTTCCCAAATAGCCATTGAGGAGGCAAAAATCTTGTGAATTCTTTTGCTATTCTGCTCTTAACAGCTGCGAGACTGTGAACTGGCTCCGGGGGTGAACAGGGATCTGGCTCGACGTGTGCGTAACGTTAATGGCATCACTCAGCACAAGCAGGTACTCCGCAATGACATCAAGCTGGCCGCCAAACTCATTCATGCCCTGGATGAAAAAGGAGACCTGTGGACCAGTAAAACACCAGACGTCCAGAGCACTGAGGTATAGCATTGATTCTCTCTTTTGCATATGCATAGTTAAAAGTACCGTTGTGAAATTCTCTTGCCATTGGTGCACTTATACTTTTTTTCTTCCAAAAAGTTGCCAGCTCACAACCCCATCTTAAAGAATATCACTGACTACCTGATAGAAGAAGTGAGTGCTGAAGAGGAGGAGCTCCTTGGCTCTGCGAGTGGTATGGATCCTGAGGAGGGCACTAAAGAGGGAAACCCTACTGAAACAACTGTGGAGAGGGATGACAAGCTAGCCAAGGTTTGACTTTTACTCTACAGTTATGAAAAGCAGTTCAAAATTAAAACTAAGACATTATATTTCATGTCTGTTTTCTTCCTCAGCTTTCCGAGTAAGTTAAATCTGTGTAACATGTTTTTGTCATGTATGTTGTTTCAGGTTTTGGACCGTTTGATCTTGTATCTGCGTGTTGTGCATTCTGTCGATTATTACAACACCTGTGAATACCCCAGTGAAGATGAAATGCCTAATCGCTGTGGCATGATCCATGTTCGAGGACCCATTCCTCCAAACCGCATCACACATGGAGAAGGTCGGTGTATTTTCTTTCCTACTGTGCCTCAAAATAAATACATTTATTGTTAAAGGAATATTCTGGATTGAAATACGTGCTAGATCTATTACTAGATGGTCGCGAGTGTACGGTAAATAAGTGTTGGGGACCAAAAATAAAGTGAATCAAATCAGTTTTGAGTTAGATGGTAATAAACATTTGCAGCATAATTAATTTAACATTGGCCCAGAGGGCAAGTAGCAACGTCTGAATAAATTATTATTTTCATCCTCTGACAAAACTTGAAAATTTAATTCCACTATAGTAGGAGTGTTGAAAGGGTTTATACAGACAAACAAAGGTAATTTTATCTTTGTGAATATATGTAAAGTGTATAAAAGAAATGACTGTTTGTACAGAAATGTCCTGCCATTCGCGCCATTGCTGTAACTTAACTCCATAACAATCAACTGCAGAATAATTTCCTACAGTTAATAGATGCAAAACGAGGAGGCGAGTTCATAGACACAGCTTCCCTACAATTGTCATACAGATCCAGTTCTTGGGAAACAGTGGCCACTCAGATAGTTGTATTTGCTTCATCTAAATTTTGGTCATGTTGTATGTCATGTCCTGTTGTATCCCAGGCTTTTAAAATACTACCACAGATAGGAAATCCTGTCATAATTTTTCCATCATATATAGGCTCTAAAAATCCTTGACTTTAATTATTTTTGTGTTGTAAGTTTTTAGAAACTGATATCAACAACATCTGCTTTTATAGGAAGTTTTTTACAGTTACAAGTTTCTCTTCGTAATGCATTCCAGTCTTGCACTTGTAAGTCCCCGTTGATGCTGCACACTTTAATAAATGCATACCTTAGACTTGGGTGGCCCCAAACAAAGTATTTGAGCTGGCAGTCATTTCAGGCATCCAAAGTTATGCTTTCAAGTAGAGTTTAAAAAAAAAACAAAACATACTATGTCCCATTTAATTATTTTGTTATTACTTTCTATTGTTTTTTTATCACATTATATTGCTTACAAGTTTTTTTTTTTGTGTGGACATTTTGAAATTTCAAATTTGAATTTATTAATTGAAATATTGTTGAGTTTATTTCTGTGTTTTTGTTAGAGGAGGATGGTGCAGAAGTCCCACTTGTTGTGTTTTCATTACCTGACAAAACAGTTTACATCCAAAGACCAAGCAGGTCAGACAAGTAGGGAGAGCGTTGCACTGGCTGTAGAGTCAGTTTTCCACCACTGGAGGTCACTACATCCCACATACTGGATCTTCAACGTTAATTATTGAGAATATACTTTTAAACAGTTTTATAGAATCTTAATCACCTCTTTTCATCTCTTACATTTTTTTTAATAGTGCAACAATGGCAGAAGATGATGGAGGAGAAGTTGATTCCTTTGTTCAGTTTAAAAGAGGTTCTTTCTGAAGATGAGGCTTCGAAAATGGGCCGCAAAGATCCCGAGGAGGAAGTGGAAAAGTTTATTTCTGCCAACACTCAAGAGCTGGGAAAGGACAAATGGCTCTGTCCTCTAAGTGGCAAGAAATTTAAGGTGAGTGCTTGAAAAGCAGAAAAATTGGTTGAATTTAATCATTTTTTTGCCAGATCTTTTCAAAAGGTTTAAAGTGCAAGTACTTGCTTTGTTGTACTCCATAATATGAACTTAAATTTTACCTCACATCAAATCCCAGGGCCCGGAGTTTGTAAGAAAGCACATCCTCAACAAACACGGAGACAAAATTGAAGAAGTAAAAAAGGAGGTGTCATTCTTCAACAACTTCCTGATGGATGCGAAGAGACCATCACTGCCAGAGATGAAGATTCCTCCTCTTCCAGGTCCAGGGCAAGGTCAGCACAGTTCTTTTTTTTATTCAATTTAGAAAACAAGATCAGTTCTTCATCATTATATACTGAATAAAACACAGAAGAGGGTGTAAAATTCCTGTGTCTCTCTCTCTCTCTCTTTCTTTTTTTGTTGTTGTTGTACAGGTTTACTTTCTCCCACCCTGCCTTTTCCTCCTCAAGGTCCAATGGGTTT
>JAOWBL010000006.1:8149765-8160821 GCA_028564865.1 Zenarchopterus dispar | reverse complement strand
TCTTTCTTTTTTTGTTGTTGTTGTACAGGTTTACTTTCTCCCACCCTGCCTTTTCCTCCTCAAGGTCCAATGGGTTTTGCTCAGCCTCGTCCTCCACTGATGGGCTATAATGGTACCTTTTCACTAGTTTCACTGGTTCTGATGATGAGAATGTACTTGCCTCTTTTTTTTTTTTTGGCCTCTTTTTAATTTTTGAATCCTTCTTGACAGCAGGTGGACCTCCTTACCCCCCTAACCAATATGGAGGAGGCAGAGGCAACTATGACAACTTCAGAGGACAAGGTGGCTATCTGGGTAAGCCCCGCAACATCAGGTAAGACCATTAAACATGTCATCTTTATTGTGCACAAATAGTAGTTTACAAGTAGTTTCTATTTTCTGCTGTTGGGAAATTATATCCTTCTTCTCTGGTTATTTTTTTTTTCTGGTTGCACCCTCAACGATCTCAGAATGTCACGAGGTGATCCACGCAACATCATTGAGTACCGTGACCTGGATGCTCCAGATGACATGGACTTCTTTTAGAAAATCCTCACCTTCACTCTTTTCCAGTGTTGTGTTCTGCCTGATTTTTTTTTCTCTTTTTCTTTTTATTTGTAGGTGTTAGATTATTTTGAAAAAATATTATGTTATTCTGCAATTACAAGATGCTTCTGTACTGCTGTAAACTCATTCCTCAATAAAGTTGTGATCAAAATACTTTTATATGCATCACATGACTCATCAAGTATAATAATTTTATGACGACAAATGAAAAAAAAACTTGGCACAGTATGAAAAATGCAAACTGCAAGGAAAAAAACAGCTTTTCTTGTGTTTCATTTTTTGAAATTCATCTATTCCTACATTTCAGGCCTGTAGCAAACTTAAAAAAAATCTTCAGACAGTAAAATATTTATTAATTTGTAATGTTACCATTTTTCATGCTGTTATCCACACTTTAAAGATGTTCTAGAAATGAGAATTCCAAGCAGGAAAGAGTTTCAGTAGTCATTTTGTCCCTTTTTTCCCCCCTCTGAAACCATTGTTCAGGAGTAGACCAGCTCAGGGTACAGGGTCATTGATGTCTCATTTTTCATTTCAAAATTCTCCAGACATCCTCTACTGGGGACACATCAGGACTACAGGGAGGCCAGTCCACTACCTATATCGTCTTGTTCCTCATCCATGGAAAAGACTTCATCTTGAAGGCAGCATGTGTGCTTAAGTATAAATGTGCTTTTCTGCATCACCAAACTGTAAAAAGCCTCGTAGAGCTTAGCTTTTAGGTTACTGATAACCACCTGGATGGTACTTTTTGTTATTGGTCCACGTGGTGCCAATTCTTAGTAAGATCTGGAATAGTGATTTGTCAGAGCACAGTATATGTTTGTACTCTGCCATGGTCCATTTGCAACCGGAGACCAGAGAAGCGGATGATACCTCTGAACTGGGTTAACCAGGCTTCCTTTTTGTACAGTGATATCTTTAAGTAGCATCTGTGAATGGAGTTTCATCTTGTAGTACTTGACAAGGGTCTCCCACAGTATCCATTTGCCTGAGTGGTTGTATCAGTTTCTCCTAAATGATGGTTACTGATTCAGAATCATTTGAGAAATTGGTGATCCTTATGCTTGAAATTATTTCAGATTCTATAAACTATTTAAATTAATCCATTGTAGAAGGACCAATGTGACTACAAGGGTCCAGTGTAGCTTTTTTTGGAGGAACTTTGTTTCTTAAACATTTCAGTGATGTTTTCACACTGTTGATGACAAACCAGAGATTCTCTGTCCATCTTTGTTCCTCAGACACTGAGCCTTTCAAGGATGCCGCTTCAAATGTTTGCAACAACTTTCATTTTAGTTGTGTTACAGGCCTGAAATGTGTTTTTGTTGAAATGTGAACAGTGGGATTATGTTTGTGGTGCCAACTAAAGGAAATGCTTATCTAGCCAGTATGATGTTCTTTGAACCAGGCGTTTGGTTGATGTGAAAAATGCACTTTGTATTCATGATAATAGATGGAAATAAGCATTTTCATTAATAAAGCTTTGTTTAAACTGCTGTCATGAGAAACGATAGGAAGACTTTCTCTAAAGCAGAGAGAGGACAAAAAAAAGGTGGAAAGCAGAAAGTATAGGAAATGTTCTTCAATGCTTATTGACAGAAAGTTAATGAAACACTTCAGATTAGATTCTGCAGCAGCATTTGTGGGCATTCTCATTAGAGACGAAGCAATAACACTTTACAAACAGACCAGGGAGAACATTACAGCTCTTGGGAGCTGAAATAATACAACATTGCAGGTGGGATGATGATTTTCCTCTGAAAAATGTTCTACACTTGTCATCCAGTTCCTCTAATAAGAGGCTGTTTGCTTGTTGGTAGATATGTGGTAGATTTATGTCAACCAACACAGGCATTAGTGTTGACTGACCACCAATCAGAAATTGATGAAACCCTGAGCATTTTTTTTCTTCATATGAAGTCACCTTTGACTGCAGGCAAATCCAAACATCAATGTCAATATTATGGAGAAGTGTCTAAATGATCCTCAGTTGGTGGCTTTCAGAAAGTCCACAGCTGACTTTGTGTTCATGGAATAATTTGGTTAGGGCCTCCATGTAGAGTCTGTGATAGTGGTCAACTTCCTCCTCAGTAGGTGTAACGGACTTTCGTACTGATACCGGATGTCCCACTGAAATGATGTATGAAATGAAAATAAGCTCCCTGCATCGAATATGTATTAGTGCTTATTTAAAGAATAATGAAATTCTCACCAACAGTAGTGACCGATTTCCTGTAGGGGATGAGTCCAAATCGCTCACCAACAAAAAGACACGGGGCAAAACCCATGATCTTTTTGAACAAGTCCTGCAACCTGCGACCCAGACTGCCCTCTGAGAGGATAAACTGCTGAAAGAGTTCATTCTCCCCGAATGTGTAAACAGGCACCAGATCAGCCCTGTGAAAGATCGTCACACACTATAGTTTTTTTTTGGGGTGATTATTTTATTTTCTTTTCTTCAGTTTTCTCTTACCCAAACTCGAGAGCCATCCTGACAAATCCTTTTCTCTGCTTCATGAGCACCGTGTGGACTCCAGGAGAGGATGCCAGAGACTCAGCGGCGCCTCCTACCACAATCACCACTGCATTTCCTTTGCCGCTTTTGGAAAGGAGGTGGACGAGGCTTGGCTTGCTGACTGGACAAATGCCTGATCACGCAGACCAAGTAAGAGCATTAGTGCGTCAGCTGATCGGGACCAATTTTGTTGAAAAGCAAAGAGCAATCCAGAGGAACCATTTTTAGGAATAGGTGGTTTTATAATATTTAAGAGGTTATTGTCTAGTAGATTATAGACATCCATCTGGATCCGTCTGATGGTTCAAATTTGCATTGGTCCAGCTTCCTTTTCTCAGAATGTATTGATATTATGAAATCATATTACCAAGTGGTCCTTTGATCAATTGAGTCGTTATATTTTCTATCCAACAAAGTAAAATTGCAGCATTTTTAAAAAATGTGAAACCCAAATATTCTGATATTTTTTATATGTGGTGATTATAACATCATCAATAACCTACTAGCATCGTGCCAGAGAGGGTCTTTAATCAATTCAAAAACAAATGGTTTTTCAGATTAAGACGGAGTGTTTCCGTTCTCCCGTTGAACATTTTATAAATACCTGCACTCATTAAGTAGTCCCTGAAGAGAGGTAGCCTGAAAAGGCCCGCCAGAATTGCCAGGGAAGATCGCATCCCGGGAAATGTCTGGTTGAAGCCGCAGCCCTCCGTGCTGAAACAGGCAAAGGCTCCAACACACATGATGCCATGTGGATGACTGCCTAGGATGTAGTTTTTGTTTGGATCCAGCTCTGCCGTTTTCACCAACTAAACAAGAGAGAGTGTTAATGATCAGCATCTGCTGTTTGTAATGAGACCAAACCCTCTTTCACTGTGCCTTATCAGACAGTATGGAGATTTTGATTAGATTTTACTTTCATGCGGCTCTCGCGTGCAGGCATTTGACAAGGGGAGGTAATGAAAGTGTTCTGATTAACGGCCTCCGAAATAAAATGCTCATTACAATGACTTTTATGTCATAGATATATTGCCGTATCTGGCTTCATAAGGGATCGCAGGTAATACCCGGACTGGAGTGTTGTAAGGATGGTTATTTTTTGCATATTGATAAAGATTGTTGAAAATATTGGAACTGGAGTTACTCTGAATTAACTGCATCCAAAGTAGTTTCTTTACATGTACCTGTTAAACTGGGTTTGTTTAAAATAAATAGATTCATAAAAAAACATTATTTGCATTGATAAGCCAAATTTATAAAAATGAAAAATGGTGAAAACTATAAACTTACTTTAACTGGAAAAAAGTCTCTGAAGTGTTCCCACACCTTCCATTTCTTCACAAATGTTGTTCTCCTGCCCCCTGACGGAGACATTAGAGACAATGAGTGAGTCCCAGTGTCCAGGTGAATTATCATTATCAAGGTTCTAAATCAAAGTTTATTGCTTGTGGCACAGGTATTGCAAATTAAAAAAAAAAAAAAGGTTCACTATTGCAAACTATGCAGTTAATAACACTGACACAATAAAATAAACAGTCAGTGTACAAGTTAAGTACTAAATGGCCACGATTTCTGCAGTGCAAACGAAAATCGGGGAGCTGGTCACATGCTTTATGTTTTCAGCCTGTCGTCAAATATTGGATCAGCCAAATGGACACTCCAGCCCACTGTGATTTTTTTTTTTCCTTTGCTGCCAAGCAACTGATTTAAGTGTTAAAAACCTTTGAATTCAAATTCTGTATCCCTGATTGAAAGCTACTCTAAATACCAATACCACTCTTGTGCACATGGGGGCAGCATTTCACCTAGCCTCAGAGACATCAGAGCATCCCCAGTGGGACAAAGTGGTATTAAAAGATGTGCCGGACCGTCTCCACTACTTCAGTGGCAGATCAATGTGCCCCCATGTGGTCAGAAGTGGTACTGCTACATAGAGTGGCTTGAAAACATGACAGATTATAGTAGATATTTGAAAAGCAACAAAATTGCACGGTTTAAGAGCTCAAAGTGTAAAATATATTCCTGTTTTGCCATTATATAATTTTGCATTCATACAATTCTATATAAAAAAGCACAGCACAGTATCTTATCTATACACTGTGAATGTAAAAATCTTAATTTGACAGTAAATTTTAAATGGGGCTGAAAGAGTAACATTTCCCCTGTAAAGCATGAAGCATCATTGGAAATGTTCAGTTTAATTACCTCACTTAGTACTTTTGAAGCAGTCATGTTGTTTCAGTTTAGTTTTAATCTGTTCAGTGTCTGTTTCTGACAGCAGAGGATTTTTTCAGGCTCACCCATAAACCCCCAAGCTTTCAAAGCTTTTTGCACTGCATTTAATGGGAAAAAAAAAGGACATCCCAACTGAACTGACAGTGGTCAATAAACTTTACATGATTCTTTCATTTTTGGAAAGCTGATTTAATTCATTCCCTTTACCTCTTTCAGGGGTTTGCCAGTCCAACACCAGCCACACGAAGTACAGAGTGGGCAGCGGCCACAGGGAGGTAAACATAAGATACACCATCAAGATCATACAGGCCACTCCTGTGAATGATTTCAGAGTTGGGGATACAGGAAATGTCTCACATGAGCTCAGACAGGCCTCAGATGCACTGAAGACTTACAAGAGAAATACATGATGGGATCTTACCTAGGAAGAGAAAGCTTAGCACCCATTGGAGAACACTTAATGCCTCTAAAAACTCTTTCAGTTGAGTTTTTTCTTTGGTCATCCTTGTAATCTGCAGGTCAGACCATAAGTTTTCAGCAGTCAATAACATTTTACACTTGGCTAGCATTCAATAAACTTCACGGGTACTTTAATGATATAGTTTATGTCTGTAGCAATTAATCCGAGCTAGTAAAAATGACCATATATGTCTTTATGATGGATAACAGATTGCTTTGATTATCAGAACCTCTAGCTTGTTCCCTTAATCTTCTTTTAGAGAGGAAAGACTCTTAAAAACTTGTATGCTATTCAGTAGTCTGATCAAATGACTTACTTATAAACAGGCAAGCTCAGACGTGATTAATTTGCTCACAAATAAAAATGAAATCAGTTGCTCTAGTAGGAGCTAAAACTCTTCTGGCGACAAGTCATCATAAAAACACAAAACAGCTTTCGTGATTATTCTATTTAGTACAAAACACAATACTTTACCTTACCAGAGCTTATCCTGAGGCTAATTTGAATGGATGAGCACACAAGGCTTTCCACAGTTCAACACAGTGCACTTTGACCAGATCATGTTCTGCAAGGTTACTGATAAAAAAAAAAAAAAATCCACTCCCCCAATATACTTTGACACACATGCTGTCAGAGATTGCAAAATTTTATAGTTAGGTACTTTGCATAATTGATCTTTACAGCATGATCAGAGGAGTATGGTTTTCGTACAGAGTCCCTCTTTTCTAGTCACTAGCTTCATTTGGCACCAGTCATTTTAATGGTGTCTCACTCAATATTGCTATTAGAGTATTTTTGCCTCCTTTTTTTAAATTTGTTTCATGAAATGCCAAAAGTAGACTTCTCTGTAATCAGAACGAAACTATATGCTTTATTTGTGTTACTGAAGGCCTGTTAAATTGAGATGAAAATACAATGTTGAGGATAAAATATCATAAATTGAATCATCTTAGGAGAAAAGAAGGCAGCTTCACATTAAGTGTGTATTGATTAAAGGCATTTCAGTATCCAGTAACTATCCCCTTTCAGATCCCACAAAAAGTAAGAGACAGGACAGTCTTCTCGTCACTTGTAGGAACAAATCAGTATGAATACTATGTGTATCAATGAGCAGGCAATTCCAGTAATGGCCGTGTAACGCTGCAGCGCCTCTCATGACATCAACACTAACCCCCAGTTATCGTCACCACTGAGCTCCTCTAATCCCCAGAAAGAGCAAACGTTCTTCCTTCCCTCCAGGTCAACTTTTTTATATGCGACTTTTTTCACACCGTGGTTCTCTTTCAGTGGATTTTTATTTCTTCAAAAATAGCTCTTTCTAGAAAGTATAAACAGGAGTTTTCCGTCTCATATTCTGAGGGAAATATTCACCTTCTCCATGCAGGCTAACTAAGTTTCACCTTATGATTTTAACAGAGACATAGCTGTGATCATTTTGTGCCAGGATTCTTCACAAGGCTTTTTCTGTATCACACTGGCTGATGGGACTTGTGAAGCAATGATATGAACTTTGTGGGCTGAGAACAGTGGAAGTTGTTGAAAAGCTTTAAAATATGCTTGAAATACTCCGGGAACAGGTTTCAACCTTTCAAGAAAATCTCTTTGCAAAGCAGTCCCGCTGCTTTTGCTCACACAGCCAACCTCTGGTGTTACGTGACAGAGAAGTCTACAGGTCTTAATGAGAATACCACCCATGCCATTATTTACTGTAACGTTATCTGTAAACAGCTGAGCATCTTGGGACAGTGACAGATAAGCAGGGGATTGAAATTTCAATAATTAACCAATCCAACCCGAGCTTCCCATTTTCTTCTACTTGCTTGTTTTTGCAGCTTGAGTTTCACCTTTGTTGATTTGGTGCTGTGGTCAGCGCTGAATGACCACAAAGTCAAAAGCTGCTCTTCATCACAGGCCCGCCAGTGTGGATTTTCTATGTTCTCCCATGTGCCTGCGGTAACTTTATCTGGTTGCTCCGGTTTCATCCTACAGCCCACAGGCACATGTGTTAGATTAACTAGTGATTCAAATTTGCAGTATACGTGTGTGTGGGAGCATGCACGGCTGTCTCCCTCTCTGTGTAAGCTCTGTGGACTGGCCACCTGTCGGGAGTGTACCCCACTTCTTCCCCCAAATGCCAGCTGTATTGAGAGTCAGCCCCTGTGGCCCCCTGCAGGAGGGAGCAGGTATTACACCAGCATTCTTTAACAACACAGTAGGCCAACTAACTGCATATTTACTTAAATATGCACTTGGGTACTGGTAGCTGCTAACTACCTTCCCTAAATTTCAAGAATGTATAGTTTCAATTCATTTCCAAAAGTAAACAGACATTTTAACTGAAAAGAAAATGAATAAAAAGTGACTTTTACAGCCCTACCAAATCCTTTCTGATCCTGGCACTGGTGTGAAGGAGAAATACAGACTGTAGATGTACATTTGTTCCCATCAGCAGAGACATGTGGTCCAACCGCAGATTTAACACAAGAAAACTCTCTTTAACATATAGCACATTTGCTGTACTGATGACTCTGTGCTCTACTTTTTTTTTTTTTACTTTGACTTTGACTAATCCATTGAAGAAATGTGACTCAAGACAAAAGATGCGCTTTGAATTGCTGGATACTTTTACTTGCTACAGACGAGGACTAATGGTACCATCTATCTGATCAGAAGGGATCAAACTGAAACTTGTATGTATGTATGTTCACCTGTAATAGATTTTTAGGGGGCGTGTCAGCTTCCACACATGCCATGTGTTGGCTAGTTGGTCATGTGACACCTCCCCCCAAATCACCACATCTTATGCCTCACTATGCCACAAGAAAATGTGAAGGAAAACACATGATTAGGATATTTTCCCTACATATTGAGTATACTCTCAACAGTAAACATATGAATCATTTTCCCATCCAATCTTTTTTTTTTTTTTTTTTTTTTTGTATCCTGGTTGTGGATATTTCACCTTCTTTACTGGTTTTCATTCAAATGAGTGGTCATCGAGGGACAGTTCATGCAAAAAATCTCATACAATTATTCCTATGAGGGCTTAGCCTACTTTGTAGCACTCAGCACCGGGTTCGTGGCAAGCTTATGTTATATTTAATAATATATTTTTTTTTATCCTCTGACATCACTGTGACGGTAGTATGACATTTTTAACGGTGGGCTGTTTTTGTTTTTTTTTTGTTTTTTTTAGTATCTTAGTGTTTTAGTAACAAAAAGGGGTTTATTATGACTGAAGAAACAGATTGTTCCTCGCTTCAGGACCTTGAATGAGTCTCCTGCGGAATCCTCGGTGACTTTCATTTTTGGTCCAGATACGAGCTCAGAGATCCCGTCCTCCTGTCGCAGCTGGAGATCGGGTGCTCTTTTTTTTCCTTCTTCTTCCTCTTTCAAATAAACAAGCACTCGTCTGCTCTCAGGAAGTACTGTATGAATATTAATATGGATGGAAATGCACGGTGAGGATGCCCAGCGCCCGAGCCAACGCAGCGCGCTGATGTCTGCGCATTTTTTTTTCTTTTTCGTTGTTGTTTTGACGTTTTTTTAAATTATTTTTCCCCCCTCTCCATACCCGAGCTGGAAAGCGTGCTTCATTTTGCGTCGGAGACTTTAAATAGTGTTTGCTCTGGATCGTTTTCTACCGTCGTGTAGTCTATTGAGACATGCTTTTCAGTCGGATGTCGCGCCGGTCAGCCCGTACGCCGACTCTCGGCGGCTCTGCGCGCTGTTTATTATAAAAATGGAAGACCTTTCACGTCAGGAAAAGGCGTCAGTCCGGTGATGTGCGTCTGAATAACCGATTTTTCATCTCCACGTCAATTGACACATCTGGGAACGGATTTTTTGTACCCCCTCCCTTCCGTCTACCAGCAAGACAGCTGTGTCATCAACAACCGGCGTGGTTTTGTTGTTGTCTGATTTTTTACGAGTCTGGGCAACTGGATACGCCTGTCGTCGTACTCTACCTCTGCGCCAGCCATAGGCTTTACAATCGCCAAGGTATGTGTCACACCTTCATTATGATCAGGCCTGTGTTTTGCTGTCAGAGTCCAAACGCAGCGTAATTAGCGGAGGGGAATCTGATGCTTTGCTGCGGAGACGACGTCGGGCCTAAGTCGGATTTTTACGCGTAAATTTGGCGAAATCTGGGGTTGACAGCGACCCTCTGCGCGCCTGCGAGCCAAACTATTCAACCTTGAGGACTCCCAGCCCTCGTCGGGGAACGTAGGGCCCGCATTTCTGGCCACAAACACAAAAGAGAATATCCAAAGATATTGGGAGATCGCCTCGGAGCGTAAACCCGCAGCCGCCGTTTAAATCCAGCCGGGACGAGCCTCCGCTCACATTTCACCAAAATAAAAAAAAAAAAAGCCTCAGTGGTCAGCTGAGCGATGCGTGCGGGCTTGCATGGCATTTTTTGATGTTAGGGAATAATAAGAGACCATGTAAACACAGCAGTGTCGTGTGTGTGTGGCGAGGATTGTGAAAATACGGGTGGCGTGTGTGCGTGTGTTTGTGCGCAGCCAGGTGAGGATGTGTTGGCGCGTCTTTGAGGTACGGGAGAGGCAGGTGTCTGGATGGAGGAGCCCACATCAGTCGGTGTTTTTTTTTTTCTCCCCTCTCTCTTTTTAAGGAAAACCTATTTAGGGGTTTTACTCAACCAACTGCCGCAGTATCCCACCTCAGACCCTCCACGAGACCGCTCCAAATCGTCGATGAGTTGTGAATGAAACGTGGAAGTCCGCACCGGTTCTCCCACCCCCCCCTCCCCTACCCTCCATTTCCCCGGGTGTGACAGCCACTCAAAATGAAAATCACACCTACTGAGAGATTTCTCCCGATGTCCACGCCCCACCAAAAGGAAAAGCGGAGTGGTGATGGCTTAAAGAGTTGCAAATCACTAAAGTAAAAACGTTTATGACTATTTCATGTGGGGATGAGTTTATTTTTTTCCTCCGTTAAAAGGCTGCTCAACTTGAAAGAAAATGCAATTTTGATTTGAATTATGTATTTTATTTCGACAGATGTAAGCAGTCGTAAATAAGGCGAGGGCGTCTGCCTACAAGAATAAGGCAGGTTTCTAGTCTTAATATGATGATTTATCTTAAATAAGATTTGACGCCAGCTTTGCGGGACGCATGACTGTCCGCTTGAAATTGAGGCTAAAATTAATTACCAGCAAGCCTCACTTGACCTTGGAACAGCATATGGTTAAAAAAGTCTTCCTATACATGGCTTTAAATCTTTCTTAGGCTAACAGATGCACATGAGCAGGATCTGTGTGTGTGTGTGTG
>JAOWBL010000006.1:8048575-8142396 GCA_028564865.1 Zenarchopterus dispar | reverse complement strand
TATATATATATATATATATATATATATATATATATATATATATATATATATATATATATATATATACATGTATATATGTAGATAGATAGATATGGATTGTGAAAAATAGAGACATATACATACATATATTTTTAAAAATAAGACTTGAGCCTGAAAAAAAAAAGCTTTGAGGGAGACCGGAAACATTTCAGGGTATTTCACATTTAAAAGATGTCGGATCTTGATCAAGAGAAGGATCCTGGCTCAGTGAAGCGTGCCCAGCTGCAGGATGGAGCTTTTCCTCTCATGCACAAACATGAGCATTAAGGAGTTTTTTTTTTTTTTTTTTTAAACGCTCACTCTTCTCCCTGCAGTGCTACATACATCTCAGGCAGAGTTTCAGTGGCCAGATGAAGAGCAAACAAAACAGAGACTGTGTTGTTTCATATCATGTGATCTCTGTTTGTTTTCTGTCTTGAAGGCACTCCTGGCAGTTTTGCACTCGGTGTGCACGCTGCACTTATTACTGAGCATCGCGACACATGGCTTTCCTCCAGCTTCACTGTTCAGTCCCTATGCGTTCTCCTTGTTTCATGTCGCATCACTCCCAAAGCAAATTCTGCCACAAATGCCTCTTTTCCCTGTGACACGGTGAACAACAGCGGCTGAATGAGCAGCAGCTGAGTGTTCTGTAATGGCCAGTGAATCTGTAGTCTTCGAAGTGTTCATGTAAGCTAAGTGCAGTAGGTCACCTTGGTTACTGCAGATTCCAGCAGAAGATGATGAAGGGAAGGGCGAGCCAAGGTGGGAGATCAGGAGGTCACAGAAACTTCTGTTCTTCTTGACCAGACAGATTACAGTAAAGGTATCTTCATTTTTTAAAATATTTTATTTTATTTTTTAATCAGGATACAAACGGTTAATGCCTCCCTTCCCGCTTTGCATTATTCATGACCCATACATGTGCAGGTGTTGGCTTATGCACGCACCCTCTTACAACGGTGGAGGTGCATAGCTGAGGGAAACACTGAGGCTCTCGGAAAGTTTGTTGTGGCTCAAGTGCGTGTGCCGAGGTTGCACAGGGCACGGGGGATGAGGAAAAGCTTTTTGTGGGATATTTTTGGTAGCAGTCCATGAAAGATTTAGAGGCCACTCAATTTGTACAAACAGCGGAGGAGAATGCAAAGGGAGCAAAGCATCCTGTGCATTTATATTTAAGTGAGTGTATTTGGGTCTTCTTTTTGTCTTCTTAAAAAATAATGATGTAACAATTTTAATATGTTTTTACAATTATGTCTTGTACACATATTTTTGGCTCTTGTGTATGTTCCTGTTATCTTTGGCCTGGACTGATGGATTCAGATTTTTTTACGTTCTCATCAGCTGTGTTCATCTAATTCCACTAAAAAAAATAAAATTACACAGGTACATAAAGAGAAATTGAAGATGCTCAGCCAGAAAAAAATCCCCATACCTTTGGATGAACTTAATGATGTCTGACTTAGTGATGCACAATAATGGAATAGTGTTTTTTTCCCTTTAAACCCATAAGAGTTGACACTCCTCCAAACATAAATAAGTAATAGATTAATCCTGAATTCGTGCAGTGGCTTTAATTCTGGTTAGCTGATCACAATGTCTTATTAAAGATGTTAGCAGATTTGGACCTGAATAAAATACTAACAGACTCATGTCCTTCACCAGTGACTAGAAAAGTTGACTTGTCTGCTGGAGAAACTGCATGTGATGTGTAAAATATTTATTAATGTATCATTTTAAATCATCTAAATTTATGGTAAATAGTAGCCTGTATTTAACTGTCTTTGAATGGGACATCCTGTCCACATCAGAAGAGTTCTGGCACTGTTTCTTGCAACTGATAGAGTTTGAACAATCCCACCGATAAGAGTCAAGAACAAAATGTCCTCGTTGTAATTTCTACTTCTGTTAGTAGAAAGTGTGAGAAAACTGCCTTTTAGTATTTTTTAAGTTTGTTTGTGTATTGCAAAAGGCAATTGTACAAAAATGAACTCGTGGTCCCACCGTCTTCATTTGTCAGTTTGTTTGATGAGGGTTTTATGCTGCGGAAATGCTCGGTTCAGATAATTACATTAAACATTTGCAGAAGGAATTGTGGATTTTTTCCCTCCAACCATTTCTCGCTCCTATATCATCTGTTACAGATCCTAGTATGAAGCTTTTGACATCACATCTAGGTTTGTGAGTTGTAACTTTAGCCTCTTTATTCAGCATCCACTCGGGTCTGTCAGTGGAAGTCAGTGCTGAAAAATGTCACAAGGGTTGTACCCAGTTTTTTTTGTTTTGGTTTTTTTTTTGTAGTGACATCAGGGGTTTCTGATCAGGTGTCTGTATCTGACAACCTTTAGTTGAGTCCTCAGAGTTTAAGATCAAAACCACTCTCATGGTTAATTTAGCTTAGCACAAGCGCCGAGACGGAGACGGAGCCTGACTCCATCTGTCTGCTGGCGTCCCTAAACTCGTTTCATAAGGAAATGTGATGTAATGTGTTAATATGTGATCATAAGCGATGCTGGTAGGCAGGCTCTGTCTCCTTTGAACAGACCCAGTTTGGCTTTGTCCCCATTTTTGTGCTTTGAGCTCTGAACAATATGATGCTCTACAGCAGGTTATCTGGCCTCTGAGTGTCGCTACATGTGTACCACATAAACTTGGGACAAGTAGTGTTTATCTTCAATTCAGACCCTCAGCAAGACTTCAAAATATTACATTAACAATAAAAGTCTGTATTAATTTTCTTTTATTATGGTTCTGGTCATAAACAATCCATGAACTACTAATAACAATAACCACAAAGTTATTATTTTTAAGTGTTTACATCATTTAATTGTTAAAAAGTACTGCATATTTCAGCCAGAACAAAAAGTGAATCTTTTGTAAGACTTCTCAATATAAACATTTACATAGGCCTCTTCTCTTGACATATTTTGATGAAAAAGTATAAAGAAAAGCAGTGGCTGGAGACTTTTTACATTTAAGAGATCCAGTCACCAACATATAAATATATTAACAAGCCACCAGTCAGACTTACTGTTCTTTATTTCCTTGTGTGTTGAGCCATTAAGAAGATACTGATAAATTTCTAACTCTTGGCCTTTCGTGAGCGAAAGTAAATCAAAGCCATGAAAACGTCTGTAAAGGTAACATCACAGGGCTTGTTGTATTTAGTTCTTGGTATGAGGAACTCATGCAAACGTTTTCTAGATTTGAGTGTCAAGCATCCATTTCTCTTCTTTGCTCTTTTTCTCTTGGTAATAAAATGTCACTCTAACATCAACACCTGCTGAAAAAACTGCCCTGCTTGTTTCTTTTTTTTCAGACTTGCAGATGAAGTGAGAACAGGGATTATACAAATGTGCACTTTAAAGCATTTATGAAAAAGCAGAGTGCTAATTATTTGAGTGTATTAGTCACATTTTCCCTCATATTTAAATAGCAGCCCATCGAATGTCTGGGGACCGTGTAGCTCAGTGCATCATGACTGTCTGCAGCAAAACGGTTGCTAATGGATACAGATGCTATCACCATTTAAGATACATATGAGGTATCGGTGCTTATGGATCAGGTACAAATGAAGCCAATGCGAAGTTTAACCCCGGGATCATCAGGTATGATCAGGCTGACGTCCTGTTTTGTGCATATTCAGTGGTTAAGGATAAGATGCATGCTGTCAGTGTTGCTAGGAGACCACACACAGCGACTAGTGTGAGCGGCTTGGTTTCACCTCCCTCCCCCATTCTTGTAGTCTGGCTGCATTTCAGTGTTTCTCAATCCCCTCTTCCTCGTACTTTCCTCTATTTGCTTATTCCCTACACTCCCACATTTCCAGTCTGGATCTTCCCATCCATCAGTCTGTCTGCAGTATTTTTTCCGCATGATTATATCTTCTATATCTTCTTCTCGGCTTGATCTCTGACACTCTATTTGTCGGCTTTCCTCCTCTTCTTCTTTCTTTTTTTTTTTTCACCGTGCCCCTCCCTCTTGGTCCTGCAGCCCCCATCTCTCCTCCTCTCTGGCTGCGTGCGTTTTCAAGCTGCTCATTCTTCTCCCAAACGCTTTCCACCATCCTCGCTCTCTGCTTCTCTTCCTCTCTCCTTGTTTGTTTCTCTGGCTGAGCTGCAGCGTTATGACTGACAGGTCAAGATGCTGTACACAGTGGTGAGCAGAAATGGCTGTGATATTTGGGAGAAACCAAACCACCACGAGCATTTTGTTACAGTATCTTGTGTTTTCACCGCGTACCAAACCACTGATGAAATCAGCAGGAAAGACTATTAAACACACAAATCCAGTTTCTTATGATTTAATTTAGACTTGAAGAGATGCAAACTTTACCCATCTTATAAAATACTATCACTTTAAAAACTGGCTGCGCAAAAAAAAAAAAAAAAAAAGGCAGGATGATAGTACAACTTGTGAACATCTTGCCCTTTAAATATAATTTCTCATTGCAAAAGCAATATCCATAAATCTTATGAATGGGGGAAAAAATCATCCAAAGCAGACGCAGGTGGGTATTTCAGTATTTCAAGTGAGAGTGTTGTTGATGTCTGCAAAACACAGAAGGAAAGGATACCCCAAAGTAATTAATTCAAAGTCATTTTCAATATGCTATCAAAGTCCAGGCTGGTGTTCTGATGTGTCCCTCCACTCAGGGGTGTTACTGTCCCACTCGCAGCAGGGTTTAGCAACACTCCCGAACCACTTGCTGTGGTGGTGTCTGGAGGGCTGCAGCACAAAGCCTTCCAGAGGTATTAAATTGAGCAATAGTAGACTTTTAGCTAATATAATGAATACTCTGACTTTACTGTGTTTTCCTCATAACTCAATAAAGGAACATGTGCCCTTTACATGCAGGCATGATCTATGAATTTTCTTTCGATAAAATGTTTTATTTTAACCCACATTCAAATCAATTGCTGTGTATTTGCATTTACTGGTTCACGCCCAGGATGCACACGTGTATAGGAGTGTGTATGGTGGAGCCTACAGGGGCTTTAAATAAGTGTGTGATGTATTTGCTTACGTGCCTGAATCATTGCTCCATCTGTCTCCTGATCCTAAGGAGGAATTCAGGCAACTCCTGACCCTGCAGATGCTCCTGTAACATCTTGCTAAATACTCTTAAATTTATTTGGGTTATAAAGTGACTCAAAGGGCTGGTTCCTGCCAGCGTGCATGAGTGTGCTGCGTTTTGTTTGTTCTGTGAAAATGACGCCTTGATAAGATAAACTTGTCTGCTGAAGAGCAATGCAGCCTAGGTCTCCTGGTTCATTAAGCTCGGCTAATTGTACCCCAACCAACAGCGCATAATGTGACAATTGCAGGGCTTGCCCGCTCTGCTGATAGATCCTAGAAACCAAAATCAAAGCTCCACTTGACAAAAGCCCAACCTACAGTCGCAGCTCCCGAAACCTAATTAACATCGAGTCAGCAAGCATGGCGGCAGTAGCAGCGGTCGAGGTTGTGGTCAGGGCTGTGGGATACAAGAATAGCTGTTGCCACGCTGACAAGCTGGATGACACACTGGGCCATGACAAAAGAATCACACACAGCTACACAGATCAGCATGCCACCTGGCCCAGGTGATAGAGCCTGCTGCTCCCACTCTGTACTTTCTGTCTTTATTGTAGGACCTGGTTGAGATGTTGTCTCAACAGTAGAAATGGGATGCACTTAATAAGACATGTGGCTTAAATGCTCTTGAAGATCTCCAAAATCAGAAGAGGAACTCCACTGCCAGTGAATGTGATATATAACTTTTATTCTCCTTTTCATCATGTTATAAATGTGGTGAAAATTCAACTCGCATAAAGAAAGTTCAGTGTTCTCTAGTTCTTTTTTCTACTTTGTGAGAGAAAAAAAGACAAGCAATTTGGACTATTGAAATGATAAACCAACATTTTAGCCTACAAACTTTAAGTAACAGATTCTGCTTATGGCACCAAAAATGCAGCTCAGCTCGACAAACCGATGCCAGGAGCATCAGTGGGGATACTTGACTGTCCTACACCAGAACACATTCAAACTCTGTTTCTATTTATGATGGAAAAACACTAGCATCATGCATCAGCTGACAGCTGCGCTTTTCTTAGCCAATTGTGTTGCACACTCACATTCTCCAGCATGAATGCACGGTCGGACTCTCGGATATCTGCCCCACAACAAGCCTGACTTCTCATGGGGTGAGCGTGAACAGGAAACTGTGCATGCGCTACATATGACAAACCACATTACCGTCTGCTGAGCAGACAGGCTTAGATAGGCCATCCCAGGGCCTGCAGCCAAAGATGCTCCGCAGCTGAGTTACCATGCTTACTCAAATATTCATAACTGGATAATGAAAGTATAAATACACTAGCAGTTGGGGTAAACAAAACGGCAACCTCCATCATCATGCATGACTGTATCTTTACGTTGATGGCTGCCAGTTGGAGTAATGGGCAGAACTGCTCAAAATGGCACAATTAGTGTTGTAAACTCCCTTGGCTCCCTAAAAGTTTGAACAGTGATTTGGGTTTATTTGGGGTTGCCGTTTCCACGTCACCTGGAAATCACTGTCAGCCGTGTCAGCTGTGAGCTGACTCCGAAGCTCTTAAACATGTTCGTTTAATGATTGATGAGCATAAACGTTTCTCTTGTTTCTTCTGGTTTAGAGCAGGGCTGCCCGTGGCATACATCCACTCCTCCTGAGTCTTCTCCTATACCATGAGCTCTGGCTCTGCCCAGGATGTGGCAGTCGAGCATTTCCTGCGTGACATAGAGAGGCGAAGCAAGTGGCTGCACTGCGCTGTGATAGGCTGTGAGGAGGAGCGATCCCGCAGCGACATGAACCTGCTGTATCGTAAAAGCCGTTTGGACTGGAGGCAGAGAGACCAAGAGGGGAGTAAAAAGAGGTGAGTGGATCGGCTCACGGGAGCTGTGCATATGTGGGATTACATTGGGTTCAGTTCGGTGGGAAGGATAAACCTCTTAACCAGTGGGAATGAGTTTAATTTCAAAATCTTAATTCCAAGTAGAGTTCATGAAGTCAGAGGGTTTGCCTGAGAAGTCACGTACAAATTTGCATGCCAGTAGTTCAGAATAAAGTTAATATGGTGTGTAGATGAAAGACTAATACAAATCTTCCAGTACAAGGGAAAAGTGACCTTTTATGATTTTTTTTGTCTTGGCTAATTACAGTATAATCTAATCAGTTATTGACAAACACCCACAAGGCCAGGACCTAACAGGCATCGGTTTGCACATAATATTGTTTGTAAGAGTGTTTGCATGGCAGCGACCGAGCAGCTCTTATGTTTCTAATTGTCTAAGAAGAGATGTACCGTTCAAATGTGAGTCACCTACAATTCACCAAATTCCACAATGTGCAAGCAGCTATTTATGGAGAAGAGGGAGAACATCAAAGCCGACAATGCAGTCTGTTTAGAAGTCCCATCCAGTGCTTTCTGACTCACAGGGGTAACTGGAGGTCCTTGTGTTGGCAGCAGAAACCAACATCGTGGCAGCATCAAGCCAGCGGAGGTGTGCAGCAGCAAGTAGGACATCGGGATGCGATGAGTGATGAAAGCAGGGGGGCTTCAGCGAGGCTAGAGCGGCAGAGGTGGGAACCAGGACGTGACCAGTGATGATTGCGAACAGGGAAGGGTCGGGGATAAAACTGAAAAGGGACTAAGGGAGTGAATGAACTCCAGACAGGACAGCAGCATTGAGCTGCTGGGAGTGAGGGAGGCAGAGAGTGTAGAGGGATGAAGTTGACAGTCTGAAGGGCACACAGGAGTGGTAGACAGACTGAGACCTTAAGAGCCGCAGGAAGGAGTTATATTATAAAGGAGAGAGGCTGAAAGGATACAGAAAAGTAAATAAGGAAGTTTGAGTATTATATAGCTGGCTACTTATGACGCTAATGTAGGCAGACAGACTATTCCCAGAAGTGATGACTGTAAGAGAAAACTCCTGTTATCAACTGAGGTTTCATTTAACCTCAGCACAGAATTATGGTATTAGGATACAGTTGTAATGCACAGTATACGCTGCTAATCCCTTTCAGAGAATTCAGATAATTAGAAATGACAGAAGATCTCACAAGATACACAATTAAATAAATAAATAACTGTTATGTTGGAATCAGAAGTCTGGGTAAATGAGGTTTTCTTAGTTGAAATTCCAGCTACAGAGGGCGTTCCAGTGAAGACATCCAACTTTGAGCTTAGATTTTCTTTGAGCTTAGAATTTCTCATAAAATGGAGTGAACTATGTAATATAAGGAGGTTAAGGCAATGTTTAAAAAAAAAAAAAAAGCCACCCAATTATTTACCTGGGCCCAGAGAAGTGTTTTATCTGCATTTTGCCAATCGACCGGTCATTGTATTTGATTCTGTGGTAGTTACATACGCTTATTATTATTTAGTGCACGTGACCGGTGTTCTGGGCAGGCAGGTATGGTGCACCTGTTATTAGAAGTCAGTGGTAAAGTCAGCTAGTTGGAGTATATGGAACAAACTCAAAAAAACACTATGGGTTGAAAAGTAAAGCCTGTAAGCTACAGTCATTAAAAGAAAAAAGACTGGATGCCACAACACTTCATACTGATGTGACGTTTCCTAGGTGACAACAAACAAAAGGAGCAAACAAGACTGAAGACCAATGCCAGTATTTCTCTTTGACATATAATCACCTTTTTGCCTTTTCACTTATGCTATGTGTGGTTCAGATGGTTTGTTCCTTTTCACTCGGGCAAAACATGAGGAAAGCCTGTTCATCCCTGGCTGGCAGTTAGCTCGTGCACATACATTGTGCTGTCTGAGGAACGGGGTGACATGAAAGGAGAAACTAGCGCAATCTAAGAAGAGGTTCAGCAGAAGCTAAGTGACGGCAGAAATAAGGAGAAACCACCGTGTGAGTTTGTTTCGAATGTGACAGACCTGCACTCAAGCAGTAAATCTAAATGTTCAGGGATGTGAAAAGTTAGAAGAAAAGAGAACTGTGATACTGATACTTGCAGCTGAACATGACCTTCTATAGTTAGTACTTTCTCTTCTTGAGAGTCTTTCAGTTTTGAACAAGGGTGGTCAAATTACTCTAATATTATTTCACTGGAGTGACTGTTTAACATCTCGGTGTCAGAGGAGGCAGGACAGGCCAGTGCCATCTCCTGGTGGGTCGCCGTGACTCGTAGAGTGGACCATTTTGAGAAAACAGATGATTTTTTTTTTTTTTTTTTTTAAAGGAATTTGATACACAAGTGCTTTAAACTATTATTAGTTTAAACTTTTTAAATTTTGTTCTTATTTGAGTTTCTTTTGTTTTATTTGAGCTATCAGCTGAGCCTCATGATCAGAAAAAATAGGCAAATACCGCACAAATGAAAAACCTCAAAGCAAAGGTCGACGTTTAAAGTGACAAAGGCATGTATTGTCTTGTGGAAATTTCAAGAAGTTACTATCTATGTGGTTATTCACTATGAAGGTTGAGTCTTAAACAGGAAGCACTTTTTAGTTGTGGGATGCTTCAGGGACATCTACAAATATGAGTCACATGATAATAACCAAGGCTGTAACACTGTAATGGTATTTTTGCTCCGAGTTTGAACCACAAGGTGATGGGGGGGGTCAAACCAGTTTAAATCCAGACTAGAGACGGCTCATAACTGAAGGCAACCAATTAAAGTGTCATCCATCGTGTCAAATCTGCCAGTAAGGTTCAACAAAACGAGGATGGCGCCACACGACAAGTCAGTGTTCAGTCACACCGCAATGACAAGGGAGGACTCAACCGCTCTGATTTCCCCTCAAACCAAATTAGATGTTATGAAAGATAATGGTTTTTTTTTTTACTGATCATGTTCACTACTTAAATATACCTAAACCTTACCCCCCCACACCCACCAACACACACACACACACACACAAAAAGTCAATTAGAAAATGGGACGTCAGCTGCTACAGGCAGACTCATCTCATCTGGATTTCTTCTCCTAAAGTGTTTTCACTTTTGGGAATATTTTTCACTCTAAGGAGAAAGTTGATTCAACGATGAATTTACCAAAGGTGGAAGCAGCAGGGAATAATTTGCATTTCTGTTGTAATTTCTGTGTAGGTAGAGTTTGCAGTGTTAGAGATGTAAGGTTCATGTGCTGATGCACCTTAAACACCCAAGAAAGCAAAGACAGAGAGTGCTGCCACAGCTTAATATTGTATTTCCCTCCTAAAATGTCATTTAAAATTAGTTTGGAGTGGTTCTGAGAATTTTTATGGACAAAAACAAAATCCCAATTTAGAGTATCTGATCAGTCATTACAGATAATTCCCTATTTATGATTTATGGCTGGCTTTAATACTGCATTCAGATCATTCCAGTAATTAACAAAAGCCTGACTGCATGCTGGCCTGAATTAATACCAACCAATTCATTGTGTTGTACGTGTTTCATTTTAAGGGATTTAGAAGTGCTGGAAGGCAGATTTTGTCACCCTCAGACAGAGTCAAGCTCACAGCAGCCTCCCGTTTTCAGTCTTTACAGTATTATAATCTAACCAGCTGCTGGTTATACTGTCTACACATTTAAGAAGCAGATATGAGCGTGCTATTGAGCTTCTTATTTAAAACTGCCTTAGCTGCTGTGGATTATGAACTCAATTTAAAGCAGCAAGAAATAGAAGGCAAATAAAAAAAGGTGAAAGTCCTAATTTCTGATTCTGGGAGCTGTCTGAGCTCCTAGACTGGAGTCACTCAGCCCTCTTTGGTTTCTTTGGTGGGTTGTAGAGAGTCACTTATGTATCTCCATGGATATTCAAGGGTGAAAGCATGCTTGTACATATACAAATGCACTTTGTTGTTATAACCCACACACTAGCTCACAGTTGAGGAAGAAAGTGTGTGTATTCTCTGTGACGGGCAGGCTCAGTTCTCCTTCTGCTGCTTGTGATCCTGAATCCAAATTATAAGCTCCAATTGTCTTCTTCTGTGCTTCACGTCCTCGCAGAGAACACAAAAGAATGTGTTGCATGACTCCTCAAATGTTGTCATCATATACTGTGAGAATCGTTAATTTTGCGTTTGAGCTATGTTATTACATGGATATGAATAGTAGAGCTGCGAATAACAAT
Source organism: Zenarchopterus dispar (assembly GCA_028564865.1). Lineage (NCBI taxonomy): Eukaryota > Metazoa > Chordata > Actinopteri > Beloniformes > Zenarchopteridae > Zenarchopterus > Zenarchopterus dispar. The sequence goes on along the minus strand of JAOWBL010000006.1, from coordinate 8,131,271 downwards.
GATGTTGCACTGGGGTGAAGCAGTGAAACTCTCTGCTAAAGAGTACGCAGCGTAACTGCTCTCACCTGTCTGTAAAACTGAGAGGCAAGTAGAGGCCTGTCAGAAGTCATCTTATAAGCCTTTGGCGAACTCAGCGGGGCATCAAGCCGCACAGTTTTGGGTCATTAAGATGAACCGCTGACCCTGACGCTGACATTTAGCTGCTCTGTTTACAGTGAATCCAAATTTAAAAACCTAATTGAGCATCTAACATCTGTTTACAATGCCTTTCATAGTTCATTTAATAATATCTTTTCAAATCAGTTATTTTGGTTATGAAAATAAGAGCCTTATGCACCGATGTGTTTTATCCCAACGTGTTCATGAATTGCAGTGGATAACAATGTGCATTCAGTGGTTTTCGCTAAATCCGTGTGATATAATTAGTTTTAGTATAAGGAATTCAGTCTCAGCTGCTCCTCAGTGAGGACTGATAAAAACGGCGATGTTTTCCCGTATTTTTCTCTCTGTCGGTTTTCCGTATTGTTGTGGGAGCCTCTGTCATTGATTATTTCAGACTTAACTATCTAACGCCAGAAACTCACTACTGTTCCCATGGTAACAGATTAAATTCTCCTGATGATCCTGAGTGCAGACTACAGATGTGTGTTAAGAATGTAAACATTTAAAGATAAAGCAAGTTCCAGCAGCAGTACACTCCTCTGTTTTGCTTTAGACGAGGGAATTTGCTTCCCCGGTGAATGTGTGTGAAGTGTAAGCAGACGGAGAGGGAGGTGAATGCCAGGGCTTTCCTTTTGCAGCAAAAGCCCTGCAGGCATTTCTTCAATGCAAAGAGATTTTTTTTTTTGTAGACCAAAGAAATAGTCAGTACAAAGTGAGGTCAATGTAAATCCTTGTGCGTGAATGTTTTTGACATTTATTTTTCTGTGATTCATTTTTTTTCTCTTCATCTGCAACTTCTCCATCCCCTTCCTTTACTGCAGCTCCACCCAAAACGACACCTCAGCCACAGTCGGCAAAGTCAGAGACTTGGCTTCTTTCCGACGGCACTTCCGGATGGGTTTTATGACCATGCCCGCCTCCCAGGACCTGTCCCCTCACACTTGTGCCTCTGCCATGGCGCCGCGCTCGCAGTCCTGCCACGCTGTTGGTGCCGGGGATACGAGCCTAGAGAATGGCGATTACTCTGACACCCAATCTCAGCATGGCGGCCGCTGTCCCCCAGCCAAACCCAAACGGCATCCAAGTACGCGCCTCAGCTCCTCATCTGCTGACAGCAGAGGACCCCCTGACACCCCTCCACCCCCTCCACCCACTCACTCCCAGGGCAAACACTCAGACAAGAAAAATGGTAAGAAACTTGTTCTGAGGCGCACTTTCTACAGAGAAAATGTACTTGTCTTTGACATTCCTTTTTGTACTTTACAGCCATGAAGAAATCTGACTCTGGGGATATTGGAGCAAAGAAGGTGCCTCCTTTAAAGCCTAAGAGAAGTCCCAGCACTCAACTCACCTTTGACCCTCTTCCTCCTCGCGTGCCTCCTCCTGCCACATCCATGCCATTCCAGGCAGCAGACTCTCAGATTCAGACAGGAGATGGGGAGGATGAGCCAGTCTATATCGAAATGGTTGGCCAAGTGTTCACCAGAGACAGCCAGACAGCCACACCCCACCCTGTCACCCCTGTGGCCACCACGCCAGACTCTGACTCTGACCAGAGTGAGGCAATCTATGAGGAGATGAAGTACCCGCAGCAGGACGAAAGAGAGTCCCAGAGACATTTCCCTCCTAAACACGAAAAACTGAAATCCTCAAAACACTTCCATGTCACGCCTTCCTCCTCCTGTAGTTCCTCCTCTCTGCCTCGCCCCTCCTCTTCTTCCCCTTCCTACTCCAAACCTAAAGCCACAGTGTCAATTTCTCACTCATCTCCTCTGCCTTCGTCGGCATCCTCCACTCCTGTACCCCAAATCCTTTCCACCAGTCCCCACACACCACGAGCTCCGACTCCCTATCTGCTCCAAGGAAGTAAATCTGAATCTGAGTGCAACACAAAGATCCCGGCCCCTTTCCCCAATCTTCTACAACACCGGCCCCCTCTTCTTGCCTTCCCCCAGCCTGCAGCTGCCTCCAGCGGTGTTGGGGTGCAAAGTAAGACTTCTGCTTCTACGAAAATAGGAACTCCAACATCCAGCTCAACAACTCAAGCCAGCACTTCCTCCTCAGCTTCTTCTAATGTTCTTGCATCCCTGTCAGGGTCCAAGGAGTCATCAGGGGGAAGTGCAGCACAGCAGGACAAACACAGCAGAGAGGCCCAGTTTGGCCCTGCTCCTGGACTGAGAGCCAGGAGTCACTCCACACCACTACCTCCCTCTTCCAAATCCACTTCCCCTTTCTCTCATCACCATCACCACCCTCATCATCGCCCCTCACACTACCATCACTACCGAAAGCCTGATCGAGGAGATTCCCCGGCTCCAACCAAGAGCAGCTCTCAGACTTCGAACCAGGCTACAGTCCAGACGCAAACCTCAAGTACAGGCAAGGAAGGCAAGTCTGTGAGCTTTCTCTTGAAGTCTGATAAAGGGGACAGGGACAAGGACAAGGACAGGGACCGGGATAGAGAGAGGAACAGAGGTAGAGACAGGGACCGTGACAGAGACAAGGAGAAGGACAAGGACAGAGACAAAGACAGGGAAAGAGATAGGGATAAGGACAGAGAGAAAGAAAGGGACAGGGAGAGAGATAGAGATAGAGAAGGAGGACCACATTCTTTACCGATTGAAAGCTCTACCACATCCAGCAGTCAAACGTCTCAAAGCGTCACCAGCTCCACACCTACACCGTTGTCCTCATCTCAGCGTCCTCATTCTCGCCCTCATCTCCGCTCCCACACCCCACATGGGCTACCAGCATACAAGCCTCCCACCTCAGACAGCCCCCTGCTGTGGACCTACCCCTCCGGTGGCTTCCGGAGACCGCCAGCGTACGAGAGCTTAAGAGGCAACACTCAGACACCCTCTCTCCAACAGCCCTCAAGCCTTACAGGTGTAGGTGAGGGGATGTCCAAGAGCAATGGAGGGTCTCTGTCGCTTCAGTCAAAAGTTGGTTTCATGCCCTGGGACAGCAGTGCCAACTTATCCGCAGATGAGAGGTCTTACTGGCCCATGCAGAGGAAACTGTCCTTCAGCCATGGGAGCAGAGAAACTGACAGTAAGTCCAGAGTCATCTTAAATACAGAGCACAGCTGGTGTCTTGTGTTCTCTCAGTTACTGAAAACTATGCATTGTCTTCCTTTGCCTTGACTCAGAGGATGAAGGACGCGCCTGGAACGGCAGTGCTGATGCTCTGTTAAGAGTGGATAAGGAGGATCTTGGGATGGGGTCTCGAGGAGGTCAGTCGAACATACCAACTCACTTCAGCGGTGCCACAAGCAGGGCCCTCGGTCACAGCGAGTCCTTGGCGGGTGTTGATAGTAGCTCAGGATTCAGAGCTCTGCCCAGAGCAGGACTGCCTCTTCCCTGCCAGACTTTTCCTGCGTGTCGAAACGGAGGTAAGCTCCTGGTCACATCACGATTCTTTTTTCCAGTTCACATGGGTCATCGGTTTAGGCGTGAAGGAGATATATTGTTTCCTTTCCAACATTCTGCCTGTGTTTTCACAATTACTTTTGTTTCTGAATATGCCAAAAATGTCTGTGCAAAAAATATAGCCATGTTTATCTGCTATTTCTGTCAAGTGTGGATAAACTGTAATTGCTGAGTAATGGACGATCCGGTTTTAACCAAGTATCAGTTGTTCACAAAGGTGAAATATGGTATAATTATTTATAAAATAAAACTAGAATCAATGCCTAATGCACAGAGGCACTTTCTTAGTTCACCAATGCAGCTGGACATTCACAGCTTTGTTTTTTTTTTTTAAATATCCACAGCTCTCATTAGTACCCTCACATTTGTCATATTTGCTTCCTCACAGAAGTGGGGCGGCTGGGCCGCTCCTCCTCGGCTGCTGGAGTGAGACAAGTGGGTGGAGGAGATGTCCAGAGACAGAGCAGTCTACCAGCGCGAGAAGCCTTGAATCAGGTGAATATATAACATAAAGCTTTATGACTGCAATGTCATATCTTCAAATGCAGTAAATTTTGAAGTGAATATTAATATTGTTCTCATTACTACTTCCCCTTTCCGCTGGAGACAGTGCACTGCCAGATCTATTTTTAGCTGTAGATATGCCCAGTGAGCAGAATAAGGTTCTTGGCTGCCTCTAAGGGAAATAAAAGTGAACGACATTGGTTAATATAACTCTGTAACTGAAAGACTGTTGTGCGTGTGAAAACACGCTGAACTGTGTTTAGGAGGGGTAAGCTGCAGTTGTCTCTGAGTACATTTTGCTCACTTTGTGCTCCATGGCAAGTGCTGACGCAGTTTGAGTGTGCTGCAGAGACTGTTTGAATGCGCCCATTGACCCTCCCTCCAAAATGTAATAAATGCACCGACACTGCATCCTGGAGGCTGTCCATGGGAACTGCAGTTTTACTCCAGCATGCGCAAAAACTGGTTGTCGCTACTTGCACTGCAGGGATGATACAGGTTTAGAAATGTATATGTATCTATATCATACAACTCCACACAAATTCACCGACTTTTTCGCATCCGCAGCTGCATGGTCTGGCCCCACCTCAGCCGCCCTGTAGTCCCAGCAGTCCTAGTGTTTCTCGGCAGCAGCAGCAGGCTCAGCTCCAGCAGCAGCAGCTGCAGTTGAAACAGCAGCTCCAGCAGCTTCAGCAGCAGCACCACCTGCAGTTGCAGTTCCAGCAGCTCGCCCAGCTGGCACAGGGACAGTCTCCTGTCACTGGAGGTACAAACCCGCCCCCAACGCAGACCCAGAGAGACGGCAAGCTGCTGGAAGTCATCGAGCGTAAACGCTGTCTGTGCAAGGAGATCAAGGCCCACAGGCGCCCTGACAAAAGCTTGTGCAAACAGGACAGCATGCCCATCCTTCCTAGCTGGAGACGGACACCTGAGCCTCGAAAGACTGGCACGCCACCCTGCCAGAGGCCACAAGCTGTCGTGTGGGATACCGCTATTTGAAGTGGAAAGACACCCTCCAAAACACACAGACAAGCAGAAGATAGTTGAATTAACAGCAGTAAAAACGGAGAAAGTCACCGGCAAATTCTTTGAAAGGAAACCTGAAGAGAGACTGTGGACAAAGAAGAAAACACTTGTTACGACACTGATTTTGTTCAAGACTGAGTTGAGACCTAGAACGAAGGTGAATGGACACTTTAAATTTGTTTGTGAATGCCAACAAAAAAGGCTGATGGTAAGATGAAGGAAATAACTGTTACAATCAGACAACATTGATTTCTTACCCAGCTGATTTGTATTTCTTTTGTACTATGTACTACACTAATGTGTTCCAATTGCCAATGATTTTTGCCACTAAACACCAGTGTTACTGCTACAATAGAAGATGCCCACCAAATAATAAAGGTTGGGTTGTTTTCTGAGATTGGTATTGCCAAATTCCCTCCTGACTACTTGAGATACAATAAAAGTGTGTAATTTCTCCAGCTCGCAGACGCCCAACAAGCATAGAAACCACTCTGAATGAGGAAAGGCGGGACTCATAGATAAGTTATTGAAGTGTTTCTTGAAATAGTGAATGTATATGCGATGTTTTGGTATCAATAGATTGTCATTGTGGATGCAAATAATCATCACTGAGAAGTAAAAAGCTACCTACTGTATCTGTTTGCATATTTGTAATGTAAATCTATTTACTTTCTCAACGTTTCTGCAATTTTATAGCAATATGCTCCCAAATCCGGAGCAATATAATTAAAACTTGTGTCAACTAGCCTAACATACATATCTAAGACTTGAATAAGTCATATTTACTGTGTCATTCTCTGCATGTCATGATAGACATACAGTGTTGTACAAAAAGAAGAAAAAAAATGTGTAGAGATGGTCATGTCAGACTTTTACATTCAGCTGATCTTCACTATGACAGTGTGTGGTTGTAGAAAAATATGAATATGTTGCTGGGGGCTATCATTAGAAAAACAGGCACATACGGTGCAGTCCAGCCTAATATAGACACAGATCAGTGGTACAAAACCTTCATCCCTCATGCTTATACAGTTGCACATTAGTGATTGTTCCACTACACGAGGAAACCAAGCACTGACACCCATCAAAACAGACTGCGCAATACGGTGCAACTGATAAGACTGTGAGTATCGATCACCTCAAACAGAATGCTGGAACAATCTGCACAAAACATCGTATACGCTTAACAGAAATTAAACCCTAATGTACTGTAAATAAATATGTACAGCTGTATTGAAAATGTAGCAATTATTTCCATTTTCATACTTGTAATCAATACATATTATGTAGCATATACTGTATAAACATAACTTTGTTCACTTGTTTTATTTTTTTTTTCTTTTTCTAAAAGAATTAAGTACTTTATCTGCTGCAGCCAGTCCATGAATTACCTGTAGTTCTACTAATAAACAGTGAACTCTCTAAAGAAAGGCACAGGCCAACAGTTGTTTAATCAAATTTATGCAAGATTCCCTTTAATCTCTGTTACGGATTTATTTAAGGCCCTTTTTCTACATTTATTTTTTATTTGTGTACAGAATTCAACAGCTCGCAGTCTTGACTTTTTTTGAATACTTTGCTGCTATTTTGAATTACCGTTGTTCATTCTACTACATTCTATTACCATGGCAAACTTTATTAATATAGTGCTTTTTGGTTTGTTTTTTTTTCCCCCTCAAAACCATGTGAAATGAAGTATGTACCTTGAAAAGTCAGCCCTCCTGTAATAGTATTAAGGCGCTTGAATGTCTCTTGGTTGTTGTTGTTTTACGATAGTTAGTACCAATCTGTACAGTACAGTACACCCAGTGAGAAGAAGACCTATCTTAAATGTTGGAGCGTCACTGCTTGGCCTTTTGTTTTTTATTCCACCTGCTCGTGTTTGAGGTTTTTTTGTTTTGTTTTGTTTTTGTTTTTGTTTTCAAAAAAACACGATTCAGGTGGAAAGAAATGGGCAGGTGCAATGCATGCAGAGATTCCTTACACTGAAATGTTCCAATGATACTTACTATTGTGCCCAGATTTGATTTCGAATACCAACTAATCACCTTACTATGATTCCTTTTCACAGACTGATAAGAAACCAAGGTAGGCCATTATTTCCAAAATAACTTACAGAAGCTGTTGGTTTTGTGTGTCTTCTAAAACAGTGGCCATTATATGAGTGCCATACTATATTGATATGGTATACGGTGTACCTTGGAAAATCACTGTAGTGCTATATTTGCATTGATATTGTCATTGAAAATAAATTTTATATAATGAACTTTACATAACAAACAGAGTGGCTTCATGCTTTCACGTCAGACGGGTTTGCATGCTGTTTGTTTTTGCAGTCTATGGTTTTACATATCAGCCAGAGGGAAGTGGACACAGTGTTCTCGCCGGACGTCTGCAGTACCTCCTGCCTCCGAGTGAGGGCGTCACATTCACTCTCCACCGCTCCCGTTGCGGCTCCATGCAAATGTTAATGCAGTCATTGCTTTAATGTAACTAGGATAAAGTAAACCGACTCATCAGACCCTCTCATTGTTTGAATTGATTGACTGTTTCATAAGTCCGTCTTTAGGAAATGAAATATAGAACACATAGGTACCGAAGCAGTGTTTTTTTTAGTGTTTCAATGTGCTACAAGTGTCTAAAAGTTACATGATGAAGGGAATTAGATTTACCCAAATAGGTTGTACAAAAACCCTATGTCTTAAGAGTTTATGGAGTTTTCTGAGTAATTGTATAAGTGAACCTTCTTCACAGTCTGATTTTTTTTTTTTAATGGACCTGTAGACTTTAATCCAACTCGTGTTGCAAGATGATTTATGTACCATGAGCAGATAATAAATTAATTGAGTTGCCTAAAACAGACACTTTTACGGCCCTTACGGGAATATCTGATATCTTGTTGATTTTTGTGTGTATCCGTGACACGAAAGGCCCCTGAGCCACTGACGACATACCTTCAGTCGCGACTGGATTTGCTTTTATGGTTGTCTCTCATGCGTCAGGGCCGCGGAGAGTGAGGATGCTGGACAGATGATAGGCCAGGTGGGAGAAGGGGGAGGGGACGGCTTTGCCGGGGAAGGAGGATGAGACTGCTCGTGTGCATGTGCGTGTGTGTGTGTGTGTGTGTGTGTGTGTGTGTGTGTGTGTGTGTGTGTGTGTGTGTGTGTGTGTGTGTGTGTGCGTGGAGGGTGGTGGGGTGCGGGTAGAGAGGCGGAGGGAGCGCTTTACCGCAGTATCACTACATTTCTGCACCACTCATCAAAACTCTGCGGCATGCAGACAAGAGCTGGGGGGAGGGCAGTTATTAGGTCTGTTCTGGGTGCCGGACTTTCAGCTTTTACAGTTCCTCTCATAGGTTAGGCCAGAGTCCCCCCTTTTTTTGCTTTCTTTTCTGTTCATATTTTGTGAGCAGTGTTTAAGCAGACTTCTGCAAGTGCCGGGCTTCCCTTACGCAGAAGCGGCGGTGCGGCAGAGCTGTCCCTCTGCTGTCTGGGTTGTTACCAAGCCACTGGGGCGCTTTCATTAGAGGCTTAGAGACAAAACTTTCTTTTAGGACAAAATGGCAAATGATGGAGAAAAAGGCGAGTGGAAGGAGTTTGTGTGGAATCCCAGGACAAGGGAGTTTCTGGGCAGAACGGCGAGCAGCTGGGGTAAGTGCTGTTCACCAGCAGCAGCAATGCAGCAAAGATGCTCCTCTGTAACAGGTCGCTGTCATACACTCTTAAACCTTCCCAGAAAGGTCTAATATGACTTCAAACAAAGAGACCTCCAGAAACGAAGGTGTGTGATAGAAATGTGTGTTTTTTTCTTTCACCGTCGGTGTTCAGGTGATGAGGTGTCGCTGTCTACCTCAGTCTGGTGCTGAAATCGGACTGCGGCACCGTTCCCGTGAAAGCCGGCACAGTTTCCCACTCCGACGAGGTTTCTTTATTGGTTCATTTGCTCTGATGCTTTCCCTGCGCATTGCGCTGGTGATGAGTGTGAAAGCCAACTGTGATCTTATCTTAAATTTGAATTAGCCGGATTACAGCGGCACTCTGGAAACAGGTTCCACACTGTTGCAAAGTGTCCATCATCGGTTTACGCTTGAGAGGTGCTGAGCAGCCTGTAATGGGAATTCAGTGGCAGATTAGCCCTTTTCTGAAAAAATGTCTTCCTAAAGTTGCACAGGAGTCGTTTTGGCTGTCAAATGTGTTCCTTATAAGATGTAATTTGTAATTTAGGGCTATCCCCTTGGAGGCACTGATGATATTCAGCTCTAGATTTGAGAGACCCTGCAACTGTTAGATAGATTCATGAAATGACAGGGCGCATATGGCCATGTTCTAATGACATTGGAACATTTTAATCTGGGTAAAGCCGAGGGCGAAATGCTATTTGTATCACCTCCAACCCCGCCCCTCCCAGTGCGTGTAAATCAGTGAGGGATTTATTCCTAATCTAATGACTTCATTGGCTGATGAGGAAGGTATCAATTCAGGACGTTCTGACAAAGAAAAAGACTTTGAACTGCGGTTATTTTTAATCTACTGAATTGAAGCCTACTCAGTTTTTAAAATTCCTGCTTTGGGCTGGACTCACATGGAAAGTGGTTTCACTTAGAATAATATTTTCATTCCATCAGTGGAGCAGAGTTGAGAGTCACTGATTGTGGCTTCCTCCCTTGGAATCCTCACAGAGTGTAAACTTAATCCAGCTCAGTGTGGCCCAAGTGCTCTGAGGTCTGGTGGCCTTTTTTAAGCTGTGCTCTCTAAGGCCTGCTAATTAGGCTATTTCTGTAGTTGGTTACTACACCTGGGTCTGCTAAACTTGACATTTCCTAGCAGTCCTCTGTGAGTAAGGTCATGATCCTGCTCATACTGTAAAATTATACTCTACTAAACAGTATAGTTTTTAATTTTAAGCATTTTAGGATGTTTTGTTGTTGTTTTTTTCATAATTAAAACTCTTTAAAACCATTATTGTTTTTTTTTGTTTTTTTTTTACATTTGTGTGGTGATTATGCTTTGTAACATTGGTTCTGAGCATTAGATCAAACACTCCACTACCCTTCTGTGTTCTGCTTGTTGTAAAGACCTGCAGTCATGTGGAAATGGCCTTGGAAAGTTTTGATGACATGTGTTGTTACCAAAATTATAAAACATGTTTGAACCTGTAGCTTACTCAAAACTAATGAACTGTTCATCACCTCCCTCTTCCTTGCAAAATGCAACTTTGAAAAAAATACTTTAAAGGGTCTAGTAGTGAACATAATCATGACACTAAAGCTAGAAGACACAATAGATACCTCAGATCTGCCCATTTCTCTCTCCAGACCTTTTCATTTTGTGTTCAGAGGTCTTTTTGATCACCATGTTGAAAAGCAATTAATCATCATGTCTTTCCAATTAATTCTGAAAGAAGAGAGAAACCTCCTGCCATTTATGCTGAAGAGTGGCCAGGACGCTGAGCCATCACAACCTGTCCTTTCATTCTTTGCTTTCAACTGCTGTCTGGAAACAAAACCAGACTAAAGGATCGATGCTTCAATGTCCATCATCAGAGTGGACCAAGAGGGCAAGCTGTAAACCTAAGACCCTCTTTACTAGGGGGGGGGAAGCCACCCTCCCTGCACACTTGATCCTGTGTGCACATGTGTACACCCAGCCTCCCCTGGGTGGTGTCACATTTTGGGTTAACACAACTTCCCCCCTGGGTGACACGGGAAGGCACTTTACCACTTTGTACTGTCACAGCTTTCCTTAAATGTCTCTCACTCGTCCATGATCCATATATGTGCTAACTCACTCTGTGTCTTTCACATGCCAAATTTGAGGCACTCACTGGTATTTTTTCCATCCTGTGATACATTTTAACTGAGGCTTGAATATTTATTGAAACAATGGATGAAAAACACACACACACACAGAAGCTATAAATCATTAAGACAGCTCTCTGTAATTGCTCCCCTCGGATCAGCTTCCCCTTGACATTTTGATATGGATCCTGCAAATGATGCTGTGTAGGGAGGCAGATGCAACACTGAGCCTGCTGATGGAGCACCACACTGGGGGCCTTCCAGCAGAGGCGCAGAGTCAGGGCACTCAGCTGCTTCTGAACACTGGCCTCAGGTGTTGATGCATCATAGAAAATGCTATTTATGTTTTTCTGCTCTCTGGGAGGAGAGGAAATAGCATCTTTAAAAAAAAAAATCTGATGAGCCCAAGGAAGAAACTTTGCATTTTTGGATTAGTGGTGGACTGACTCCCTTACGAGAAAGCGTAATTATTATTTCCAGCTCAGCTATGGTTTATGTTCCATTTACCATTATGAATCTCGTGTTACGTCTTCCTGACTTGATGGCTCACTGTCCTGGGGCTCTCAGTGTTCCTCTTGTCCCTAAACCCCCCTCTGTCATTGGTCTTCCTACTCTTTGAAAAGATACACTTTTTAATGAAATTTATCTCTAGAACCTTGTTTATATCAACCCTCTTCCAGGCTGGGAGATGGGCCACAAATCCTTCTCAGTTGTATGAATTGGTGTAATAATGTGTGAGAAATATAAGAACTAATACACAGTTTGTTTTTCCTATCCATTAACACAATAAATCAGTTTCAGACCATGAAGTGCAACGGATAGCGTTTTCTGCTTCAAAAAGACATTTATTCATGTGAGTGAGACAGATATGGAGATGCTGCAAATAAAATGAAGACTCTTTATTTTATTGGGAATAAATTGGAATCCCTTTTAAATTTGAACAACAGTGATCTCATAGTTAAATCACCAATACTTAACTGCCATAAACCAATTACAGTATCATTTTACAAGTTAAATTATTCAAACTTAATGTGAGTCTAGACAATGCCAACATTCCTAAGTAGACTGAAGTGCCTTATAGATGTTAATCTAATGTAGCTTTCATGCTTTTTCCAAAAGCCTTTCAAAGTGTTGCACATCCACCAGCTCAGCAGATGAGCTGAGACATATAGAAGTTTGAATGCAAAAAAATATTTTTATAAAAAGAAAGCTTGACTCTGTCAGCATTGTTTCCATTATTTGTCATATGACACAAAAGACTTGGTCTAAACTCTGCTCTTTTTGGTGCTTTCAGGTTACATCTATCAGTACTGAATGCATATAAAGGGAGGCTTTATCTTTAAATTACAGAAACCAACATGAACCTAATGTGTGTATTCACGAGTGATAACATAATTTAAAATTATATCAAGTATAAAACAATAATCTATCACTGGTCAGTTTAAGTTGCATAAATACACCTTGAAAAAATATTGTAAACTGTAGTCATCTTCCATTACTACTAGTATCTAAGATTCCCATTTATGGATAATGTGAAATATGGTATCATTTATGTAATGTTTTAATTTATTGTATGTATAATAGTCACTTGCAGTAACACATCTTTCCTCTCTTTCAGGTCTCATCCTTCTCTTCTATTTGATTTTCTACATCTGCCTTGCTGGTCTGTTTGCTCTCACCATGTACGTCATGCTGCAGACCTTGGATGAACACAAACCAACCTGGCAAGACAGGCTCTCCACACCAGGTGCAGCCACTGCAAATTCAAACAGCATGCATGCAGGTCACAGTGTGTTTAAGGCGCTCTGACCCTCCTGCTGTCTCCCTGTCACTCTCAGGCATGGTGATTAGACCCAGGGCGGATGAAACGTTTGAGATTGTTTACACCATCCAGAACACTGAGAGCTGGGACCTGTACGCTCAGGCTCTGGACAAGTTCCTGTCACGTAAGTCTGGCTCTTGTCCTCCCCTGTGGTGGCTCTAAAGGCTTATTGCTGGGCTCCAGAATTCATTGTTTTTACCTAAAAAGAGATAATTCCTTCACCGTAGATGAGTAGGATGTTACACTGCAACAGGGTTACAGTTGAGCCATAAGCCCTTATAAACTGTATAAACCACACCCCCACATTCCTGTCCTCTACAGCCTACAATGACTCCATCCAGGCCCAGAAAAATGATGAATGTGTCCCAGACAAGTATTTCCAGCAGGAAGACAGCGGTGATGTGAAGAACAACCCGAAGCGCTCCTGTCAATTCAGCCGCACCATTCTTGAAGCATGCTCTGGACTCCAGGACCGTTACTATGGATACCAGGACGGCAAGCCATGCATCATCATCAAGATGAATCGGGTATGAAAAGAAAAGAGGGAAGGGAAAAGGATGGTGTTGCTAGGAGACATGGAGTGACTGAGATCATGAAACTTGCCTAGAAATGAAGAAAAGATCCCTGTGCAGCACACAGCATTTGTTTTCATATCTCTGCGTTTGGAAAGTGAAAGATAAATGGTGTCTCCTTCTCGCTAGGTGATTGGGCTGCTGCCAGGAAAGAATGGACAGGCTCCATCTGTCACCTGCGGTCCAAAGGTAATCCCTTTTTGTGTTTCACAATGAAAGGCTTAACATAACAGTTTGGGATCCAGCCCATTTATAACCAGGGGTGCACGTAAGCTGGCGCTCGAGGGCTGGTGCCCTCGGTCCTTTAGATGTTTCCTTGTTTTAACACATCGGATTCAAATGAATGGTGGTCATCAGCATGTCATCGAGGTCTGCTCAAGTCTGGTAATGACACAGCCATGTCTATCAGGGTGTGTTGAAGCAGAGAAACGTCTAAAATATGTAGGAGACCGACCCTCGAGCCCCTGCTTATGTACACCAGTTTATAACTATTGTGCCTCACTCTCATGTGCAATATACCACCTACTGCTTTCCTCCATCTTCCTTTTATGCTCATGTTTGTCTTGCTTCAACCATCACACCTGTGGTGCATGCTACTTTGTCATTTGCTCCAACTGTGTATTCTGCTGGTGTCTTCCTTTTGTCATGGCGTTCCATTAATTTTACCTCATCTAAGAGATACAAAGTTGGCAAAGATGAATGGGTAAGAAGTACAGAGCTTGTATTTTATGTAGAGTTTAGATCGTATTTACTTCGACATAGGAGTAGCAGAAAGTGTACTGCAGTATAAACATGTAGATGAGATATGCATTTCTGCTTTTTTTAGTTTTTATTTATTTATTTTGTGTGTTGAGGCTGTTATTTGTGTTCATTGCTGAAGTAGATGGTGTGTATGTTGGGGAAATATGAATCTGAGAAGAGAAGAATACTAATGAAGTTGTTGTATAACATATGTAATTGTTTTAACTCCTCAGAGAGAAGACACTGACAAAATCGGAGAGCTGGTTTACTTCCCTCCAAATGGCACTTTCAACCTAATGTACTACCCTTACTATGGCAAGAAAGCTCAGGTGAGTTTGATTCAGACACAGAGGGGATATTTCTAGCAACTCCCGTGCATGCGTGCCAGGCAACGTAAATGTGCTTGGTTCTGCTCTTGCAGGTGAACTACTCTCAGCCTTTGGTTGCCGTCAAGTTCCTTAACATTACCGTCAACGAAGATGTCAACATCGAGTGCAAGATCAACGCCAACAACATTCCCACTGGAAGCGAAAGGGACAAGTTTGCCGGGAAGGTGTCTTTCAAGCTGAGGATCAACAGCAACAAATAGGTTTACAGCTGAAAACTCCTTACTTCATTCTCTGCAACTGTGCACATACACAGAAAAAAATCGCAGTATTCACACCCTTTGAGAGATTTGTTTACAACCTCCCTCAACATTTGTTTGGGGTGGGAATTGTTTTTCCAGTTGTGGGACGTGATGAGGCTAATATAAAAGGGTGGTAATCCTGTCATTATTTCTGTCCGTGAGCATTCAGACAAATTCTTTGCTGTAAATTAGTTTGAGGTGACGTCTATTTATACTGCATGAGAAACTAGGGGATATAAAGGATGTGTTTTCAAAATTTTTGCAAAGATCAGCAACATTATCGAGGTATTGCTGCTCACCTCCTGCTGCCTCCTTCTAGAGTGTCCCTCTATATACACAGATTACAATACTAAATGTGTATATTTACAGTATTTATACGGCATCATGACCTTATATCAGTATGTCTATTTTGTTGCACTTAAAAGAATAACCCAACATTGCATAAATCTTGATGGATGGATGCAGAGATGAAGCCATTTGCATGTTCGTATTGTCCTAAGTGTGCTATGAGGGCAGGAGGCCTGCGATGTCCCACCTTTCTGCTCAGTTTGAACGAAGGTGATGTTAAACAACTGGCCACCAGGAGGGACCACACTGTAATCTTTAACCATGCACTGTTAAGGCGTTACTTTAAAAAATAATAAAAGAGTACGATCTCCAACAAATGGAGAGTCAACAGTAGATGTCAATGAAAGAGATGAATACAGGAGTGTTTGTGTCTTTTTCTGTGTGTGTATCCCATTTTCAGCTCCCATTTCATACTGTAGGTCGGGAAGTTGCATGCAATGTGCAATATTCATAAATTGGCATACATTATGAATGATTGTGTCCATTCATCAGATGACTCCTATTAAATAGTAATTATTTTGGGTAATTTGATCTTGATGCTGGTTATTTAGGCTGAGAGCAGATGGTAGATTAACAGATTAATTTTTTGGTTGCTGTGAACGGTCGCATTAAGACCAGATGAATAATGATCTTTGATTGATTTCTTTTTTTTTTTTTTTTTTTTTGTGAAAATCAACACTCTCATGCTTCACAAGATAAAGAGAACTTTAGCATTTTGGCCCCCAAACAACAGTTTTTTTTGTCGACCAACTATGTGAATGTCATGTAAGGACAACAAAAATGAACCTTTAGGAATGAGTTTTTGTGTCTGAGCTTTTAAATTAATTTAAACATGAACAATTAGAGTTGCATTTTTGAGTGTTTTGCATCTATTTTGCTTGTATCAAAAATAGATGCCATTGTCATATATTTTTTTTATATGTTTGGCACTGGAAGAGTGCTTTGTCTTCTTCTTTTCCTTCTTCTCTTCCTTCTTCTTTTTCTTCTTTTATTAAGCCAAGTCAGTTTAATAAATATATTGACAATTTTGGAGAAGGATCATGTATAAATTTTGTTTTTGGTTCCCTATGATTCACTCATGGTTGTTTTTTTTGGCCTTTAAAGTATTTGTCCGGGACGTCAGCATATGTAGATGACCTCAGTGTGACTAAATGTGGATATTTAGGGTTTGCATGAAAAGACAAAAACTGGAACTCTACTTTACTGGCACAAAGAAAGAAAATATTATTTTGTTTTTATTTTTTCTTTTATTCTCTGTTGTTGCATCAGTGTCAGGAAAAGTGATCAAGATTACACCACCTCTAAGATCATACATAGTCAGTCGTAAATGACGAAGATTGCAGAGTTTTGTGCTGAAGTTGTGAAACTTTACATACATTTTGATGATGCAGGGACATTTATTTTTACTTTATTTATTCTTTAACAACACACCTGCATAAATTGGCTAGAAAAACCGGTTAGAAATTGGCTAGGAAAAGTGTGGAGTCACACTTTGAAACTTGGCACAGCTGCACACCTAAAGCAGCTCAACTGTGCTCCAGACACGTCATGGCAGCAAATGTGGATGTCAAGCAGCCGATGGCTCCCAGTGAGGTCTGACTTGACTCCACATCTTAATTGCTGCCAGTTCAGCATGTTCTTCAGCAGGCCCACTTGCATTTTGCAGTCGTCCAAACAGGACGTCATCATCTGATCCTGATTTGATAGAGAATAAAAGAGAGATGAGATGTAATGTGATTATATGATCTTTATCTGGGACTTCATTCAGAGAGGGGTTGTTTTTCTTTTTTTCTTTTTTTTTAGTAGTTCTTGTGACACCAGTTCACGGGCATTTCTCCTCTGGCCTTTCGCAACACTTACTTAATTTCACTGTAATCTCTTAATCTGTTCAACTAATCCTGAGCGAGCACGCTGAACTTCTTTACCCTACTTTGTCGCTCTTCCTCATCCTTCTCCCCGCGTAAAATGCCAGGTCTGTTTCTTTGAAGCATCATTCTCAACACTTTTCCAGTCCTTTCAAACCACATTTCTCCACACACGCCATGTCTGATCAAATGTTTGGCTTGAGTGTCTCATTCTCGTTTTTACTCACGTGTGCTTGAAGATTGCTTTCCTAACCAAAGATCTTCATGACAGTTTAAAACATACTCATTTGCACCGAACTAACATATCCTCAGTAGCAGGTTTTAATTCATAAATACTACAGTATTCCTGTTGGTGAATTTAAAACTCCTCTGTTACATAACTAACGCACAAACAAGAACACCCTTCACTACAAGATATCAGTGCCTCCTGGTGGACAGACAGTGTTGCTCCCCAGAGTGGCATTGGTTTCTGTTATTTCCTGTGATCATTTGGAGATGTCCTCAAAGAGCAATATATTTATTTCCTCTGTCAGGTACGATTATTCACTCAAAAGGTTGTAACTAATTTGGTGTGACAAGTATCCTCAAAAGCAACGAAGAAAAACCAAGGCACTTACAGCAATTGCATTCAGACAATTTTAAAAAAAAGAATAGCTTTGTTTATAAAATACTATTTTTTATTGTAAAGAGGAGAGAATGTATTAGTTGGATTGTATTGTGAGAGCTGTCTGTAGATGTTCAGAACCTAGTTCAGTGGAAGGTAAAGGAGTTTTTTTTTTTTTTTAACTTCATGTTTTTACAGTCATCTGAATCTGTTTTGCATTTTTGAAATGAGCTTTTAAAGCTTGCAATCAAAGTCCTAACAAGACTTAAGCCTCGGAGCACTTTCAAAATGGCAAAGCTGCTCAGTACAAATGCTGAAGAGTCACCTCTTTGTTTTAAAATAGGGAATAAATGCAACAAACCTCATTTCCTGCACTTATCCCCCAATGTTCAACTGCACTGATGCTTAAGATTGTTGTGAAAGGATTGTTAAAACATCAAATTTGTGAAATTTACTCAAAGAGTTTCCCAAATAGATGAAAATGTTGTGGATCTTTATTTTTTGCTGTAACTGTATGTATATTTTTGCTCATGTTTACTGCAAACCCAGATAGAGAAATTAATAAATATAATTTAAGGGAACTCAAACTTCATGTTGCTTCTATCTATTTGTTGCTCTTACGTTAGACTTTGCTTTATTTTTTTATCTGACAAGATGAGAGATGGATTTATTGATCTGTATTTTATTAACAGAGTGGCGATAAAGTCATCACGGCTCCTTATGATTCTAAATTTGGTCGAACAAGGTCGCTGCAAGAGACAGAAAAAGAAACAGCCAGCTTCAAAAGTAGCTTCAGAGGGATATACCGGGTAATCCCATTCACCAGAAGCCCGACAGTCAGAATTACCAGTGGAACACAGTGTTTGCCCTTACTCACGACCTGGGACCATGCTTTCAAGGAGGAAGAGCTTCCAGCCGTCTACGTGATGAGATAACAGCATGTGAAAGGAACCAGTAAAGATATCTGCACTTCATTTTTAAAAGATGAAGTGAACGCCATTAAAGTTCAGGCAGTGGCTTGATTAATTAACAGATATTTGTTGATGATCATTAACACTGACCCGCAGGAGGAAGAAAAGTGTGAATCTGGTCTCTTTGGTGTTGCTTTGCAGCAGTTTTGGAGTAACTGCTTGACAAGATTAGAAGTGAAGTGTTGCTTCAGCTCGTTCACCTTCCCCCTGATCCTGTCACCAACACAATGCGTCCTCAAGCTCTATCTTTGTCTTTTTTCTGTTCTCTCTCATCCTCAGAAAGAAGAGGTGTGCAGGAAAAGGCACAGAGGAAGGATTATATAGCCTTAATGGTGATTGTAGGTTTAAAATAGGCGATGAAGACCAGTGACTGATGTTTGCATACTATTCTCTATGTACATATATTAAGACCTTGAATATTATACAACCCATTGTTGTTCTTCACTGAACGACTATTTCAAGAGCTTTAACAATAACATCACCTTCTGAATATACTTACAGAGACTTTATGAGGGAACAAATGCTCTCATATTTGTGTTTGAGGCCCGTTCTTAATACCAATGAAACCAAATCCACAGATTGCAAAATGAGTTCAGGTAAAGTGCTTCACAGACCAGATTATACTGACCATGATGTCAGGAAAGTAAAGATTAGTCAGCATCAGAGCTTGGCAGCCTTTGCTGGATGTTGGAATAGATTACAACAGTTAAATGATTTTTAAAATCACATCATCACAGTAGTGGACCAGACTGTCTTAAATCAATAAGAAAAATTGGTATTTCTTGTTAATATCCAAGGAAATATTTAATCATTCCAAACAAGATACAAATTAATGAAAATATAGTTAAGACGAACACTTAAAGACTTTACAGTACAGTTAGTGTTTAGCACCATATTGTCCTGTGTTCAGAACATTTGGGTTATTGTGTAATACTTCTTGAACCACAACTGAGGTCCTGCGGTCATTTTAAGGCATCTGGAGGTAGCATACTAGATCATAGAGAATGAGCTGCTTCTTAACAAGCAGCAATTTTTCAATCTGGAAGGCAAAATATTATTAATCACATAAAGGCATGAGCAGACAGAAGATCTGTTGCAACAAAACACCACCTCCACCACATCTACATAAACCTGTCATAGGACAGGTTAATGTAGTCATCATACTGTCAGGCTTACATAATTAACATTTTAAATATATTATTAGCTGCTTTACAGTGCCTCTGAGGAGAGGAGAAGCTGAAGGAATGTCAGAATAAAACTGACTCTTAGTGTTAAATTGTTGACACAGCACTTTGGATGGTAAGCGTTTGAAAAATATATGTTTGGATGGAAAAATAGAGTCACGAAAACTCACTTGTGGCTACACATGGTGGCCTGATTTGTGATATCAAAGATACTATGACAACAGTACCAAAAGTGGCGTATACACAGTCACTTTAGCTATGGCAGGTCGAGCATGCCGTTTTCCTCCAGGGCTTCCTGAGTTCTGTCATATACCACCCCAATGGCCTTAACCACTCTGTTCAGCACAGTGCTCAGCTCCTCCTGGTTCTGCACACACACCAGCCTGAAGAAGAACCCCCGCTCTGGCATGGCGATGAAGGCCACCTCGGCGGCCCTACGGACTAACCAGGTGTGGTGGACTGCGAGAGTGCTCTGGTAGGCCTCACGGCAAAGGTCCGAGGGGCTCCTGACCCGGCCAGTCTCAGGGATCTCAGCCAGCTTCTGCAGGAAGAGCTTCAGCCAGAGCAGAGCACGATGCAGCCGCAGAATAGTCCGGCATCCAGAGTCCGTCTGGCGATGGAAGTCCACCAGGCCTCGGCTCAGCTCCACCCTGATCATGGAGCGCACAGAGTGGTACGGGCCTGTGTGCTGTGAAGCCCCTAAGTCACTCTCTTCCCCAGTCTGTGTGTTGAGAGAGTTTACGGAGTATACATCTGCGCCAAGTTCTGCTTCAGGATTCTTGTCAGACAACGGGGCCAGTTGGCGGATTATAGAGGTCTTCGTTTTTATTTCTGTAGATATGAGACCCACCATTGGGCCTAGAGCTTCCATGAACCTGGAACAGTAATAAAGAAAAGGATGAATCAACTTACAGGGTCCAGAGTTAACTCCAAACCATAAATAACTGCAACATCTCTGGTAGGTGTTAAAAAAAAAATACAGATCTCTCACTGCACTGCTACTTTTTAAGACGGCCTTACTTCACAAGCTCGTCCCAGCTGGACAAATATGGTTGCAGCAGCACATCAGACGGAGAAGTCGAAGCAGCGAGCAGGTGGGAGAGCAGCACCGACACCTGGAAAGTCTGGCCAGGGCACCTCGAGATCACGTGAGGAAGCTCAGATGCCCCTGCCTCACTGCTGTTGGACTGGTGCTGGAGCTGACAGTGGGGGATGGGGGGATGCAAGTGGGCAATCAACAAGAGACAAAGAAGAGAAGAAAGCTGATTAGATTTATTCATTCACTCCCCATCTGCTTCACAAATTCAGTCTTGTAATGTGCAAGCAGGGCAATAATTTTGACATAAATTGCTCATGCTCTTACCCGATTTATCTGATTATAGCCTTTTATACATGAATCCCAGTGGTAATCCAAACCTCCCTCTGCAATCACACATTATAAAGATGATCAAGAGAAAATCATGCAGCAAGGTTTTGGCTAGAATACATATTATTATTGACAGACTACAATGACTTGGCCATTTAAAAGTCTTTAGAACCCACTGTATACAACTTAAATAAACCCACAATGCAATAAATCACACATTCTTGAAGCTCCCTGTTTAAGTGACAACAGTACAAAAATACCATTTTAAATGCTTCATTATTATAGGCTCATGAATTCAAATTTACATCAGTTTCCTGGTCTGTTCCCAAAAGTGTTTAGTGTCGTTAGAAGAAGAGGTGATACAAGTACAGTGTTAAACTCTCTCAACAGAACCGTGTCCAAGAATGTCCAAGTGAATGAAAAGACATCTCCTCCCCTGAAGAACTGCTCCTGTTTTTCAGATGAGAGCTTCAGCAGCCTTCTCTGTTTTCTCATAATCTCCCATTTAGAACATTTATTCCACGTCGGAAAGAATTCATTTAGTTTGTTGTCAAGTTGGAAGTATATTTCTCTCATTAGCCTTTAACAATCATGTCTTCAGTTTAAAGTAAATAAATGCCTTTTTGTTGCATCCTTTTCTATTTATTTCGGATTCCAAATTATTTGGAAACCCTGAAGAAATTTCAGTTTGTTCTTGCTCACATTTCACAGTACTCTGATTATTTATTCTTAAATTCTTTATTTTATTTTACTATATTTCTGTTTTTCATGTTTGTATTTCATTATTTATTTTTATTATTTATTTATTTATTTGCTTTGAGTATTTTTATATTTTTCAAGCATGTTCAGCAGTTAGTCTCCAGCTGTTTTTGTCTGCTCATGTGTGCACCCCCAAAAAAAAAAAAAAAAAAGAAATGGAAAAAATTACATTAAGAATGGCAAGGGATCTAAAAATGATCCAGTTTAACCCTAAAAGAACTTTATATTTTTACATTTGAGACCCAAGCTTCAAATTAGGTGACCACCCTGTAGGTTCATCAGCTGCACTGCTTTCAAATCTAAGTTTTGTTTTTTTTATACATCTTTATAATAGTTTGAAGTCACATCCTTAATTTTATAATGAGTCATTAGTGAGGAATGCCATTTTACAGGAAACAGACTGTAGACAGGATGAACCGCTGTTTTCATACATTCCTGATTATTTCAAATTAGGTTTTAGATTATACTATACCGTATCTCTACAAAGAGATGCCTTCTTAGGAGAGCAAATATCATTAATCTGACAACATGAGTTTTAATCTTCCTCACATTTTTTCAAGCTTGTGACCAAGAAACCCAGTAATAGTAATTGGTACAATTACACATCATGTGTATTAGTTTCTGGGATCCATAATTGACCCTAAAACTTTATATTCCTTATTATACAACCAAAAGCTCCACCTAGACAAGGTCCATAAATCATATTAGTGAGATAAGTTGCAGTTACGAATGCAACTATTAAAAGCTCTGTCAAACAGTATACAGTTTATCTTTAAATTCAAGTCAAGGTCTCTCTTTTTTAGTAAAATATGATTTATTTTTTATGTAATTTAATTTTTTTGGGTGGGGATTCCTCTTTTTTCCAGTATCCCATGAACAACAACTAAACAAGGGGAGTAATCTTTCAAATGTTTGAGAAAAACCAAATCATGCAGCATTTATATCTGGGACCCCTTTACATTCCCTCAGAGATCCTCGGTCCAAATATTACAGACAAGTTGAGACTGTAGGACATCACGAACAAAGAAAAAAAAACTCACTTAAGATGAATACAGCAAGTGTTTTTCCTCAGCCACTAAATCATCACCTAACGGAGCCGTGAAGGTCTGAGAACATTTAGGTGGACCTCTGTTCTTCTGGTCTTGTGAAACAGCTGCCGAACTGTCAGACTTCTTTATTTCAAATCAAACATGTAGCTGATGAGAGAAATGTACTTCCAACTTGACACCAAATTGACAATGAACTAATTGAATTCTTGCCAGCTTGGAGTAAATGTTCTAAGATTAAGAGAAAGCAGAGGTGGCTGCTGAAGCTCTCATCTGAATAACAGGAGCAGTTCTTTACCACGCATAAGAGTCCACATGGTCTCAGTGGGAACATTTTTAAAAGTATTTATTCAAACTTTTGTTCATACTATTTGTTGTTTGCTTTTAGATAAATGTATACAATGTCTTGGTTATTTTTACATCACAAAACTGACTTTCTCCTCAATTTCGCATTTCTATGATGAAGGAAGTGAAAGGCGTGCTCCTTCAAAAAAAACTGACACCACCCAAGGAATTATTACTAAAAAACAAAAATGGGGGTGTTAAATTGAAAACCATGGAGAAAAAATGAATAAATAAATGAAGAAAAGAAATGTCTGATCCCAAGCAGAAATGTTTCATACATATTAAACCCATTTTTTAAAAACAAAGGGGGGGGAAAAATCAGCGTTGTGGCCACTGTGCTTGAATCTGGAACCACCGGACCATGTGACACATTCCTGACCTGGAGCAAATGCCTTCCAAACAACAGAGATTACGAGGATTCATAAAAACCCAGCCCTCACTCACGCATTCATAGAGGAATACTCACGTAGCCACAGGGAGCCAAGAAACAGTAGCAAGACCAAGATAGCAGCAGCAGCCTTGCTCTTCACACCCATACTCAAGTCCAGTTTGGGGCCTGCCTGTAAGAATCTGTTCCTTTTCTTTTGTCGTTTATTCCTTCGTGTCTCACATGAGTGCTTGTCCCTTTGCACTGGCTGTCACCACAATTACTCTTTAGCAGACCCTTGCCCCTCAACCCCCCCGTCCTCCCAAATCCATCATACTCCTCCCAAAAACCTTGGATAAAAAGTTCTGTCCCCCATTTTACCTCCGAGAGCTTGGAAAAAGCTTTAACATAATCGTTTCTGCGTGTTTAAGATGCTGCTTTCCCCCTCCTCACACTCTCTCTTGAATCTGTGTCCTTTCCTCTATGCTGCCTTTGTCTCCGACTGATTTTTTAGAGCTGCCAGTCTCTTGCCATATTGCTCAATCTGAGAGTCCAGAGATCAGCTGAGCGCAGCCAATAGCTGATAAAGAGCCAACGCAGCTTGTCCGCCAGTAACTTCACTCCTACAGATTCATCCTCTGTATATGCATTTTATTCTTGGTCAGCTCGGGCGAGCACGTGCTTCCTTGCCTCTCCTCCCACACTCTCTCTCTCTCTCTCTCTGTCTCTCCTCCCTTTTCCCTCCTCTCACTCTGTCTCTATAATTCATTCATAAAGAGTCCCCTGATGACCCCCTCACATTACAACTGTGCTGAAAGCCGTTTCTCAAAGCGTGTAGATATGAGGGAGCGCGGCAGGATCAGCTGGCTACTGCTGTAAGGTCTTGACCACCTGGGACAAACCTCTATTGATTCCCTTTTGAGTCAACAAGATCTCTCTTTTGATGTGAGAACAGAGAACGATCTGAGACCAGATCCATGTCTGTCAATGACTGACGAAGTCCCACCAAGTTTATCTCAGCTACGTTGGACAGGGAGCAAAGGTGTTTATTTATGTCAGTCTAACCGTAGATATGACAGATGTACAGCTCAACAGAAAGAAACCAATCTGGTTTGAAAATTAGAAACAGGAACTCTGCTTTCTTCTTTTTCTCGTAAAAAAATCTTTATTCTAATATTGAATGCTGAAATTAAATCATTTTGGACCTTTAAACAAAAAGTATGAAATGATTTCATGCTACCATTGATATCTAAAGTCAAAGGCGAGGGATGTTCATTGGATCATCGCCTCAGATGGTGATAAACTCAGTGATCGGTTTCTAGTCTGTGCTGTTGGGGGGAGGCGTACAGGCAATGAACTCCACACTCAAGCCAAACCACATGTGTGCTCATGGCTTAACAATAGTATTTTCCAGCAGAGGAGCGGGACTAAGGAGTGAAAGCAGGGCCATTTCTTACAAGGCTGGAAGGGGGCTAGTGATGGGGGCTTTTATTCTGCTCAACCAACAAATGATCCAGTCTGAAACTGGCAGCAACTGATGAGGGAAGCCTGAAGAGAAACCTGCAGCACAGTCAGAACTTTACGTTATTGATCTAACACTATCTGTACGGATTTTATTAAGTATCCCAACGTGATTAATAACATGGTTCGGAAGTCCTTGTAGAGTAAAACCCATGCTATGAACTCCATTAAAGTTCAGTAAATCAAAAAAGTGTGATTTTGGTTTTTTTTTTGTTTTTTTGTTGCTTTTTTTTTGGTTGGTGTCATTACATTTTCTAGTAAAACTGACACACAGCATTAATATACCAGAACCACATCTGAAAAGTTAAAACATTGAACTTCTGTACTTGGATTATTTATTCATCTATTCATCATCTAAGTTGGTTACCATTTTTAAAACTGTCCTAGACTTCACCACATGCACAAATCTCTCTATATTTTTCTACGTCGATGCTGCTGTCTGAAAGATGAAGAGCATTGCTCCTCACAACAGTTTTGATGGTTTTTATTCTTCTCTGGTCCAAAGCACATGGTGCTCATTTCTTCCAGGATGCTGTGGTTCTGGACAAGGTTAACATGAGGTTCTTTTTGGTGCAGCATAGTTTTAAATGACAACAAAAAAGCCAAAAGTTACTCTGAAGAGAAATTAATGTTCCTCTGCCATTTTTAACTTTACACTCCACAAAGCATCTGAGCGACTCCTTGAACTGTCAAAGAGGATACTCTGGTGAGAGTATCTAAACCCAGCAGGTGCTGACCTCCAACGAACACCATCAGTAAATGACGTGTGCCATTGTTTCCCAGGTTTGGAAAATTGATCAGCATGGCAGAAATTAGGATTAAAAACAGCCAAATGCTTGAGAAAAGACACTTTTTAAGTCATCCTGAGAATGGAACACAGACTGGGATGGAGTTCACTTCTCTGGATTATAATAGCTCTAAGAATACCAAGACAGAAGTGGTTTAAAAGGAAACATAAATCTCTTGGAATGACCTTTAATCTCACTGAGAATCTGTGGTATGTTTCAAGGATTACACCAGTAGAATCAACCTAGTTTTGTTTTGATAAGTCGGCAAAAAAAAAAATTCAAGCGACTATGTCAAAGTTGAAGACATATCGAGAAGATGACCTTGATTCCAGGGGAGATGGATATTCATGATGTAAATATTTTTCTTTACTTGTTTCTTTTTTTCTTTTTTATTTGTAATGACAGTTGTGTGATCAAAATCTCTACAGCAACAGGCACCCAATCCCACCATTTTTTTAACCGCTTAATGATATTTGGTACGTACCTTTCTGAGACTTTTGCACCATCCCCATAATCAGAACAATACAAAAAAAAAAATTTTAGAAGATCAAAAGAAATCTGAGAAATAAGTAAAATAAATAGAAAGAGATCTCTTTCTAAAGCATTTTCTGTTATGTTACCTTAAACTCCTTTCAAGCACCGATAGCAAACATTTAATGAAATGCTCTCACAACAAAACAGAGTGAATACATCAGTGGAGATAGCAGGCCCCCAAAAAAGAGGACATTGTAAAAAAAATGTTGTACTTTTTGTTTGTTTTTTAAAGTCTTTCGGTCTTTTACCCATTTTTCCAACATCTCCTGTCCATCCTTTAACAGATGTAATAAAAATGGAATTTGAACCTTTTCTTTTTTTAATGAAATTCAGCTGTAGCCATCTAATAATTTTGACTGTAGTTTCCTTCGCATGCTTTACTGGATAGTGATTATGCTATATTTAAATGACTCGTAAAAACAATTACACATATTGATCTAAAGTTTTGTGCTCATCAGTATCCATGTTAGTTTTTAAGCAAGACTTCGCAAATCTCACCAGTCAAATATGACAGAAAATTCCTAACTTTACCTGTGAATAAAAGAAAACAACACCCCACTTTGCCCTTACAGTATAAAAATAAATATATTTTGTAGGAGGCTTGTTCTTAAAATGTAGAAAATGCACTTTTTTGGCTAATTTTTGTTATGTGTATAAACATTACAGTCTTCTAGACAGAGGCCTGGGATTTGAAGGTGAACAGCTTTGAGCCCTTCTGTCTCTGAGCCGCAAGTGCGAGACACACAATCTGCCATCTGCAGGCTCCAGTTGCCATAAAGACGCTCATCTCTGTTTTCCCAACTGTATATTTAGAAGTACATCACATACTGAGCAACTCAAATGGCACATTCCAAAAAATGGGCTCTTGCCCTTGTCACTGCAGAGACACGCAACGTCTCTTACTCACAGCACTAATAATAACAGGAAATCCAGTCTCTGTAGTTTGTGAAACATCTTGCCTGTCACCACTGTGGTACAAGCGGTTAAAAACAAAAGAGTTAGCTGGATTATCTTTGTGCAGATCAGAGGCTGTGTCTCTGTGGTTTTAGGAGTTTTATGGGCACATCCACCTCTTGCTCCTGAAGTCTTCACTCTCTTGCTGCTGTAGTCCTGCAGATGAAGCGGTACGAGTCTGCAGTATGTATTAATACCCTGGACACATAGCAGAGGGACAGCAGGCCGGCAGTACCAGTCACCTGCTTTCCTTGGAGCGCCCCCAGGGTTTACGAGTCTGTTATTTCTCTCTCTGTTTGACATACACAAAATTACAGGCAAATCCAGGATGCCTAAAAACTGCACATATGGACAGTCGAACCAGTCAAAACAAATGGACCTTTGTGTCCGGTGTTGTCTAATGATTGTGATGATGATTATTGTGGGTGACCGCAGTGTGACTTGAAGTCCTGGTTTAGTGCCTCCAGCTGCCGTGTAACCTGAGCCCCGGACAGCGAGAGCAGGATTGGGCAACGGTCCGGGTGTTTGGTGGGGGATTTAAGGCTCTTCCTCTCTGTCTTTCCTCCCGCTGTCTTTGTCTCCCTCACACTTTATATTTAAACAAAGTGCTGTGCAGTGCAGAGGAGAGGTTGTGAAACATGATGGCCGTGCGCAGCTTTTGGATGTTGTTTGGGGTTGCAGCGTTTCTTGGGACGTTGACAGGCCTGGGTAAGTGGCGCAAACCTATGAAAATACATGATTGGCTGGTATGGCGACTCTTTACTAGCAAAACAGTCTGAAATGCTTTCTGACTAGTGCAGGCAGAGCAATTAGTGTCCAGAGCTGGCTACTCTTACTGTGTATAGAAAACTTTCTATTCTTCAGGCTTCCTTTAAAACCTGCACATACACTGATATGATGACTCAAATTCATGCAGCTATTTCATTTTAAAGTAAAGCACCTTTTTCTCCTGGCAACAACATATTAGCAGATGCTCTTTAATGGATTTAAATACAAAAATGTTTGGGTTCTTTCTTTCCTAATAGTCATTACATACATTTTTACACAATACCATCAACTCAATACTTACAGGGACTCTCTGGTCCACAAACTGTTTATAAATCATGATCAGATGGGTATAAAAGCCAGTTAGAATCAAGAAAGCTCAGGGTTCCTCGTACTTTGTCATGAGAGCAAGCGCACTGATGTATGAAAAGCTGTTGTGGTTGATGGGGCTCTGCTACAATAACGGCACGCCAGAAATCTGCTGTGGAGACAAAACTGAAAGCCTGGATATGATGGGCGTTTAAAAACACGTGACGAGGCAGGGATGGGTGGGGGGTGGATGGGCTGCTCAAATCATTACTGAAATCCATTTGACCGCTCAGCATTGAAAGGTATTTTTGACATTTGAAGAAAGACTTGAATTTATCTCATTGACAGAGATCATCGAAGCGTCTGAAAATTTCTCAAGCACATGTTAGCAAGGATAAAACTGAAGTGGTAATATCAGTTCTGACATGTGGGATGTTATTGTAAACATGAAGATGAACACTGAGAATCACGTACACTTGAAGGTGCTTTGCAGGATTATTGGAATTTTGTGATCATCATCTTTGTCACAACTTGTTGACAGTACACTTGGGAACACCAGTCAAACTTAATCCAAGTTTGATATTCGTGATTAGGCCTCTGTTGAGTTTTCAGGATTATACCACAATGAACCTGACCAGAAAGCATTTGATAGTACTTAAATCCTGAACTCCAAGAACAAGGATCGTTCCAGCAGATGAATTGCATATTAAAATTCCCTGCTTCTTTTTAAAAAATTGTTTTAAAATAATTTTACTGATTTCATGTTGACTTGTGTATTCTGTACACAACCCCCAACAGGTTGCGTGGTACTTGCTCAGGATGGGGGATTGTATCGAAGAAAGGCTTTGCTGCTCTATGTCTGTTTCCTCAGTGAAACAATAATTATTATTTTATTGACTTTGTATTATTTGGACTAACTTAGAATGAGCTGAACTGTGTTGTTGAAGTGTCTTGAGATTACATTTGTTTGATTTGGTGCTATGTGAAAAAAAGTTCAAGTGGACTGAATTACTGGACTATGAGCCAAAGCCAGGGTAGGCTTGATGAACATTTCTCCCATCCAAACAGGGATGTTATGATTTTGATTTATTTCATTTGATTTATATTTTTTAGGTCATGCTGGTTTGATACATCATGTGGGCTGCCTTTGTGCCACTATAAATGGTCATTGTCACGGAAAAATTAGTCTGGGCCACTCTGACCTGTGTCATGAGGGCAGTTTACTGCACGTCTCTGTCTGAACAACAACTTTTATGGAAATTCAGTCTTGTTTCTTCTTGTTTATGCACGTGTCTGGGAATATTATTATTTTGACACCTGTCATTTTTACATAGCAAGATTGTTATGACTGTCAGCATGAAGCTTCTGCCTCTGTTTAAATCTCGGTGTGTTCTGAACAACTTTGTCATTTCTGCATTGAAACTTGAGATGTACGGTTTGACTCTTTTGCATGCAAAAGCTAAGTAAATATTTCACTGATTCGAGCCATATTGCCAAGTCTTTATTTTTGAGAGTTATTATATTATTTCAGTCTCTTTCAGGTATTGCAGTCACCTAGTGGTTAAAATGTATCATACAGAGGTATTAGATGCTTTTTTTCCACAACAGTCATGTCATCCAGATTACAGGGATTTAGATTTTACCTTCCAAAGTCTCGTCACTTTGTCCTTCGGTGATCACCTGCCTCTCACATGTTTGCCTTCATGATCTCATCTCTCCAAGTGTCAGCTGCAGGAAGTAAAAAGTAATACTGACTACCATTAAAGGGATAGATACTCTGATGAGTGATGGTTTTACTGCTTTGTACCATGTGTTAATGTCTTATCTCTTTTTTTGGCAAATTTTTATATTCATGATTATTCTCGATGACCTGATTGCCACCCACTCGCTGTGTTAGCTGTAATGTGACAGTGGCAGTTAAGTGTTAGCATGTGAAGCAGAGTTGGACACGACTTCTCCTGCAGTCTGGTTTAAACTTGAGTAAGAATATTGCTGACAAACACTGGTAGCACTGGCGCTAACTACGGTTTGGAGGAGGGTCTCTGCACCCTGTGGTCATGGTAAACATTGATGTTGTGGCTCATCTCCTGTGGCTGGTGTTTGTTTCAGCACATAAGAGTACATGTGAAAGCATGCAGGTCAGTGACTTCAAAGTTGGTTTAGAAATGTATTTGAAACTACACAACATCTGATCCCAAACTTGTGAGAATGCAGGCGACATAAGAATGAAATATTTGTAAAAGAGAAGACTAAACTGAGAAATTGTAACTATGACAACGATCATATTCAGGGCACCACTAAATGGAAGACCAAACTCTATCAGCAAAACCCCTAAATGTTCATAAAGTGACTGAGAATATTCCTCGGAGATTCAAAAAGGATAATTATTGCATAATTTGATTAAGAGCAATACATGTATTAATCATATACACTCAAGAGCCAGCTCTTGTTTTCCTGTCAGACATAATTTCACACACGAGTCATTTATTCATATTTCTTTCTTCTTGCAGTGGAATGTAATGAGGAGACAGAACTGATCGGGGACTTATTTAAAAACTACAACAAGAATATTCGACCAGTGAATCATCCTGAAGAAAAAGTGGATGTTCAGATCAAGCTGACACTTACCAACCTTATCTCTCTGGTGAGAGCTTGCTATTCTCACTTGTTGAAACCAGAAACACACAAATGATAATGTATGAGCACAACCCAAGGCCATGAGTTTAACAGCTCTGTGCAGACTACACACATGATCTTACATGTTTATTGTCTGTTCTACCTGAAGATAACATCAAACATTATTCTCACAGTTTTTAGCACTTTCATGGTTGTTCACAATGCATCCTAGCAGAAATGGGGAAAAGCTCAAATATTCATAGTGCTTATTCTCTTATGCCACAGAACGAAAAAGAGGAGACGCTTACAACCAATGTGTGGATTGAGATTGTGAGTTTTTCCTCTCCTAATGCTTGTTATTATTTGTGTGTTTGAATCACTCACAGAAAGACCTATGGTAGAAGCTTTGTTTTGTCTCCAAAAAATAAAAAGCATAATGTTTGCACTTCATGTTGCAGTTGTGTTTGACTTTTCATGTCACTGGTTACCTTTGTTTCACCTGTCATTTACAGCAATGGGCTGATTATCGCCTTGCCTGGAACGCATCTCAGTATTATGGCATTGAAATTATTCGTGTCCCATGCAAAACTGTTTGGCTCCCTGATATAGTCCTGGAAAACAAGTAAGGCCCTGATAGGAATGAAATCCCATATTTTCTACACCGAGCAGAGGCGTATGAAGTTATTTTTAACTCTATTGGTTTTTTATGCTATTTTTCTGCAGTATCGATGGCAAATTTGACGTGGCTTATTATGCCAACGTGTTGATCAGCAGCGATGGTTCGATGTACTGGCTACCTCCTGCTATCTATCGTAGCACATGTTCCATCGAAGTCACCTACTTCCCATTTGATTACCAAAACTGCACACTAGCATTCAGGTGTAGTATGAATGGCGTGTCACTGGAAGAACACATACACTGAGCCACATGATGCAGTTACCTTAGTAGTTTGTTTCTGATCTATTTTGCTGATTCTGACTCATCTCTAGATCCCAGACATATAGTGCCAATGAAGTTAATCTCATCTTGACATTTGGAGAAACAGGGGAGATTATTGAATGGGTAGATATTGACCCTGAAGCTTTCACAGGTAGAGAATATATTCACATTCAATATTCCAATACTGAAAACACATGATTCCTCTTGGGCTTATTTCTTTTTCAATCTCTCAGAGAATGGTGAATGGGCTATCGTCCATCGTCCAGCCAAGAAAGTGATCGACAAGAGGTACTCTCCAGATGACCTGGAATATCAGGAGATCATGTTTAATCTCATCATCAAAAGGAAACCCCTCTTTTACATCATCAACATCATCCTGCCCTGCTCCCTCATCTCCTCGCTGGTCGTGTTGGCCTACTTCCTACCAGCACAAGGTCCATACAGCCATTGTTTCCTGCCAATACACTATTAATAACCCTAAGAAAAGGAAAGGAAAATAACAACAAATTACATACCTCATAGTTTAGACCACTAGTTACTGAAGCTCAAAGAGACACTGTCCCAGAGCATGCTGGGAAAACCTAAGTCTTCTGGGATCCATGACCATATTCTTCACCGTTTAGTAAAACTATTTAAGTTTGTAGGTACTAACTACCTAATAATAAATCCATAAAGTATGAAAGAATATTTTTAATATTAATACCCCTTTTTAATTCCTTTAGTTGATACACTATAGTATATTCATTTTTAAATGTTACAGAGCTACAATAAGAGTCACTGGGCAATCTGTGAAAAAGTCTTGAGTAATGAAAACTGTCTTTTGATAGTGAACTAATGATTATAGATTTATGCACAGGTTAAAATGCCTTTATTTAGCACTCTTTGTGTGAAATTTTCTATCATAAACTAGAGTACCTGTCAGATTATTCATATGAAACGTGAAATGATAAAAACAAATTTGAACCATTGATTCTAAATATTGTATTCACCATTACAAATTACCTTGCAGTACTTATGTCAAAAACTGGATTTCTTCTCCTGAACACAGAAAACATGTAAAACTAAATTAAGCTATCAAAATGTATTTTCATATACATCCTATTTGACAGTACTGCCAACATCCTTATGTATTTTGATTATACCTTATTTACAGCAGGGGAAATTCCTTAAAACCAATTTCAGACTAAAATTAAGTTTATCTGGTTTATATTTTGCAAAGGCAGCATTGCATTATTTTGCTGCATTCAGTATAAGTTGAATGAGTATGTACAGGGAATGTACTTTATTTGGTGTAGTCCAATGTCTCCTAAGACTCTGTTGCTCCCTCACAGCTGGAGGACAAAAGTTGACTGTGTCCATCTCTGTCTTGCTGGCTCAGACTGTCTTCCTCTTTCTCATTGCTCAGAAGGTCCCTGAGACTTCTCTTTCTGTCCCTCTTATTGGCAAGTGAGTCACCCACTTCTCTCTTCTGAGCCCTGTTAAATTTATGTTTTGTTTTTCTTCTATTATATTTTCATATATTCCAGTCTCCCCTCCAACACAGATCTTCTCTAACATCCTCCACAGGTACCTGATCTTTGTCATGTGTGTCACCACTCTCATTGCTACTAATCAAATTGTGGTGCTGAACTTCTCACTGCGCAGTCCGAGCACTCACACTATGTCCTACAGCATCAAGCATGTAAGCACATCTCATGAAGTTGAGACAAAAATGTTCATTCAACCCTTAGCCTTTTGTAAATGGTCTGCTGTTATCCTATCTGGCTCCCACAGCTATTCTTGAAAATGGTACCTCGCTTCTTAGGCATGTCCCCACTGGTGGATGACAGTGAGGTGACAGCGGAGGTAAATGGCGTGAGGGAGAGGCGGCGCAGCTCTTTTGGACTTATGCAGAGAGCAGAGGAATATGTGCTGAAGCAACCTCGCAGTGAAATGATGTTTGACAAACAAAGAGAAAGGCATGGCCTCACACGCTCAATTGGTGAGAATGACTATTAAGCCTGTCACATTCTCCAGCTCTAAGACTTATTAAAATGTTCATAAGAACAGATGGTTGCAATTGTAAAATGTAACTATCCACGAGGAATTACATTTTTTTCATGTCTAGTTTCTGTCACATCTATTCTCATTTATTATTTCCAGCATTAAGAGCATATTGCATGTTATTTATTATATATATCTGCATCACTGCCATCAAACATGTTGCCATCTGTCAAACATGTGACTACAGTCATCTAACTGTTAGTGTCTTCTGCCCCCTAGTGGACAACATAGATGTCAGCAGCACAGCCAATCTGTATAAGAGTTTGGGCCAGGCTGCTCCTGAAATTAAGCAATGCGTGGATGCCTGCAACTTTATTGCAGAGAGCACAAAACAACAAAATGACATTGGATCTGTGAGTATTACTTGTGTATTATATGTACCTGTTCATCTATTAAATTTTGGATGAGTACACTAGTTAAACATTGCCCAGAGAATAACAGTTTTTTTTAAACCTTAATCCTTCATTTACTTTATTTTCAAATAAAGGAAATTGAAAGCTGGGTTCTCATTGGGAAGATGATTGACAAGGTGTGTTTCTGGGCTGCCATTCTCCTCTTCATCGTTGGCACAGTGGGGATCTTCCTAACAGGACACTTCAACAGAGCGCCAGAATTTCCATTTCCTGGGGAGAGCAAAAAATATGCCCCGAGTTAAAAGGAAAACATATTTGCTCCTGTTAAATATTTCCAAGGTTCACTGTGCCTCATGATGTCTACACAGCACCACTCGCTGACTCCTGGGTTAAAATTTGGGGTTGAACTGACTGGTGAATCTGTGTTCACCGTCACCATCCAGGCTAATAAACTCTTGTTAGACAGCTAAGGCTTTTTAAGCAAACTTACAACTCAAGTTTAAGTTTTTGCAAGTTCTGAATGTGACTATTTACAATATGCTGATTTGTTTATTTCAAAAGGTTTTGTGTCACAACAATCAAAGTGAAAATCTTACAAAGTTCAGTCATTTTATGTGGTAGTTTAAAAACAGACTCAACATTACGAGTATATGCAAACCTTACTGAGTTTCAGATAAAATGATGAAGTTGATATACCACCACATTAACTTGTTTATATAGCAGCAAAGAATAAAAAACTGCCAAAACGATGTTATGCAAACCTTGAGACATTAGAACTTATTTATACATATTTGATTTGAGAAGTCAAAAAGTGAAGATCTGTTTTTTTCATGTTGTGTTTTAAAGTTACCAATGATGCATTAATTATAGGAAACAAAGTTGTGTATGCAAGAAAAACCCCTGAATATGTCTATTAACTCACCATGTCTTACAAGCGCCTGTGCAAACAGTAAGATCCAAACAGCATAAATCACAGCCTTACTCTTCTTACTATGATTTACTTATTGAAAAGTCTTGCTTGATGTAGATGACTTTGACTTTGTGGGACATCTTGATTATATCTTGATATAATTTTTGCCATTTTGTAAAAATGAATGATTTTTTTCTTCATGGTTTGCTTAATAATTTGGTATTTAAGGAAAATCCTCTGAAGAAATTCAAGGGAAGAACTGACAGATACATAAATTAAATGAGCTTGGATTTTTAGTATTTTTTTTGTTTGTTTATGTATTATGCTCAATACATTTTTTTCCATTGTAAGTGTAATAAAAGAAATATGACTTTAAATTTGCTAAAAATGTTCATTTCCTGCCCCTCCATCAGGTATGAATGAACACCTCTGGTTGTGTAGTTTGTGATGGTATCTCAGTCTCAGGATGCATTTTTCCTTTATTTAGAGGGACTACAACAATGGGACGATTAAACATTACGTTTACGCGTCTATTTGTGCAATTATTACTTCATACTTATTTATGTGTGAGTAACAAAGGTGTTTCCTGAAGCGTCTTTTAAAAATTTCACTCCAGGTGAAAACGTCTTAAGACCTATGCCCCAGTTTCCATGGTTACATTTACACCTTGGACAGACTATATTCAAGCATAACATACATATATCATGTCACACATGAACATTTAAAAATAAGCGCTTTAAAATAAGTTTCTTCGTGCCTCGTCAAACCGGCTAACGGTAGCTTCTGATAACACCGTACACTTCCGGTTTAACATTTCTTTAACCTTTTTTTCTCAATTTTTTTAAACTCAAGAATTTGTCCAACAAAACTAGGTCTTGTAAACATTGTTGGTTCTTAGAGTTATAACAGAATGTAATTTCCGCTCAGTTTCCCTTTGAAAGCACCGGAGGTGTTGTGACAGTTACGTTATTATTTTAATCTCCCCCACGTTTCCCCCGCGGTGTTAACTATAACGTGTCAACATTCCGAAGCGGGAACCGTCTGAGCTGACATGTTTGGACTCAGCGCCGAACAGCTCAGTCACATGACTTAAAACTAACACCTCTTCTTCGTCTGTTTGTGGACATGCGGTAAATGTATGAGCAACTTTTGTCAGTACGGTTACACAGTACTTTTGGTCTGGTTCGGAGGTTTTGATATAACTCGAGATCAAAGCTTGACTTCTTCTCTCTCGTGATAAATCCGCTAATAGTATTTCTACAACAAACTCTTTTTTTTTTTTTTTTCCACCGCTGACCCTCAGAGCCTGCCAGCCAGGGGGAGGGGCTAAAGTGTGCATCACCTACAGGGAATACTGATGAACTCTTTTCTGGTTTGGAATATGATTACATTTTTAGCCTGAAAGGACAGTTTCTCGTGTCTGTCTCTCGTGTGGAATAGCGGTGTGTGTGAAGCCGTGGATGTAGCTGAAATAGTAAGTATATTTCCAGCCGTAAGTCTGCATTCTTTCCTCCGTTGTATTGTCGCAGTGACGACAGTGAGATTTCAGACTTGTGACCTCGATAATAAATAAATACCGAGATGCTGCAGTTATCATGTTTAAATACCATCACAGTGGCCGTGTGGCGTTTAAGTAAAGCGTAGTTTTGTCGAGGAAGGTAGTTATTTTTCGTGAAATGAAGCGCCGTGGGAAACTGGGGACTGGGTGGAGACGAGAAAACTTACCCTTCATCGTTTTCCTACGTATCTGAAGTGCTACTGACTCTCAAAAGTAGAAAAAAATATATTGTTACCGCTAAACAAACTATAGATGGACTTAAACTTTGGAGGTGGACGACATCCAAATACCCACCATTATCTAAATGGGAAGCCAAAGCTTGGCGACAAGTGGACCGTGACAAATTGTCTTCTTTTCTTTTTTTTTTCTAAGACGTGACCAAACACTGAAGGAATTCCTTGTTTTAGTCTACAATTTTCCGGACACCGGAAAACCCAGTGTACCAACAGTTGACTCAGCATTGTTGTTTCAGTCACGTAGGACTTTCTGAATGATATACACGCCCATACACGATTGGGATTTGGTGGCTCTTAGTTTTGCCAAGTGTGTCTGCAAAAGCCAAACATGACACAAAAGCGCAACACTGACCCAAAACAAAACAAACATTTAACCAGGTTAAATATGGTGATGGCAAAATATAGAAGCAAGCATAATCCTCTATGCAACTGAAGACAAGCTGACTATGTGAGATTTGTCCCACCTGTAGCCACACCCAGCTGGGCTTTAAGTCTGCACATCTGCAAGCATACCCAGCTGTGCTTCTGCTATTAATTGCTTTTTAAAGCCAGCATCATTTTCATGCATCATTTAACTTCTACATTTGTTTGTGTTTATTAGCAGTGTTCCTTTTTTGATAAAATCTGGGTGTCACCAAAGTCAGAAATCTCCAAATACATGACACGGTAAAGGGGATGTAAAACCACTGCAGCCTCACAGCCCAATACCTTTGTTACCAATGGTATCTGATCCTGTGTTAGTGCTTTTGGGAGAGAATAAAGCAGCACAAAGGAGGGTTTTTTTTTTTTTCATGTTGAAGTATCAGTTTCAGTTTAATTTGAAGGAATTTGTGGTTACCCATGTGATGGACTGGTGACTTGTCCAGGGTGCACCCCTGCCTTTTGCCTGAAGAGAGCTGGCATTGGCTCCAGCTTAAACCTGTGACCCTGACGAGGCAGAAGCCACAATGGATGTATGACTGAAATGTGTGATAACTTTTAGGAAGTGATGTCTAGTACTTGTGGTTTCCTATTCCTGACTTTGGATAGTGTCATGAAGTTACCCAAAGTAACTTCATGACACCGTGACCCTATTCAGACTTTGGGTTCAACTGTGTTCTGATTGAAAGGGGCCAACGCCTAACGTGTTCTCACACCTCAAATTAAAATGTGTACCCAAACGCGTACTGAGTGATGAGATCTGACCCTGATGTTCCACGGCCAAAGAAACATCCCATATCATTTTCATCTGCAAGCACCACATACTTTGGTATTTTTAATCAAGGCAGCAGTTCAAAATAACCTAGCATAGCTTACAGAAAAAAAGGAAAGATCTGCCACAAACTCTTTTTCCCCCTAAACTTTAATCAACAAAGGATATGTACAGTACAGATCGCGGTCTATACAATACAATGAAAGATCAACCACAAACATGAAGAAGAAATCAATTTATTGCAGCCACTTGTGGTCACTTGTGATCAGATTTCCTAGAACACATTTAAAAGTCCTAATGGGGTCAGTCCAACACATCAACGATCATAGATCTACCTCACAGAGCTAGTTTTGGAGGAACTAGGAAATCATGGCAGATTCAACTACAAAACTCAAGAAAATAATTATGGAAGAGAAAATGAGAGCACGACCAAACAAAAGTAAGTCTTGGACGCCGCCGTAAAAGCAACTTGTCCACCTATGGGGCTGACTCTTTCAGCTAAAACAAATTTGCCAAAGTCTCCTTTTGGTGCTTTAAATTGCACAAAATTCAGAAAGGATAGGCAGCAACTGAGAGTGAGACACACTCACTGATTTATGGTCATGTGACTGCTTGGTGTGGCTTATTCAAATCACCTTTTAGTTGATTTTCACCCAGTAGCAGATGTAATTTAAGTAAGGTAAAGGGGACGTTTCATCTCCAACAAGCAAACAAGAAGAAAATCTTGTTAAGTCAACACTAGACTACTCTGCTTTAAAAGGTAAACAGACAATATCGACATACCTTTCTATGCAAGGATGAGTCTCAGTTTCAGTGTTTAGTTTTCTCACATGAGCCAGTACACCTTGCTTGCAGGTAAGTATGAGAACGCTTTTATTTTGAGTGTAAACACTGAACAGCACAGGGAGGAAAAATCCTGCCACTGTTGGGAGTCAACAGACCAAAATACATGGCTGGGGGGGGTCTTGACTTTTAAGAGTAAATGGCATGAAGAAGTGCAGAAATAGTTCCAAAGTCTTTCTTTTGAAGTGCAAGTGGCGATAGTTGGTTATAAACATAGACTATAGAAATAATTGTACACTTATTTCCCTTTTGGAATCAGTGTGTTAACAGATTTTCGCATATACATTTTGATGGCTACAGATGCTCACTTCAGTTTATTTGCATAGCACCAATTCACAATGAAAATCATCTCATGGCACTTTACAGAAAAACAGAGACTACTTTATCCAGTCAAACACAGAAGGTTCACTCAGCACATTTTTAGCATGCTTTTAAAGAAGTAACTCAGAGCATCTGTTAAAGAGA
This sequence comes from Zenarchopterus dispar, assembly GCA_028564865.1. Lineage (NCBI taxonomy): Eukaryota > Metazoa > Chordata > Actinopteri > Beloniformes > Zenarchopteridae > Zenarchopterus > Zenarchopterus dispar. The sequence goes on along the minus strand of JAOWBL010000006.1, from coordinate 8,091,710 downwards.
TTATCATCCAAAACCAAATATCTTATTCATTATTTTATTTTTAAACTTCAGTGACCTGTAACAAACATATGAGTGTAGAGATAAGGCTTCTGTGATGCACACATTGATTAAACATGCAAATACTTTAAAGCACGGTTCCCATCTGTGTCAAGTGGCAGCAGGGAGGAACTTTGTGAGATTCATGACTAACACAGAGGTCTATAACAGAGGGGAGGTGCACAGAGCATCTTACGACCACCTTTTACTCTTTTCGACACTAACCTGCACCTGCAATCACAGATAATGTTCCCTCACACAAATCACTGGTATTCCTGCATGTTCCTGCTTGTATATTTGATGAGCAGACAGGAAACAGGTCTGATGTAACTACATGTTTCTGATATTCGTTAAGATACACACTTGTTTTGTTTCAATTCATATCATTTCTCTTCACCTCCCTTACCTACACACACACACACACACACAGAAACTTATACCCTCCTCTCCTGTTTCCTTGTTTCCCAGGAAACAGCCATTCAAAGGCACCTGCCCACACACCATACAAAAGGCTTCATACATACCTTATTTTCTCCCTGCTAGCGCTCTCTTACATTTCTCACATGTCGCTTTATCGACAGTTTGATCTGCAAGACGATACTGCAAGGCATCTGTGTCATATTAAGACCTTTTTTGGCAATTATACTATACACATTACATTACTTGCGTTTTATTTATTGTGATACAAGGGTGTGCCTCAATCCTCTCACTCTGTCATAAAGAAATGTCAACCCTCCTTGGAGGATAGTTTCACTTTTCAATGGTATGTTCAGTCTCAGATTATTCCAGTGTTTCTCGAGAAAGATTAACTGCCTCACCTAACAGTGTAAACATCTTGTTTGGCTACAGTGTCTGCCCTCTGTGCCTGTTGGTCCTGTATCATTCCTCTTCATGCTACTGTTGCTTAAAACAGTTTGCAAGTTACCAATTACCCATTTACTAAATGCTGTTATTTCATGTAGGTTTCTTAAACATGACGTCAGTTAATAATGTGATTTTAATTTAATCTCATCATGTTTACTCTGTATTCATTACATTCATTTCTGGCTGCAGTCAGTATTATTATTATTTCAGTATTATAAAGTTGTTTTAGAGTCATTGTAAGAGGTTATAGTTACTGGTAGAAATCCTTGTACCAGTTTCAGTAAACCTCAAGAAGTCTATGAAAGAATGAAAGAGACTTTGTTGTACATCACTGTGATCTGTTGAGTATGTGTGGTGCTGGGAACCTTTTTATATCAGTTTGTTCAGTTTGTTTGAGTGGTAGTTATATGTAAACAGTTGTATTCACTTTTTTCTGTGGAACAAACTTTGGGCTTTTTTCCTTTGTCTTTGGACTAGGTCAGCTGGGATTTGCAACAACAGTGAAATGGCCAGTCCAGAGGATGTGATCGAGCCAGTGGCTGCAAGTGGAGAAGCCCAAAACCTGGGAAGAAGGCGCTTCTCCCGTGACATCCATGATTTGCATCAAGACGAGTTAGATGGCCTCATGTCACCCAGTGGTAAGTAAAAATAAATTCAATTTAAGAATAAGGTTTGAGCTGAGGAAACTCTTATGGGCAGAGCAAAGTCTTTTTTTTTAAATGTTCCCATTTTTTGTATTGCAGACGGCCGTCCTTTTCTCACAGTTCATCATCTCCCTGAAATGAAAGAGTCAGGTGTGCCATATTTGATGCCTGGTATTCCTATTACATGCAGAGTGGACAACACGGAGAAATACACCACTCGCTCTAAGGTACACCTGTTACACTTTTTTCTCTCTCTCGCTCTTCTTATTATTTATTTACACAAAATCATTTAACCATCAAACAATTTTGATAATTGTAAATTTTGCCTTTAACTAAATGGCCTATTAGCTAATGAGTACAAGTTGACAAGATAGCATCACCAATCACATGTTGCATATTTTTATTGAGTTTGTAACATAACAAAATAGAGCAAATTTTAATGGCTCACTCTATATATTTTCAGACCCAGACAAAAATAGTTGTTTTTCTCAGTAGGTTTTTAGTTGGTAGTCACTTCAGACAGAATAAATGCTCTCGAGCACATGTAAGGGATTATTTTTTCAAAAAACATATTACTTTTATGTGAAAAAAAACTTACACATTTGCTCTTTATTGGTCACTCCTTGACTGATCTTTAATGTCTAATGTGAGTGAAAGTGTGTCTAATTTTAAAACTCACTTGTACCTTTGCTTTGATTGATGTGTGGTATTTGAGCCAGCATACTTTGCTGTTATAAAAACAGAGGTGTAGCGTAGACTGGAAATTCCAGTTTTCGTATTCATAATCCAGCGAGTAGGTTTCATGTTAGGGCAGAAAATACTATTGAATGATAAACATTGAACAGTTTAGTCACATTTGAATGGCTTGGTTAGGTTGCATGTTATTTCCACACCTCAGTAACCTTTAATTTTCCTCCCACAGCCGAAAGACATGAGTCAGAAATTAATGTCTGCTTGTTTTAATCATCATTTTAACTTCAGCTGGGAAACAATGGACAGCTTCTAGAGACATGATGGGTGTATATTCTTGTTCATAACTTCTAAATAAGTAGTGCTCAGATAAGCCTGTCTGGCAGTTTAAGCCTTTGTGTTTCTTGTTGGATGTTAAGATGGATTTGAGGTTTTTTTAAGCCCAAGTTTAGGAGGAAAAAAAGTCAGGGAAATGTACCCCCAACTGAATGCCATTCAGAATATAAAATGATAGATAATAGAAATTATAGTTTTTGACTTTTAGTGAAATAAGGAATTATGTTGTCAAAATATTTAAGTAAGTGATTTAAAATGTAGTTGAACTGTCACTTTAGCTTTTAATGTTTACCATTTTAAGGCATCATGCTAATTGATATAATTTGAATAATATCCCTCCAGGTTAGTGTGGGAACCCTGTACACAGTGCGATTAACTCATGGCCACTTCCACTGGACAGTGAAGAGGAAGTACAAGCACTTTCAGGAGCTGCATCGAGACCTTTACAAGCACAAGGTGATGCTTCACCTGCTGCCTATCGGAAGGTCAGTTCACCAGTCTGTTTATCTCAGCCATGCAAATCAGCCTCTCACTCTGATGGATGCGCAAATTCAATCTGAGTGATGGGCTGCTTTGAGCTTTTAATGTCACATCTCTCTGACACTGATTACTGTGTATATTCAAAAATTCCCCAAAGGTTTGCAAAGGAGAGGCAGCAGCTGAGGAACATGTCAGAGGAAATGCCCAGTCTGCAAGGGACTGATCGAACTAGAAGGACATCCAGCAAAATGGTATCAAGTTTTACTGTTTATTTATTTTAAGTACAGTATTTCATATCAGAAAGAAGATTCACATTCTCCAAAACAACATTAATATTGCAAAATAAAATGTTGATTGATGATAGACTTTGTTTTTTTTATGTCTTTTCAAACCCAAACATTCTTTTTCAAATATAGAAATACCTTGAGGAATACCTGAATGGTCTGCTGGAGAACTCATTCTGTAGGAATGATCACAGCATGGTAAATGCTTAAAATGGTGGTGCACTTTTAGACATGTATGTCAAGTGCTTGCTAGGCACATATAGTGTGATTAAATAGGGTTCTTTGTCTCTTTTTTTTCAGTTGGAATTCCTCTCTGTTGGCGCTCTTTCCTTCGTAACTGATCTAGGACCCAAAGGCTTGTAAGCTAAGCGCTGTGGTGTGATGTGTGTGGGTGGAAATAAAGACACGAGGGGGAAATGAACAATCACGCTGTATGTGTGGATTTTTCTCAGAGAGGGACCCATCTCCAAGAGGTCGGGAGGTCACCGGATCCAGGGTCTGAACTGCTTTGGCCACCACCAGTTATGTTTCCGCTGGTCTCACCGCTGGCTGGTGGTGAAAGACTCTTTTCTCATGTATATGAGCCGAGACAACTCCGAGATCAACTTTGTTCTGCTGTTTGATCCAGAGTTCAAAGTGAAAGTGGGCCGTTCTCACACTGACACAAAGCATGGCGTCTGCATTGAGAATTTCACTCGGTATGTCCACGTTGTGTTTGAACATGTAGATAACAATATATCCGGGTTTTATGCACCTGTGATGCATGCCTGCTGTTGTTTGTTCTTGTTTAGGAGCTTGGTTATTAAATGCAGCAGCTACAGACAAACCCATTGGTGGAGTCATGAAATAAACCGGCTGGCAGAAAACTGTGACTTTATCAAAGTGCAGCGCTTCGAGGGATTTGCTCCCCCTCGGGACAAAACGCTCACTAAATGGTCAGTAGATTTGTCAGCTGATATTTGAAAATAAAAAATAAGAAAAGAATCAGGCTTTAGTGTTAGCTCTCAGTTAAATAGTAATCTTTATGGTTTATTCGTTTTCTTTTGAGGTATGTGAATGGAAGCGGCTACTTTGCGGACCTGGCTGATGCTCTTGAACAAGCCAAGGAGGAAATCTTCATCACTGATTGGTGGTAAGAATCAGAAGGATTAGCCTTGAGATGCATATGGCGCTGCAAGTTTCCCCTCTAAAATTTAAAACATGAGGAAGAAAATTAAGGTTGTTTGTGTGATATTTAGATTGCCAATATACTAAACAAAAATGTCCATATAACTTTAACATTGACACATTTGAGCTCCCTATGAAGTCTTTTTCTAATGTGAATATTGTAAAATTAGATGTCTTTTCTTTCAGGCTCAGCCCTGAAGTGCACCTGAAGAGACCTGCAACTGATAACTACTGGCGGCTTGATGAGATACTTAAACGGAAAGCAGTAGGGACTCCTTCTTTGTTTTTTTTTTGTACTTTTAAGAGTTGAAATGATTTACTAGTTTCACATAACTTGGAGAGGAATTTTTTCCCCCAAATGACATTATCTCTGTGAACTTTTTTTCTGCAGGAGCAGGGAGTGAGAATCTGTGTCCTGCTGTACAAAGAGGTGGAGGTGGCTCTTGCCATCAGTAGCGACTACAGCAAGAGGACGCTCATGAATATGCACCCAAACATCAAGGTCTGCACTAGTTCTGAACATGACCTGATTGACAGTCAGGACCTGGATATTTAAGACTGTTGACAGATGTTTCGTCTCACATTTTACTGATAAGTTTGCCTCTTTTGGTCCATCAGGTTATGCGACATCCTGACCACGTGTCATCTGTGGTGTTTTTTTGGGCTCACCATGAAAAGATGGTGGCCATTGACCAATCTGTGGCCTTTGTAGGAGGGATTGACCTGGCTTTTGGGAGGTGGGATGACAGTCAGTATCGGTTAACAGACCTGGGTTTGACAAAATCGTCTGAGAGTGAAAATGAGGAGCAGCCAAACAAAGATACAACGGTGAGGATGTGTTCTGTTCAGCTTGTAGACTGGTACAGCATTAATAAATTTACTGTCCTACGTCCCTTCGAAACCTAATAGATGATTGTGTTAACCAGGATAATGGTGTGGCAGACAGCCCAAAACCACAGAACCTAACAGAACCAGACCCAGATAATCTTACTGGTAACACCAAACTCTGGCTTGGCAAAGACTACAGCAACTTTATCAACAAAGACTGGGTCCAACTTGACAGACCATTTGAAGGTACATTATCAAAACCTCTGTCAGCATCACACGCAAACCCGCTGAGAGATTCTGAGGAATAAGATGAAAGGATGTCCTGTGTATTTACTTTTTCTTTCCCAAGATAACATCAACCGCACTCAAGTTCCTCGCATGCCATGGCGTGATCTGTCTGCAGCTATTCATGGCAGAGCAGCCAGAGATGTGGCCCGTCACTTCATCCAGCGCTGGAACTTCACCAAGGTCAGGCGAGAAAAGGAGGCTGGTTTTTATCATCCACTTGTTCAATGTTATCTCTGCTAGTCTCTACAATATTCTTAGCTTCCTGGGAATAATTTCTATGTATGAGCCGGCAAATATCTGCTAATCCATACCTTTTTTTAATTTATTTTTTATTTTTTTTGTAATAATTGTAAAGAATTCATGTGTGGTAAAGTTAAAAATCTGAAGTATATTTATTTGTCTTTTCTTCTGTAGATCTTCAAAATCAAGTACAAGGATGACTTCTACCCTTACCTTCTTCCCAAGTCTCAATCCACTGCCGACTCACAGCTGTTCACTGTGCCTGGATCCAGGAAAGCCAAAGTTCAGGTGTATAATCACATACACACAGTGTGTGAAAAGAATAGTACTTAGCGTTTTATAGTATTTAATTTTCAGAAACACATCCGTCGCAGTAACAATAAAGCACAAAGTAAGCTACTCTAAGTTCAAAAAGCCATATTAGAAAATATGAGCAGACAATGGCAGTGCTTTCACTTTTTCCCAACATCAAACAAAGGAGGAGAGTTATCTGTGTTTTTTCCAAAACTGCAGCAAAGGATTCAAAAACACAGTTTGTTATTCTTAAATAGGCTGATATGAACACTGTAATTTTCCTGAAATTAACTAAGTGCAGCCTCGGCTGAACTCAATCGTTGCAGTGAGCTTTTGAAGTGCTTGTGAGTACCCGGTGTCTCATCTGCAGTAGGTGGTGGTCACATAACTCTCAGTTTGGAGAATCAGGAAGGAACTCTGAATTTGACTCATTTTCAATCAGGTGAAATGTGGTTGGAAAAATACACCTTTGTTGATATAGGATTAGGCTTAAAGAGAGAGGATATAGATCGATGTGACAGTTTTCTTTAGACATGCGGTTTACATGAAATGCAGATTAATTGTAATTTAATGCTTTATCTTTTATAATACTGTACATTTTTATTTTTATCAGCTGTGAAAATGCTTCCAGGACAGCATAAAGGATAGAGTTTTGCAGTTTTCGTGTAATTTGAATTTGCACTGAGCAGTTAGAGTTTAGGCTTTGGTGTCTTCTCTTTCTGTGCAACGGCTGATTTGCTCAGTATAGGTCGTGAGTTACTAGTATAATGATTGCAAATTCAATTTATCTCCGAAAAGAAGTAATTTTATTACTCCTACTTGTTTTTGTTTTTTTCTGTTTATTCAAGTAAAGGTCAAATGCAAAAATTCAGGTAGCAAGAATGTCCATGAAATCCACCCAGCAGGTGCAACAACCAGTGACCTTCTTAATTTGGAATTAATTATATATGTATTTAATCTTCACACAAAAGCTCTTGTTGCCTGGAACTAAAGTATGACAACTTTATCAAGTTTCTCCTTTAAAACATTTAAAACACTGGATCATCCAGTTAACAGATAGAATCTGTTAACTGGAGAAGAAAGGCTGTTTCTCTTGTCACAGCGCATTTAAATTCTCTCCTGCACACGGAAATCTCTGCACTGCCAGGTTCAGTTGTCTTGGTAAGGTTGGACACAAAGACATTCAGTCTCCTAAATAAATACTGTTCCTTTGTGATGTTACGGTGGCTGGTAAATCAGGCTTTCTGTCTGTTCACTCTGAATGGTATCCGTTTTGCAGAACAGTAGTCAGTTGTAAGACAAGCTCTCTACTGACTGAAAAGAGCAGTGGGCCTCGCAATAGAGCCTGGAATAAAACGTCAAGTTAAAGTTTATTTCTGTAGTGCATTTAAAGTAACCTCTGGTGACCAAAATGCTGTAGAAGCAATAAAAGTATCCACTCAATGTTGACCAAAATCAGCATTAAATGTGGTACAATAAACAAGAGAATGTCAACACATGGAGCAAAGATGAATTAAGTCAATTAAATGAGCTCTGTTTGCACCTTGCTGCTGATGTTTTTGGACCTGGATCTAAAAAGGGTCAAGAGAAGTTAGTTACTGGACCTCAGTGTTCTGCCAGGAGTGTGAGGGGTTCCGATGAGTATGGTGGAGCCAAGTTGTTCAGACAAATAATAGAATTTTAATCTGAATCCTGAAATGGACCAGAGTGTCCTGCACAGCAGATCAACACTGGGTCTGAGGTAACAAGAAAAAATACCAGAGGCTTTACAGTTGACCATACAGTAAAATCTCTAGTGGCCAATGCCCAGGCGGGAAAGATGCACCATGTCTAAGAAGATGCAAGCTCCACCAGGATCTTTTGAAACAGGCCTTTCATCAGGACAAATTAAGGCAGGGATTCTTGGAATCTCATTTGTTTTAAAAAAAAAAAAAAAAAAAAAAGGGGTGGGGAGGGGACCCGTCCTCATATACAAGTTTGCAACACAACTTTAGGAATACTACTGCCTTTGCATAACTTTGCATATTTATGATTAAAAGCTTTTAGATTCACATTAGTTTGTCATCAGGTCAAATAGAACAGGAAATCAGATGAATCTCTTTACAACAAAGAGACATTGTTATTTAGACTGAGACATGCAGCTATTCAGGGTTCAGAGGTCTTGCTTTGGCACAAAAGTAAAGCCTGTGGAATAAAATTATTTATTTGTTCTCTTCAGTAAAACCAGGGACAACAAATGCACTCAAAATTTAATGTTAGAAAGGGAGAGAGACGATTTAGACAAAAGTAGTTGTAATATAGCTACATCCGCCGGCTGCTTTAGTAGGTACACCTGCTATACCTAATAAGGTGGGTGTTGACTGTGTTTTGTGCCAAATAAATTCTCATTCTCATTCTAAATCATTCGTTTCAGCTGTAAATTGTTCAAACAACAAGTTTTGGAGAAACAATAGCTATTAATGTGTGTATTTTGTTCTTGTATTACGGGTTCTGGCCTGTAACCCTAACTCCTGCTAATTACTATCCTGTCGCATCCCCATCTGGTATCGTAGCCTCTTATTCTGGTTTCAGATGCAGTTCCTCAGCTGTTGCAGTCTGTGTTTGAGCTGCAGCAGGTGTGCGCCATTTTCTATGCCAGCTCCTCAAATTAAAACCCCTTATAAATATGTAAACCTTTATTATATTTGTTTTGATTGAAGTTGATTTAATCCATGACACAAAGAACATGCGTCTTATTGCGTGACTGTTGTGTTTGTTTCCTGGGGAACAGTCGTGCTGTTTCCAGAAACAGAAACAGTTGCTACATTCGTGTGTGCTGTATCCTCAGGTGTTGCGCTCTTCTGATCGCTGGTCCACTGGAACCTGCGAGAGCTCCATCCTCAACGCCTACATACACACCATCGAGAACAGCGAGCACTACATTTACATCGAGGTAACACAGCAACACAGTTTGTGATAGCACCGATGCCATCTAAGTGCAAAGAAATCTCTATAACTCCCATGGTTTTAGCTGAATCATCAGAGACTCAGTTCTGATTTGTTTAAAAATGAAAGACAGACTGCTGCTGTTGAATTTGTAACATTGATTGCGCATGTGATTGCTCATTACTATGTTTACTTTTCAGCTCATTTATTACACATCTCTGGGAGATTCTCTGGCCTAATTTTGAGGTTTTATGAATCTGAATCGTGCCTTTCTTGCCAGCTTCCTACTTGCTTTGGCCCTTCCCTCATACTGAGCCACCATCTGCCTTCTCTCTCCCCTCAGAACCAGTTCTTCATCAGCTGTGCCGATGAGAAGACTATCCACAATAAGATTGGTGATGCAATTGTGAATCGAATCCTGCGCGCTCACAGGTGGGAACTAAATATTTGAGCCAGTTTAAATCTTGTGTTTCCAAACCTTGAGGTTTTGAAGCAGCGCTTGTGACATTTGTGCTGAAGGTGAAAAAAAGGCATGTTGAAACAAGTGCATAAAAAACAAACAAAAAAATCAGTGAGATGTTGGTCAACTGTCACACAAATGAAACATTTTACATCTAGCTGCTTAGGAAGTAAACATATTGCACATATGTAAATGATGAAAATGTACACCTGTGATTAATAAACTTTGCATATTTGTGCAGAGAGCAGAAGAAGTTCAGAGTATTTGTGGTGATACCGCTGCTTCCTGGATTTCAGGGAGACATTACTACAGGAGGTGGAAACGCTATTCAAGCTATTCTGCACTTCACTTACAGGTGAGAGCTTTTTCCTCTCGTTACCACTCTCCTTTGAATCCACAGTACCAACACCATACAGTAACTTGTGATTACATCCTTTCTCATGCTTTTATCTGACACTGAAACATGTTTCTGGTAATCTGAATATGGGATTTTATCAGCCCTGTCACTTTGTTCTTGATTGTGTTGAAATTATAATATCAGGTTTCATGTCATTAAGACTTTTTTAAAAAACAGATTAATATATCTATTATATATGTTTGACATGTCAAAAATATAGTCTGTATATGTTCTAAAGTAGAAAAAGTTAAATGTTTAATGCTACTACACTGAGAAAATATTGCTTTGGCTGTTTTATATGGTAGAAGTAAAAAATAATTGTTTTTTTCCCCCAGCCATTTATTCCTTTCATCAAATCACAGAATACCATTAAGAAATTGTGTTCTTGAATTTTAAATGGAGTCACGTCAGGTTCTTCCATTGTAATTAAATGAAAATAATTTCTTTCTGCATTTTGTAATGCCATGGTTTATTCTTTTTATTGTATAACGTAGTGTTATATTTTCCTTCACAGTGTGTCTTGTGCTTAATTCTACATGTCTTTTAATGTATTAGGACAATGTGCCGTGGAGAGCATTCAATTCTGTCAAGACTGAGTGAAGGTAAATTTTCTGATTTGACTGCTTAATTTTACTTTAAAAAAAAAAAACACTTGACACCATAGAAGGCCACTTGTTTGCTCCTAAATGCAAGTCTTTCTCTTATTCTTCCTCCTTTAAATTTAATTTATTTTATTTACCTTTTTGCATATTTATTTGTGTAACGTTATTGTGATCTGCCCTCCAGTAAAGGACCAGTGGACAGAGTACATCACTCTCTGTGGCCTCAGAACGCATTCGCAGCTCTCCCAGAAGCTTGTCACAGAGCTCATCTATGTTCACAGCAAGACCCTCATTGCTGATGACCGCTGCTACATTATTGGTGAGTCGCCATTGGCAAACTCATTTACAGAGGTCAAATAGCTCATCAGTAATCTCATTTCACCAATGCTAGACATATGAACAATGTCTCGAGATGCAGAATTCTGCCTTCTGTTAGTGTTTCAATAAACCTTAGCTTAAGTTTCATAGCACCTTCCGCTACAAAACAAAACAAAAAATTACGTTTGTAAGAGTGATGTCCTTCAGGAATGTATACTACAGCACAATGATTATAGCACAAGCCAATTAGAGCTTTTTGAAATGGAAAGAAACTGATCTATGGCGTCTTGTTAAGGTTCATTGTACAGCTGCTTGTTACATAAAAGTATCTGTAATCTGTCAGTTTGATTTAAGCATCACTGAAATATTCTTTTCTGCTGTAAGAATTTCTTTTGAAGGAGATTGAAGAATAAATAGACACACTGAAAAATGAAGAATATTGTGTTGGGTTATTTCTGCAAACGCAGAAAGAAGCATCTTGTTTAACACTGACAGAGCATCTCAGTGGCTTAAAACATGGGCTTAGCCTCTATCTGTTATTCATATAAATGGGACCAACATTAAAAAATAACAATTTTTATATATTTAGTAATACACAAAACTAGCAATTGAGGCCATAAATTCAACAGCAAAAAGGTTTAACGGAGTGTCAGATTATTGAAGATGGTTTGTATACAAGTTTTATACAAATAGAGAAATGTAGTTGTCCCCAGTGCCCCTTTAAATATAGTTTGAAAGCATGGCTGCACTGGCTACAACGGTATTAGTATTATTAGTATTATTATTAATATTATTATTAGTATTATCATTATTATTATTATTATTATTATTATTATTATTATTATTATTATTATTATTATTATTATTATTATTATTATTATTTTAATGCAGCCCATGGCCTGCATGCACATCTTTGGTGCACACACATACAGGTTCACAGGATGGGATGGTGACCTTCACAAGGACCTTCACAAATTTATGTGCAGACCAAACCACTGTGAAACTATAGTGAATTACATTTTTATTGTTCTGATTAACTGCTTTTCCCATCTTTTAATTTCACTGGTTGTTGAGCAGAGGGGAAAAAGAGACAAGTTTCAGTGCTGTACAAAATATTGCTCAGTCTCTATTTATGAGAGATACTGCTAAACTTGGTGAAAAAGTCCAGCTTGTATTATAAGAATATACACTTGAGTTTATTTTCCATGCTTGCCTTTCATCAACACACCCAAATGCCTTTAAATTTGATACAGCATAGCACTGAATTCAGAAATAGTCCACTATTCTGATTACTGAATAGTTAAGATGCTAATTACATAGAACTAACAGTAGAAAATCTGGTTTAAAAAAAAACAAAACACTTTTGTAAGCGTGACTAGTATCATAGTCTTTTTTCTCATCCTTACAGTTACTTATCATCAAGACAGAGTCGTGTATCTGAAAGGATAAATTTCAGGCACTTGTATTATCCACTTGTACTGCAGGATCAGCCAACATCAATGACCGCAGCATGCTGGGCAACAGAGACAGTGAGCTGGCAGTGTTTGTGCAAGATGAAGAGAGGGTCCCATCCATCATGGGAGGAGAGGAGTACGAGGCAGGGCCGCTCACACTTGCTCTACGCAAAGAGTGTTTCAGGTCAGGACAAAACGTGTTACTCCTGAAATAACGATCTATGAATGATCCACGGGCTATTACTATCTCTGAACATGGTCCAGGTTTTCAAAGAAGTGTGTAAAATACTTGCCTGCTATGAAATGCATCACAACAGATTTCTCTTCATGTTGAGTGTGAGTCAAACGTAGCTCTGCCATAAGTGAAACCTGTAATTATATATTTTTGGTTTTAAAAGCTTTTTTTTTTTCACCTGATAAAAAAAGTATACGCAGTTAAATTCACACTATCAGAGTGTGATATAAGCTCTCTCTAGTGTGGTGACACTACATTTGCTGGACTTTTAGCCAGTGTTGATTTTCTCTAATGCAACAGTGTTCTTGTTGGAGCTGCTTCAGACCCCAGCATCAATATAGACGATCCCATCAGCGATGACTTCTTCTTCTTGGTCTGGACTGAAACCGCTAAACTGAATACTACTATTTATGACAAGGTAAAAAACGCAATCAAGTGGCACATCTTAACCATCATTAGTTTGAGTTTTCTATCCTGTCTTGTCTTCTCGTTGACTCCATTGTTGTGTATCCTTGCTGGTTCGCAGGTCTTCAAATGCCTGCCCTGCAGCAGCGTCCACAACATGCAGGACTTGAAGGAGTACACCAACCAGGAACGTCTCTGCGACACAGACCCCGAGCAGGCAGCAGAGGAGTTGAAGGCCGTCCGAGGGCTGCTGGTCCACTTCCCCCTGAACTTCCTGTGTGAGGAAAACCTTCTGCCACCGTTGAGCACTAAGGAGGGGATGGCTCCTGTGGACCTGTGGACATAACCACAGGTCTGCCCATACCGGACCACTACGTGACTATGTCATAGCTAATCTCTAACTAATGGCCAACATAATGCACTAGAGTAGTTACACCACCAACACATAGCCCCTGAAATATAGATATAATTCTCATTGGTAATCTCTTAATACAGTAGATGAACTTTTGCTGGCCAATTTATTAATGATGCCAGAGTCTGCGTCAGAACGTCTACAGTATAATCTTATCTCCAGGACCAGTGGTGCTGTGTGTCTTACATAAATGAATTTATTGCTCTGGAGAGGATTGCTGGATTGTATTGGAAATTGAGCATCTCACATGATCTGGGAACATAGTGTACATTTATTGGTGCAGGATTTTTTTGGTGGGTGGGTGGCTCTGTCTCTATCTGTCTCTCTCTCTCTATCTCTCACTCTCTCCCTCTCAGGCTTCACCTCTCACTGCAGTGCCAGCAAATCTGTCAGAACATTTGTGGTTGTTATGGTGACGGATATAAAGAGATGAGTGGATTGTAGCTGAAATAAAGACTGGATGGTTCAGAAAAAGGAGAGAGGGCTGATATGAAGGATGACTTACAAAAAAATCAAGATGTTTCACCAGAAAATAGCAATATGTTCATCGAAGGATGAAGAATTTCTGTGGAAGCAAACTTATTTTCATATTTAACATGGGGGGGGGGGACTGAATGGGAGAAGAAAAGGGGGAAGATATTTTAAAATGTGCTAGGTTGATTTAATGTTAATTTTGGCATTTCTCTATGTCACCATGGCGACCAAGAAAAAATTGTTTCATTGTGTTGTCTGCAGTCTATTACAGAACATTCCACTTGACCACTGCACAGCTTTTTTCAATGTCGTGAGCAGGTGCCATGAAGTGACTTGTGTGTCCATCTTATGTTGTATTTTTCAACAGGCATAACACATTTGTTGAGGTCCAACTTAGAAGTAAAATCATGTGACTGAGATAGATTTTTTAATACTGGGATTACCAGTTTGGGGCATCATGAGGTTATGTTTTAACAGTAAGGACAATGAATTTAAGGCTTGTTATTAAATGATCTTGTGTAGGGTAATGACCACTGTTGATGATTTTGTGAATGTCTTGCATTGCACAAATTTGAAGCATTTATATAGTAGAAAGGCAATCATGTCTTTTTTTTGAAACATCTTGTAATTATGTAACAACATACTGCAAATACTGTCTTCCACATGTACAAAAACAAGATATGGCTTCTTGGGGAAATAGAAAATACAGATGAGGGTAAAAACTAATTTCTGTCATCTAAATTTGTACACTTGGACAACATCACTAAGTTTTACATGTTTGTAAATGTCCCTCTTAGCCCAGATTCTGATCAGATTTTTGGCTTTTTGTGGGCCTGCTTCTTTTGAGAATTTAGAGAACATTAGCACATGATGCTTGTAAACAGCACATTTATATGTGTGTGTGTGTGTGTTTTGTTTTTAAGAAGTCCAGTGCTGTTCTTTTTGTGTGTGATTGGAGTAGCAACAAAAAAAAACTGCTACGTTTTTTTAATCTAATACTAGACACCTTGGAATGTACAACATTGCCCTAAGTTCATGATCCAAAAAATGTTTAAACTTGTTAAACCTACTGTATGACAAAACAAGTGAAACTGTACAGACAGTTGTATAAGCTTTTGACACATCTCCACAGGTCAACAACATTACGTTGGTGGTTTCAGTGCAAACCTGTCTGTAAAATTGACTGATAACGGATGCGTCATGTGAACACGGCCTTGCTCTACAAAGCACCTTTCACAGGGAAGCCAGTCAACCCATCTGTGTTTAGAAACTGTGCTTGGCTAATTTCAAAAATAGCCACACTTTCCTGTGGAAGTTAATAAAAGCCACCGAGCTTTTGCCTGTTAGAATCTAGATATTTAGTAGCATCTTTCCTGTAATATGAAATAGGAGTTTTAAGTGCTATTCTTTGTTGTGATTCAACAGAAATGTCTTTGATATACTGAGAAGTGACCTTACAGTTTCTATTATGAATTGTATTTTTTTATTGGACTAATAGCCAGCAAAACTACTAATTTTGTATGAATATTCTACTAACTGAAGAGAAGTGATGTTTTATATCATCTGTAACAGTTAACATTTTTTAAACCTTGTAGATGCACATCTATAGATAGGTGATACATTTTTGATATGGGCCACTAACTCTCAGGGCTTGGAAATTTCTAAATAATCTGATGTAATCATTGAAGCCCATTTAAGAGCAGTTCATACACTATTACTGTATGTTTTTTTTTCTTGTTTGTATAATAAACTTGTTTTTAGGAAACTAAACTTAAAATCTAGTCTTACTTTAGTAAAAAAAAAACACTTTCCTGCTGTCACTGTAACTATTCAAACGAAAATGTCAAGTTTACCATGTGTTGTTTGAATAAAATACTAACAAGAATATTTGCATTGTTGAAATACAGACGGCATTACCATCAAATACAAATAATACAGTTGTATAAGATAATGTCATATATTTTATATCATGTAAATATTTATTAGTGTGTGTCATTCAAGCTGTCTACAATATAGATAGAAAAAAATCAAAACTTCCCTTCAATTTCCATAAATGAAACCAAATCTGCCAAATCACAAGACATTGCAACAGAAAACTAAAAATTAAAAATGTAAAACAATATTGTGCAAAACTGTAAGGTTTTTTTTTCCCCCTAACTGATTATGTTCTGACATTTCATTCACATGCAAATAAAGGATTTTAAATAAAATCTGTTTTGTTGTGGGTTCTTTTTTCTTTCAAGGTTGAAACAATGCCCTGAGGTCTTAAAGAAATGTAAGAAATGATGTGGTCAAATACCACAGAGGTACAGCCCAACAGCTCCCTTTCTAACAATTTCTTTACACCTTTCTCAGCAGCTGATTTTAGTGGGTGGAGTCAGACACCACACCTCATTGCTGTATATACATTAAAAAAAAAAAAAAATCAGATTGCCTTGCTGAAGGCTTGTTGACCAGCTTCAGAAATGAAACATGCATAATCAAAAACCATTATGATCTCCTGAAGACAAAGTAGGTCAACCTTAAAAGATTAAATAACTAGCAATCCCAAGCTCTTAAGATGACAGTGCAAATCTAAGATGGAAAAAATGAGCGTGACGAGATTTGTTACTGATGATAAAAGTCAGGAGGAGGACTGCACTGTTTGATTGTGCGGCAGTTTTTACTGTCATATAACTTTATTGGCTGTGATCAGGAAGGTCAGTGCAGGACAGGTATGCTTGAGCGCGGGCTCAGAGGACCAGACAGAAACTGCTCTGTCAGATAGGTTGAGGTCCAGTCAATTTTCCAGGTAATTTGTCCCTGATGCAACACCGTAGCACTTCAAGAGGCGAAAACACTTGAGGAGTGTTGTGTTCAGCCAATCGTCATTACAATCCCACAACAAGACTACAGTAAAGCTGGAGGTGGGAGGGAGGACTTGGGTGGCAAAACATGGCGAAATAACAAGTTTCGCCCTTTATCCGCAGGTAGAATCTGCGCCGTAGCTTGTCGTGCTGGACTACGTTTAGTTACAAGTTTGAAATGTTTACGTATATTCGGACGCCGGAGACCAACGGCAACGTTTAACTTAAAAAGAGTGGAGTGCTTCAGCCTACGAGTATTACGACGGCTGACGAGAACATAGTGGGTGCTTGTGTTTTCCCCGGAAGGCTGGCAGTGCTGGGCGCGACTGTCAACACAGAAAATGGATGAAGAGGGAAAGTTTATTCTGGAAAAAGACAATTAAGCTCACTAGCTTAGCAACGTTAGCAAAACGCGTTTAAGGTTGGATCAGTCGCGCGCACCTGAGGCGGTTCGGACTCTGGCTCGCGCTCTGGCCGAAACTGAGAGATAATTTAAGTCGCGGTGAAGAGTTTTGACAACTGCTCACGAAGGGAAGCTGCATTTCGGTCGAGGTGTTTATTTAACAGTCATTTTCCAGGAGCGCCTCCATGTAAGGCTAATAATGACAGCCTGAAGATCGGTTCTGGTTCTGTGCGGACGGACCCGGACGCCATCACATCAGACGTTGCGTTCTCCTTAAAAAACAACCACTGCGTTGCATAGCCGTGACTGCTGTTTTTATACTTTATTGCCATAACAAGGAATAATCCAGTGGGACGTTAGACTTATTTGGTAATGTTTTTTCTTCTTCCTCGACATGCGTCATTCAAGCAGATGTAAAATTAGCAGGTATGTTCAGCGGCGTCTTATCAAAATGAACGCAGCAAGGTGTTCAACACCAGTGGAGGTGCAGTGCATTTAAAACCTGCTAGTTGTTAGATTTATTTTATGATGGCTGGCTAACAGCGACGTAAACAGCTGGTTGAAATATCTTACTGTATGCCTTTTATTTAGCTCCTTTTTTTTTATATTTCCTTATTTTAAAAAAACACTGCAGACAACGTTACAGCTCTCGGCCAGAGTTGACGTGAGCTAGCCAGCTGGGAGCGTCTGTGGCAGCTCTGAGATGGATCTGCTAATCTAAGACTTAGCTTCGACATATTGGAAAGCCGATTTACTGTATAATCTGCATAAAATAAGCCATTATAAACTCGAAAGCAGCCGCTTGATTTTCCCCGAAGTTGTACTTGTGAAATAATTGGCTAACTTGTTAGCTAACGTCACAAGTTTCGCCAACTATGTCTGAAAACGCCCCCACACGAAGCCTGGATGACATAGACCTCGCAGCTCTGAGGGTGAGTATTACCATTATTATTACAAGATAAGTGCTCAGTACTGTTGTTCGAAAACGATGGCAGACGGACTCTTTCTATGTTGTGTCAGTTTGCCTCTAACACAAGCACAACCGTACACCCACGCAACGAAGTTAAGGTGGAATAAACACCCCTCCAGCCGAGTGTTGGAGGCAGCTGTGCTGTTTAGATTAGACAGCCACCAAAGAGATCTTTTGAGTTCTCCAAAGAAAAGAGCCAAACATTCAAACAGTCCTAACAACTTTCTGTTGGTGTGCTTTAAAATTAAAGAAAAAAAAGAAAACATGATGAGAGAATAAAGAAAACATGAACCATTCTGGATATAGATCTGACAGACTTGAGTTGTTCTGAAGGAATTTATTGTTTTTATCACATGTAGCACCAAGGAAGACATGTTTTTTCTTATTCCAATGCATATCTTGGTTCACCCTTTTCTGCAAGGGAATCCAAGGTCTGTGGCAAATACTTAAGTTAAAAGAAAAAGCCCTTTCTAATTTCAGTCATCGTTTCTGGTTTTGTAAAAGGAACACATTTTAAGGATAAAACAAGAAAGAAAAGTCCTGGATTCTTCTTCTTCTTCTTCTTTTTCTTCTTCTTTATCTTAATAATAATAATAATAATAATATTATTATTATTATTATTATTTTGGCCATCAGTGGCCTCCTTTGGGTTTTTGATTTTCCCATTATTTTTGTTTTTTTCAAACATGTACCCTTTTTGAATGAAACCTACTATTCCTACACTGCCTCTTGTTTATCACATGCTCACAAATGACACTTTGACAAAGGTCTTTAATATTTCTGCAACAATAAATCAACTTTAGACACACACTATGAGCCTTAAGGAATTCAAATATTTATTGAATAGACTAACAAGTCATATTCACTATTCGCATAGTTATTCTACAACATACCAACATAAATGCTTGAATTTCCTTATTGATGGTTAGTATTTATTTGAAGAAAAAAAACCCAGCATGGCATAAATATTTATAAGTGGAATCCCTGTCACAAGTCAATTAAAAACCTGTATAATCAGGTGTGACTTAATTTCCTGATCCTAAGTGTCAGAAAACTTTGTAGGATTGTAGCTTTTACATCAGTCTTAACCCGTAACAGTTTTCCTAACTTTTATCTAATTTTTGAAAGTCGCAGCTCATGGGTACAACTTGTATATGTTCTCACCTCATGTGTGTAGAATGTAAATATTACATTGCTGTAAGAAAAGACAAACAGTTGAATAGTAATTTCTGATATTTATGTTACATCAAGCTGGCAGTGATATCAGTGTGCTTAGGGACAGTATGCCCTGCGGCATTGCGAGGTTGGTACAAGTTGGGCCCACGTTAGAGTTCTTTCCCACTACTCCTTAGATCTAATTGGCACAATCGACTGCAAATATTGATAGTAATGTGGTTTTCCTTAATACTAGTATAGCTGTTCCTGCCCAATCAGTGAGTGTTCCCTTATTTTTGGGAAGGTACTGTTTGAACAGTATCAGTTCTGTTTATGTCTATTTGTTTTTGAAGATTTGCCACCAAAATCTGCTACATCTGCCAGAAATGTGTGATAGGGTTTTTGTGATTTATGAAACTCACCAGGGTCTCAAATAGAGCTACTTTTAATCAAATAGAAGTGATGTTTTCAACCCAGTGCAGTTCTCCTACTCCAATATTGTGTATCCTTGAGCACCTACTAATGTGTGGCATGCATTTTTTTTTTTAACTCATAAAACATTTGCACTAGCACTTCTGGGTACATCAAACTCGGCATTAATGGTTATCATTTGTATTCTTCTTTTTCGCTGTCTTTACTAGGGCTTTGCAGCATATCTTTAGCACCATTTTAAAAGTGTTAAAATCATTGTCAGGTCTATTTACAGCATCATCGTGTGTGCATTTGTGTATCTTTTTCTTACAAGAATAAGGAAATGGAGTGAAATAATTTTATAAGAACAGTTTCTTCCTTCTGAAGGAAAAAAAGACCCTCTATGTCTAATAGCATATTTCAATTTGCAAAGGATAGACTCAGTATTGCATAACCACAGTTGACCCACACAGGTACTACCAAGTCAGCTTGGCAGAAATGTGTAATTAACATTCTTTTTGTTATTATTATTTATTACTGCAAGTGTAACATATATTACACTTACAGAAGTAAAAAAACATGACAAACTCCAACAGGGGTGTATCATTTCCCTCATATTTTTGGAAGTAGATTTTCATGTTTTAATTTTAAGGTGAAATATGTTGAAGGTAAAAACATAGAATGCTTACTTGCTACTACTGTAAGTGCTCTGGAACTCAAACACATGGGAAATTTAGACATTTGATTTTACTTTGTTGAAAATAATCTGCAACAAAGTATGTTTGGCATGGATACGCTAACGAAAGTGTGTGAGCATTGGTTACTATAACATTTATAGGAAGATTTTCCTGTAATTGCTTTGTACTTCATTGAGCTTTATTTAAAAAAAATCCAGTTTTTATTAGATGGCTTTGTCACATTATCATTTTTCATTTGTGTGATTATGACTTTACATGTCTACTTTATAAAACTTGAAAATTATTCCCTGATGATTGTCAGCAAGCTCAAGTATTGATATTGTGACATTTGCTGATATCTGCAGCTTTGTAACCACAGGCCAGTTTTTTTTTTTTCCTCCTTATTTTTGTCTTTCAAGACTTCCTGTATCAGCTGTGTTAGCACCCTTACAGGAAATGTGTTGTCAACTTCCTCTTGGACCTTCATCACTTTATTTTATACTGATGCACTCTAAAATAGGATTATCAAGGCTTGACATTTAAGTAAATAAATTGCATTGTTAACTAAGATGCCCCTCAAGTTCATCAGCGTAACACATCTAAAAACCAGAGCTGCCATTTTCTGTTCAGATTTCTCAGTGAATCAGAGCAAATTTCCACTCCTGTAGCCTTTTTTAAAAATTTTTATTTTTTGCACTTATTTGAGACAAGGTGTGCTGCTAATGCTACTCTTCGACTAAAATCGTACCCTTCCTCGACTTTCAACTCATTCCTGTCATCCCACTCTCTTCTGGACGTGAGTGAAGCTGCCGCCTCTGCCTCACCACCTACTCGATCATTACATTATTTGCTTCCATACCATCCTTTATTTACCTCCCATTTTACGTCACAGTTCTTCCACTTCTGTGATGCTATTCATAACACGCTTACAATCTCTGCTGTGTGCTCATATCATCATATGCATCGAACATGTGGTCATTTTTTTTGTTTTACTGTCAGATTCTTCCAAAATATAAGTGTTATTCTTCAGTTGAATTCTGTGTCCAAGAGCAAAATCTTCCCGTTCATGTTGAAAGCAGAAAACCGATCACTGGAAATGGATAAAAGCAGGATAGGTCATGGTGTACGTTCTAAACCCAAAGCAGCAGTCTCACCACCCACACATCTTCTTAAAGCCATATTGAAATTGCATGAAAGTGGAACTGCTTGTCATTTTTTTTCATCTCAGGGGGGTTGCATAATTTAGTCAAAGCAACCTACTCGTTATTAGTGTCAGTGAAATGTGTTCACAGCATTGAAACATAAAATAATGAATCACAGAAAGATGCTGAAGTTCTATCCATGTTGTCAGAAATAATCTCTGTATATCTGGCCTATTTAGTGTATCTGTTTCTTCTGTGTCAAGTTCTGTGGGTGGGAAGAAAGTGGGTGGCTAGGAAGCTTGAGCTTAGGTTGTGTGTAAAGGGGAAAAAATATTTAAAATGACTGTAATGTAAACAGTTTTACCTTTTGTTTTTTTAAATAAAAAAAAACATTATTGTATTTTTCCTGTTTTAAAAAGGACTGCATGTTTTCATGACAATGGTTTTGAAGGAGCCCGTACATCTGGAGGTCTAATATTGGCACACAGCTTGTGAAAATTACCTTATTCAGGTCTCTCTTTTCATCACCTCTTTAGCAGTGTTTTGTTTTTATGTTTGTTTTAAGTCAGGATTTGTGATAATATAGCTGTAGTGAGATTAAAGCACTTATGAGAGCATGTGCAGTTAAGGGGATTACTCAAAACTAAAAATGTGCGTAACAAGTTGATACATAACCTCCACCAACAACAAAAATAAATATGGTGTTTTTCAATTGTAAAATTTGTTTGAAAAAAAAAAACAAAAGTCAAACTTTTTAAAATATTTTGTGACCAAGGATTTTCTGTCTTTGGGTGCACCCTACTGTGTTTGTCTGTTGTATAACAGTAATAGTGCTTCATTAATTCACAAAGGTAACTCACAGTGATCTTTTTTCCACAGGATCCAGCAGGAATCTTTGAGCTGGTTGAGGTTGTTGGCAATGGGACATATGGACAGGTGTACAAGGTGGGCCATGATGCAGAAGTCATATATGAAAATGGTTTAACTCTTATAAAAGACTGTGGTGTATTCCATTCACTTTTCAGGTGACAGCAGAAAAGGCTTATTGCTATTTTAGTAGATTTTCAGCCATTAGTCTGATGAGCTTAAAGCATTGGTGACAGGAAGATAAGAGACTATGCTGTTCTTATTATACATTTTTTTGGTTTAAAGTGATGTGAAGAAGCAATTAGGTACACATAATGGATAAAAGTCAAGGATTTTATGGAAAGCTGTTACAGTAACCTATTTTGGTATTTCATTCAGGGCCGTCACGTGAAGACAGGCCAACTGGCTGCCATCAAGGTAATGGATGTTACAGAGGAGGAAGAAGAGGAGATAAAGGCAGAAATCAACATGCTAAAAAAATACAGCCACCACCGCAACATAGCCACGTACTATGGTGCCTTTGTCAAGAAGAGTCCACCAGGACATGATGATCAACTCTGGGTATGCCTACACTTGTAGCTGCTGTGATGGTATTGTGGAAGCATCCATCTTTGTTGTGCTCACTCAGCTTGTGTTTGTGCATAGCTGGTGATGGAGTTTTGTGGAGCAGGATCAGTGACTGACCTGGTGAAAAACACTAAAGGCAGCTCTCTGAAGGAGGACTGGATTGCATACATCTGCAGAGAAATCCTAAGGGTAAGAAATTGTAGTTGCACTAGTCAAATCAATTATGCAGCTAAAATCACTGCTCAGTGACCACGTTTGACTTTTTTGTCTGTGAACAGGGCCTTTCTCACCTCCATGCCCATAAAGTGATCCACAGAGACATCAAAGGCCAGAACGTGCTACTAACAGAGAATGCAGAGGTCAAGCTTGGTAAGTTGAGTCAAAATACTTAGCTTTGCTGAGATAGTTCTGCTTTGTGCTCTCTTCCATAGTCTCTTGCATTTTCTTCGTTTGATACACTTGTCCATAGTTGATTTTGGGGTAAGTGCTCAGTTGGACAGGACTGTTGGACGGAGGAACACCTTCATTGGAACTCCTTACTGGATGGCACCAGAGGTCATTGCCTGCGACGAGAACCCTGACTCTACCTATGACTACAGGGTAACTCTAGCAACACTTCATCTGTGTATGTTTGCACTACGCTGTAAGAATAAAACATCAAAACTGATATGTTGTGTATATTTTACAGAGTGACATTTGGTCCTTGGGGATAACAGCCATTGAAATGGCAGAAGGAGCTCCTCGTAAGTGTTTACTTTTCTTGCAGACCCATTTTGCCTGTTTAATGTTGAATTATTTTTCAGTAATCGGCAATCTATTATATTTTCAAGGCCAGTTCCAAAGACCTGGTGAATGAGTTCGTCTTGCATATGTAGCCTTGTTGGCTTCAGATGGACAGCTGACTCACTGTAATAAAGTAGTGTAGTCGTGAGCTGGCAGTTGGCCTGTGGAAGCTGATTGCATAGATCTATCTGTCTCTGGTCCATGGGGAGATCTGTCTGTAGATTTGGTGTAAAACCAAGGAAGCAAGAAAAATCTCACTGAAGCATAGCTGAGTAAAGTTTGAAAAAGACTGTGTGGTAAAACAATGGCTTAACTCTGGCAGCTTATTGAGCCTGCTGCATTTGACTGGTGGTTGCTTGTTTACAAAATGCAATTTTCCTGTCAGTTTAAGTTTGGAAAGCTGGTTCACCTCGCCTTAAATCTGAGTTTAATGTGTTTACTTTCAATTGACATTCTGTCTGATATCGCAAGATCAGACAAAATAATCTCTGAGGACTTCTGAGGAAATCTGAACCTGTCTGCGCCCATCCTGAGAATGGAATGTGTTCAGTCATAAAACATATAAGATTATTGTTATTCTGAAATTTGTTCA
Source organism: Zenarchopterus dispar (assembly GCA_028564865.1). Classification (NCBI taxonomy): domain Eukaryota; kingdom Metazoa; phylum Chordata; class Actinopteri; order Beloniformes; family Zenarchopteridae; genus Zenarchopterus; species Zenarchopterus dispar. The sequence continues at coordinate 8,067,464 of JAOWBL010000006.1, read as the reverse complement.
GTTGGAGAGAAAAAATATGTGCTTATGTAGTAATTAAAAATATATATATATATCATGTACTAATGTTTTAAAAACAAATTATTGCATTTTTATTTTAATAAACGCACATCCATTTCAAAACATTTTTCTTTCAAAGCAGAGTATTTACAATGCAGTTGGATCAGTAATATTTCAGCTGTCAGAATTGAAGGTTCTTTTTCTCAAGACTTGTTGTTTTTCGATTTTTATTTATTTATTTATTTTTTATGTTTTTTTAAATCCAGCAAGCAAAATGTAGTTTTATCAGGTTGTGATGACTTGATTGACTCAACCACTACATCAGCCTTGCCTTCTGAACCTTTAAAAACATTAAAAAAATTTTTTTGTTTGTTTGTTTTTTTTTTTGTTTTGGTTGTTGTTGACAATATGTTCAGGATCATTGAACCTGTTCTGTAAAGTTCCATCCAATAAGGCTTCCTGCATTTGGCCCAATCTAAGCTGACATCGTATCTGAATGCGCCTTGGAAATCTTCTGGCTGCTTCTGTTTTCTGTCACGTCATCAGTGAGCTCAAGTGAATGAGTGATACTGGAAGCCAGACATGCATCCATCACACTGTTTCCATATGGTATATAGCTGATTTGTGCTTTGTGTTTTTAGCTGATTGTGTTCTCACTTTTTAAGATGTTTTTTTTTCTCCCTTTTTTAAAGCTTATCTTGTGCTTCTATTCTTGAGAATTTTGATTTGTTTTCTTTCTTTAGTTAGTGGACTAAAAAAGATTATTATTATTATTATTAATGGTAGTAGCAGTAGTAGCAACAGTGGTGGTGCAAGAATGGCCCATTTTATATGTCGAGAGTGCTTTTTGACTGCATTTTGCAGGTTTACAGTAGCATTTTCTGACTGAAAATGACACACTTGGAAGGAAATCCAGACCTTTCATCTGCAGTATTGATGAAATAATGAAGGAATAGCCCACACTGCTCTTTAAATGCATTGATTTTTTTTCTCCCTAATTTGGATTATATTTGATCTTAAGAAAAAGCCTTCCATATATTATAGAGTTTGTAATTCCTTAATCCTTGCAATCAAATCAGTGATCTGGCATTGAAACCCATATTGATAATTTTTTTTGTAAATGGATAAAATATTAAAATACATGTCAGCTTACAAAAAATTACTGACTTTATTCAGCAGTGTTAGAAAATGGATTGTTTTAGTGACTTTTTTTTCTCTCTTTTTAATTTTTTAACATTGTTGATGGAGAACTACAAAGCTGTTGTAGCCTGCTGCTGTGAGTGACGTGCAGCAGGATATACAGGCCAACTGTCAGGCTGGTGTTGGAGTACCATTATAAATTATGCAGGCTGTACCCACTCCATCAGTCTGGTCACTAAAATAGGTTCATGATGTGGAGTGGTCCTTATTTTTGTTTCTCTTGTAATGATAGTGCTGAAACCATTTTTTTCAGTTAAGTCACTTAACCTAAACAAAATATTTCAAGACAGCTTAATTTATCTCTTGCTGTATTGAAAGAGGTGTAATTTTTCAAAACAACATGCTTATGTGAATAACTTGGTATGAGATGACAACATAGATGCATGTGAAAAAAGAACACCCTCTTTAAATAGAAATAGAATAGAAAATGACTCCTATTTGTGATTCATTTTTAATTTGGATACTACTTCTCTTTATCTTAATAATTACAACAAAATGTTTAGGCTGTCCTTGATTTACTTCTGTTAAAGTAGAACAATCTACTAGTTAAACCAACAAGTGCAGATTTTTAATAAATCTGAGTCAAAATACTTTCGCTCTGATTGCATGAAATAGCACATCAAATTCATACACGTGTCATTTAGACACATCAAGTATGGCAGGAAACTAAGACCCTTGTCAAGGCAACTTCCAACTGGTTTTCAGTGTCATACAAGCCACCAGATATACGATAAAATGTTTATTAAAGCTTGTGTGGAAGCATATGAATTATTAATTTTCTTTTAGGCCTCTTGAGAATTCAATTAACCACACTGCAGATATTCTTTCACTACTTTGGCTGTGTTGGAAATGAAAGGTAGTTATTAAAATCTTAAAACGTTTCCAAAGTCCTGTCGGTGCATAATACAACTGTAAAAATTAATGTATCTTATATTGAGCTCATGTTATCATTTTAACTGTGACTTCTTCTTTGTTAAGGTGGTTGTTTTTAAATGATGAAAATAAAATTCCCTCCTCCTTTTGGCAGTCTTGGTCACATTGCACATGTCTTAAACACTGCATTACAAAAGCCTATTTACTGTGAAACTCTAAAGCTAACCAGTCAGGTTTATCTACAGTACCTACCTACGCTGGGAACACAATGACTCACAGTCCTTGCTCTTACATTCAATGTAACAATAAGCCTGAGGCACCAGGAGACGGGAGAGATTGAATAACAACAGCTGTAACCATGTTTCAGGATACAGAAATGTGTGATGGTGTCCAGTATTGCTAACAAAGCTACCCAGAGAAGGAACAGTCTTTCATGAAATTTATTCTTAAATGCCTTTTTTCCCCCTTAGCTCTCAGTATGGGTCGGACTCAACTCTTGTAACCTTGTGTTTTGTTTGTTTGTTTGTTTATTTTTTTCTTTTCCTGTAGCCTTGTGTGACATGCATCCAATGAGGGCCCTCTTTCTGATTCCTAGGAACCCCCCACCAAAACTTAAATCCAAAAAATGGTAAGTGAACAACTGTCCTGATGTTTGTCTGGCTTAAAAAGATTTTTACTTTCATTTGCACAGTAGCAAACTGGAACTGTGCAATAGATGATTTCTGTCAAAGCTGGACAATAATTAAGTTGCATACACCACCCCCCTGTAATATTTTGTTGCACTCTCTTTAGCTTTGTTTATGACATGCATTCACCATGGCAATGGATTAACGACACTCTTAAGCTGTTTTGTTAAGGTTACAGAGTTGTTTAGTGCCAATACCTTCAGTTCTTTTCACATTTTCCCTTTCGAGATGCTTTTACTTTTACTATTAAATATTAAGATGAGTTTTACTGTTGATTTTTCTCTGTTAGTTTTTAAGGAAAATGAAGAAGATTGCAATCATCCAGGATTTTTTTTTTCTCCAACCACATTTCTTCATCAAAGATGAAGCTTTGACATTGTCTTTCCAAACCTGAATAAAGCCCTACTAAAACTTTTCAAAAAGTTGGTAAATAATTTCTGACCCAGTTTGACCAATTTCAGCTTTGGTTGAGTGGTTTTATATTTTCATTAATTTAACACTTATCAATATCGAATTCAGTAGTTAATGTGCATTCAATTTCGAGCATGTATTAGAGCATTGCTTGATGGACCCATGTTGTAAATGGGAAAGTATGTTATTTTAGGCAGCAATTTTCTAACTGAAATTCATCATGAATGAAATACTGAGTGTGACACGGATATGGCTCAGACTTGTTCGTCTGACCTGACTATAAATCAGATATCGTAATGTAAAGCTTCACATGTTTGAGCTCCACCTGCACAATTCTTCAGATACTTGGTATTAAATAACAGAAAGGGAACTTGATGAAAATATGTGCAAGACGGGCATCACTTTGATCAAAATTTAATAAGGTTTTGAAAATTTACCTTTCATCACTGTTTTGAAAGACATGAGAGAAAGTCACAGCAGGATGGTGCAGTAAAAGGTGGTGGTGTGGTGTACTGGTTCGCACATAAATCACAACAATAAATGACTAACTGCATAAAAAGCACACTTTGAGAACAACACAGAATGGAGATGGTGCTGCATGTACAAGTAACTGCTTGATATCTTTCTATTTTCCAAAGCAGATGATTTGCTTAAGGTTATTTTAAAATTATTTGTGGTAGCATTCCTGTACAGAATGTCAGAACATCTATTCAGTGCGAGACAAAAGTTGGGTTATTCAAAGTAAATTTGTCATTCTTTTTCCAGCCCTGTTTTTTTGTTCCTACTATTTTTTTCTAGTATTCATTAAGGGACTCATTCAATGAAGATTATAGCCCCACAGCATCCAAACAACAGCGGTTTCCTCTTTCTCCCTCTCTCACACACACTCACTTCCTTTCATTGCAGTCATAAAAAGCTGGTAGTCATTGTGGTTGTCAGTTAAATATCTTGTAAAGATGCGCATGATTTCAAATGCATGATCATTTCAATTAAGATATAATAGAGGAACTGTTGGTTCCTGCTTTTTGAATATTAATTTTCATTCTGTTGAAATGTACTTCATAGTAATGGTGTTGCTTTGTACTTATTTTAGTTGCAATTTCAGTTAGAGAGCAGTAGCTTTATAATTGGTAGTTTTCCAGAGTCTTTATATGAGGCTTTTTCTGTTTACTAGATGTGCAAGTGTGCTTGGTGTAGTTTCTTAGTCACCTAGGTCATGATAATAATCAACTCTGATGTTCGTTACTGAATAGAAGGTGAAACATCTTCAAGAGGTAACAAAAGGTACGTTTACATTAGTGGTGGTTCAGGTTAAACCTGCCAGACAGGAACCCCTAAAGAGACTGACCCCCTCCTCAGCCCCCTTCAACCAGTGTGTCTTCATTACGCTGTAGCGCCAAACAAGGACGAATGACCAAGCAAACAATACTGCTTATCCCATGACAACATGACCTAAACCCACTCCCCAGTCCTTGTATAGTTGGTTTTCTTGTAACCTCCATCTTTATCAAATTTACTTGCAGTAAAATGTTTCTGGTCCAAATAAATTGTGTTCACGTGATTTATATTCACAGGAGAGGGCTGGATGTAATTTAGAAATCTCGATCAGCAGAGATTCCCCACCAATTAGTTCCCGCAGGCCAATCTTAGTACCTTCCCTATTAAAGGGAATGTTTTTCACACCATCAAGATTTCTGAGACCTGCTCTTGCAGGCCTCGACCTGGTAATAGAGACGCACGTCAAAGGTCTGACCCCACAAAAACTACCCGAAAACCTCACTAATGGAAACACACCTTTTAAAGAAGGTCCAGTTGCTTTGATTCAAGCCTTTTGAATATTTATGTATCTGTTTCTGTCCATTAAATGTAATTTTCCAACAAATGAGTTAACAAATTGCATGAATCAAGATTACTTACTTGAGTTTATTAAACAAGGGAAGATTTCTAAAAGTATTTATTTTTTGGGATGACTCTCAATTCTCATTCAGAAAAGCAAGGTGTGTGGAAGGGACCAGAAGTAGAGCTCATCCCACATAAACTTGTTCCAGCTGCTGAGCAAGATGCTGGTCAAAAAAAATGGCCTGTCTGACAGCTATTACTGTACATTCCTCTGTGCTCTGCCTTTGTTATCCTTAAAGTTTGTTAACCTCTAACCTCCCGCTTCCTCCCAGGTCCAAGAAATTTATTGACTTTATAGAGGGTTGTCTTGTGAAAACATACCCCAGTCGACCATCCACAGAGCAGCTGCTCAAGCATTCCTTCATTAGGGACCAACCCACTGAACGCCAGGTCCGAATTCAGCTAAAAGACCACATTGACCGTACACGCAAGAAGAGGGGAGAGAAAGGTAAGCAAATGAGGTGGAAGGATGTTACTTGAGTGCAACACAGGTTACAGTGCTTCTAACTTGTCCTGCTCTTGTATTGATTCATTTAGAATATTGATTTTATTTATTTATTTATTTTCCCGTATTATGTCTTGTAGAAGAGACGGAGTACGAATACAGTGGTAGTGATGAAGAGGATGAAAATCGTGGAGATGACAGAGAGTCAAGGTAAATGTAATGATCTATTTCTTGCCAAATATTATTATTATTATATCATCTTGTGCCGTACGCTCCATTCATATCTTCAATTTTGGTCATCAGTTCAATACTAAATGTACCTGGTGAGTCCACCCTGAGGCGGGACTTTCAGCGGCTGCAGCAGGAAAACAAAGAGCGCTCGGAGGCTCACAAGAGACAGCAAGCCCAACTGGCGGCTCAGCGCCGCGACCCTGAGGAACACAAGAGGCAGCTGTTGCATGATCGACAAAAACGCATAGAAGAGCAGAAGGAACAGCGACGTCGGCTTGAAGAGGTAATGACAGCCATACAAATGGCAGTTTTAAAAGGAGCAGTTTAACATTACATGTAATAAAGATTTTGTTTCTCCAAAGAATTAAAAAAAAATAAAAGGAAAACTCAAATATGAAGTCAAAACCATGAAGTGATCAGCATGGCTCAGCATAAGGACAGCAAACCTGACTAATAAAATTAAGATATCCACAGGAAGATTTTCTGGCAGAACCTATGAATAGAGCTAAGCTTACAGCAGAAAATTCTAGGTAAAACTACAACTTCATTCCAATTTGACTTTTGCACCCAGACAGACACAGGAGATGCAGAGATGTTTTCCTCTGCATCCAGTGAGCCAAGCTAAAATGGACAATCGGCAACCCTTAGTTACTGTTGCTGTCTTGGGCAACCTATGAGTATTTTTCACTATTTCACAAAGGCAACAGCAACCCTTGGTTCAAATATGTTTTACAAACATTTTGGACACAAAAGAAACGGCTTTTGTCAAGAGTATTAAAAAAAATTCAGTTAAGGGATATGTACAAAGTCTTCAAAATAGATATGGATGGTAATAAGGTTAAATTGGAGGTGTAGGTTTGCAGATCACAGTGCCAGTGGAAGAAGCCTCCTAATATTATTAAAACGCAGATGACAACATCCTGGATCGGTACTATGCCACAGGGTAAGATTAAATTAATTTACGTTTAATTAGTTAAATTTGGGGCAGCCCAGTTGCTTGGTGTTTAGCACTGTTGCCTCAAAGCAAGAAGGCTCCAGAGTCGAATCTCAGCAGGAGTCTTTTTGTGTGGAGTTTGCATGTTCTTCCTATGCTTGTGTGCATTTTCTTCAGGTACTCTGGCTTCTTCCCGCACACCAGAAAACATGTATGTCTTTCATTTGGCGATTCTAAATCGCCCACCAGAGTGAAAGAGTGGGTATAGTTTGTTGTCTGTGTATGGCCTGAAGAGCTGAGAGGCTCCAGTAAGTCTCCATGATCCTAAATAAGAATAAGCAGCTATTTATAAAGAATGGGGACTTTTAATTTTGAAATGGATAACTTTAGATCTACTTTCCACATAGCTTCAGATCTAGTGCAACATAGCTACAAGTAGATTTGAAGTAATAATGCTACTTAATTTCATATCCACTTCTAGCTATCTAGAACTAGATCGGCAGTTCATGATTATGACACTGCTGGCTACCTAGGACTAGATTTTAAAGTTATAACTTCGGGTCTGGTGCTTAGTAGCTTCATAGTCTAAGATGAAACAAAACGGTAGTGGCGATTAATTTTGGCTAACTATAGTACTAGCTGGCCAACTTATCTGAGGTAAAGATTTATCTGGCTACAATTAATTAAATAACTAGCAGAGTTAGAATTAGAATTGTCGCTTTAATTTTTCCTTCCAACACATTTAGTTGGCAACTTAATCAAATGTGTTTAGGAGATAAAATAAGTTTCTTTCAGAGACACCAGTTTCTACAGGAGCCCAGTATTAACAACACTTTAGCTTTTGATGGCATGGAAGTGATGTGTGGCAATAACCCAACACTGATTAGCATGTTTATAGAAAGGAATCTTACTACTTGCCATTTCATGAAAGTTCAATATTTCTTTGGATTTAGTTTAGTTATAACTTAACTGATTAAGAGGTTTGTTGTCAGACATGGGTCTGCTCTTGTCTTCATGTTTAAGCCACTTAACTACTTGCTGCTTTTCTGATCAAGACATCTGTACCTTTGTTTGCCAGTTTCCTTATTTCATGACACTGCCTAACTTCTAATTTACTTTCAAAATGTTCAACATCGCAACTATTTTCATTTATGTGATGAATATGTAAACATAATCTGTACCAAAAAAAGAGAGATTAGTAAATCTTAAAAGTTCAAATTTGCGAGACCTAGTCACAAAATGTAAAATTATGGGGCTTTTACTCATCAATTTAAATCCTCAATGGCTAAATATCTAGTATGTTATTGAAACAAAGTTTAAGGTGTCTGTAGTGGCAAGGGTTCCTGTTAGCAGCAATGTGTTCCTGGATGAATAATGTGGAATAAAATGACTTTAAGTAATCTCAAAGACTGTCTCGCTCCAAGGACTATGTGTGTTAATTATTAAAAATATGAAAACTTTGTCAAGTGAAATTAGTTAGCTTAGAGTATTAAAAGGAGACTGATAATTATTCTGTGAAATGGTTGTCTCGAGCAGTATGATTGTTAGTGAGTAGTTGTGTTATTGTCTGAAGATTCACACCTTCTTTAGATTAACACCACTAATCTTCTGTATAAAATGGTCTGAACCTGCCCCTGAGGCCACGTTTAACTAGTGTAATTCATAGAAATAATTTGAATTCTGTTCTCAAAAATTAGCTTTAAACATCCTGTTACAAAAATATTGATAATGATTGGGCTGTAAAAATGGCGCATTACTAGGTTTTAAAAAAAAATAAAATAATAATGCAGAAGCAAATAATGATCCCAAAATTGTATTACATCATGAAACTAACTTTTATGTTTTTCTGTTTTGTGCCTTAATTCTCAATGTTTTGCCTAACCTTTTTAGATCACATGCGGATTATGTGCAATGTATACAGAAGAACATGTAATAGTTGAATATTAACATTGGTATGGAGAATTGATTTAAAGCTGACATGTCATTCTTGAGCTGGCAGAATTCTATGTTGGACATTAGTAACAGAGGATGTATATTAATCAACATTTTAAGCCATACCTACATTGTGAAATGCAACTGATTTGCTGATTTATTTTATTTTTATTTTTTAAAGTGTCAGGAACTGTAAAATCTGTGAGGAGGTATATGTGACTGGGAAGTTGCACACAGTTGCAGTCATTGTTTCACAGTAGTTGTTTTGAATATTGCGCAGGAGGGCATTGTACTGCAGTGAAGTAGCACTCCATTTATCTTCCTCCACTTCTTGCTCTGTCTTGCATTCTCTTTTCCCCAAAAATGAAGTCATGATAACAAATGAAGGGATGTGAATTTTGTGCCAACTCGAGGGTCATTTCCACACAAAGGACAAATATTGTTTCACTGATCTGTAAATAACTGCATTCTGTCAAAAGTAAGAACTTATTAATTATTAGGATGCACTAATTGTTAAGATGTAATAGGTGTGTTTTGTGTTTGAGTACATGAGTCACAGTTTCTATTCTCTACTTGCTCCTGTTCAGTTCAGTATTTTTCTCCAACCCTTTGCAGGAGAAAATTGGCTCTTAAGCAGGCTAATTCTTCTGTGCAACTATAGCCTCTCTGTTCATTTCTCTTCCTGTCACATCTCTCTCCCAGCAACAGCGAAAAGAGCGAGAGATGGTGAGGCAGCAAGAAAAAGGTCCCCATCGGAGACTTGACGATATGAGACGGGAGGAAGATCGAAGGATGGCAGAAAGGGAACAGGTAACCAATCACATAAGATGTGAAGCTGCAGTCAGCCAATCAGTGAGAAGTGTAGGTGTGTTCACCAGCAACAAAGCCCAAGTTGCACTGGTGGTGAAATTCCATGAGTAGGTTGCCATAGCAGCAAGGGTCTAAATTAGTGTATTTACTCAGAGATGAGATTTCTGTGGGTGAGCTCTCTGCATCTCTTATGCTCTGTTTCCACTCAACCCCCAGTGGCATCAGAGTCTGGCATTGGAGCAAAATCACCTTTTAGTAATTCATACTGGATTAATGTTGCCTCAAAGGAGTCTTTTGCTATTAAAATACTCAAATTATTCCATATTTGTCAATTTATGATAATATCTACAGTATGTAGTGCTGAATGATTTCCTGTTTTGATGGTTTCACCTTAATTGCTGCTTATTCTTTTTTTTTTTTGTTTTGTTTTTTAGTTTGCTTCTAGATTTTTTTTTGTCTTATTAATACAACTCATGGTTCCTCTTACTGGAACAATATTGCCTAACACTGATCTATTTCTGTCTTCTACTCCTGTCTGAGATTGATTAATTTCTATACTAATACTTAAATGTGTTGTCATCTCTGCCTACTTGCCTTTCTGCAGGAGTTTATAAGACATAAGTTAGAAGAAGAGCAGCGGCAGTTAGAAATCCTTCAGCAGCAGTTGCTTCAGGAGCAGGCACTGCTCATGGTAACTAGTCCTCACCAGCCTTCATTTCTTGTTTTGTTTTTGTTTGAAGAGGGTTTCATGTCTTCCTCTTGTTTATAATACTTCACAAAGGAAATTAGTTGATCACCAATGACATTTATTTCCTGTGTGAGTATCAATAGCTTCTGTTTTCATCAAAATTTCTTTTTCTTTTTTTTTTTTTTTTTGGTTTTGGTTGTGATTATTGTAAGTGGATTAAATAAAATTGGATCAATGTTTTTACGTCAATTTTTTAAGTTTTATTGATTTTTGTATCTAATTAATAGATACTTTTTTAAATAATTGTAGATGTGCATCATCTTGACATAGACATGCTCTACATGTTTCAAAGTACAAATATAGCTCACATCCATTGCACATCTTTTAAAAGGCATGCAGTGACCTAGATTTTCAGGGGAGTTTTTGCAGTTTTCGGGGTGTAAATAAACACTCCTGTGGCGCTTAAGAGTCATCATTAGCACTGAGCCCTCAGCTTCTGGTTTTGTGAAGCGTAATAACCTAAATTTCTTTACAGTATACATAAAACAGCTGAGACAGATGCACAAGATTCCTGTGTCTTTGCCTTTATAAGGAATAGATGATAGGGTCAGCTACAAGGCTCAGGTCCTCTGGTGAACTTTAAGGGTCAATGCCATTTTCAGAGGCAATTATTTAAGGTGATTTGTTCTTTAAACTATCAGGAAGATTATTTTGAGCCTGAATTATGACCAAAAAAGTGCATGTATCTCATAACCAGCTTTCTGTTAAGCATAATCTTAGAATGCAGCTCTTCTAATGAAACGACTTTAGTTCACGCCTGGAATACATCTGCAAGTAATGAACTCAATTCTTCACTCGCTTTACTTGAGTCTGCCAGTGTAAACTTAACAGTTCTTGCTTGCCTAAGCAAACATAATGCCTAAATGCCTTTTATTACGTTTAGTTTATGCTATAGTAGATAAAAGGAGTTTGAAAATATGAGATCCATTAAAAAGATGTTTGAAAAGTAACAAAAGTAATTTTCATGGGGAATTGCTGCATTTCAAAACAGTGAGGCCGCTAGATAGATGTAAAAATGCAAACATTTAGTCCTTGTTTAAGTCATCAGTTTAATACTAAAGACAAACTATAAAATCAATGGTTTATAGTTATTTGTAAGCACTTTACTGGGAACAGAAATCCTCCAAATCTAAAGTATCCATGCTTAACAAGCACTAATTTAAATGCAAAGGCTGCAAAAGAACATGATCTATCCGTGATCACATAATACATCAACACACATGGTAAATTAACTCCCCACTGTGTAAGAGCTGACCATTGTAACAGTAGGAAATCAAATAAATTACAATACATTGTAGCAACTCTTTGGATATTCTCAATTTCTGCATACCATTTAAAAGTTTTGATATTGCTGTTATTTTTCTTTACTCACAAAAGCTGATAAATCAACTCACTTGCGTTTCTTTGTTTAAAATGTAACCGAAAGGCAACAGACAAGATCAATATTCTTTTCACATGGACTGGTTATTACTTGGCTTAGATAGTTTAGTTTAAAATATTTTTCATCTTGGTGGTGTAGATCAGTCTTTGACAGCTACTGTATGTATCCAAGCCAGTAAAAGCAGTCTTGTTGACAGATGTATTGGTTCGTGTTAGGTTTTGTCTGATTTGAGAAGTGTTTTGACTATGTTTTCATTGCCAGGAGTATAAGCGTAAGCAGCTTGAGGAACAGCGTCAGTCAGAGCGGCTGCAGAGGCAGCTGCAGCAGGAGCATGCCTACTTGGTGTCTCTGCAACAACAGCAGCAAGAAAAGAAGCCACAGCTTTATCACTATAACAAAAACCTGGAGCCTAACAACAAACCAACGTGGGCCCGTGAGGTAGCAGTTTACCTGGATTTGAAGAATGACATCCCACAGTCAACTTTTTGTGCTTTACAGAATAAGTTATTCTTTCACTGTGTTTATTCTAGGTGGAGGAGCGAAGTAAGCTCAACAGACAGGGTTCACCCAAAATCTGCACTACTGTCTCTGATACTGCCATCCAGTCAAGGTCTGACTCTATCAGTCAGTCAGGAGTGGTCCAGTCTGCACAGACTCCACCAATGCAGAGGCCAGTTGAACCCCAAGGGGGACAGGGCAAGGTTTGTGTTTTCAAAGTGTTTAAAGTTCAGCTTAATTGCACCAGCAGAATAAGGTCCTCTTATTTCTTTGTGCCTCTAATTCCTTCACTGCTTTACACTTAATTATCTGGCCTGCCTTGTTTGTTCCATTTTTTTCCCCTCCACTCCATATTTATTGCCTTTTCTATTTTTACTGTACATCTGTATATTCCTCTCCACTTGGGCCTGCTTCCCGGTGCCTTGTGCACTCTTCCTTCTGATGGGCTGCTCCTCCCTCCTGGTGTGCTGCTTCTGCCCTCTGCAGTTCCAGATGGCTCACTTGGTTCCACTGAAGCCTTACGCTGCTCCCGTTCCTCGCTCTCAGTCCCTCTGTGACCAGCCCACTAAGAACATGTCCGCCTTCCCCACCCAGGATCCCTCCCTCACCCCCACACCCCGCCCCGTCCATTCCAGAGAGCTAGTACGCCAGAACTCAGACCCCACGTCTGAAACTCCAGCGCCGCAGGCACATCAAATCAGAGAGGATCGTGGCCCCTGGATCCGCCTGCCAGACGTTGAGCTCCCACCGAAGGTGAGATCCAGTGGTTGGTTATGATGAAGCAGTGAATAGCTCAAAATGATCACCCCACACAACTTCCAAATGGGGGGGGGGGAGTGTTTTTCCTCAGCAGTTTATTTTATAAGCTAATGTAGTTAGTAAAAATATGATGTTTTTGTCTTAAGGTTCCCCAGAGAACTGCATCTATTGCAACTGCTCTCAATACCAACCTACACTCTGGCATCAGGCATCCAGTCAGGGCCAGGTACTTAGGACGGTCTAATTCTTTAATCAGATATTTTCTTTCTTACTTCATTTAGCAGTTTTAAGTGGTGGCACTGATACTAACATTATATTCTTATGTCAGTAATCCAGATCTCAGCCGCAATGATCGCTGGGAGAGAGGGGACAGCATCAGCATCATGTCCAATCTGCCTCAGACTGGTTCTCTAGAGAGGCATCGCATCCTCAGTGAGTTCCTGTCTCACAATGCTATTTCTGAGCACAGTCTTTCTACTGAGAGTTTTTTTTTTGGGTTTTTTAAAAAAAATTTTTGTTATTGTCATAATTTCACATTGCAGAATAATTATTAATTTTATCTGTTCCAGGCTCCTCTAAAATGGATTCACCTATTCTCTCTCATGAAAGCCGTCATAAGCCAGGGGAGTCTCGAACATCCTCTCGACCCGGTCGCCCTGCTGTAAGTGGCTCTTTCAGAGAACACTGTAGTTACAGTCTATCAGCTTTCATGCGTGGTAGAAGTTATTTGTAATATTACTGAACGGGTGCATGTCACAGACAGCTATAACATAATTGGCACTAACTTTTGAACTCAAATGCACCTGATGCATTAATTGCCTTGAAGTGGAATAATTCAAAGTTTTGTCTTCATAATGGAGCCCCATTCCATTTCATTATTCTGATAGCAAAAGAATGACAATATTAGAAAATAAAACAGTATAATATGTAGTTTCAGAACAGTACAAGTCTGAAATGTGTTTACATTTAATTGACAGGCATTCATATTAGTGGTGGGGCTACATTTGCCATATAGACTGCTTTTTAGAGTTAATTGAGAAATAACATCCTTACATAATAGTCGGGTACAACATTTCCTGCTCTATGGTTACCTATGGCTCAATTTACTTGATGAGTGCAACATTTTTTGCAGCACCTTGTACTTTTCCCAAATGAATCAGAAACAAAATTTTGTTGGATTTTGTGTCCAGCTGCTGGTTCTCTTCATCCAGAGTAATGTGACTGTTTTTTTTTTTTCTTCTGAATATAACTGCAGTCAAACCACCTTTTCTGAGAAGCCAATAAGATACTGTTAATGTGAAAGCGACTATCCAAAATGTTGTCTCTTTAACAGATTGATGAAGCAATTGATGCTGCATATCTCATTTTTGTGAAGGGTTTAATTTACACTGTAGGCACCATTTCTGTTCCTTCTCAATCTTCTCCCTATTTAAATCTTGTTTGTTGACTTTACCCTAAATATGCAGAGTTACAAGAGAGCTATAGGGGAGGTTAGTAACATTTTATTATACCGTGCGATGCATTGTGTTCATGCATGAATTTATTTTGTATATGCATTTCTTGACTTTATGTTAATAAAGAGTTAATTGCATGCTTGTTGCAGTCTTCATTTATTGGGTTAATCATAAATTGTCCCCGAGTTAAACTCTTTTCTTCATATTGAGGTATTTCTGTGTTTACATTCATTCTGTTATGTGGACATTCTACATTTTAACAGACTGAATCATTTTTTCGAGGGTTCCTCATCATCAAACATGTTTGGATCAACTGTTAATTTTGCAGATGGTGTGCATCTTTTTGTGCTACCAACTTTTGCTGCTGAGATCATTTTTTAAAACTGTTTTGAATGCATTGTCTGAGTAAACAGTGGTGTGTATCTGTGCAGGACCATGGCCTCTTTGCCAAGGAGCGTGCAGAGGAACCACCACGGCCCCCAGTCAAAGCCAATGACTACTCCTCCTCTTCTGAAAGCAGTGAGAGTAGTGAAGAAAGTGAGAGTGGGGAAGGACCAGAGGAGGACGAAAGCCCAACAGATCGGTAAAACCAACAGTTCAGGACGTGTCATGTTGTTTTTGTTCATCATCATTGCCTTTTAAAAGCAGTGTTCAGTTAAACTAAATACTCTGCACTTTTTTTATAATCAAAGTTTACAGTCCTGTTTCATCCTAAACTTTCATTCTTTTGTGTTCACAGTCACAGAGACGCAGACACTGATTCAGTCAACACAATGGTGGTGCATGAAGATGAAGCTGAGGTGGGAGAAGGAGAACAAGCTGGAGGATATGGAGATCAGACCCTGCTGGTGCAGAGAGTGAGTCATCTTTACAAGTAATGATGTTTGAATTGCATTGTGATTTCATGGGTAGATCAACCCAGAGCAGGGCAGAGGAAGGAATAAAGTACGATTGATGTGTTATGTTAGGATGAAAAAAAAAAAGAAAACACTGAAGTTGCACATTGAGGTGTGCTGCTGTCATGAAGTGCTTGCACTTTTTATGGAGCTATAGTAAATGGTTTCTGGCTGAATGTATGTACAGCTCTGTAGAAGCAGTTGACATATTTGCTTTTAGTTTAAAAGCCCTGTAGACACACTTTCGGTAATGAAACTTTGCTTGTCTTTACACGGTGATTTTACTTAACAGATTAACTTGCTTTAAGGAAAAAATTGAAGTATTGGTTTTTCCAGTTTTCTGAAGCATATTCATCGAAGAGATCCTTGTTTCCAGCCCTGAAGACTCTCTCCTTCTAGCTGATTCAGTGTATTTTCAGAAAAAGAGAAATAGTTACAAAAGCAAAAGGTCACAAATTGTCAAAGGGTCTTTCAACCACATTTGTCGAACATCCAAAAATGATTTTGAAAATTAAGGAAATAAGGCAATATTATAAATAAATTACAAATAAATATAAATCATATTATAAAAATTGTAAAAAGAATACACTTTCATGATTTGAGCAAAGGGGTTAATCTTTTTGTACAAATAACTCAGGAGGTTTCTTGGAGAAAAGTTGGTAACCACTTAAACAGTAAGCGTTGTTAGCATTTTCATTGTTAAATTGTTTAAAACAAAACAACTCTGGTTTTTAAGTATTGATTCATATCAGTTCGTTTACAATTCAAACTTTGGCATGTTATTCTACACATAATTGGAAAATTACATTATTTCATGTGGAGGTATTTTCTAAAGATTTCTCAAGAAGAGACAGGAAAAAGTGGCTTTAAGGATGTAGTTGTAGATGTAGCGCTTTGCACTTGTGACCAGCAGGTTTTTTTTTGTTATAAAACTGTGATGTTACTTTCCACAGCTTCAGCATTGCGCTTCTGTTATTGGTCAATTAAAAATGTTTTAAGTTTCGGGATACTTTATTTTCTTGTGAACACTGCCTGAAGTCAAACTACAGCCAGTGAGTTGAGCAACAGAAATGTCACCTTAATGTGAAGTGGAGTGTTTTTATGTGCTGATCATTCAGTAAGTGTATTTGTGCTTTGTTATAGTTGGAGTCTTTATGTTTTGCTCTAATATTAGATACAGTGACGGTCAATATGATACAGATAAGGCAGAGGGAGAATAGACCACTTTCATGGGAACAGTAAAGATGCTTTCTGTTTATATTATAATTCTTTACAGCAGTCTCAACACATTGTGTGAAAACAATTTATACTGCAACTGCACTAGTCACATTTCTACAGTACGAATGCAATTCTCCAACAATAGTGTGAAAAGTCTTAGATATTTCTTAGAGACCAGTATATACAATGTACGCCCAAAAGACATCTCACTTGTATATTTTCCACATACAAGTATTTTTGAAAAGGGTGTTTGAGCCATCTGCTGATATTTTGAATGCACAATGGCAAGAACCCAGACGGGTCAGAAAATTAAGCTTGATTTATGTTTGTGCGTCACAGTCACACTGAGTTGTTCTGAAGGCCAACTACAGCTGATAAATGTTGAAAACAGTTCATTTTACTGGCATTTCTGAAAATGGCAGAGAAGTAGTAGTAGTCAGAAATGCCTTGCAGGAAATACGATATCAAGTGAACCGGTTGCTGTTTTTGGGATCTGCGTCTATGCACAGTGACATTTCTGGGGATGTGCATATCCAACTGTGGTGTGGGGTGCTTTTGCGTTTCACCATCAGTGACTTTTGTCCTCTCTGACGAAATCAGGGTTTCAGGTGTTAATGAAATATGTCAAACTGAAGGACACATTCACTCATACCTATACCCAAGAAAACTCACATCTGTTCTACGATCGAAATGCATATATGTCTGACTTTAAAAGGTTTTTGTCACATTATAGTACTAATCATTAACATATATGCAGATAGTTATTGTTGTGTGTGTGGTTTTTGTTTGTTTTTTGTTTTAAGGCGTTTGACATAACAAATGAGCTCAGCTATGGAGTTGATTTAACACAGAAGCATAGATCAAACTTCAGGAGCCATTCATTTTGATAGCAGGAACGAATTGGAGAAATGCCTTTACAACTCCATGCCAAGTATGATGGTACAAAAAAATATGAGTCTTTTCGTTGCTGCATGATGTTTTCTTGGGGAGGGGGGACAAAATGCTGAAACACATTACCAAAGATTTAAGTCAGTGATGTTGCCATTACATAACAAATGAAATTGTGTGTGTTTACTTGAAAGACCCCAGAGAAGAGGAGCCATAATGGATACACTAACTTGCCAGATGTGGTGCAGCCCTCCCACTCCCCCACTGATTCAGCCTCTCACTCCTCTCCTGGGAAAGACTCTGTTTATGACGTAAGTCATACTGATGCCAAGTGTATCAGCCCTACCTTTGTTGTTTATTTTTGTGTGTTTTATATATGCTATTATTTCAAACAGGAAATCCACCCATTAGCTGGCATCAGCTGAGTTTGTTAGTGCAGTATCAGTAATCTAGATTTTGACGTCAAAGGAAATCTAAAATTTTCAGACAGTATAACATTTCTTCTGACTTGATGTTGATTTTAAACAAAATTGTATGACTCTCACACTCACTCTGCTCCGCTAGTATCAGTCCAGAGGGTTGGTGAAGGCAACTGGCAAGTCTTCCTTCACCACTTTTGTGGATCTTGGGATGTACCAGTCACCGGGGGGTACAGGAGATAACATTTCTGTAAATGGTGAGTCAGAAACATTTCACATGTCCAGGAACATTTAATTGGAATTTTTTAACTTGAACCCATCAAGACCTAAGGTAGGGTTTTTTTTTTAGTTTTTTTTTTAAATTATTTTTTTTGTTTTTTTTTTTTTAATGAAGCCATCTGAAATGCTAAGTTTTACTTTTTTTTTTTCAATTTATTTCTAAAATGTTGAGAGTTGTAGATATTCTGAGCCTTTGAAATGCATAGAACCATGAAACTAGAACCACAGTTTAAACTTTTAGACTTTCTTGAATGATATATTTCCCCAAATTCAGCAGGGAAAAAGTCAATTATGAAAGGGAATACAGAAACATAGTATCTTGTCTAAATGAGGTGTACATGCTGAATCTGGTCCTCAAAGGTCAAGACAAGGAAGCCCCCTTTTTTTTTTTTTTTTTGTTTGTTTTTCTGGAGTATTACCTTCTTTAAAATCTGGAATATTTTTTGTGCAGCAAAAATGTGGATTTGTGTTTCATTGAAGTTTTCTCAAGTTTATTTTCATAAATGACAGATTACATGGAAATCTGACTCAATGATGGATTGTAAATCCCCACATGAAAAAGATGAGATTAGATTTTGTTTATTTCTATATTTTGGACCGTTCACTTTGATTTGTGTTTTCTCTCCTTTAAGATTTTCCAATTTGTTGCATCAATTTATAGGCTCCAGATTTGAGCAGCTGAAGATGGAGGTAAGGAAAGGATCCATGGTGAATGTCAATCCCACCAACACTCGTCCTCCTAATGACACACCGGAGATCCGCAAGTACAAGAAGAAGTTCAACTCAGAGATCTTGTGTGCTGCACTTTGGGGTGAGAGTAGATGTGGAACATGGGTCACCAGTTTATTTTTTATTTTTTTAGTTTTTGTATTTTGTAGCGAGAGCAGAAACAATGACCTGAATATTTTTATTTGAAAAGAGAGAGTTATTT